>JANEHU010000127.1:0-745626 GCA_027563435.1 Nasonovia ribisnigri
AGTAGTTGGTGATGTGGTATTTTTTGTGTAACTGGCTAAGGAAGTTTTTAGGGATAATTTTTGATTTGACCATGGTGGGATGTATGGTGTTTCATAGTTTATAATGTGATTCAGATTGATTTGAAAGTTGGCTGAGAGTTTATTTATTCTTCTGTACATTGGTTGTATAAGTCTAGCGTTGTTATTAAAGGAATTGCTGAGACGGAGGTTGAATATTGAGCGGTAAGTAGGTTTTTGATTGTACATTTGCATTTAAAGCGGCATATTTGAGTAGTGATTTTTTCCGTCTATATTTTAAAGGTAGTTCACCGGCAATTATGTATATACTTTCTATAGGGCTACTTTTGAATGCTCCTAAGCTTAATCTTAGACCTGTATTGTGTATTATGTCTAATATTTTAAGTGTAGATTTTTTCGCTGTACTGTAAAAAATTGAGCCATAATCTATTACTGATCTGATAAGTGAGTTGTGGATTAGTAGTAGTGTTTCTGTGTCTGCTCCACAGTTTATATTAGCTAGCATTTTTATTATGTTAAGTCTAGTTTTTATATTTACTTTTATGTTATTTATGTGCTTTTTCCAAGTGAGCTTTTCATCAAAAGTTAATCCTAATACCTTCATTGTTTTAGTGTAATCTATCTGTTTATTATTTAGTGTAATATTTGGTTTTATTATGTTCTTACTGTTAGAAAAAATAATATATTTTGATTTTTCTGGAGAAAATGAAAAGCCAGATGATTTTTCCCATAAACTAAGATTATTTATGCAGTGTTGGATTTTACTTTCTATGTATTTAAGGCTTTTATGTCTGATCCAGATGTAACTGTCATCCGCATAAAGGGATATTTTGGCAGGTCTTGGTATTTGTTGGAATATGCTGTTAATTGCGACTAGGAAAAGTGTTGTGCTGATGGGCGAGCCTTGTGGTATTCCATTTTCCAGTTTATATTGATTAGAATAAAGTCCATTGTTGGAAACTTTGAATAATCTATCCTTAAGAAAATTTTTTATAAAGTAGATTATATTTCCGGTGAGCCCCCAGTTTTGTAGTTGTTTGATAACTCTGTATCTCCATGTGGTATCAAATGCTTTTTTGATGTCCATACTGAGTAATAGCATGTGTTGTTTGCATGCGAATGCTTCGCAGATATCGGTTTCTATTGCGGTATGGCAGTCATATGTAGAACGGTGTTTCCTGAATCCATTTTGATCTTCGGATATAAGTTTGTTTTTTTCCAGGTACCACATTAACCTTTGATTTATAATGTCTTCGATTATTTTACTGAGATTACATAATAGAGAAATTGGGCGATAACTTTGGGCTTCGTATTTATTTGAATTTGGTTTGTGAATTGGTAGTATTATTGCTTGTTTCCATTGTTTTGGGAGACAGTGTTGATTCCATAATTTGTTGTAAAGATTTAAGAGGTACTTAATTCCAATTATAGGTAAATTTTTCAAAAATATGAATGGTATATTATCTGGGCCACAACTGTTGCTTTTTTTTTTTTTAAGTGCGTATAATAGTTCTTGTAGTGTTATTTCATTATTTACTTTTTGCGTGTCTTCCTTTTCATTTTCTGTGAGTATGATCATATTATTTTCTTCGTTTAGTTTATAATTTTCAAACTCAGGATTTACATCGTTGCTTACATCGTAAAATTGTTTTCCTAATATGTTGCTGATTTCAAAATCATCGGTTATTGTTAGATCATTTAATTTTAGTGCTTTTATTTGAGATGTTTTTTGAGTTCCTTTTATAGAGCGGATTTTTTTCCAGATTACTGCAGGGTTTTCAGAACTGATTATGGTTGACGTGTATTCTTTCCAAGATTTTTTCTTATTTTCTTTAATAATATATTTTGCTTTTGCTCTTTCTTTTTTTTGTATGATAAGATCGTTTTGCAGCTTAGTTTTCCTGAATTTGTTGAGGGCTTTATTTTTATTTTTTATTGCAATTTTACATTCTTCGTTCCACCATGGAACAGGTCGTTTTTTTCCCGAAAAACTACTTTTTTTTATTGTTAATAGGGCTACTTGATGTATAATATTTGTGAAAAAATGGATTTCATCTTCGATGTTATTTTCTTCTTTTTTTATTATTATTCAATAATTTTTTTATTTCTAGTTCAATGAGTTGTGTAAATAGTTCCCAGTTTGGAGTTTTTAGGTTCCATTTCTCTTTTGATGTATATGTATTTGACGTATTTCTGTATTCAAATAATATTTGTATTGGCCAGTGATCACTGTTGTATAGTTCTGTTTCAACAGACCAATTTAGATTAGTAGATAATGATGTCGAAGCTATAGTTAAGTCAATGGAAGACAGTGACCCATTCACTGCATTGAAGTGTGTCGGTCTATTGTCATTTAATAAGAATATATTGTCTATATCTAGCAGTTTTTCTATTTTTTTTCCTCTAGAGTTTGTGTATTCGCAGCCCCAGAGGGTGTTGTGACTATTAAAATCACCAACAAAGATAAATGGTTGAGGTAATTGATTGATTATGTTTGTTAATTGATCTGTGTCAAATTGTTGCTGGTTAGGAATATATATATTGCATAAGGTGAGTTTTTCTTTCAGGTGTATTGTTATTGCGGTTACTTCAAAAATAGATGTTATGTCTAGTATATCAGTTGGATAAGATTTATCTACATAAATTGTAGACCCTCCGCTGGCTCTTTCTCTTAGAATTCGGTTTTTAGTATGTCCTGTATAGTTCTTTAGGTTTGCTATGTGGTTGATGTCAAAATTTGTTTCTTGTAAACATATAGCAGTAGGTGAATATTTGTGTATGAACCTCTTTAGATCGTCGATTTTTTTATAATAGCCGTTAATGTTCCACTGTAGTATGGTATGTTTAGTATTGATGGTATTTTTCGTAGAATTTTGCATTTTAATTAGATTAGGTATATAATATATAATATGTGTGGTATTGTTAATATAGTGTGATGTAGTTAGTTGTCTAATTAATTAGATGTGTTATTAATGGATGACGAAAGGTCTTCCTTACCTGGGTTGGTTTCTTCGTGGTTTTCTAATTCAATTGATTCTAGTAATTTGGTCGATAAGCGCGTTAATCGGTTTTTCAAGCTTTGCGCTTTAATTGCCGGTCTAATCACTTCTATCGTGTTTAATAAGGTTTTTGCATCTGTTCCATACTGGTTGCAGATATCTATAGGGTCTGAGTTTCCTTGTACATTTATGATTATATTCCTTAGTTGTTCAAAATCTATATCTAGGTGTTTATTATTTTTCATCATATTTCTGGCTGGTTCAATAGATTGCTTTATGTTGTCGGCAATTTTTTCTGAGGAATTTGATCTCACAAGTGTTTTAGATTTCTTAATAACTTGATCTTTTTGAATTTTCGTAGCCGTAGATGCAGTAATAATTTGTTTTTTTTCATTTATGGTTGGCTTTGTGCCGATCATATTTATTATACTAATAGATTCTTGTGTGACGTTGGATGTAGTTGAGTTCGATGCTGCTCTTTTAATACCTCCGTTACCTGTAGTCTCAGTTGGGTCAATGTCCATACCTGAATTGTCAATATTAATTAGGTCATTATTTTGTATACTTTCCATGGGAATAATTGGCTCTGTGTTATCTGTGTTTTCTGTCCAATTATCGGTAATGAGGTCTATTGCTGGCTCGCTAATGTCTTCAATATTGTTTTCATTATTGTAGTTCTGTGATTCTACGTTATTCGGGCATTTTGATGCTACATGACCGATTGTTTTGCAATTGAAACAGGTCACTTGATCATCAGAGATAAAAATGCGATGGTTAGTTCCGTCATAATTTAAAAGTAAGGAGTTCGGCATTTTGGTTGAATCTTCGGCTTTAATGAAAAATTGCCTTCTAAAGCTGAGTATGTGGGAATAACCTTCTAGATGTATACCTGCTCTAAGGCAGGTAATGGGGCTAGTAGGTATGATATCATGGTAACGTAGAGCTTGTAAAATTGTACTGTTTGGAATATTATTGTATACATTTGCTAGTGTTTGCGCCAGGTACGGACAATAATAGGCCGTGCGCCTGGATGCGTACTGCACTTCGTACGTATTCCTACTATATTACCCACCGACCGATTGTTGTGTGTATGTGTGTGTATATAGGTATAGCACTCAACAGGAAGTGGCCAGGTTCGCCGAGCAAGACCTGTGAATGCTAGTGTGTGGTGGGTGTGTAAGAGTGTGTAATATGTATGAGTGTGTAGACTTACAAATAACTAAGAATAAAATGCTAACAGGTTTCAGGTATTTAGTTGCTGTATAATACACGATATCAATAATACATTTATAAAAATATAAAAATCACAGCAACACCAAAATATATAAATATAGATCACAATAATATACGTATGATTGGTCCTTATGACCAATCAAAGTGAATATAATAATATACGGCCCTTTTGACCTAACCAAATAATTGTAAATACAAATAAATATAATAATAATAAGTAAAACTCACGGATATGACGGTGCTCGGCTGGCCAGCTGCTACCTATCCTAGTTCATAATAATAATAATGCACATCCAATTCTATAATAATAATAACGTTTGGCGATTTGCGCCTTACAATAAATAAAATGTGGCGATTTGCGCCTTACAATAAATAAAATGTGGCGATTTGCGCCCGCAAAATATATAATAAAAAATGTGGCGATTCGCGCCCGCACAATATATAATAAATTTGGCAATTTGTGCCTTTTACAATAAAAAGTGTGGCGATTCGCACCCGCAAAATATATAATAAAAAATGTGGCGATTCGCGCCCGCACAATATATAATAAATTTGGCAATTTGTGCCTTTTACAATAAAAAGTGTGGCGATTCGCACCCGCAAAATATATAATAAAAATGTGGCGATTCGCGCCCGCACAATATATAATAAATTTGGCAATTCGTGCCTTTTCCAATAAAAAGTGTGGCGATTCGCACCCGGAAAATATATAATAAATTTGGCAATTCGTGCCTTTTCCAATAAATAAAAATCGCGACAGTGTCTGCTCACGACGGTGGACGAAGGTATAACAGAACGCTATAGCGGCTGTGTTAAACAATAATAATGATAATAAATAAAATAATAATTGAACAGCCGATGCAGAGGAATGCGATAACATGAATTATATAATTCACACACGAAACAATTATATCAAAAATAATAACAATAATAGAAATATACGGAGACAAACAGGTATGTGGTGTGCGTGTGTGTGTGTAAGCCGGTCGGATGAGATAGTATAATAATATAAATAAAATAATATTAAAATAATAATAAAATAATAATAAAATAATGAGCGCATCCAAGCTCAAACATTCTCCCCCCGTTGAAAGCCTGGGGTTTCAACCAACACTTACTCCGCTTCAGTTGGTAGCAAACATAATTTGACTGTTGGACGCTTCAATTCTGTCCCAGAACCGATACGCATAGTAACCACTCTTATAATTCCATCCTTCCCCGGGTGTACGTTAACAACTCTTCCCAATTTCCATTTTGTTGGTGGAGTGTTTTCGTCTTTAATAATAGAAATATCACCGATTTTCAATGGCGCCTTATTGCTAATCCATTTTCCTCTAATTTGTAGCTGGGGTAAGTATTCACTAGACCATCTTCGCCAGAATAGTTGCATTAAATACTGCACGTACTTCCATCTTCTAAGACTGCTTATTGATTCTTCTGTCAGGTCAGCTTCAGGGGGTAATGATATTGGTCCACCTATTAAGAAGTGAGCTGGAGTTAGTGCTTCTAAGTCAGACGGGTCGCTGCTTATTGGTGTCAATGGTCGTGAGTTGAGACAGGCTTCTATTTGACACAATAGTGTTGATAATTCTCCAACAGATAATTTTGTATCGCCCATCATGCGGGTTAGATGGTGCTTTGCACTCTTAACCGCACTTTCCCACAGGCCCCCGAAGTGGGGTGCTGAAGGTGGGTTAAATCTCCATTCAATACCTTCCTGGGCTATTTGCGGATGTGCAGCCTTTACACTTGAGTACAATTCCCTTCTAGCTCCAACAAAATTTGTGCCGTTGTCGCTAAATATCGTGGAACATAAGCCTCTGCGTGCAGTGAACCGTCGCAATGATGCTAGAAATGCTTGAGTTGACAAATCTTCCACCGCCTCCAAATGAACTGCTCTTGTGGTAAAACATACAAAAACGGCTATCCAAGCCTTCACGCCTATAACTCGCCTTATACCGCTTCTTATAATGATTGGTCCTGCAAAGTCGACTCCAGTAACCGCAAACGGTCTCTTGACTTGAACTCTTTCCTTGGGCAATGGGGCCATCAGAGGAGTATTGAATGTAGGTTTAGCTCGAATGCATTTTACGCATCTTGATACAATAGAACGTGCCAACACTCGATAAATAATAATGATAATAAATAAAATAATAATTGAACAGCCGATGCAGAGGAATGCGATAACATGAATTATATAATTCACACACGAAACAATTATATCAAAAATAATAACAATAATAGAAATATACGGAGACAAACAGGTATGTGGTGTGCGTGTGTGTGTGTAAGCCGGTCGGATGAGATAGTATAATAATATAAATAAAATAATATTAAAATAATAATAAAATAATAATAAAATAATGAGCGCATCCAAGCTCAAACAGCTAGAATGAATCGTTTATCAGGGTTATATAAATGTCGAATATGAATTGACTTATTTTGTATTTCAATTGTCTTGTGTTTTGTTATAAGTTCAGTAACTAATTCTTTGGACTTTAGGAAAATGCAGAGCCTTTTTTTTGAGATTCTTGAGACAGATAATATATTAATAGGATTAACGATATCGCCTATCTTTTTTATGTATTCAATTTGCGAAACTTCATCTACAACGTCGAAGACAATAGCTTGTTCCTTCTTAGGAAACAGACCATTGCCCAGTGTTTCAGCGAATGTTGCCGTAGGGTTGTTATTGAAGGTGGTAGGTGTTGGCTGAGGCAGTTGCTTTTGTTGGCTGGATGGTTCTACAGTACTGTTGATCGTATAGGTTGAAGTCTTAGATTTGTGTGCTGCATTGTTTGGGTGTGGAATTTTGGAGGAGGTGCTTGGTGGTTTGGTGGAGGTTGGTCTGATTGGTGTGGAGGAGGGTTTGGGTGACGTGGGAGATCCTCGGTTGGGAGGAGGCGTGTGGGGATGAGTGTAACTCATTTTGTACGTCGGTAATGAAATTAACTAATTAAAAACTTACCTTTGGACCGTACATGTTGAATTGATATTAGTGGTGAAACCGTATGAAAATGTCGTGTTGTAGATAACGCACAGAACTTTACCGAACACGACTGTCACTATCGGAGTGTGCCACGGGACTGTTACACCAAATAGGTAGGTACGTAAAAATATTAAATTTGTTCCCGGACTTAAAAAAAATATATTTATACCATTATACCTATCATCATTGAGTATACGTACCTATACTGTACAACAATATATTATACTCAATGTTATCATTAATATTATTTGTTATTAATATTATTTCACCCAATGTTAGAAATTTAAAATAATCCAGGAGTTGGCGTTCTAGAACGCATAGAATGGATAAAAGATACCTATCTTGGTTCTGTATCGCAATAACATTTATAGTATTAGGTCGTAGAATCGTAGATCTTTATTGGTTAAATACCTAACAAATAACTTATAATTATTCACAAATAACGCGAACCATTTTATTTTAAAAGCATATTTTTTTTTCAAACAAGCATACTCCATACATCAACACTTCAAACAAATTGCATGCATATAGTTATTAAATAATTGCAACAAAAGAATTATAAAATTCGTATGTGGTAGTGTTTTTGGTAAGGGGTATAGGTATTAGGTATATATGGATTATGGGTACATATAGATATAGGTACCGGTACCTACGTAGTTTTTTGAGAATTTTTAAAACTAAATCCTCAGTTTTATCGATCAGCTGTCTACGATATTTTTCCATATCGGTAAATCATATACGCATGGACAAATTAAAGTTATATATATTAAAGCTTTTGGCAGAAATTAGCATAATTAATATGAAATTTTAATAACATTTTTTTTACGTAATAATTACATAATATATAAAACTCAGATTTAAGTAATTTAATCCAAAAACTACGAGATTTGACTGTAATGCATTCAAGGATCATTTTTACCTCAATGTGTTGAAGAGTTTCAGACAAAACTATGGGGGCTAGACTTGAATTAGTACGTCACTAGCACCCCCCCCCCACACCCGTACGATATGCCAATAACTTTTGAAGGAGTAGAGCACTAACGACGGGATAAAAAGCACTAACGTGCACTAACGAAGCACAAACGAATACAATTTGTTTGGGCCCGAAATTCGAAATGGGGGGTGCAGGCATGTCCCCGGCACCCCCTGTACGAAATGCGAATAACTTTGGAAGGGATGAAGCACTAACGACGGGATAAAAAGCACTAACGTGCACTAACGAAGCACAAACGAATACAATTTGTTTGGGCCCGAAATTCGAAATGGGGGGTGCAGGCATGTCCCTGGCACCCCCCTGTACGAAATGCGAATAACTTTGGAAGGGATGAAGCACTAACGACGGGATAAAAAGCACTAACGTGCACTAACGAAGCACAAACGATCGCCCCGGGTTTGGACTCGAAATTTGCAATGGGGGGTGCCGGGGACATGGACCTTCTAACCTAACCTAATCTCTAGGAAATCATTTAACTCTTAGCTCAAGAGTTTATAACTAATACAATCATATTCATATAATATATTTGTATGAATATTTTTTTGTTTTTACTAGAGTTAAAGTTTCGGCAATTGAGGTCATTAGCTTGGGGTACTGTAGATTTTAACACGTGTGTGTAGGCTTGGCAAGGATTTGTTGCTAAAATCCCCGGGTGGTCACCCATCCGGAAGCTAGCAACACTGGCCGATGCGTACACTCAGAGCGTTTCCTAGTTTCGAGCGGCCCCACACCACTATATTTTTTTTACAGACTCTTTTCGATATTTAATCAAGACTTCCGATTTAAATACTAATATTTTGCAAACGACATAATTTGATCGAAAGTCAGTGAGAACTCTGCTGAAATAAAATATTGTTCATCAACTTAAATAAGTCAATTACCTAAGCCAATAATAATAATAATCCTTGCCCATCGGACTAAAAATAGTATAGATTAACAACAATTTTAATGACTGAAAAGAGACAGGTTTCATGAGAAAGTTTATCGTCTCCCCAGATAGTAGATACTTCTCACCAATATTAATGATTTGGATTAGTGTACCTAATACTACAAATAGTTGTTTCCAATCATGTAACACCATTTTTATAGTGCTTAACCACGGTTTTTCTCTTTTCCCAAATAATTTACTGGTTATTTGATTTAATTATATAAATGAATTTGTATAGAAAGTTATCATTCATTAAATTTAAGTTGTGTTAGTTTCATTTTTATCTAAAATCCTTCCATTTGTATTATATATGTAAATATTTTTAACCCACATCTGTAATTATTTATATTTTCCGTTAAAATCCATTATTATTTCACTGGTAGATTAATATTATTTATAAGAACATACTTGATTAACAAAACGCATGGTCAAATTATTAAGCTATCAATACCAAGTACCGTAGAAACGCCATACTTTTTTTAAGATTTTATAGTGTCAACTGTCAGCTAAACAGTATTTATATGAATTGTTTAATTTTGACAAATTATTATTTAATAAAAGAACATGAAAATATAATACCTATAGTTTATTTATAGTTTCTATTTATAAGATAAGTAGGTATATTATATTTATTAAAAGTGTAAAAGTTGCATTAATTATTTTGAATAAAGTGGATCTAGGATCACTCAATCAAGAAATGTATAGTTAAAATTATTTTATATAGAGTGGTTAATTTAACACAAGACAATCATTATTTCATAATTTTTATTTTTATATTTTAGAGTATTTGGATCTAGGTACCTATATAGCCCATAGCTATAAATTAAATTTCCTTCACGTAGTTTTTTGTAGTTTTTGTCGTAGGTGAACCACATTTTTGCAGGGTGAACTACACTCGGCTCATCAAAACTAGAATGTTAGTAGTTAAATTAAACTACAAATATGTGAAATAACGGTAACTAGCCTTTTATGATAATTTGTTATGAAGATATTATAAATAGGTTATATAATATATAATATCTTAACAGGAATTATGAAGCTAAAAATATAGAAATACCTTTATGTACAGTGAGACATGGGCCACACTAAGATACGGTCCATAGTTCATGGTTTTATATAATTTATAATAATTATAGTTTAAGTAATAAGTTTTTTCATAAATTATTATTTTATAAATTCCACTTCAATGATTTGTTTGAACTTTTTAGTATTTGTACGTATTTTTTTGTGAGATCAATAACACCGTTACCAATATGCGTCTCACTGTATTCCGATTTACCATATTATGCAGATAAATCATTATTTTTCCAGGGCTGTGAATCAAATGCATTTGTTTGTTTTTTTTGCCACATCGTAGCTTCCCAACGTTATTATTATTGAATTATTATTTTTTTTTTAAATTAGTAAATTTTTTATATAAAAATTACCTACACCTTTAAGCTATAAGCTATAAGCTTGTGGTGTATACAGTTACAGTACTATACATATATATGTGATTTCATTAATTACTTAAATAAAACAACTACTAACAAAATTAATTATAGATTATACATTATAACTTTTTAGAGGCCTTTGTGGTGGCTAAGGAGCCTTCCTAGGTAAATAATATTTTTTTTGTAAGCCAGTAGTTGAAAGTCGAATGTTTTTTAAAACTAATTTTAGCACTTATTTACAAATTATTTTCTTCCATTGGTATTTGAATAAAAGACCTTCTTTCAGATAAAAAGTCATCAAAATTTGACATTTCTTCGAGTCCCGACTGTTTTTTTTTATATCGTCTATAACCCGTAAGACCTTAAATAAAGTAAGATAAGTAGTTGAAAGTCGAAATTTGTGGTATTTAATTGCTACTTTTCCTCTAGATATGAAAACATTTTTAAAAACTATGCTTTTTTTATAATGTTATATGAATCCATGACCACATTTTATCAAAATTGGTAACTGTTATAAGCACTTAGTTATTTAGGATTAAAACAATTACTATAGTTTTACTGAAACTTTAATAACTCAAAACCTACCTTATAAAACATACACATTAGGTATATTTGTCAACGGATTTATTTTATACACACAATTAATGTAATTACAAATGGTTCAACTGAACACTTTTAACTATAACTGAGTAGTTTCTGATGGAATTTTCCACGACAACTTACTGCCGCATTCCCATAACGGAGGAGTCAGGAGATACTTAGTTCCGTCGTACTGCAGGCTTCAGTACAACGGACCTCAGTATTTCCTCCGTTATCGGTATGCGGCAGTACGTTTTTGGCGGTTTTTTGTCATTTCCGGCCACGTTTGCAGACGACGAGCCCGCCTTCTCTTTGAGTTCACTTCGTAACACCGGCGTAACGGTTGTCATTATCGTCGGGGGTGGCGGAGGTGGCGGCGGTGGTCCAACAGCCGGGGTTACCGAGGGCGGCGGAGGCGGTGGTTTCGGAAATGAATTTACCGGTGTCGGCCCTTCCAGTGTAAACGACGAGGATGTTCGCTTGGAAGGTTGTTGATCGTGATAATACGTGTTCGGTGAGTTTACCGTCACTGAAGCGGCTCCCACTCCCGAATCCAATCTCGTTAACAAAAGAGCCCGTAGCGTGTGGTCCATACCAATTACTTGTGAAGTATTTTTGGTCACTTCTCCTACACGCGCACACATCATTAGTAATTATCTAATACCTATCTGATAATTTTCTATTTTACTTTCAAGGATTGAGATCCGACTCTTCAATCTGTCAAGCTTGCAGGTGTTGGGGTATTCCTGCAAGTGTTTTTTGGTGTTTTCTAAACGTTAAATGAAACAATTAATGTTTTATACTGTTATAGGTAGGTAAATCGATGTGTTATAATATTACTTTCTGTGGACGTAACTGTAGATCTTAACACGTTGACACTTCCGATCGACGTGTTAAGATCAGTTTTAATGGCCGTCATGCATAATTTTAAACGGTCAATTGTTAACTCTTGCTTATCAACCGTTTGTTGTAGTGCCCGAATAGCGTCCATCATGTTATACTTAAGGGCTAAACAACTTTGTTTACATTCTTCAATATTTTTCTGAAAATAAAATTAAAACCATTTATTACTGACGATATTATGATTACACGGTCCATTCGATTGTTCTTAAGTTATTTGTTTCATACTTGTAAATCTTTAAAGGCTCGTTTTTCTACTTCATTTTTATACAGTTCTAGAAAATATTGAATTAAATTAAGATATTTTTAATTAAAAATAATACTCAATATAATTTAATAAGATTATGAGAAACTAACCTTCTATTGATTTGAATTGGGTCATAGATCGACCACTTCCCGTTTCCGCATCAAAAAACTGATCAACCTATATTAATATAAATAGGTGCTATTATACTACTTAGTTTGTATTATTCGTAGGGATTCTTTAAGTATCATATTAAACAATATATTACCTACCTTTAAATAATATGTTTACCTGCCTATCTTAAACAAATTGGAATTTGTGTACTCCTTCTAGTTATTAATGAATGATAAATTTCACAAAATCAAATATATCGCTTATCGCTAGTACCTACGTTTCCGAAAACATTAAGTGAAATAATGATCAATCATTCACAAAATGTGTTTGGGTCCACCAATTTTCTATTACAATTTTCATTGACTTATAAACTATCTTGCACCATTTTTGAAAGTCTTTCACAAAGTTATAAAATACTCTTTCAAAAAAAAATTCTTAATATTTTTATTTAAATACTGAATCATATTATAATACAGCTAAATAGCTTTAATCACCCTCATATCCGCTCTAACTGTTTCTCATCTCAAACCTGGGCTTTGCTAAGTAGGTAAGATACGCCAAGCTATTGCATTATAAATTATAATATATAATAATATGTATTATATTTATTGTTTACCTCCAATTCCTCTTTTATATTTTGCTGGTAGTTGATAATTGAGTTCTTGTACCTCAAAAATAAGTACGACAGCCCGGCAACTCCAACAAATGAAATCCCGGACCAAATTTCTATTGATAAATTCATTTTACGTAAGTTTGGAACGTATCGCAAATGTTACAAATAGATTATACTTTGTTTATTCATAGACCGTAGTGATGTATATTATATAATATTATTATTTTGTTATATTTTGATATTTAAACAATTAAACCAGATAATATATAACATACAATTATCGTTTAGTTTACAAAGTCTTAGTTTTTTATCAAACTCCATGAACAAAATAAAGTTATGAAAATCTGAATATGTATATGAATGATGCCCATCATGTCTGATAAATAGGTATATTATCCCCTTTTTTCATCACTTATAGATGATATTATAATTATATTCATAAGAATATGTGATAAAATATTATGGCATATTATTAATAAGCAATAATGATGGGTGGTTTATTCGGGGACGACTTGTTTGCGCATATGACGTATCTTTCATCAATCGTCTCATTTTCAAATGCATTTCCCTTAGGAATATAATAATAATAATATAATAATATAATTCAAAGTCATTATAAAATCTATTTTATTAAATCAAGTCCCATTGTCACTGACAAAAAAATCACCCGCTTACATTTAGATATATTGTTTTAAATTACTTGTTATTATTTTTGTATTCGATCATATTTTACAAAGATATTTATAATATTGCAAATGTATTACAGAGTAATTTTTTTTTATTTTAGCTGTCAGGTAGACAACTTTCTACTATTTAGTTATGAATTTTATCAGAGCTTATTAATTTGTTGTCATCTTTTATAGACTTTTCCTGAAAAAAATGCATTAGTTTTTGGCATACTGACATTATGTTGAAATTGTCAACAAATAACTTAAAACTTCAAACGCTCATAAATATTTTATTTGACTTTCAGGTAGTGTCTTTTTTTTTTTTGATAAAAGGAGAAAAACTTATGAAGAATTTCGTATTCAATTTTCAAATCTTAGATGCGATTGGTTTAGAAATATCTACAGGATTTAAATTCATAAAAAAAAATTTAGAAAAACATTTATATGGTTCCAGGTTGTTGATGTTTAAAAATTAATTTAGAAATATCTTTAAGATGTATATTAATTAAAAATAATTTGGAAGGGGAACGTGGTAGCCCGTCGGTGAATACTTTTTGGAGAAAGAAAAAAAATTTAAAAAAAAATGTATATGGCACAATATGTTGTCGATGTTTAAAAAATTGGTTTAGAAATATCTATATGATTTAAATTTGTAAAAAACAAATTGGAAGAGGAACGTTGGAGCCCGCAGGCGAAAACTTTTTAAGAAGCAAGAAAAAAGGTTTAGAAATTTATATGCTACTATAGATTGTTAAAGTTTTAAAATCTATTTAAAAATATTTACAAAAAAATTGAAGGGGAACTTTGGAGCTCGCAGGCAAATACTTTTAAAGAAGCAAAAAAAAAGGATTAGAAATGTATATAGCACTAACTTGTTTGTTTAAAAATCTTTTTAAAAATATTTACAAAAAAATTGAAGGCGAACTTTTGGCAAATATATTTTAAGGAGTGAGAAAAAAAAATTAATATGTCACCAACATGTTAGTTTTTAACAAATCTATATAATTAAATCATTAATATTTAAATTTTTTTTTTTTTAATGCCCTGGGGCTTTATTATTTAAACGACCCAAAGGTCTTTATAAATATGTTTGACAATTATACATATTTTACATACTAGATACAAAATATATATATTACACGTTGATGGAGACACTTCCAACGAAGTGGCCCCTGCCTTAATTTAAAATCTTAAACTAAGTCGTATGGTTTCAGACGCTTAAGACGTCTGATATCCTTGGAGTTATCTAATAATTGGATGGCTAGTGAATTGACATGGTGATCTAGCCTCGTCTCGTGCTTGCGAGCAAACCTTTGGATTTCGTCTGCTACTGTAGGCAGCATCATATCACGGTGAATTGCGTTGTTTCTTTCGAACCGGTAGGCTGCAGTGATGGTCCGAAGGGTGATGTTTGACAGCGTTGTATTACATCGATGTTAGACTTACTGGCACAACCCCACAGTTGAATGCCATAAATCCAGATTTTATAATTGTTACGTACAGTAGACGTTTGTTTTCGATGGTTAACTCGGAGCGGGGTCCGACTAACCAATAAAGTTTTCGCATTTTTTCTTTAATTTGAATTTTTTTCTGATAGACGTGATGTTTCCAGTTTAGACGAGAGTCGAGGTGCATTCCAAGATATTTTGCTGAATCTTTTTGTGGGATTGGTGATTGATTCAGTACTATTTGGATATTTTCGGTTTTACGTAACGTATAGTTAACGTGCACCGATTTATCGCCATTGATCTTAATTTTCCAACGTCTTGTCCAGGCAAAGATACTGTTAATTGGCTTCTGTAAGTTATCAGTTGCAGTGAGCTGATTATTACGTGTTGATAAAATTGCCATATCGTCGGCAAACAGAGCTAATGTTGTGTTGTCATCGTTTGGTATATCAGCCGTATAGAGTAAGTACAATATAGGTCCTAGAACACTACCTTGCGGTACTCCAGCTGATATGTCTTTCCATTCGGTTATTGCTTCTTCGTGTATGACTCGAAATTGACGGTCGGTCAAGTATGATTCAAGAAGTGCACACCAAGTATGTGGTAGCTGATCACGTAGTATGATGAGGAATCCTTTGTGCCAGACTTTGTCAAAAGCCTAGGCTACGTCAAGGAATACTCCACAGCAGTACTTTTTTTCTTCAAGAGCTTTACTAATCACATTAGTTACCTACTCGATGTACTTGATCGATTGTCGAATGTTTGTTGCGAAATCCAAACTGATGTTCTGGCATAAGATTTTTTCTCTCTATAATCGGTTTTAGGCGTTTAAGCAGAAGTTTCTCTAAAAGTTTAGATAAACTTGGAAGGAGTGATATCGGTCGGTATGATGTGACATTTTCAGGCGAATATTTAAAAAAATAAAAAAAATTTGAAGTGGAACGTTGGAGCCTGCAGGCAAATACTTTTTAAGGAGTAAGAAAAAAAATTAAGAAAATAATGTATATGGCACAATGTTGTCGATTTTTAAAAAATTGGTTTAGAAATATCTATATGATTTAAATTTGTAAAAAACAAATTGGAAGAGGAACGTTGGAGTCTGCAGGCAAACACTTTTTAAGGAGCAGGAAAAAAAAAATTTAGAAAAAATTCACATGACACCAGATTGTTGATTTTTAAAAAAAATTGGTCTAGAAATATCTACGGAATAAAAATTCATAAAAAAAAATTTGGAAGGGGAACGTGGGAGCCCGTCGGCAAATACTTATGAAGGAGTAAGATTATTTAATTTAGAAAAAAATTAATATGGCACCAGCTACAGGTTGTTAATTTTTAACAAATTTATATAAGAAAATCATTAATATTTAAATTGAAAAAAAAATTTTTGAAGGGGAACGTTGGATCCCGCAGGCAAATACTTTTAAAGAAGCAAAAAAAAAAGGGCTTAGAAATTTATATGGTACTAGCTGGTTAAAGTTTAAAAATCTAATTAAAAATATTTACAAAAAAATTGAAGGGGAACTTTGGAGCCCGCAGGCAAATACTTTTAAAGGAGTAAGAAATATAAATTTAGAAAATAATTAATATGGTACCTTGATGTTTATGTTTAAAAAATCTATATAAGTAAATCATTAATATTTAAATTGATAGAAAAACATTTTGAAGGGGGACATTGGAGCCCGCAGGCAAAAATTTTTTAAGAAGCAAGAAAAAAGGTTTAGAAATTTATATGGTACTAGATTGTTAAAGTTTAAAAATATTTACAAAAAAATTGAAGGGGAACTTTGGAGCCGCAGGCAAATACTTTTAAAGAGTTTTTAATTAGACTGGTAGAACGCTAACCGGCCAGCATTAAAGACGTGGTTAAATATTATTATAAATAGTTAGGTTATGATATCTTACCCTACCCTTACCTAACCTAAACTCACTTTAAGAATAATATTTAAATATTTTCTTTCTTTTATATGTTTACAATTTCGAATACTTTGATAGTTAGTTGAAAGAGATCAATGCAGAACTCATGACCAATGATAACAGTTGTCGATCATGACCATAGCGTCAACTAACGATAGGTTTACTTAACTAACCTTCTTATGACTGATTATGACACTTTGAATAAAAAGATCCTGAGTTGTTGCCGAACATAAGTGTTTTTTTCATCGAGTTGAGCCGTTGGTTGCTGACTTCTTAGAGCACCTTAGATCATATACCATGCCCAGTTTACCCGTGTAAACAATTTAAAGCACATATAAGCTACGAGTCTCTGACATTTTTATTGATCCATATCACATCCATTCACTGAATTCAACTTGTGTGATTTCTCTTCGCACATGTATCTTAGTCAGAGACCATTGTCACTAATATGTGCTACAGATTATCGCGGGATATGGGCCTATTTTTAGTATATGATCTAAGGTTGCTACATTAACTGTGATAACAACTTGAAAGTGTGATTGGATGTAAATATAATATTGTAAAAGTAATAATTATATTAATAATATATCAGCATATATCGTCTCCGTCTTACAAGCGGGTATTAATTTCAGCAGATCATATTATAAATTTAATATTGAAGATCTTATTACTATTATTTAAAACTAACAATTTCAATGATAACTGCTGAATTAATGTTTGATATTTTTTACACTTGTAAGGCATACTTGGAGACAACACATGCGGGTGAAAATACTTTTTTAAAGCAACATTTTTAATGATTTTTTTAAGCTACAAATGGTTTTTAAAATACTAGGAAAGTTTTGAGATTTGGAATAACTTTATAACGTATTCGAATAATTTTATTTTGGACTTATATTGAAGTATTGTCTGGAGGGTGGTCCTTTTGGTCATCCAGTTCGAACAAATATTTCTACTTATAATACAAAAGCGCATCTCTGCCTCCGTCTTCTGATATTAAAAGCTCAGATTCTCAACAGAAAAATTATATATAAGACAAAATAAAAAATCAAGTCACGACAGTTTCTCTTTTGTAACAATATTTCTGATTTCGTTGATTTTCAGCATTTGTACAGTTAGGGAAAATAGAAGACGATATATTACCTAATATTTTAAAACAAGTGTGTTTATGTGTGCCAAGGATTTGTTGCTAAAAATCCCGGGTGGTCACCCATCCGGGAGCTAGCAACACCGGCCGATGCATACACTCAGAGCGTTTCCTAGTTTCGAGCGGCCCCGCACCACTATATTTTTTTTTATAGTCTCTTTTCGATAAATGTGAAATACTCAATCAATTTAGGTACTAATATTTTGCAGACGGCATAATTTGAAAGAGAGACTGTGTGAAGTGTGCAGTAACTTAATATTGTCATTATAAAAATTCTTCATTAGCTTTAATAAGTTAATATTACCTTAATTAAAAATCTATTATCTTACAAGACTATTATTTCATGAGAACATTCACCACCACTCCAGATAGTACTTCTCACCAATATTATTGATTTTAATTTAGTGTATCTAATCCTACAAATAGACAATAGTTGCTTCCAATCATGTTTTATAGTGCTTAACCACGGTTTTTCTCTTATCCCAAATGGATTACTGGTTATTTGATTTAATTTTATAAATGCATTTGCATAGAATGTTATCATCCAATAAACTTAAACAATATCTGTCGTGTTAGTTTCATTTTTTTTTTTTATGAAGATATTATATGTAAAAGTTTAAATTTAGCAATTATTATACATTTTCCTAGTATTTTAACAGACATTATGAAGCAAAAAATATAGAATCAGCTATATTATGTACAGTGAGACATGGGACACACTAAGATAAGTCCATAGTTCATGGTTTTATATAATTTATAATAACAATAATAATTTCAGTATTATATTTTTTCATAAATTAATATTTTATAAATTTGGTTTTAATGTTTGGACTATTTGTAGGTATTTTTTCAGGAGATCTCTATTATTACTACACCGTTACCAATATGCGTCTCATTGTACCCCGTTTTCCATTACTTATCTTCATTACTTATTACTTATCAGTAATTACATTTCCTTCCAATCATACCTACCACAGTTAATGTTAAATGCCAACAATCAACAGCTTCATCAACTCGATGACACTTAATAGGATGTCTGATTTTTAGCGCACCACTTATTCCTCTCTCTGACCCACGCGCAACGAGGACCACCCCCTTTGTAAGAGAGGCTTAGCATCCCAAAACATGTAATAGCCACCCAGAACTATTTGCATTTTTTCGACTATTAATGCTCTCACCCAGCTTAGGTCAAGCGTTTAATTATTATTAATATTTTTTGTGTTTGGTTTTTTTTAATTGCATATTTTGCTAACTTAAGTATTAATAAATCATACATTTTTCTTTTAAATTTTTTATTAATTTTACCTATCTAATTATTTTTTTTGTGTGGGTCATTGGATATTTCTTAGAATTTTTTGAATTTTTTTTCTGAATTGAATATTTTACACATTGTGATAGTTTAAGTATTAATAAATCATACATATTTCTTTTAAATTTGTTAATAACTTACATTTTACTTATTATTTTTTTTCTCTATTTTTCTTAGTATATAAACATTTTTTTTTTAGATTCTGAGCGGAGCGATGAATGTATTGATTTTACAATGATGTGTGTTTTTTTTTATTTTTTTTTTATTTTTATTTTTTATTTTTTGTGTCTGTCATCACGTTTTGGGACAGTAAAAGTGCTTAGATTTTCTTCAATAGTACCTTTTCTGATAGGAAAGTGAATCTAGTTGGTACTTTGGGGGGTCAAAAGTAAACATTTTCCAGTAGTTTTCAAAAGTACCGTGAAAAACAAATGGAAAATTAAGGAAAAAACGGGAATTTTTACGCAACATTGATTTTCGATAAAATCGATTTTGGTTTTTGGTGTAAGTCTAAAAAAAATGACGGTAAATACATGAAATTTTTACTGAATGTTTATATAAGCAGTTTCTATATACCATACCGTTTTCAAAATATTTTGACTTATTTTGAGCTGTTTACAGACATTTTAAATTTCCAATCTTTTTGGTTTTTTTTTTTTAAAAAATCAATAACATTTTATTTATTCGTTTAAAATTCTTGAAAATTTAATAGAATACTCCTAATATATTATTTCAAAGGTAGATGAAAAATATTAAAAATCTGTAGTCACAATTTTTTTTTTAAGCATTTAAAGTTGAAATTTTGACAAAATACGTAAAAATGACGAAAATTTGCAAATTATTTAGAGTTAGAAATTCATAAAAATTTTTCTTTTTAAATCTAAGGTTTTAAATTTTAACACAAGATTTAACGTAAGTTTTTCTACTTTTATCAAAAATAAAATATCTAAAAGCAATTAAAAATAAATTTTTATGAGTGTTTTAAGTTCATAATTTTACAACATAGGATATTCACTCGATTTCTCATGTAGCGTTTTTCTTATTTGGTTGTAATTCAAAAACGAATAATTGTAGATGCATGAAAATTTCACTAAATGTTTATATTCTCATTTTCTATACACCATTCAATTTTGAAAATATTTTGATTTGTTTTGAGCTGTTTACAGACATTTTTAGTTTTCAATTTTTTTAGTTTTTTTTTTTATAATTGTCAATAAAATTTTATTTGGTGGGCCAAAAAGTCTGAAAATTTAATACAAGCTTTCTTATATATTGTTACAACATCAATTGAAAAATTTTAAAAATACATAGGCACGATTTTTTTTTATAAGCATTTAAAGTTCGAATTTTGACAAAATTTGTCAAAATCTCGAAAATTATAAATCATTGTAATTAAAAAATTATAAAATGTTCAGTTTTTATAACTAAGTGTTGAAAATTTAAAACAAAAATTCTCATAAATAAATCATACTGTAACCAAAAAATCTAAAAAATATATCAACACATTTATTTTTTACAGACATTTTAATTTCAAATTTAGACAAAATTTCATATTTAAACCAAGAATAATGATTTTAGTTATTTTGATATAATTTAAAAATATTATTTGTTGGTATATGAAACTTTTAGAATATATTGTTATATTTTATATACACGCAATGGCATTTTAAAATATAATTTTTTTGAGAAAAATGAATTTAACCAACTATAGTAAATACTAATGCCTATAATACTAAAATTAATTACTTTATTCACAATAATATCATCAAATACATTTAGACTTAGTAAGATATTATAGACTGACTGACCGTCTTCCCTCAGAATCGTTTTTCTTATTCAATGATATTATATCATTGGATTAAATTATTAAAATCTAACACAATCCATTACAGTGACTCACTTGTAACCTACTGTACAGCAGAGCGACATACACTTACCCGCCCTTTTTTAGTTTTTTTTTCTATTAATATCAATAAAATTTTATTTGTTGGGCCAAAAATAATGAAAATTTAATACAAGGCTCCTGATATATTGTTACAATAGCAGTTGAAAAATATTAAAAATACATAGGCACACATTTTTTTTATAAACATTTAAAGTTAGAATTTTTACGAAATTACATATTAAAATCAATTTTAACGAGTAAAAGTATATTATATTATAATATTTTTCTAGTATCACTGATAATTTAAGGTTATTAATTAAATAATATGAATAATATTAATTCAACTTAGCAGCTACCGTAAAATAACAATATCAATATAATTTAAAATATCCTAGACTGACATACCGTCTCCGCTCAGAATCGTTTTTCGTATACAATGATATTATATCATTGAATTCAAATTTAATACCATCCATTATAGTACAGTGATCTACTTGTAGCCTACTGTACAGTGGAGCGACATCCACTTGACCCCCTTTTTTATTGATAAAATTAAGCAAACTTATGAGGAATGTTGTATGACATTTTTAAACCTTAGATTTAAAAAGAAAAAAATTTATGAATTTCTAACTCAAAATAAATTGCACACTTTCGTCATTTTAACTTTGATTACCTATAAAAAAAAATTGTGACTACGGATTTTTAATATTTTTCATCTGCATTTGAAAATATATATTAGAAGCCTACTATTAAATTTTCAAGATTTTTTACCCAACAAATAAAATTTTATTGACATTTATAGAAAAAAAAACTTAAAAAAATTGGAAACTGAAAATGTCCGTTAACAGCTCAAAATAAGTCAGAATATTTTGAAAATGCCATGGTCTGTAGAAAATGCTTATATAAACATCGCTCCGCTCAGAATCTAAAAAAGTTATTATGTTCAATTTGGTTTGATTACATACGTATTAGCTCTGGTACAAGTGGTCCAAAATATCTGTCACTAGACTGCGAGACAGGCCATTGGGCGTATGGCCGAAGTGTTGATAAATAGCTCCAGTATCCGTTGTTTAGTCCGGAACAAAAATGATCATTGTCATCGATCTTAATAAATTATCATTGACACTTCGATTTATTAAAATTTGATTGAGATACCTTCATTTTTTTACACACCTTTTGAGGTTGAAATTTTGACGAATTTTGATTCAAAACAATATAGCAATTTTAATTATTTTATTAAAATTCAAAAAATTAACTCTAGATACTTGAATCTTATTGTCATTACGTATGTTGATTTTACTGAATTTTGTGGTGTTCGGTTATTCAGATAATTGTATTCATGTTTAAAAAGTCGATAAATACGACGTTTGCTGATCATCTCTAGGATACTTGGATATGGTCAGATTACTTCACAGTTGGTATCTTACTGGCTTACTCCATTTCTAATATCGATTTAACAAGCAAAACAAACATTTCGTTGCTAATACAGAAGCAAAATATAATACTTAATCATTATATTAACAGATTTTTATGAACTGATAATATTGTATAATAAAATTATAATAAATTGTACGTTTTATTGTTTTTTTTTCTAATTCTAGACATAACAAAGTCATTTTAAGTATTTAATTACTATTAAAACAAATATAATGGAACATCTGTTATTCAAAAACATGCGTCTCATCATACATTACACAAGTCACAAATATAAAAACGTCATATTTATAATATTATTCAAAATGCAAGTATGCAAGTACGATTGTTAGTTGCCTACTATTAATTTAATATAGGTACTTATTTGTATGTTTGATGTTAGTTTTAATTTACAAAATACGTTTTTTTTGTAAGTATACATAAAACTTTAAGTTCAAATCGTTTACAAGGTTTATTATTTTATAATATATATTTATTTGAACAAAATCAAGTTTCAGCTTAAATTCAATGTGACAGCATACCTATTCCGTTTGTGAGATCAAACGATTCAAATTTCAGATGATAAAACCAGTCATTTAAGAAATATATAATTAGGAAACAATAAGTTTTATATATTTTGTTTGATAAAAACTAAATATTGATGTACCTGTAGTTTATTCTACTTATCATATGCATGACTGCAGTATGGTAAATAAGTATTATTATCTATTCAGTTTAAATGATTCAATCTACTTAGTTATAGCCTGGTTAATACAATAGTAATGTGATCGGCTGTACGTGAATTAAATAACCAGGTATACTGCTTGTAATACGATATGACTAATATCATTTTTGTAAACATGACGTCTATAACGTAGGTTTATTTAATATTATGTTAAAGTTTAACACTGATAATATTTTATAAAAAATAAAAATAATAATACATTTTGATAAATCTAAAAAAATATATTTAGTACCAAGTAGAAAAATTAATTAATGTGACTTTCAGTTTGAACCATAGAGAGAAAAGAAAAGTGTAACGTGCCAGTGTAGTCATTTACATGATAATGACTAGCTGGATTTCGCCGGATGGGAGTGTTGGTCTTTTGTGTTTTGAGAAACGTTTATATGTAGGTATGTTGTAGTAGTATGATGGACAAAAACATAAAAATATTATATAATTAGGCATGACATTCACGGGACTTCGTAACATTCGTAACACGAGAATAAAATATCGTATGAAAATATATTCTTTTTCGACTATTTAAAATGTAAATATTAACTACCAAAACATAATATTAATGTAATAATTTATATAATTTATGACACAGCCAAATGAAAAACGTCATAATCGTAAAATTATTTAAATTTGTAAGTACGCAAGTACCAATGGAATCAGTGCGGTGACCAAAACGGCGCACCGAACACCCGACGCGCGACTTTTGTCGTGACACACTTCGTCGCTGCAGCCATTTGGTCCCAGATAGTCTTTGAATTTGTTCTCGAAGAATTTCCAAGAGCACAAACCGACGTTGCAACCCGGGTAATCGTACACGCCCTCGTTCAAGTAGAACATTACTTTGTTCTCTTCGTCGCCATGATCACACCTGCAACGATGCATAATGACAATTTAATAATACATAATATTATTAGCGTATATTGTACAATATACAATTTAAATTTTAAACTAACGGTTAAACAATAAACAATGGTTACGCAGTCAAACAATATTGTGACCATAACGATAGTAGTTGTATACGTCTTGTATATTATATACGCAAGTATCTTATATACAATGTAATGTGATATTGTTATAATATATTATTGAGGTACCCACCTAAATAGATATACAATTTATTTTGTATTGATTATTATTTACTAATCAATTGCTTAATATGGTAGGTTAGTACTCACATTGTACCTGCATAAAACGTATACCTAGCCAGGTGCCCAGGTATTTGTATATTGGTGATTTGTCTAGTCAATACAATACCGTGAACTGAAGTTATGTACTAATAAAACAATATAATATAGACTAAATCTATGAAATTGCATTTGTTTATGAACCGAAACTATGTACATAATATTTTTAATTGAAATTTACTCTAGAAAAACATCGTCATATTGAATATTAGATTTACCTATACTTTAACACCGTTAAAATTAAAAATATAATAAAGTTTTTATATTATGATTATACGATGATTTTTCCGAATTTTCACAATTTTAATAATATGTAATTAATCATTACATAATAATTTAAATTGGGTTAGAATTTATGTAATATATAAAATTCTAAAAAGCACCTTTTAATTTTGTTTCAATACAAATTTAATATAATATTATGCTTACTTGTAAAATACGGCGGCAAAATTACTGGAAAATGGGTCCACTTGTGACATTTTCCATTGACGACGATTCTGAGCATGGTAATTAGAGTGGGTTAGAGGAATCGTGTCTTTTGCCACGCCCAAAGCCAATAGCGTAGTCAACAACCCGGCCGATGAACCAAATCTAAATACAGCCGAAGGTGTATCGGCATCGTTTTTTGCTACATTCCTAAAAAAAAAC
Organism: Nasonovia ribisnigri; assembly: GCA_027563435.1. Taxonomy (NCBI): domain Eukaryota; kingdom Metazoa; phylum Arthropoda; class Insecta; order Hemiptera; family Aphididae; genus Nasonovia; species Nasonovia ribisnigri. Next base: position 25,400 of record JANEHU010000127.1, read on the forward strand.
CACCCAATAATAATAATTAAATCTGATAAATTGTTTACCTAAAAATTATAATTAATGACGGATTATAGATACTATTTTGGAATCTTACTTCAAATATCCCATCAGCTCTTTGGCGATCGGACATCCCACTTTTGTGTTTATTTCAGAACCGTAACCGTATTTATAGTAATAGTCCAAATCTTCGTAATATTCTAAAAGCTGAGTACGAAAATTAGACACGTTAAAAGCTTGTTTTCAAATTCGTATTGGTTTGTTATCACTTATTGCACATACCTGTAACTCTTGTCTAGTGAATAGGCCACACCATGCGGGGTAAGATTCAATCACGAGCGCTTTATTATACCGGCATGATTCGTACATCGCGTGTATTATACCTGAATAAATATAAAAAATATAAAACGTGCTAGGCTTGTGAAAATAATCACCACAAAGTAAAGCCCATGGTGTACTTACTGTCAGTTATGTTTTCTAGAAAACCCAGTCTTTTACTCATCTGGCTCACCATGTCCAAGTATTCCGGTGATTTACGAAACAGCGAAGCTTCAGAATTGTGGACTGTATCAGTCCACTTAGGACAAGACTCTAACTGAAGGTAATGGTTCATAATTAAATCACGAGTAAAACGTTTGTAATTAAATATATTATTATAAATACCCCGATAAAACTAGAATTGTTTTCGATTTTTTCTATTGGAATTTTAGACTTGAAGTCTTCTCCAAACATAGTTTTAGAAAATTCCTCAGCACTGTTCATAACTTTTCGGTCTTCACTGGCATAAATCTTAAATATAAAAACAATTGAACGATTAAAATAATTGTTTTATAATTCGTTAGGTATTAAACTTATCACAAAGATTTAAATATGTTAAAATTGTATAATAACTTATAATTATTCACTTTGTACGTATTTTGGTTGATCTCTTTCACTAAAACTTCACTCATTTTATCTCTCATCCTTTTTGCGAGTAGCTGCATGTCCATCCTACCCTGAGGTGAAATATCATCTTCTGAAGTAGGATTAACTTCAAATTCCCAACGTTTTAGACTGTCTAATACGTTTCTACATAGATGTCCATCTGTGGAGTTCGAATAAAATAATAATAATGTTATCTAACATTTAAGAGTTCAATACTTTGAAACGTACTTCTACGTTCTTCATGATTTTTTATCACCCTGTCTTTGAATTGGTGCAACTGACGAATTGTTGTGGACTCGTTGGTATTCGGATAACTGGTGCCGGGTCTGATAAACATCCATACAAACGTCGGGCGGCAATCTAAATTGAAAATAAAGTTAAGTATTGTATTTATTAGGTATATTCTAACATTCATAAGATAGTATTTAATTATTATTCTAATATGATATTAAATTAAATAGAGTACAAACAAAATCATAAATAAGTCATATTATAATAAAATAGTTATTTTAGAAATTTGAATAAGTTATTGTTTAATATCCATAATATTATGTAAAAAGTATGAGTATCCAATGTTCTGCAAACTTACAAGGTATCGGTTTGAACTTTGAGTTCAATATCAGTTGATAGGCCGTCTTGTGTGAAAAATATAGGTATGGATCCGGGTCGGTTGGTTCGTAGCACGATTGGCCGACAGACAAATCAGCAGACAAGAACACGAGCAACAGCAATAATCTTGATGATTGACCCTTCATTGTACACGGGTCGGTGAACTATATAAATTATTTTTAATTCTTTAAATTGAAATTCTAGACAAGTCCTATAGTTTCACGTCTTGTAGACAATGTCATTACAGATGATACCGATATGCGACTTTAGTCACATATAAATAATATATAATACTTATAATATTATATTTTTTAGAGTTGCGGACAAAGACATTGAAATTAATACAATATGCACACTGAAAGTAAATACTTTGGTTAGTCAATGATTACGATTTTATCATTGTTGCACGTAAGTGCGCGGATTAGTAATTATTATGATATTATATTATAAACGACGGATATAAGACGATTATATCCGTGTCGGGAGTCGGAATGAAACTGAAAAAAAAACAATGTAACATTATGTGGCAGGGAAAACTATGTTTATACATTTAGTCAGGTACCTCCAAATATCCTATAATAATATTATGTGGCCATGTGGGTAATACAAATACACGTCACAGCTGACCACACGCGTCTGATAATATTATTGTTGCTGTAGCGGTCGCCATGTCGCTTACAAGTCAAAACTAATTGGCAAACGTACGTTTATCAATGACAATCAAAGCAAAATTTAAAATTATTTTCGGTAGTTATATAATGCGTACATAGAGAAAGGTCATAGGAAGTGTTCCGTATCTGCTGCAGTTATTTTATTCATTAATTTCGTATCAGATGTATTACACTATTGTTTTTTTTTATTCCCGTCCGTACATTAAATTTTGTTTAGTCCGTTTTTCTTTAAAAATTTATAAAAATGATGTATTTTCATTTAATTATGGAAATGTTATTAACTTTCGGATTGAACGTGTAAAAATGTTATAATATTATAATTATTTATAAATTTGGTGAACTATATTTTATAGTATATTTTTTATATGAATTAAAATATTCAACATTTTATAATTTAACATTATTCCAATATTCTACGTTACAAAAAAGCTATATTTTGATATTATAATATTATCCTTAATAGAAGAAAAATGAAATTCTATACTTATGACTTATAAATTATAATGTTTCAGATAATATTATAATTAAGTATTTTCAATATAATAGATAATATAATAATTACACTTCTGGAATCTGTAATATTGCAAGTTCTAAATATTTAAAATAAACAAATAACACTCAAAAAACAACAAGTTTAATCGTTTAGTTAAAAATATGAATGTAGAGGAAAAGCAATCAGTTAAAAAACAGAGGGAAGATTTAATTAGAGTACATTAGAACATTTATTTTAGGTTTGAATAAATTGTACTAAAAAAAAGTAAGAGAAATTATCAAAAGAAAGTACCATAATAATTACATTTCTATATACGGAAATGTCCATGCAACTTCTGCAGAATATTTTTTAATACCCCGCGCCACCACAGGTTAGTTAATTAATTTTTTTGCAATACTCAGAGTTCAAACAGTGGTATTAGAACATTTTTGTATGTTTTATTTGAAGGTAAAATATATTATTATGATACAAATATACAATATTATTATTATAGTACAATACCAAACTTAAAGTTTATGACAACAAATAAAATCATTTTTTACCAGAATTTTTCAAGTTCTATTTATTATTTTATGTCCTATAAAGGTAAAATACAATTTTCATTTCATAATGTCTTATACACTTATATTATAACTGACAATTGCCCTCAAAAAATACTAATAATAGATTATTGGCTAATTTTTTTCAATACAAAAATATATAGATACGTATGATAAGTAATATTATTGTTGTCAGTGCTGCAAATCATTTTTTTATGGGCAACAAACCAAACCAACCGGCACATACCCACCATCAATGATCATCTTCAATTCCAAACATTTCTATTTACTGCACTTTATGAGTTAATCAAACAATATTAAATGTTTTACAATATAATTATATAAATATATAACCATTATCAGCTATTATAGAATATACACCATATTAAATACACACGATATATACCATATACACAGTTCACTGCACATACATACCACAAAATAATATTTATTTATTAATACATTTTTTTTTTGGTGGGGGAGAGGTAGGAGCAAGTGCAATTTGTTATAATATAATGTTATTTACTGTTAAAGTTATTTATTTAGTTCTATAGTTGACAGTTATACAGTTCATCTTGGCATTCGGCAACCGTTATGATTTTAAAGAAACAGTGGTCCGAAAACTATATTATTTTCAATTTAACATAGTTTTTTTTTAAATCGTAACGTTTGTCGAATTCCAAGACGAACGGGTAGGTTATACTTAACAATTCAATAATATTAGGTAAGTACTAAGAATAAATGAATGTTTTTATACAAGCTTTCTTTCGTTACATTCCACTATAACATGGCTTACTGGTACACCCAAAGTAAGCTAAAGAAACTGTAATTTAACCTAAATGTGGATGACAATAGCTGAAGAAATGTTTGTGGTCAGCTAATTGTACTGGTTGAAAGAATAACAGCATTCCAAAATGTTGTTGGTAGTTTGATGTGTTTAGATCCCAGTGAAAAATAACAAAAATACATTCTCAGTGTCATATTAAACCTTATTTATAATTTGAGGAATATAATCAAATTACAAAAACAAATATACCATGTAAACTGTAGTTACCAAATTGTATTCATATGAAGTATGTATATAATATAATGTATTATAAATACCTGAATTTCATTTTTTTTATGTATAAACTTAATAACATATTTTGTGCTTTAGTGACGCTTTAAAACAATTAAAATATTTACAAAATCATGTCATTATACAGTTTATACACAAGTAAACATCAATTTCATGGCTATTCATGCGGTAGCTGGTAAGTATTTTTTTTATCTCTATTACCAGACAATTCAATTTAAATAAAATACAGCACATTTCTAATTATTAATCAACGTATTTACCAATAATATATACAAGTCTAAATAGTTATAACTTAAAATAAAATATTATATTAATTACAAAACAATAATAACATAATTCGTTGGTTGGTTATAATAACTATTGAGTATGCACACGGCATGTAATTCGGTCACGCGTAGGTATAGGTACATACTGCAGACAGGAAAAATATACAACAATCACCTTAAAACAATACCTAATTACTAACTAGTAATTTTTTACCTTGCAATAATGTTGATAGTAAGTTATCCTCAAAAATATAGCGTTTTATATGAACGACAGAATAATAAGACACGACTTGGGCTTAGTACACATCATCGTCCATGGTGAGATGACTGATGAATGCTTACAAAACGAGACTGGTTCTGTGCAGTGTGCAGGTACCTATACGTCTTCGCTTGTGGTCCGAGACCCCCTCTCAACAGCTAGACACGAGTTCACTGCACTATGCACTAGCAGCTGGTCCTGTATGTGTTACTATAACGTGCGTATAGTTTATAGATATATAGGTATAGGTACAACAGGTTTACTACGAATATGTTTACAAGCAATATGCATTTATTTTTATTTTGAAACGGTGAAAATTAAAAAACAACTATGCAAGCGCATAATAATAATAATAATAATAATAATATATTACAACCGAATGACGGTAAGTTATGCTGCAGTAATGGCATCGACGGCGATCGCCTGTGCAGCGACGGACTCGACGTGAATTCTTGTTTTCCGACTCTGTACGTCAAATTGTTAGACCTATCGCAGTCACGTCTATTAGTAAGTATAGGTATTATAATTTACAGAATATTATTCTGCGTCAAGTATAAAATTTAAACTCTTTTTGATTTGCTGTAGAACATTACAATATGTCATTTAAATCATCGCCGCCCAAACTAGTTTATCAACTTAAAAATCTTAAACAAAAAATATAATGTGGGAACTTAAAATGTAAAAATAATTTAATATTCATATTCTACTGGCATATTAATTTCAAAAGGATAGAATGCTTTCTTGCGTAACACTGCATTTTCTGGTAGGTATATAAAATATTCATATTATAACAACATTCATTTTGAGTCGAAACACACATTCTGATATTCAAAAATAAATTTGGAAACTTAAAACGTAAAAATAATTTAGTATTCATACTCTACTGAAATATTCATTTTAAAAAGGATAGAATGCTTTCTTACGCAACACTGCATTTTCTGGTAGGTATATAAAATATTCGTACTACCTATAACAACATTCATTTTTAGTGGAAACACATATTCTGATATAAAAACATAGGAATTAATACTTAAGAAAATTTCAAATTGCGTCACAAAGTATTGAATAATATGTATAATATTATCGATTGGACTAAAATTAATCTGAAAATAATATAATTTAAAAACAAAACCTACCATTAATTTCTTGTGTAAAAAGAATTATGTTTATTTAAGTTTTAGTTATAAACTTGTATTTGTATACACATGGGCGTTCTCACGGGGGGGTCCCCCAAGGATTTTTATTTTCTTACATTTTTACATTTTACATGTTGACCTTTTGTCTACTTTTGATATTATATGTTTGTGAATTGTGACAAGTTATTACATTTTTTTTTATATATTTTTTCTTTATCGTGATTATTGATATATTATGATATTATGATAATAATGACAATACACAGTGATAGTAACTTACAAACATATTATGTTAACCAAAGTGTGGTTCGTTATATTATGTGATATCATTTTTTGGCTGGTTATTTACACAGACTATATCTATATCTATTATCTGTGGTTATTTACAATTTTGTTATCATAAACGTTTTCGTATTTTTTCAATTAAAGAGTGACAATTCATAATTGTGTTCTGACGTTCTGTTCTATTCTATCGATTGTACGAATCTTGTTTGATTTATTAAAATGAAAAGAAATAGTAGTAGTATTTAAAATTTTTTCTTGAAAAAAAAAGCTGTCGATTCTACTTCTACTATTTTCTAGGACCGTCTTAATGGACTAACATTGTTGCCCATTCATAAAGATGTGCCTGTTGATTTAGAAAAAGTTCTTGACATTATGTTCGAAAAATCGATATTTTAATTTGAATTAAATAAAAAGTAAAATAAAATATCCTATAAATATTCTATAAATTGATCAGTTACAGAAGTAGTTAGTTGTGTAAAACGGTAAAGAGAATGGATAGAGATCATGGACTGAGAGTTAAAAGTTGAAAGTATTTTAAGTATTGTGTTTTGAAATTTAAGACACCCCCCCTCCATAGAAAATTCCTGAGAACGCCACTGTGTATACATCAATAATAAACAAATAACTATACCATCAACTTATGAGTAAATCAATATGCTTGATGCTTCAATTTTCCTGTTGTTAAGCTTGGGAAAATGTATTTAACCTACTTTTTTTTGTCACGTGATTGAATTAAAATAATAAATTAACCATGTTAAGTAATTTAAAATGCATTAGCTGCTGTAAAAATAAACAAAATGTTGACGTGTGATTGTAGTGGTGCCCTTACGTTTTTGTATCATATCAATCGAATCTACTGTTATATTTTACTACCTAGTCAAAAAAAATATTTTAGTTAAATATAATACTTTAATGATTAGGATACGTATTCATACGTGATTCATTTTTGTGTTAGAGCAGGTAATTGGTATTTAACATTTTAATTTCGTCCATGATAAATGTGTTACAGGTGATACTATTTTTAGTTTAAAAAAAATGTCTAGAATTTTTTTACTATTTTAATTTAAGTACAAATTGTGGCATGCATTCATCACTATTAACTTATTAGAGCTTGAAATTTATGGTTACTAATAAAAACAATCGTTATTAGTTAAAGCCGATAAGAATTTTATTACCCCTTAGAACGGTGTATTGTGTAGTTAGTATTCGTTATAATATATAGGCATATAATATCGTGTTCACATTTTTAGATGTTTAATTCATTCTTAAGACTTTTAAAAACATTAATATAATAATATCTTTAAACCGTTTAGTTCTCAGTATTTATCTATTTATTAAAAAACTTACATGTAGGTATCAGCGTATCACGATAAATGTTAAAAAGGAATTATTTTTGATTTGGATGTTTCAAGAATTTTTGAATTATCAATGTTTGACTGAATAATTAAACTAATATTACCTATACCAATAAAACTATGATATGTTACATCGTTACGAGTAATTTTATAACTGATTATCAAATATATTATATTATATAAACATTATGTGCATTTGTTGACAAGTTGGCTGATTGCCACATTCACACTAAAACGTGTGTCAGAGGTAGAGATGTAAGCTCGAAGATTTTTTTTTTTCATAGAAATGTTGAAAGTATTTTTTTTAACATAATTAATTTGCTGTATAGCTGGTGTGTTTATCATTTAATTTCTAATTTAATGTGGATATGACATGAAATTAAAATATACTTATAACCAGTTATAGGTATGTATAGACCTAACTATATTTTAAAATTTAAATAAAACATATTAATATATTAATCAATGATAAATAGTGCTAACTTATGATCTTGTATTAAAACTAGATGCAATTTAGTTTGTAATAACTAATAACTAGGTATTCATAAAATCAGTTTATGTAACATTGTGGGAATAACTCAAATAATAAATATTAAAAATGGGAAAATCTATAATATAGGAAAACGTTTATATGGGAGCACTCAAACATTTATACTGAAATAAACATTCAATTTTTCTAACAATAGATAAAAATGCACATTTATAACTGAACTAAATTTATTTGTATTTTGGATTTCCTATATTAATATTAAAATGGGTAGATGCCAGGTGGTAATACAAGTATAGGTAAATAGTTTTAAATATAATTATGTAGGTTAAATATATTATAACTATATGTAAAATATCAAGAGATTTATTTGATAAGACATTAATATGAACAATTTCAAATTTTCATTTTATTTTTCACAATAAAAAATGTTCATGAAAATTTACATCACTAGTCAGACGTACTACGTATCAATGTATAATAATTAAATGGATTTTGAGTAGTAAAAATGTGTTTTATCGGTATAAAAACCCAAGATAGTTTACTTATTATTCTTTGAATATTGAAAATAAACCTTAACTGTCAATTAACTATTTACATGGTTAACCTTAATTTTGCACGCAATGGTGTCCGAGGAAATTCGTCTATACATATTATATTAGTATACCTTGTTGGATGCCAAATGAATACATTGTAGTTTTGTTGTTTTATATGACCTAACCTGCCAGTTTAGTAATACTATGTCTCTCAAATGGGTGTATTTGTTTATTTCATTTTTATCAGTAGTACATAAAGACAAAGCAAAACAGCCGTGTGATGACGAATCTTTCATAAAAAAAAACGGAAAGTTGTCTAAAGAAGACATTGAGGATTTAATATCCATTGACAATCAGTCACAGATTAAAATGTGTTTGATTGTACTCGGGAAGGATCCATTGGAAACAGAAATCGCTGAACTACTGTGGAAAGATTTAGTGAAAGTGAGACAGACATATGATAACAAAACTATTTTGAATTCAAAGTGACAATCACTTAATATCTTATTGTTTAGGTTTATACAACAGCAGATGATATTCCTGAGGACGAGCTACAGTTGTTAGGGTGGATATCAAAAGGAATACCTGCTTCAGATTTTATGAATTTATCTTTGACGGATATTGAAACGATAGCATCATTCGGAAAATGGAGAAACTATTCTAAAGAACAGGTTTGTCATACGATTAATTATAAATACATTATATCTTGGTGGTAGGTACTAGGTACTCATATTTAAGTGATGATTAATACAATTCGTTAAAATTAAGAAAGTCATAGCCATAGGTATTTGATATGTATACGTTTTGTTTTCCCGAATTTTTGTATTCAAAATTTAAATGCAAGTATTTATGGACAAATTTGATACTTAAACAGCTTCTACTTTAAAAAAAAAACAGTATCCTTGAGAAAATATAATTGATGCTTAAATAAGCCTATTATCTATAGTTTTTTAATGAACTGTTATTACGTTCAATTACGTTTAATAACAGAATAGTAATAATAGGTAACAAGACGAAATTTATGAAATACTAATATATATGTTACTATAACTCATCCGGAAGGATAGAAGGTCATACTCCTAAAGGATAAACTATGTAAAAACTTAGTTTTCCAATGGTAATATTAACACAAAAGTGACACATTTATCAGTTATCATTACTTGACAACAATACACTATAATACTACCTATATAATATTATATTATAGCAATAATTATTTAGTATAGTAAATATTTAATATTTAAATATAAATCAATAATACGTTACGATTTAATGACTCGATGCACTATTAAAACTTTGGACACTTCTATCAATTTAATACGACGATATTATGAAACATTTCTTAGCTAGGTATACTACCTATACATAGTTTTAAAATATCATTAGGTACAGATAATTTAGATAATTTATAAGTTTTAAATCTAATCTTAACTGTAGCGTGGCTACTCATCAACGAAGTGTCCCTCATATACGCACACCATAATTACTATACGTCTATTTTTTTTTAATTGGTGGGTATGGAAGGGCGACACACTAACATTTAGATTTGAATTTGTTGACCTCTGTAGAACCGATACATCCTAACCTGCAGACCACTTCATATTACGACGGGTTAGCTATACATTATAAATTAGGTAGTATATAACTTATAATACCTAGTTAGTAGTTAGGTTATATTATGGTAAAAATATTGGTATGGTAAATATTTAAATTTATATAAAAAATAAAAATAAAAATTTATAGAAATGCTTTGGTAATAAAATATACTTAATTTAATGGAAAATATTAAATATTGTATGTATTTTAAGTAAAGTCTACTTTAAATAGGTAAAAATATTCGTATAAATAAATGCATTCGTATTTTAAAACACACATATTTAAATGAACACTCATAATTCTCAATTGATTAGTGTAATTTTGCCAAGGTTATTTCTTTAAAACAAGCGATCGAAGACCAATGGAGCTATAAAGGCCCTTCCGATTTTAGCAGTTACGATCTAGCAGCTTTGGGTCAAGTATTGTGTGCTTTCAATAAATCACATATAGCTGCGATCAAACCAACCGCATATAAGTAATGATAATTTTTTTAAAAATATTTTTATTGAACAATTACAATTTCTATAATACTGTTGAATGGTAGTGTTGAATAAAATATAACAATAGTACATTTTATAATTACTATGTGATGGAAATAATAAAAAGGGTCGCGGCTGCTGATATATCAAATCTCGTTAATTGTCCGCAAGAGATCATTAGAGAATTTGCCTTACTCGCTACCAGTAGAGACGCGTTCGGCGACCCGTCGGGATGGACTGCTATACAGGTAGGTGCGATTATAAACAGCACTTAAAAATAAAAACATATTTTTTCGCAGTGTTTTCTTATTATTTTCTTATTAGATAGCATTGATCGGATGTGTAATTGCTGGTTTGGATTCTGTGCGCGATATTCAACCCGACGCATTTGAAGGATTGGCAGCGTCAAGCATGCAATGTTTACCGAATAACGTACTACAAGTAAGTAAATATAAATGAAAAATCTATAATCTTAGAACGACGTTCAAGTAGCTTGTAAAACTATGTATTAAAAAATATATAAATCGTTCGAACGTCACAGGCGATGTCAATAGAACAGCTATCGCATTTATCGTTGTCTGCCGTCAACGCTCTTACTTATTCTCAGCGTTCGTCATTAAATCGTGAACAGATCACAGCCATCCAAGAAACGGCCAATACATTGGGATCGGTTCTAAACGACGGCTGCTGTTTCACTAGTCGTACTACCTGGTCGACGGTGACATTAATCGCGTATTTACAGTTATCAATATTAATAATGTCATCAAAGTATAATAATATCATGTTGTAGATTAGAATAATATATATTACGTATATTATTTACGTTTAGTTTATATTACGATTTTTATTTATTATAGATAGGTAGTATTATATAATATTATATAATAATTACTTACGACTTATATTTTTAAGTTTTCGTTTGTTAAATTATTACATAGTTTCGTGCTTATTGAAAAAACAATACAATAATATTTAAATCGCTATTGTTAACACATCGAATGAGGAATCGTCTTTGAGACGAAGTTAAACAGAAAAATACAATTAACACATACAATAATGCTTATAGGTATGTAAAAAGAAAAGATAGACAAATTATTACTTAAATACATAATATTATCATAGGATTAATTGGGTGACTTTTCTATACAAGTCATTTGTATATTCCCGTTTGCGATACAGGGTGAAACGGAAAGTATCTGTGTTGCAAACTGGTAAGATAGGTAGCTATACGTCTTTAGAGACTTACCTACGGTTGTGGGTAGTTAAATCTAAATATACACTAATAGTTATCAAGCTCTATCCAAACAGTTTGTATCACACTTTCGATCTCGCCGTTTCTTTCTAAGTTAAATTAAATATAGTAATAAAAAATAAAAAATAAAAAGACTAGTTTCACTTTGACACGTCAAAACACTCGAAACGGAATGTTGGAATGGATTCGGTATTACAACATAATAATATGTATAATAATGACAATGATATAGTATATAGGATCCAATAACGCATACCAACTGCACAATTAATATAATAAATTATTATTAAAGCAGATCTACAACGAGTCTAGCAACGAATCGAGCAGGTCCATTTGCGAATCGTCCCACGTCAAGTTCGTTAGCATGGTTAGCTCGTCGTCCGTGGCGATTTGTGGCTGATGATGGTCGTTGGGTATGTCGATTATCGTGTAATCGACTACAGAAGACATGAACGGATCCACGGTGGCTGCGTTTATCGAACAGCTGTAGATCAACTCGGGTTCGCCCATCGGCTCGTCGACAGGAAGTATCATTGGCTGCTGGTGGAAACCGTCCAAATTGTTGTCCATATGTCGCTGTTCCTCTTCCTGCAGCGACAGGACGGCCAACTGGAGCGCTTTTTCGTCCTCGACGGTCATCTCTCCGTGGCCCTTACTCGCGTTGTTCTTTTGTTGCATCCGACTTGCCCGCCTCCGGCTACCTGTGGTTTAACGCGATTGTTGGTTAAAATTTATTTTAACGAGTGTAACGGTCATTAATCACGTCTTATCGTCTAATGAACACCACAATTTACGGTGCGTTAATAATTTTCAATAATAGTAAAATACAAACATGTGACATACCGACATACCGTTATATTGGAGTGCTGCAATTTAACGCATTATTTTAACAGTAAGGACGTTGTATTGATTTTTTTGTTCCAAAAATTCGTTAATTTTTATACATTTTAATAATATAGACAGGTTTTTATTAAGACTTGAATTTTAGATTTAGTTGGGTATTTATTTTTTCATATTTAAGTAATATTATTATTATAAATATGTAATTTTAATTAAACGTATAGTCATAATACTAAAAAAAACCTAGAGATATAAATAGTGAGCTTAAATAGCTGATATCCAACATACTATATCTTATAAATGCTATAAATTAAAATCTACACTCAAAATTGTAACTAAAAAAAATGAAAATACTTTATCGCTAGGTTCTTAGTATATTAAAGTATTCCTATCATAATTATTATTAATTTTTTAATAAGTCATAGTTAACAAATACAACATTATTGTAAAATAGCCGACAACCTTGTCTCTTTATCTTAACCTTTAATTATGTATAACTTGTATTATTGTAAATAATTATGAGCCATGCTTACTTGTTCGTTTACGTCGAGCACCGCCTTCTAAGCAATCGACGTCAAACTTCCAAAATCCTCCTTTACCTGGTTCATCTTTAGATCGTGGCACTTTCACGAAGAATTTGTTTAACGATAAATTGTGTCTGATTGAATTCTTAAGAAAACAAAATCGTAAAATGTAAAAGGTAATAGGTATTTTGTATTTGATTAAATATTATGCATTACCTTCCAACTAGGATCGGCGTTTCGATAGTACAAAAAATTTTCTCTGATCCAACCATAAATAGAACTTAAAGTAACTTTATTCCCTTTAGCTTTCATGGCCATACAAATCAATGTAGAGTATGAAAATGGCGGTTTTTTGTCTCCATTATTTTTGTATTGTTCGGCACTTTCCAAACCTGAAATGAAAAATCAATAAATTAAAGTTGTCGAAGAAAAGTATTAAATTGTTATTGACAACACTCACTCATTTGGAAACGGATTTTGTGCGGAAGTTTTTTTGGGTTCTGATCTGCTGAACGTGTGGGTGAATTAGGCGAATCAGGAGGCGTAGGCAGAGATGGCACAGAAAGTATGTTCGTCAAACTGTGCAACCAGTTCAGACTGGTCAGATCCGTGTCTGGTTCCGAGTTGACTGGTGCTGGAAGCATGGAGATTGACCTCTTGATATCCAACATGTTTTACTGCAAACAAAAAACGAATATTGTCTGTATTTTTTTATTTACACTTATTTTTAGATCTGTAGAAGATTTAAAAAAATCGTTAACTGCTCCCCAGGGGTGCGCATTTGTCTAGGGGGTGATCATCAAGTTCCCCCGAGATCGTTTCCGACCGATTAACAACCAACTTCCGGGCACATGCGTGCAGGATATCGGGGCAGGTTCATTCTCGATTTTTTTCCCCCATCTATACAAGCAAAGGGGTTCGTTTACCTGAGTGTTGTTGGATTATTAATCACTTGACACACTCCGATAATGGTTTACATATTATTATGCATCGTAAAGGTGCCTGCAGTATTTTTGAAGGGGAGAAACGATTGTATTGTACCCAGTGCGTATTATTAGCTTTACGAAAATGATTTCTCTATGAATAGGAAGCGTCACGAGCCCTTTAACCGTTCTGATGTGGGAACTTATCAACCTGTACACAACTCACCATTGTACGCGTGTGTTTATTTTAAAAATCATTCATGAACATTTATTACAAAATATGCATAGAAAATGTAACAAATAGTCTAAAACTATCTATAAAACTTAAATAATTTGAATTTTTTTGTTTTTTTAAACTAAAACACTATTAAATAATAATATATTTCAATGTCCAACTTGATTTTGAATTAAATTAAACTTATTCAGTATCAATGTCGCAGCGAATCACAGAACAATGTTTCGATATATAATATAAATTTCATGGCCTCAACGGCTGTGCTTAATTTAATTATCAGTGGACGTGTATGAAAAAATGACCTTAACTTACTTTAGGCTTTGGCCATAATATATTGGATGCCATGTATTCATTAAATATTATAAATTTTTTTTAGAATCTATAGTTGTGTTAAACGCATGTTTCATCGTCTATTAATTGTACCTAAATGTTTAATAGTTTACCGATTACCAATATAGAATACAGTCAATATAGATAAGGTACTTGCACATACTATTATGGAAAACTGGGTTGATCGCCGCGAAAAATGCAGTGAATCAGAGCAGTGTCATTACGGAAATTCTACGATACACAATGTTCCGTAAAACTCGTAGTGAAATCATTACAATAACAATAACAATAAAAGTCCCCCCCCCAGCTTGGTTTACGAAAAATTTGTTCGGCCATTAAGAAACGTCGCTCGCGTGATTCGTGAACGAAATATTATTAGTCATTTATAATCGCCTGCTGCAGCGGGTAAACATAATATTATAATAATATTATAATAGATCGCAGTTGCAGGATGGCACTGCGCGCGCGTATCGATTTAACAAAAATCCCCCTTGATAAGTTTCGAAAGATGGACAGAAATATCAAACCTGCACGTATGCGTAGGTAGGTAGGTCCCTGCGCGTTTTATTATGCAGGCGGCTCCGAATACGTGTATGTATATACCTACGTGTACGTGGGAAAACTGTCATCGAGTAAAACGCGTATTATTATTATTATTATTATTATTATATATTGTGTGTACACGACGGCGAGGCCAACCGACCGACTCTATATATACATATATTTATATCCACCTACGTGCGTATGAGTTTTGGCCCGGGGGATAAATAATTCAGGGGTTTATTCCGTCAGACTACCCTTGTCCGGCGCACGGAATGGATTGGGCGGCGGGCGCGTGGGCGTGTCCGGGCGAGAAAAAGGGCTTTTCGCGCGCGCAAGCGCCCGGTTTTCGTCGATACTACCTACCGCTGTATTCGGCTCGCGACGAGCTGCTTTTTCTACACGCACACACACACACATATAATATATTAACACGTATATATTTTCGTGTATTGCGATGGACGAAAAACATTTTCACGTGCACACCTCCTATACGCGAGTTATCTACGCACGATATAATGACGTATGTCTCCAGTTATGTATATTGCAGCAGAGTGTAGGTCCTACGCCTACTAGAAACGATATTTTAAGTGTTTTCTAAATGCGGCTAAATATACCTAGAACCGTTAGTACCTGTACACAACTTGCTGTCGAACGTAAATTAACGCGAGTCTTAGGACCAGCTTTCGTTCAACTAAAATCTAATATTATATAGTTTACTTGCATATTATAAAATATATTTTATGGCACATTATTATGTTGCACACGACTGCGCGAGTGACGGTTGCTCTGATTCGTCACACGCTTTGCGTTATTCACTTCTCGGACATCGCATAACGATATTATATTATGTACCTATTAAATAATAAAACATAAAAGTCATTTACCCAATATACCTAAAATTATGTTTGCGCATCGTTGTGCGTACGGACGAAATGTAAATACATCCAATATATACGTGGCCGACCGTCACGAATGTTATTAAAATAATTTTTCTATTGGTTATCTATTTAAATATCTCGTTTTATTTGTACAAACCATACATTATTAACAAAAAAAGAAAGATAGAGATAACACAAGCCACAAACTAATTTTGTGTCGCGAACGTACATTATAATATATATATTATATTATATACAGGGTGATTCACTGAGCGTGCTCACCCACATTGTTTACCTATTTCAAATTCTGATTTTTGGGATCAGTAGAACCATATTTTTAAATACTCAAATTGTTCATACCATAATAAGGAGTACCTATTCTTTTTCTTTTTTTCAAATGATAACCTACTGTCTTTAAAGAATTTGTGTTTTACAAAAATTTAAATGAGTAGTTTCTGAGTAATTAAAATGTGTATTGTGACTTATGATAATACCCTTTAAAAATTATTTTTCAAAAATATAAAATTGATGTAATTTTTAATTTAGTACCTTCTTATAATGCTCGGACATTTTTATACTTTATGAAATGTTAATAGATTAACATCCATAATTTTCAAATAATCGTAATACCAATAGTCTTCCAAACCTATTATATTATATTATTATCCTTATTAATAACTACACAAAGTTAAAGTAACTTGAAAACTCCTCATTCAGATTTCAATGTAGATCATTAAAATTTTCAAAAAATTCATCTATATGATAGTTTTCAGTAAAAAAGGTAAGATCTTATTTAAATAAATAAAATTTGTATCACCATAGAACACTACATTTGTATAAAAACCTAAATATTTAAAACTTGGTCCTCAAGTACGTTTAAATATTCTAAAAATTAGAATTTAAATAAATGTCTAAACAAATAGTGGAGGTTAGCATGATTGAAGAAACACTATCTGTGTTTTTGTAGGTTAGTGCTTGGTTTATCACTTGTCGTAAGTGTTAATATGTTTATTGCCTCGAGAAAATTAATGTGTTACATGCAAAACTAATGAAAATATTTTATCGTTTTTGATACTCTGTGTAAGTGTTGCACAAGAAATATAAAATAATATTTACTGCAGAATATCTGAGTATCTGATATGTCAAAAATTATTGCTTGAATTGAAGAATTGCTAAAATTGAAATTAAAAGTATTATACTATTATTTAATGACTATAATATAATATGTTATAATTACATATTATGTGAAAAAAACATCCTAAATTTTATTTGAGAACGCGGTCGCTTGGTAAAATTAATATTTATTTACTCATTAAAGATTTACCTAATAATAGGTATCTACTACTAGTTTGGAATAAAATACAATATTATAACTATAAGTAGGTCCTTACATTTGGGACTAATTCACCAATTTTTCATACTTTCATTACTATTGACAAATATTTAAAAATGATTACAGTATTCGAATAATTTAATTGTAATGCACATATTGATATTACTATATTAGGTACCTCCTATTACTTAATTGTAAAATTGTCGATTTCACACTTGGCTATGTATATTGTACACAATATAAACATACAACACAATATAACAATTTAAATAATGATTTTTTTCATTTAGTATTTCTATACCATTATATAAGTGTATTTTTTTTTTATTTATTTAAATAAATATGAGAACTAAAGACATTTTATACAATTTGCAGTTTTTTCAACAAATATGTAAATTAACTAGGTACTTATTTTTTTAATTTCAATATGAAATTTAAAACAATAGCAATCATACTAATTAATTAATAACTATTGCACAACTTTAATAAATCCTTTAGGGACATGTACATGAATGTAATATAGGTAGATACATATTACTGTTTACATAGTTTTGCTTAGTTTATATTACTAGATATTAGTTATGAGTATTAGAAAATCCTAATAACTCGAGAAAAGTATAAGAACTATTAAACAATTATTTGTCTTAAGTTCCCCAAAAAAGTTAAACTATTCACATTTTAGAACAATATTATACATAAATTCTCCACAAAAAAAAGCTTTAAATACAAAAATTATAACTCTGAACGAAAAGTGTTCAGCGAGTAAGCAACATCTAAAATTCTAAAAATATTCGCAGGAAGTTGGAATAATTATATATAATTTAAAAATTATTTCTTTGTAAAAATAATGTCACTTTTATTTATAATATATATACTTTTTCCACAGTTCATAATAAAATAATACATTGGCCTTATGTCCAATATACTATATATGGCTGTATGGCTATGTATAATATTTTTATATTTTCAATTTATGGATTTTTAGTCTAGGTTTCTAGATTTGTGTTGAGGTAATGGGTTTTGAAAACCATCAAGAGAAAGATTGAGTCTGATAATGAAGCCGAGTGTTTAATTAAGTAGGTACCTAGATGGTATTCAACATTTCAGTAAATAGGGAATCGAAAAATGAGAGACAGTTTGATGTCATAGAAAATTTAGCCGAGAGAATAAAGGCATTTTTAAATATAATCATAATATTATCTCAAAATTTGTTAAAAGAAATTATGGCAGTTTGACTGATTTCTACAATTTTAATTTCAATACTATACTTTATGTCTTCATAGTTAGTGTGGGTACTAATAGAGACAGGTCCATATTATGCGTTCAGATTATTTCGTCTGTAAGGGTATGTACATTTTTTTTGGTGCCTATAAACACATTCCTCATAAATAAGAGTTTAAATTCTTTGACCTCAGCCTCCTCAAAATGTAATTTTTAGAATTGAATAATGGTTTTCAAATTATCACAGTTAAATGTTTATGTATGTAGTAAAAATTTTATTTTTGTCACTCCATACACAATAATAGTCTAAACAAATAATAGGTACCTACATGACGGGTTGTATTATACACATTACAGGTATTGTCGTGTATATTGTTGAAATTTCAGTACTTACACGATTTTCATTATTATTATTACAATATAATATGTTCGCTATTAAACTTATATTATGTCTTGCAATAAGATGCAGCGCATTCATACGGCTGCCACAGAATAGATAAAATTGATTCTATTCTGTGCTAATGCGTCCACATGAAACCGTTATAAAAACTGTCTTCTTAATAAAATTCTCAATGGAATATTGTATAATATAATAAACCGTGTTATATTATTTACCATAGACGATTGAGTATAGTAAATATTACATTATGTATTCGTCAAATCAAACCTAACCTAGGTAAGTATGCTATCTGGTGTGTCGGTGGACAAAAAAATAATATGTAGAACGCGATATCGAAGTCCGTGGTTGTGCGCAAATATATTATATTCGTTGCATTATTTGGCCGCAGAGACTAATGCGTGCTTTATTTTTTTCCGCTTCTTATGTAATATTCAGTGGCAAATGGCCGCCGCCACCGGTCCGTTTGAATGGACATCGACCTCCACTAGCTGCCACCACCTTCTCCACCACCGCCGCCTTAGTTGCCGCTGCTGGAGGGATACAATATCTACGCGAGGTAGGTGTACCCCCTGTGACCCTTTCACTGACCACCTATACGATCGATATATAAACCCATTATATATACCGCCGCCGTCGCCGACGTTGCCGCCACCGATTTATTTAGACTAATGCGAACGTTGAAATTAACAGATTTTTATCTATTTTTTAGGTTACCTAAATAATGTTTATTGGTACATAATACATATATGATATCTATATATATATCATATATGTAGATAATGTATATTGAAAAAAGGTAATTTTATATACGGTTTTTAAATATAAAAATAATATCGAACACACACACTGGAAGTTTTAATGGATTCTTGCGGACACAACGAATGTACGTGGAGAATACCCACATACCACGAGTCGGCATCGTCACGATTTGATGAATCCAGAATTCAATTTGGTTTCGACAATGAGTTATTTCCGAAAAATAATATTATTTAAAATCAAATACTATATTATATTATTAATTATTATTAAGAGTTTGTGCTGGAGTGATATTGATGTATAATTTTACAGGCCGTTAGAAAATTATCATCAATCATTTTACCGCGATATTACCTCGATCCACATCGTCGAATAAAGCGTGGGCATGTCATTAAAATAAACTTCAAGAATATCGATTAAACTCGAGGATAATATAATTTTATATACGGTTCGGGATACGGAATAGGTCAATAAATTATGAACCAATATATATAATAATAGTTGTACATGTTAACGTATCATTATTTTCGTCTTTATCAAGGCCATTGTACCTATATATATATGTGTGTGATTTAGCAGGACTTTTGGAATACATTTTTACATGTGAGTCATTTTAATTTTGCATTATTTAATTGGTTTGAATTTCGTATCATTAGCTAAACACGCTTTTAGCTGTTTGTGCCTAACATGCAATACAAGTAAATTTTATCTTTTTTTTTTCAATTTTAAACGCGGTCAGTGTTAATAATGTAGGTAGAGATAAGTAAAAAACCTATTTCCATTTCATGGAAGTATCTTGATAGGTTGATAGGTACTTGATGGATATTTTTTCTGTGTGTTACTACTTTAAAATCTAATTTGTAAAATTGATAATATTATTATTACATGGTTAAATAAATGTTTAAATGTTAACTATCGATTGGTGGATATATACAATTGAAACACAATTAACTGACATATTATAATATATTTTACACATTGCATATTGCATTGAAAATCAAGGTAAATAAAAAAATAAAAATTCACTGAACAAGAATTGGAAAAAAGTAATTAAGGGTGCATTACTGTACTATAGTACTTTATGTTCTTGGAAACTATTAATGCCATCAATGCATGTAATTGTGATATTTATTAAGTATAATTATTTTTCTGCTCTATAGTCGTGGATGTATTCTGCTTACTATAATATAATCGCCAATCGATGTACTGCAGTAATTATAATGGTGCGTATATAAACATAGGTGTCACCTGCCACCAGTCATCATCTCGGCGTAGAGGATAAATAATTATATTGTTATACATCATGGCACAACTATACGGATGACATGTAGGGAGTACTAAAATGATGTAACTCTATTATAAGTTTAATAGATGGTGGGACTGGTAGGTATTATATCTACCGTTTGGTATACGAACTGGACCCTGATATATAGAACCATGAATAAACACGGTTTATTATTAGACTAAGCCCATTTATTTTTATATTTGAGATTCATTAAACATCATCAAGGACACAGAAAAGGTACGGTTTTTATTACCTTTTAACAATATTTTGTTTTTTTTTATTTCATTAACTAATTTATGAAAATTCATAGTTTGGTAGTTACCATTCGTTCTTATATTTCAAAACAGTATAGTTATATTATTATACAATTATTTATTTTTCAATAGTAACCATGTTTGAATCCATTAATTTATTGATAACATTTTTTTATTTTTATATTCTTAAGCGTGTTTTCTTGCAATTTTTAGTAGATTAAGGTCGTGCTAGACGTGCTACAAAGTACACGTAATTTTATTTGCAAAATTATCATGGTCGAATTGACCTTTTTATCATAAACTGCCATTAGCTGGCCAAGTACGCACTTACAACATAGTTTTACCCATTCTAACATTACAAAATAATTTAATCGTTAAAGGAATATTATAAACCAAAATAAGTATTATTTATTAAATATAGAGCTGCTTATATATTCGAATGTAGATACATTAATTGAATATTTCATATTTATTTAAGCAACCACAATAGCAGTGAGAAAAACAACAAGAATTATATATAAAATAGTATATAAGGACATTTTTCATTAGGTATGGTTTTACAAATTAAACATTTTTAGTTTTTAGATTTAACAGTTATGAACAATTAGAGAATTAAAATTTAATATACAAATATTTTAATATCGTATTATTTCTTCTTTATGAAATACACCTTTTTTTTGTTTATTTCATTATATTATAAACAGATAAACTACTGATAAACTAAAAATAACAATTATTCAAATACATACTCATACAATTCTTAATATTTTACTAATTGTAATTATATAGTTATTAAATATAGTTATAATACATGGGCATGGTATAGGTTATACATTATTAATTAATACCGTTAAAATAGTGATGATAATAATTTAATAATTTCCAATATTGGTAAAAGAAAGAAAAATTGTTCTTCACTTTTAACGTTTTTAAACTTGTCAGATAAAGTTGCCAAAATTTGACTGTGGGGGTGCTCAGCATTTTCGAATACGGAGGATCTTTCTAGGTGCGCTAAAGTAATACATATAGAGAGCTGCATACTAATACATCATAAATATGTAGAATACATTTTATACTGTATCTCGGTGGCCGTTGGGTTGGCTGACCGACCCAACGCTTAAAGAGTTTCGCATCAAATTAACGTAATGGGTACCTTACCTATTACATTTTAATAGAAAATAAACTCACGTTTATAACACATGATTATACACGAGCACAGGGTAAATTTTACTTATTATTATTATCAATAGTGATTATTAGCAGTATACTTTGTATTATCATTTATCGTACATTCGTACCTATATATAGGTAATATAATAGCATGTAGGCACTATAGGCAGTGCGTACCCATAACAGTTGTACTCACATGAAACAATCATTTGATTCGGACCACAGCTGTCCAAACGCTATCTTCTTCCGGTGTCTTGTATGAACGTAGTTTAATAATATTTTATAGTGAACGCTGCAACGTTACCGGGACGAATGTCCGGTAAACGAGTAATTCGGTGTTATATATAATCGTACGATTATTGCGTCCGTGTGTCTTATCACGTAGCGGCGGTTGATGTGTTGGAAACGAACCCGACGAAGAGAAACGTTTTACAGAAAAACGGGACGCGAATTCAAAATATGAAAAAAAAAAAAAAAATAGCGAAAAAACGTCCGTTATAATAGTGTTATGTGCTGCGCCGCCGTGCGTGCTACCCCCGAGAATATTATTGTTACTAACTGGAACGCCCGCACGCGACCTCCGACCGGTCTGTGGGCAATTCTACGTTTAGCGGCCCGGAACAGGGCTCGCCCCCCACCAAGTCGCCGCCAAACGCATGTGGTCTAGCCGGCAACCCTTTTCCTTGCGCCCGACTGTATTCGATATATTATTATTATTATTATTTTCATCGTGGACGACGGTGTTGTATATTGAGCTCGGCTGAATACATATTTTCATGTACGCGTACATCACTGTAGAGACGTAGGTACAGCAAGACGCTGCAGGTACAACAAGAGTAAAAAAAAAAAAAATTACTCGTCGATTTCGGGTCAGCATGATGTCATTATATTATTAATACCTATTAATGTATAGGTACGCGTGCAGTGTAACTTCCGAGGTTTGCTTATTTTTTTTAATAATTATTAGAATGTTATTTAATAATATCGTCGTGGCGCAAATTTGAATGCATTATGACAAATTTCGGTTTTACAATAAGTTTCCAGGACGAAACTACTTTGTCTCTGTAGTTTAGGTGCGCGAATTCGTCTACTGCGTGTAGCGACTCCAGATATGCGATGAATAATAACTATTTCTCAAGAGTTATGATATTGTATTATTGTATTTTGCACATGTTAAAGATTGTAATGAGCACGTATTTCGTTTATACAGGTATACTATATAGGTATACGCAGTCATAGTCGTTGGTATACAATGGTTTGTTTTAAAACGGTCGCACAATATCAGAGTTTTATAATAGGTATACCTAGATACTATATTTGGGGTAAGTACAAGATAGGAACGGCAATAGGAAATCTCTGAAGCAATTTTAAATTATTGTGGCCTGGAACCTTTGGACCAACGTCAAATGTCCAGGACTTAATTTTTAGTATTTCAAGAAACTCGAAAATTTCTTCGAGATGATTCCTTATAAATTGTTATTAGTGTAATTAAAAAAAAATATGCATAAATTAACAGTAGTTTTTTATGAGCCTCTGAAGTTAGGATCATAACAAGTAAAAAATTCATAAAAACATTTATTTTTATATCTATGACTTGAAAATGAAATACAAAATGTTAGATAAGTTTTCGGAGTTTTCCTACCTTTATCAAAAACAAAAAGTTAACTGGAAAGTCAAATTAATTTTTTATGAGCATTTGAAGTTCAATTTTATTTGACATTGGATATTCACCCGTAAACTATAACGATTTATCATGGAGCCATTATCTTATTTTGATGTAATTCAAAAACAAATAACTGATGATACTTGTAATGTTCACCAAATATTTATATTATTTTTTCCTTTACATGATATAATTTTCAAAATATTTTGACTCTTTTTGAGCTAAACAATTATCCGTGTTCTGCAATCTTAATTTTTGTTAAGACATTTTACTCTTTTAACATTTTTAATGTTCAACTACCTATTGCACAAAATAACCAGAATTTACCGAATTGACTGTACCTACCTCACTGTCTTCCAATCATTGAAATTCAATAAATCTACCTTTAATTATAGTTAAAATATTTTCAATACAACGAATAGATCTCCCAAGAGTATGGTTCCGGTTGCGCATTGCATTATTGATGTTAATATACATTAATTAAATGCTAAAACTTTATCAACTGAGTTGATGATTTGTATACAATATAATATGTAGGCTTTACGTTCTTAACATAAATTATTTGAGTTTTTTCGTTTCCCCAGCTCAATAAAACTATAATAGACTATTCTGTGGAATGAAGCTTCGCTTTATTTCGTTATTGATGCAGAGACTCGACAATAGCACTGTTTAAGTATAGAGTGCAGACACATAAAATATCTAATATGATCAAATTATTGTGATAAATTATGCGAGATTCGCTATATTATTTTATCAATATCAATAATCTGAGAAACGCTTAAATATTATCGATTTTTATTTATTTACTGATTCGTATTTTGTAAGTTTCACCATCGATTCTAATTTATAAACACTGTAATTTGTTCATATCACAATTGCACGAGTTTCACTTAATTTTATATTGCGTTAATTGTGGAACTTTTCCTTAAAACGTTTTCGTGAAATATTGTAGTTAAAATATTCAAAAGTGTACGAATAATACTTCAGTATTTCAAATTATAATATTATACAATAATATAATTATTATTATCATATTATATTTATAAAGTGTCAGTGCCAGCGTCCCGAATCGGATCAGCTGTAGCTTGTAAATATAGTTACCGCTATTAAACGGCTATATAATATTCCACCGATCCAGGTGTATGTTTTATTTAAAAAAAAAATAGTAATAATAATAAAAACAGACATTCGACCATTGAATTTCAAAGTGGAAAAAATAATATATATCACCTGGCACCCACCGTTACGCAGCATTGATGTTAAGTCGACCAGTACGAACCCCTAATTACACGTCAGACAATTGCTTTATTTTTCCAATTTATAACGTGCAGCAAGGGTTTGGCCCTAAAACAAATTCGTCCCTTGCAATAGGTGTTCACCCTAGCCATGCTAAGTCTCGTAATCTTAAAAATAATTACTTTCCGTGCTATCACGACAAACTTTCGATTATATAGAATGCCTACCGGTCGGTAAACCGAAACGTTTAACTCGTTTATTAGTCTGCAAATAATGTACATTATACGGTTTACACGTGAACTACCTATACCTATAATAATATTATGACTTCATTAATTCGTTGCTAATTGGAAATAATACGAGTTTATCGAAAAAAAAATAAAATATCCTTTCGGGTTGAACTTTATATCGTCAACGTACGCGGTAGAATTTACATCGTTGAACGCATTTATTACCTAACCTAAACTTGTTACCTACTGTAAAAAATATTAAAACAGTTTTATTTTTGAATTCAAATTATTATTGAATTAGAAACTCCGTTGCATTCGTATCTACTGAAATTGCATTAATATCTATAAAGCGCAATAATGAGGTGCATAAAAAACAGGAAAGTCACTCTACTGTATACTATACTACTATAGGTATCGAGCATGGTATTATCTATAGGTACTCAATTATAGATAACTGTAGTATCAAGTGTCCACCTTGAAATACACTATTAAGCATTTGTTATTAAAATGTAAAATGTTACACATTTTGAACTAGAAAATAACTTAAAATAAATATGTCAAAATTTGAACATTAAACACTTATGAAAAAATTTGGCCTATGTATTTTCAATATTTTTAAATTTCATTCAGTAAACTTATGAATTCAATGCCCCAAAAATGCTTTTATTAATTATTTCTTAAAAAGTGTGAGAAAGTTGGAACCTATATTGTTGTACAATATAGGTATCGAGTTGGTCACTGTAATGGTCACTAATGGATGTGTTAAATTTGAATATTCAATGACATATTATATAAAAATCATTCAGAGTGGATTCTGTCTGCCACGACAGGATTTTATAGTTTATATTAAATATACTGGTTTTTGTAATTTGTTTTGCTAGTAGTATCATGGGTAGGTTCTTTTGAGAATTGTAGACGAAAACATTGCATTTGTTATATTATTCATATATTATATATTTATATCGTTATAAACTTTTGACTTTTGAGTAAATTCCGACTAACCGTTGAACGATATGAATATATAGGTTGGTAGTATCATTGATAGACCAATGGTAGTATTAATTAGCAATATATAGCTTAAATTGAATCTTAATATTTTAATGACGCCTTTGTGTATTTAAAATATAATAATATACGTAAAAGTTTCAATTCCCCGCTAAAAATATTTTTGAACTATATCAAATAAATAACTAAAATCGTTCTTCTTCATTTAAATATTTAATTTCGTCCAAATTTAAAATTCAAATATCCATAAAAAAAAAATTGTGCATATTATGTTTCTTAAATATTTTTATACAGCTATAACAACAACTTATTATTACCGATATATATAGAAAAGAAAATTTCAAACAATTTCTGGGTAAGTGGGTACAATCGCTCTACTGTACATTTATAGGTGTCGCCAGAAAATTTGAATTCAGTGTAATAAGATTCCGGTATAAGATTTTTTTATGTTCTTAGAGGTAATGTCAAGACACGCAAAAAAAATTATTGTTAAATGAAGACATTCATTGCTCCACTAAGCATCTATAAAAGAAACAATATACTACAGAGGTAGGTATTCATAATAATTACTTATCATAACTATTTGAATAGTTGAATAATTATAAATATAACTCATAAATTCTATTTAAAACTTTAAAATTAAACATGAATAGTAATGTAGTCTTTAATTATTATTATTTAAAAAGTTTTATAATTACTATTTTTTTTCTTAACAGTTTTTTTTCTTTAAATTTCAAGTTTATTACCTCATTGTATAATAATATAAAATGTTGTTGCTAATAAATTTAAAATGTATTTTTCACAGTAATTTTCACAATAAAAACTAAATATTTAGCCATTTAGGTACACTACACCTATATTAGATACACTAACAAGTAACAAATAACTATCACAGTTTTCTATATGTTTTGCTAGAAAATACATAAATACGTATATAGATTATACGACTGTAGATAGTACTATCCACAGTCGTGATTATAGAACATTAGATATGACTTGAAACAGTACACCACGGTATCGTAGCATCGGTATAATGTGGGTTTTATGATTTTGTATGATTATATTGTTATATGCTGCCATCTCTTGGAAAGTTTTAGAACAAAATGTTTGAAAAAAGCACAGTTTTGTAATAATTTAACTTCTTACGAGTGATAATTACGTTTTAAATGATTCTATTATATGATTTATAACGAAAAAAAAAATCACATTATTATAATAACACGGGTTTTATATATTTTATGATTTGCTATAAAATAGTATATAACATGTTAATATGTACTACAGAGTGATTAGCGCCAAACATGGTGAGTCTCAGCTCTGCTTTATTCTTAACTAGGTATACATTTATTCAAAACCTGATTTTTGAAATTTGTAAGTATCATTAAAGACCATATTTTCAAATATTCGATTTTTTGTATAATTTAAGTAGTATTCTGTGACAATACTAGTTTCTTTTTTCAAAGAATACTATAGGTACTAATATTTACTGAAAATGTTGACGCACCTAATTAGAAATTCGTATGAGTAGTTTCTGAGTATTTAAAATATAACTTTATCTACTTTGAATAGGTATTGGATATTATTATTTAGTAGTCCTTTATAATGATTTTATGTAAAAAAACATGTAATGTTTAGTTTAACGCATATTATAATAAGTGTTTTATGTCATAATTTTAATAAATTAATGTATTAAATTAAAAAAATAGTATGAGCAATAAGCATGCTTGGTAAATCACCCTGTATACTATTACCGAAAATGTTCAATCTATCAGTTAATTCAAAATGTTTTTCATACAAGTTATATTTTATTAATTCAATTTTTAAAACTTATGATAAAGTAGAACCATGGCTTCAGCACCTCCAAATTACTTTATCAATCTCCGCTTATGAATTATAATCTCTTTATGTTGTATGTAGTTAAGTACCTACCTATGTAGTTTTATATGTGGACAACTCAATAAGTTAAATACATTTCATCCGTAAAATAACTATTTCCCCTCAAACAATATTAGATATTATCATTATTGTTATTCAAAAAACAAATAACCGTAGATATATAGATAGGCTAATATACCTTAACCTTAACGTGTTCACCAAATGTTTAAACTATCATTTTCTAGATATTATGATACAATTTTTAATTTTCTGATCTATATAATATTTAATATTTATAGATGTATACAAATTTCTATTTTTTTTCAATAAATTTCGATAAAACATTTTTCTTTGAGTTTAAAAGCTTGAACATTTAATAAAAGGTTTCTTATAAGTTTTTAATAGCAATTTTAAAATTAGGTGACTAATAAGTAATAACAATAATACAATATGATAGAAATCTACAACATTCTAATAATTTAATATTACCTAAGTAATATTATAATAAATGCATTTTTTTTGGCAGTCGGCGTACAGTAATAATAATAGTAAAATAAGTTACTATAGCAATTTCGAAAAACACATTATGATATTTTATAGGTATTATAATTCCTTCCTAATAATTTTTTGTATGTGACAAAATTTAACATACCCATTGCACTTGACACCTACTGTACAGCAGAGTAGCCACTTGCCTACTTTTTTAATATATACACTAGGTAAATGCACTTGATCATCATCCTGTTCAAGTTTACTTGTAATTTCCTATACGGCTATATTGTATAGTCTATAGTATATTGAACCCCTCAAATTCGTCGTCTAGGGTAGTACCCTAATAACGATTGGTTCAATACTTGAATTTATTATTTAATTGTGCCATACATACCGCTGATAAAAACTGGCAATAAACTCGATGTCAAGGGCATACCCAAGAGAATTCGTATTAACGTTGAGAGGCAATGGGTAGTAATTATCTTTATTAGGCATATAGTATATGGTATCCACTACTCAACATACAAGTATAAAGTCTACTTCTCAATTAACAGATTAATTATAACCATGTTGTATGAATGTAAAGAAGTAACAAGAGATTGTGTAATAAAAACAGACTTATTTAGTGGATAATGTTTAAAATGTATTGAAAAATTAAAAATACTATTTATTAATTATTGTGTACAAACATATTATAGTATTAAGTATTAAAATAATTAAATAAAAGCTTTTTATTTTTCTTAGAAATAGATGGTCAATATTTAAAGTAGGAATAATAATAAAAATAATTGATATTTGTGACAGTTAATCATTAAAACACCTGACCATTTGTAATATTGATTTTCTTTAATAATATTTCGATATTAGTATATATAGTAAATATACTATACATAATTAATGGCAATTAGATTATTGAACTGATAAAAATTCCTACCTATTTTGATTTTATATAAATGTTTAAACTATTTAAACCCACTTCAATTTAAGTATTTGTTCGAATAAAATTATTTGCTTATATCTAAGTACTATTAAAAAAAAAACGAATTCTATTATCTAATAACAAAAGTGTAAAGTTAACGTTCTATGTGACGTCGGTTGGTCAACTTATTATTTAAAAATATTTTTAATTGATACAACATAATGGACATTATTTATTTGCTAAACATTTTTAATTGGTGTTTTATTTTAACCGGTAATGGTAGTGTAAAATTGAACATTGATGCTGATGAGTTATGCTTGGAGAATTGCTTTAACTTTAATTGAAAAATACCAATCGATTATAATGTAATTAATGTATCAATATATTATTAATAATATTTAAGAAAACTTTATTGAATCTCATATAAAGTTTTAATATTTGCTAAACTTTAACATTAGATTTAATAATTATTTCCAGGCAGTAAATAATGTATTGGATATTTTGGAACCTATATCAATTGTATTGATTGCAAGTGTAGAATATTTATGTTATGGGACGTCTCTTCTCAACTACATAGCGATTTTACTTCGATAATGAATTATCAAATATGTTGGAGAAATTTATGAACACTCTTGATGTATTAAAAGTTAAAACAGTTTAACAATGAAGTTATTCTTAAAGCACCAATATTTTGGATATGCATCGCTGGTTTACTAGCGCATTTTATGTTGTACATCGCATCAGTAATAGGTTTTATATTCGTCCTCTCAGACTATAGTGTTTTTGATTGGGTGAGTAATTTTTTTTTAGTTTGTAATGAATACAATTTAAATCATTATAAGTTATACGTCACATTATTGGTTTAAAACCGTAAATTGATAATCACACTATTATTTTAGGTTTTATGGTAGCGCACTTTTATAAATAACCTCTGCATGTATTACGAGTACATGTTTTTAATAATGTTTATCCAAATAACCGTGTTCAAATTAAATGAAGAATTATCGAAGGGCATCATTCCCATTAGCGATTTGATTAGTATGTATACTAGTACTATGGAGAGCCTGGATGTCATAAACAGATCCATCGCCGGAGCACCAGTGTTGATGAATATTATATTGAGAAACCTGTCTTCTATCATCTATATGTTATATCACTATGTTCTATTCAAATACATGTTTGTCAAAATCAATGTGCATCGTTTTTTCCCGATTCTTGACGTGTCGACGAGATTGTTCGACATTGCCACATTGTATTATCTTTGTCAGACCACTGAAAATGAGGTTTATTGTGTTTATTGATATTATTATTTCTTTATGAGCATACATACTTAAATCTACGTTGGGAAATTTTTGCATGATATGTCTAATTTCATTTTGCTAATCTAATTTTTTTTCCGTTGTATATAGATAAGATGGACAACTATTATTTTAAACAAACAATCCATAACATCTAACCCTACAGTTCACCAAAAGGTAAATTGCTATATAATCTATTAACGGTCCGATAACCAACCGAACAATAACTGTCGTACTATACATTTTTCAGATTGCTTTTATTTCATTATGGAGATTGCATGCAGTCTTTCATTTTGAGCTATGCAGATTTTATAGAATTATCTTAAGGCAATCGTTTACATTATTGTTTAAAACAACAATATTTCTGAAGCATTTAAAAAACAAAAATTAATTTATCAATATAATTTAACAATAGAATAATAGATATTTTTTGATGAAAATAGGTTCACAGTGATGGTTAGGTTAGGTTTATATTTAATTTACAATATTAATATTTTAAAATTATTTATAGACAATATTATAATTTTTGTTGTTATTATTCCCATCGTTTGTTTGTGTACGCGAATTTGTAATTTACCATTTTAAAATGTATACAATAAATAAATAAAAATACAACAGAGAATTATGCATAGTGTAGCGACCCCAAAAGCACCAGTTTCTAGTTCGTGTATATATCAAGAGCTCGAATTAAAAAAAAAAATAGTCTAATTTTTTTATTTTATATTATGAGCTTGTGTTTGAGAAGAATATATTTTTATTTTAGGTATCATCTTTTACTTGCTAGAAGACTGCGGCAAACTTTGTTTGCAAGAATCTACAAAGTTATCAATTTGGTATATTTTATTACATATACTGCATTTTGCAGATGGTCCGGAGTCCGGACTCCGGAAGTGCCTTTTGGTCGACAAAGGTTGCGCACGGAGTTAATCAGTGACAAGGCACATTTATTGTTAACATTGTACATTCAATTTAAAACATGATGTTATATTATATTAAACTATTATTTAAATATGAAATTTTAATAGTAAACCCTGAATCAATTAGGTAATATTATTCTTTAAAATAATATAAATAATTAAACAACAAAAAACTGAAATTGTAAAAATGAAACATCAATTCAAGAGTGTACATTTATTAATATAAAATACACAATGATTTTGATGATAATAATATGTATTAAGATCATGTAATTTGAGTACCTACATATATTATTATTATAAACAAAAAGTAAAAACGAAAATTAAATTATTTGTAAGTGCGTTGAGTATAATACAAAAAAAAGGGGGTCAAGTGGATGTCGCTCCGCTGTCAGTAGGTTACAAGTAGCCTACTTGTAGGTCACTGTATAATGGATGGTATTGAATTTGAATTCAATGATATAGGAAAAATCATTGTATACGAAAAACGATTCTGAGCGGAGACGGTATGTCAGTCTAGGATATTTTAAATTATATTTATAATGTTATTACGGTAGCTGGTACCAAGTTGAATTTATATTATTCATATTATTTAATTATTAACCTAAAATTATCAGTGATGCTGGACAAATATTATAATATATACTTTTACATAAGACACAACTCAACGGGAAACGTCGTTTAAGATTAATTAGATGAATATTTGATAATAATATTTAGTAGATACCTACTAGATCTGCCATAATGACTAAAAGTCAGTATTTACTGAGTTAGTGATTACACTATGTACAATTTAAAACTGAACAATTTATAATTGTTTCATTACAATGATTGATAATTTTCGAGATTTTAATGAATTTTGTAAAAATTCGAACTTTAAATGCTTATAAAAAAAATGCGTGACTATGTATTTTTAATATTTTTCAATTGCTATTGTAACAATATATCAGGAGCCTTGTATTAAATTTTCATTATTTTTGGTCCAACAAATAAAAATTTATTGGTATTTATATAAAAAAAAACTAAAAAAACTGAAAATTGAAATGGTCCGTAAAAAGCTCAAAAACAGTCTAAACATATTCAAAATTAGATGGTGTATAGAAAATGCTAATATAAACATTCAGTGAAATTTTCATGCATCTACAGTTATTAGTTTTTGAACTGCAACAAAATAAGAAAATCGCTACATGAGAAATCGAATGAATATAATATATTATTATACTATAATCTTGTAAAAATTTGAACTTAAAATGCTCATAAAAATGTATTTTGACTTGCTTATAAACATTTTTTTATTGATAAAATTAGGCAAACTTATGAGGAATGTTGTATGACATTTTTAAACCTTAGATTTAAAAAGAAAAAATTTTATGAATTTCTAACTCAAAATAAATTGCACACTTTCGTCATTTTAACTTTGATTACCTATAAAAAAAAATTGTGACTACGGATTTTTAATATTTTTCATCTGCCTTTGAAAATATATATTAGAAGCCTACTATTAAATTTTCAAGATTTTTTACCCAACAAATAAAATTTTATTGACATTTATAGAAAAAAAAACTAAAAAAATTGGAAACTGAAAATGTCCGTCAACAGCTCAAAATAAGTCAGAATATTTAGGTTAGGTTGTCGAAAATTGGTTTTCTGTAAAAATTCCCGCTTTTTCCTTAATTTTTCATCTGTTTTTCACGGCGCTTTTGAAAACTACCGGGAATTTTTAACTTTTGACCCCAGAAAGTATCAACTAGACTCACTTTCCTATCAGAAAAGATACTATTGAAGAAAATCGAAACATTTTTACTGTCTTAAATGGTGATGACAGACACAAAACAATGTGATCACAATGATTCTGTGGTTAGACTTAAAGCTATGTGTGATGGTTATGAAAATTCATCAATTAACGACTATCTGCGTAGAATTTCGTATAACTTTCATTATAAAATATAAAACATATTATTTATTATTTTGTTTATTACAATATTTTTTCAAAATTGAAACTCAAACATCTTATCGAGCGTAAGGATTGAAGTCACTGCCAGTATTTTTTGAAGAAAAAATGTATGTAATTTTACAAGGTAATATGTGGTGAGTGGTGACACGTACATGTGCGTAGGTAAAATGACAGACGTACATATCCGGTCACTATGATGTCCCCATACAACGTGGTACTACGAATTATACACACTAATGTTCATGTAGGTACTTACAACACATTGACATGACCCACATATACTGCAATATAAATTGTCTAATTTTTACTCCTTAGAATGGATTGCGCTCCAGCAGTCCAGCCCCCTTAATCTATCAATCCGCCTTGAATATAATATTGTCATGATTTTGTATGATTATAACCGTATTATATGCTGCCATCTCTTGGAAAGTTTTAGTACTAAATGTTAAAAAAAGCACCAAGTGGTGGATCCTATTGGGACTAGGTCCCAACTGGCTTGCACATAACGTTATAGAATATTAAAACAAATATTTATGTCTAATGATACATAATTTAAAGCATGGGATCATCAATATTGCCTACCCACTGCGCCGGTTCATAACTATATTGTTGTGGACTCATCATAATTTAATATTAGGTACCTATAACTTGTATTATCGTTCACAACGTCACAACATAAGGTAAAACAAGTTAATTCATTTCAATATTGGTCAATTTTCAATCGAATAGTAAACTATATTATATAATAATTTCACTATATTTTTAATTTCCATAAACCTTAACAATAACAAATTTATGATTTCACGCGCAGGAAACTTGTAAAACCAATTTTACTTACTTCTATTATTTTCTATCATTTTTCAAATACTCATTGCTTTTTACTATATATTGTAAAAGAAATCAATAACATATTTAGGTATTTTCAATATACATATATCTACTATTATTATTATTATGAGTATTTGTGGTTCAGGATAGAGTAATATTCATAATATTTTTTTTACTGTATTCTATTTATATATATATATATATTGTTGGTGTCTTGTGAATTGTAACGCCGTGTGGTTTACCTTCAATTTTTAAACCCTCGATGATACTTCATATTATAAATCTAACATATAAAATAGTAGTTATTATTCATTACTACATATCAATAGTAAGCATTCAAAGTTATATTGGAGTTTTGAGGAATACTATAACGCCTTTATAAAATATTATTTTAAATCGTTATGTAGGTACTAGTTCATTTTGATCATTAAATTCTTAAATAATTAAGTTATTAGTTCTAAATCTTAATTATTGTTAAAAATACTATCTTTAAAATGTAACAATTAATATATTACTTAATTATTTTATAGGTTATATTATATTATTAAAATTTGAAATCGGAATGTTAATACCCAATGTTGTAATTCAGAAAGAAGATGCAACACTTATAGTTCTGAAAAATGTGATATAATTTATTAGTTATATGCTGTTATAAGTCTTCATAAATACCAAAGTATGAAAATATTATAATACATAGTGACCAGTTCATTTAAAAAAAAACTTTATTTTCATAGAGGTACTAAAATAAAATGTTTTAGTACTTAAATAAATAATATATGATAGAAATTTTATCTTCAAAAAGTGTTTTCTGAAAAACGATTTATCATCAAATTATAAAAGTTAATAGATTATGGTTTTGAATCAATTACAAGGGAGGCGAGAAGAAAATATATACCGTGTTCAAAAACTTTGGAAACAGTCGTTTGACTAATTTGGACTTATTAACGATAAAATTATATAATTAAAGAGATTTTTTAATAATTAGTTATTAAATATTTTACCTACGTAAAATATCTACAGCAGTGTTATCTGTTATTGCTATAATATATGTAGGTAAGTATAAAAATATGCAAACAGAAATTAAAGCTTTTCAAATTTTTTGCACACATTGTATCGGTTTTAAGTATTGCTTTAGAATGATGCTATTTTTGCGACACTATATTAGGTATATGCGATGTTATCCATGTATTTATGATCAATGGTATAACCAGCATTTATCTAGTAAGTAGATCATTTTTTTTTCTGTCAAGGACGTAAGTGTGTGATTAAATAAAACGAAAGAAAAATACGGTGTGTATAATAAAAACCGTTTTGATAAAATAGTATCACAATTAAAGTTAAAGTAAAATAAAAACAAAATATTGTTAACCATAAGAAATAGCCATAACCCTTAAAGACATTAATATCATTGTATAATATGCACATGTTTTTTATAATATAATAGAACTATAATGATATTTGTACAATAATAAATAAAATAAAACAACGGAATATCTATACGAATCTTTCAACATAAACATAAATCCTATAAGACTTTAAATAATAATATAAGCTAATAAGTGACGTTAAAAAATGTAAGACTCGTTAAATACGATGTATAATATTATGAACAATAACGCTAAAAGTATTAATATGCGTACGAAAAGAAAGTGATAACATAATTTATCTCGAATATAATTCATTCCTCGACGAGGACATAATAATAATAATATTTCACCCCCTAAAACTTTAAATGTGTGCGCATTATTCACCGTCAATACAACGTATACAATCATAATATATTGTAATGTTTACAATAATAATAATACAAACAGAACACGTATAACGTGTACCATATACTGCTAATATTAATAATAATAATAATAATATTATGTAACAATAATACAAATTTACTTATTAAAACCAATATACTCTAATATCATGCGTACCATTTGCGCGTGTGTATAACAATAATAATAAACAATAATCGTAATAATAATAATATAACTGTATTCTCATGAATCATCATAATTCATAATCATGAAGGTGAAATATAATATATTATAAGAAATAATTTGGGGGAGATTCGGGACAATCGAGGTCTATCGATCGGTTTATCTTTTTGAAATATTGTTTGAAAATAACAACAAAAAGATTTAGGCCCGGTTGACGCATCCTTCATCCTGAGCCCCGGCCCTGAGCATTACCGACACCCCGTCAACGCATGTCCGCGTCTTCTTCATCTTCTCCCGACTTCAGCTCGCCGCGGTTGTTCTCTTCCACGTCGATCATCTCTTCGTCATCGTCGTCTCTTTCACGCCGTTCCGTTTTCACGCTCACCTCGTCGCCGTCTTCCACTTTGATCGGGTTCTCGGCTGGTTCGCATCCGTCCAAAGGCCGTGTTTCATCCGCGTTGCCGTTAACCGCGCATCCGCTCATTTCCTGTTTGACGTTTTTCGTTTCCGGTCCCGTCGGAAGTGCGTCCTTCTGCTGCCGATGGTGGTCGTACACGTGACACTGCAAGTCGGCTTGTGTCAAGAAGCTCTGATAGCACTCGGCGCACTTGAACGACAGCTTTTCGCAGATAGACATCAGCTTGTTTTGGTACTTGTAGAAGTTCATCTGAAAGTATAAACGTTGCGACTGTTTAATTTTCGATCCGAAAACTGATAAGTGTACCGTACATAATATTATTATTGTGCACCGCATATACCTAACTAATAACAATATGGGGAGTTAGCTTTGATTTACAGATAATATCGTTTAAGGTATTTTATAAATTTTAATAGTAAAAATGTTGGTTTTGTATGGAATTTTCTTTTATTAAGTATTCAAAAAATGTAATATCAGTTATCTTTATATACCAGAAATGTGTCATTCATTCATTAATGTCAGTAGTAAATGGTTAGGTAGTCATAATAATTAATATTACGCTATATTAAATTTATATTGATGGAATTGCTAGTCGAATTATGCGAGAGGGTTTGTGGATAGAAATTTTACTCTGATGAAAATTCTATTCAAACTATTTTATTTGCTTTATATATGACAAACTATGACTCAAATTAGTTGACTAATATTTATATATATTATAAAAGTTAATAAGTTTATGATACTTCTATCATATTAATATAATATAGGTATAGTTAAACAATTTACGATACATTTGTATGTCACATAAATATATAATGATAATAATTTGATGTCAATTTAACTCTAAATTTAATCACCATGATTTGTAATTTAAATTTATTTCATATTAAATATGAATAAATCAAATTTTAATCTTTACCTATTCATAAAAAAAATATTGAAATAAAATGTTGGTTAGAAAATGATAGGCAAACGGAGTATACTCCACATATTTAAATCATTGAAGATAATATAACAATTTGTTATTTTGATAATTTTTAGAAAAACGGACCGTGAAGGAAATGTATGAAGATCTGTACGATTTTTTTTCTGAGGAAAGCGAACTGTGAAGAAATACGGTGTCTCATTTATGGAGAAAAGCCCCAGCTACGTCCCCATCTATACGTAGGACTTGCGGATCGGCACGGCATAATACCGTTCGCGACCTTATAGATAGCAGGGCATTGCTGCGGTATCATTATTATCAACTCACGTTGGCCAGCACGTCCTGTCCCTGGTGCTCGAGCGTGTGCCTGTCCAGCTCGGCGGTGAAGAAGAACTTGGCCTGGCACCCGGGCCTGGGACAGTCGTACGGCGGCGTTTCGGCCGAATGGTCGACGGTCATGTGCGCCTGGAGTCCGGTGGGTGCGGTGAATATGGCCGAGCACAGGTAGCACGTGAACGCCTTACACCCGGCGAACGTGTGCTCGATCAGGTGAGTCTGGAGGCTGTTGGCCGTGGGCAGTACGCACGGGCACAGGCCGCACTCGATGCCGTCCACGGAACCGTTGAGCGTGGCCAGGTGGGTGCCCAAGTGGATCGTGGCCTCCTGCTGCGATTCGAACCCGATCTGTGCGAGACAAGGACGAGTATGAGTTATTGCATGCATGTCAAAAACTACGGGACGTCACGAAAATAGACGATGTGCTACGTATTTTATATTAAATTATGATTTATATTATTATTATGTGCGGTGTGTCACGTGGTAGTTCAAACATGTTTAAGACTCACATCAAAGCCCTTCGCAATTACGATGTTTGTGGGTATATACCCCCAGCTCTCTTTGATATTATATAGGTACCATAATAATTACAACTGTCTACCGTAGTATTTTGAAGAAACGTCGTTCAGAAACAAAAAGTCGTTGACGGCAGGGGGGCATTGAACATTTATTTGTATGGCTCTCTTCGATTTAGATTATGCGTGGTATTCTGCAGGGTCATTATATTATATTAGCAAGTATAAATGTATAATATCGATTTTCCATGAATATCCCATACGCGGCCTCGTGTGGTTAGAAAGCGTTAATCTGCTTAGTGTGCCAGCGTGTAAATAATACGCGACTTGGGTGATATTTAAATAGTAATTTGGTCTTCACTCATCTCTTGGTGTAATAATCAATGCGGATAATATAATATATAATATGTCCGTTTAGTGACTATTTAATATGTTTATTATACATAAGTGAAATGTATGCTATTCCATTATAGGTATTTTAAAATTCAGGAAATTTCCATAAGAACTGAGCCCAACGTTTACACGTTTACGTTTTACTATTTCAACTATTATTCAGGAATTATCAGATATAAAAATGTGCATGTTGTAAGGGAGAATCCCGCATTGAAGGTTATACGCGTAACACGCCATAACGATAACGGTCTATGTTTAACAAACTAAGCATTATGTGCAAAAAATACCAAAAACAATCTTTGTATATAATAGTAACTAATACATAGTTGTGACGTTTTATAGATTTTGGGACTTTTAAAAGACGATGTCTATTATACAAAGTGTTTCACAAAGTATGCTCACCCTAAATTTTTCCTTAAATAATGAATTCATGCAAATACTATTTTTTTTAAATTTTAAAGCATACTTAAAAACCACGCTTTTCCATTTTTGAGATTTTTTTTTACAACTTGAGCAATGTCTTGTTTCGATACAAATATCTGTTTTTTTTTCAAATGTGAACCCCACTTTTCTACTGTAAATTATTTAGTGAATATTTTTTCTGAAAATATTGACTTACCTATATCAAAACCAAAATTTGAACGAGTAATTTCTTAGTTATTAAAATGCTTATATTACCTACTAATAATAATAATTCTTAAAACAGTTTTACAGATATATAAAATAAATCCGATATCTATTATACTTGTACCATTTTTATGAATAATTAATATTATTAGTAACCAAATTATTTAAATCACCATAGTCTCTACAATCTCCCAAACCCATTATCGCAAGCACCTATTATTCTTAGATCACGATATTAAATAATTCAAAGATTACTAGTTCGTATTTATTGATTTCAATACGTCATAGTTTTAGAAATCCACTAAATAATTTACAGTAGAAAAGGAAGGGGTTCTCGTTTAAAAAACAGAATTTTCTAGTTTGTATATCCACGGGTCACTTCTCGAGTAGTACACAAACAAATAAACAAATCACGAGACTTTGAAAATATGGACTTCGTGTGTGTATATTTAAAAATTCTAAAACTCAGTTTTTTAATAACTGGGGGGGGGGGGGGGTAAGCACGCTCAGCGAATCGCCCTAACCATTGTACACGCCGTAGGTTAATGTCGCGCTTACCTTGCACTTGAAACAGTGAAACGGTTTCCTGTGGACGGTGGTCAGGTGGTGTTGCAGCGCGCCGAAAGCGTCGAACGCCGCACCGCAGTCCGGACACCGTTCCGCGGCGCTGTTCCTGGCCGGGTTGCAGCCGGCGCACGGCGACGACGCCGACCGCTTGTACCGGTTGCAGTTGCTGCACACGGCCGCAGGTTCCTTGAGCCGTGACAGGTGATAGTGCACGTGCACCTTCACCTCGATGTCCGACACGAGCGTTTGCCTGCATATGATGCACGAAGTGGGAAATGCCACTTGGCCGCCGTTCGCGTTCGCCGGATTGCAGTGCTTCTGGAGGTGCTGATGGAACTGATCCTCGTTGTCTATTGTCATCTTGCAGTGACTGCACACGGTACCCGTGGCCACCTGATCGACAGATTAGTAACAGAACAGTGAGACAGAGAAAAAATATCGAAATGGTATTGCGACGAAGGAGCTTACGTTATCTTAATAGCGCATATAGGCGGTATATCTTATTATTATTACGTTCATTAAATTATATGAAATATAATATATTGATATAACACAATATACATTATACACGGGTCGACCATAAGTCCTGTTCTAAACGAAATCGTCCCTTTTTTACCTTCATGCCCCGGTGACAAACTTCAAACGGGACTCTTTTTGTCACGCTTTTTAACATGCTGCCATTATTTTAAACGAGACAATCTACGTATCTATCGTATTAACTACGATAAAAATATACCAAGGCTAATTCATTACGTGTATTGATTAATAATTAATAAATAATATGAAAATATTATATCATTAAATTTTTTCATATTATAAGTATACATTTTATGCTACACCGAAATAATCTCATAAAAAATATATCATACGTAATGTCGTATACGCCGATCGCATCCGACTCCGACGTACACTATTCAGTACACACAATTAAGATGTAACACTTTATTTCTGTTTTTTAGTGTCACAGTGACCACATCAATAAGTGATCACAACTGAAAGACCCACATTTGGCTACTTCTATCACTTCTATATTATCGCTCAACCTAGTTTCTATTTTGCTACATATAGGTACTCAAATTTACTAACTAAGACTTAATATGTTAATAATACGTTTTTGCACATTACGTCCCATGCTTACTTTACCTAGTTAACAGTGTTGATATTAAATAATAATGTTTATGTTTAGTTACTGTGAAACTTTCACATTACGAAGTCTCATGGGCAACAGATAAAATTTGTATTTTAGAATTAAATTAATTTGGTTCTAATTTTGTATAGTTCATAAAAATATTTCGTGAAACAGACAATTTTGTTAAATGGAAGTTCTTTATGTTACGGAAGTTCCACTGTATTATGCATGATTCAACAGTAATAATAGATTGGTGGCGTATATAGGAAGTAATTTCGGGGGGTGTACCTTGGAATAGAGTACTGTTTGTACCTACTAAATTGACAATTACATGAAATCACTGGTTATAAAAACATGATGAACAACAGGTGGATAAAGTTCAAGGGCGCAATTAGAATAAATAAATCTAACGGTAAAATATTATAAAACATTGGTGATGGAGGAGATAGGACGATACACACACTCCACATATTATTATGTTATTATATTAAAAAAAAGATATTCAATAAAATAAAAGTATATACTATATGGGAATTCAGTTATATATTATTTATTTTAAATCAATCCTTTATAAGTTTATAACTATATGAATGTATTATTTTTTGAACATCCAACACGATTTGTAAATAGGTTTATCGTTTGCACATGATCAAATAATAAGACTAAATTAAAATATGATAGTATAATCAATTCAACTGTTTTTTTTTTAAACTTTATTTATCTTAATATTATATATTTATATTTTATTATTATTTATTAGCGTTCGATTTTACCGGTACCTACTAATTTATAATTCAATGGTGCTAAAACCACCATACCGGTGATCGTCCCTCCCACCAATCCCACCCAATCATAATTTCTCTAAAAATAAACTATTGCGTACTGACACACCTCGTTTTAATATATTTTAATGATAAAGTAATAATTATTAAAATCTGGTCTGTTTTGATAATTATTACCTACCTACTAACTAATCTACACACTTATACTGAATATAATATAATATAATAGGGTATGCGCACCTTGCAGTGAGTGAGTTTGTGTTCGGCCAAGCTGATCGCGGACTGATAGATTTCGTCACAAATGTTGCACTTGTGTTTTCCGACATTAGAACCATGTTGCGAATGCGTCTTCATGTGGTTCTCCAGCTCTGTTCTCGATTTGCAGTTTTCGTTGCAATACGCGCAATGTAAGCTCACCTATTACGGGTGTTTAAAAACGAACGTTTAAAATCGACGATATAACTAGGAGTAATTACTTAAGTGCTCATGAGCAGTGGTGTACCCAAGGGGGGGGGGCGGCTAAGGAGGCCTCAGCCCCCCCCGTTGGCCTTATTATTGTATAAATCTTATACAATAAAAAGCAAAGTACAAACCATGATATTTCTAAAATCGGTTTTTATACATTTCGCGTAGTATTAATTATTTATTATTTATT
Source organism: Nasonovia ribisnigri (assembly GCA_027563435.1). Lineage (NCBI taxonomy): Eukaryota > Metazoa > Arthropoda > Insecta > Hemiptera > Aphididae > Nasonovia > Nasonovia ribisnigri. The sequence continues at coordinate 68,746 of JANEHU010000127.1, forward strand.
CAGCCCCCTCCACCATTGAAAAATCCTGAGTACTCCATTGCTCAGGAGGATTAATAAATACTCACTTTTGTCGAAAGATTCGTAGGTTTCACCTGGTGCATCGTCCTCTTGTGGGCCATCAGGTCTAGTTCGTTTCGAAAATCGTTTTTCTCGCATATATCACAAGCGTTCGTCCCGTTTTCCGTCGGATGCTTACTGCCGTCCGCCGTCCGGGAAATGTACGTGGGCGACGTGCACATGGAATTCGGTGATTCCCTGAGGTTCCGGTTGAGGTGACTCAAAATCTGTAATCGTTGAAAATATTAAAATATTATATCATCGTGAGCCATTGATAGTGGTAGTCGGCGTTTGCGAGCCAACGGCGCATACTGTGCAGTGACTTACGCTCGAACTGTGATGCGTTTGTATGTGCCTGTCCAACAAGAACTCGATGTGGAACGCTTCCGAACAGAATTGGCATTGGAACTGTTTGGAATGACTAGCTAAATGTTGTTCCATGTCAGACTGTGTGTTGAACGTTGCGTGGCACACCAAACACCTCAACATCTGAAAATCGCGTAAAAAGACGAGCACCGTTTTAGTAAAATCGGAACACAGATTAATATACTGCGAAATACCGAGTGCTCTATTCCGGGTGATTCAGTGACATAAGACTAATGAAAACTTTAATATTTTTTATACATAACTTTATTCGTTAAAAAACAAATAGGTATTTTAGGTTTTTAACTTTTTTTAATGAAAATATGAACTTTAATTTCGTATTCCAGAGCAAAATATATTTTTGAAATATACTTCAAATTTTGCACTTATAGTCTATGAGTTATAAATATTTAATGTTTTGACAAGTAGGAAGGAGTGGTATATGTTACCCCCAAAATGTTGATCTTATACTCCACTCATAAAATCTTTAAATACCTATATTTATTAAGTTATAAGTTATAACTGATAAACCACTTGTACGAATTTTTATTTTTTTCGATCGAAATACTTCGAATAATACTTTTCTTTGAGATGAGAAATTAAAAATGTATGTTGTCATTCAAAAGAGTAAGCAATTTGGAAAATGATAATGATAAAAAGTTCAATTTCTTCCAAAAATGTTGTTTTGTAACGACTTAAAATTACGAAAAAAAAATATAAAGTTAGTACTTTCTGAAATTAACGGTGTCAAATGGAACACATTTTATACCTCACCATGCGCACTTCAGATCATATTCTCATAACTTACCAGATTCGCTTGGACTGGTGGTGGCGATCTCGCGGAGTAATGGGCGTTGCGCAGATGATCGATAAACTCGATTTCCGTCTGGAACAACGGCCGGGACAGGCCCGTGCAATTGTTGCAGCGGAACATGCGGTGTTCGCTGCCGTGGTTCATGCTGAAGTGCACTTTCAACGCCGACTTGGTCGGGAACACTTCTTTGCACAGCATGCACCGGTAAAAGTTCTGCGCGTGCGTTTCCATAAGGTGTTTCTGGACGTGTTCGGATGTCGCGAACGAAGTGGAACACTCCTGGCACGAGTACTCGGCTGCAGCCATCAGGAAGTGGCCGATGACGTGCTGCTGGTAGTCTTCGAAGTGCGTGAACGTCAGATGACAATGCGGACACGGCAACTGGATCTTGTTGCCATCGGCGTGAATGCTGTTGTTGTTAATGTTGTTGTTGTTATTGTTGTTGTTGTGGTTGGAGACGCCTAACTGCGAGGACGGACGGGCCACGGCCGGCCGCGGCTGCAGCAGGTGTTTGCCGTCGTACGCGTTGTGGCCGCCGACGCGTTCTTGTTTTATGTGCCGCTGTTGGTCGGCCGCCGGTGGATCGCGGCCGGGCGACGAACGGGACTTTTTGCTGGTCGCGTGGTTCCGCTGGTCGTCCGCCGACTTGTGCTTACCCGAAGACGTGTGGTGGTGTTTGCCGCCACCGTGCTTGGACGACGACAGCGACAAGTCTGTGGGACCCGTCTGAACGGTTTCCTCGGGCAAGAAACCACCGCCGCCGCCACCCGAAGTCGAGTGGCGGTGGTGGTGTTGATGGTATCCGTTCGCGCCGGCCATTGCTGGCCAGCTGAACATCGGCACCACGTTGCTTCCACTTTTGCAACCGTTGGTGTTGTTGTTGTTGCTGTTGTTGTTGTTGTTATTGTTGTTCTGTATGTTGTTGTTGAGGACGGAATTCAGATAGTGGGCGGTTGTAAAGTGCTTTTGTAACGAAGTGACCGACGGGAATTGGCTCATACACAGCCGGCACGAGTACGGTGGCAGGGCCAAGGTCGGCGAGTCGGCAAAGTTGAGCCACGGGAACGCGGCCGCCGGTGGTACGGCCGAGAAGATATCCTCTTGCGGCTTTCCGTTGACGATCGCAGCTGTGAACGAGCGAAATCCAATGATTAGATCGAACTATATTATATTATTATGTCGTGTACAGTGCTTGACTTAGAAATTAAATAGTAGAGATGCCTACTCTGGTTACACGTAAATGATGTGCGTCCCTGCCTAAATAAAATACCGAATATAACGGTGGGAAACTTCACTTCTCACACTCCCCTATTATTACACACTCGACATTTTACCTCAAACCAACATACAATTTCTAAAACTTATTATAATCACTATCAAGGTTTCAACCGTAGCCTCAATATTATAATATATTTATAACAATATTTTGTTGTCTAAATTCAGCCTTTTCCGTCAAATCATGAATTGGTGGGTTCCTTTTTTCGCCATATAAAAAATACTTATAAAATATGATTTTTAAAATAATTATTGTATGATTGTAGGTTTTAAAAGGGTGGAAAAATTATTTATCAGACAAATAAATAGATTAAAATATAATATAAATTATTAAATTAAATAGACAAATTGTCGATTAGTGTATGATAAGTAACTAAAATTTTTGTAATTGAGTAAACGAGATTAAAAACTGAACACAAAGTTCCTCATAATTCCTTGATAGTTGGAAAAGGGAAAGTAATACTTTTGGCGGAAACAGATTTGAATTATAATAAAATTCACGAAAAGGCTAAGCTGACTCTGCAAGGGATAACTATAACCTTTTTTTACGAAATTGACAAAACACATTTCAACATTGTAAACAAACATACTACTCCACAGTGCAACTCCACATGTTTAACGTAGGCAGTGACTATAGGTACCCGAGATCGCGTGGACTGTGGAATGGTTTCGAGAATGCCAAGAAAAATAATTTTCGTTCGATCGGTTGATGTTTATTCAACAAGTACAGATAGAAAAAGTAGGGTACGCTAGAATATCCAAAATAAATTAATTTGGGGTAATCAGACTTCCTGCCCACTAAAAAAAAAAACAGTCAAGTACTCGTGTACCTACCTATCGCGGTGGTGTACCAAAATAATACTTACAATGCTTGGTCTGGAAGTGTTGTTGCAGCGCGTCCATGCTGGACACTTCTTTGGTGCAGTACATACAAATGTATTGGTTCGGCGTTTTCGGCGGTGTCGAACGTTTCGAGCTTCGGGAATTGGACGAAAGTTGCTCGCCAAGATGATGCGTCGCAGTGTGATTCTGTGTATAGAATAATTATCATTACATTGGTTGTTGGAAAATAACAATGTCATTAAGCAATAGGTATTTCGAGTATAATCGTTAAGACAACGGAACAACGGTAGGAATTGTTGACTGAACGTCGGCTAAAACGTTATTGTTCGTTTCTGCAATTATTGAACATCCATACTTTCATCAAGTTTTAACACAATATATTATTTTTTAAGAAAGTATGAGAAAAATTCGTAGGTATCGTGCCGTTTTATAATCCTCGTGTATCATAACCACTTTTTACCATTAAAATATTTTCAAAAAAATAAGTTTTCTCAGTCACGATTTCACTATAATACGGACTTGACACAGTATAGAATTAAAATTCGGTTACCTATTTCAGTTGAGAACTTGTAATTTCCGTAAACACAGTTAGTTTCATGTTTGTAATGTCTTTTAATTTAAATGTTTTGTACATCATAATATAATATTAATATCCATAGGCTCAAATCTCAGAGGGGGGGATAAGCGGGCTTAGCCCCCCAAAAATTAGGTTTACAATAACTCTACCTACATTTAGGCCAAAATAACGCTCTATATATTATTCTACACTAGAATGGTGTAAATATATATTTTATATTAATTCTACAGTACCATCTAGTGGTGATCACATCAAACAGATAAAATACTCAAAAACACTAAACGTAACATTTTAGTGTTTAGAACTTTCATTCAAAATTACAAGATTTTGTTTTTTTTATAATATAATAAAATATTAGGTGTGATCGTTGTGATACTGTATATAATATAATATTATGTAGGTACTCGATTGACCTACTGGGAGTGAAGACCGCACATGTCTCCAAGGGGGGTAGTACCATGCGTATAGTGACATATACTTAGATAAATAGATCACATGATCTCCCTACTACCCATTTGCGATAAACATTGACAAAGACCTTGAGGTCGTTTCATTGAACAAATACAGAAAAAAAATAAAAAAGATTGCTTGAATTGTCTCCCAATTTCAAAAATGTAATTTGCTTGAATTGCCTCCAGCTTTAGATAGCGACCCCCTTCTACTGGAGTCCGGAATCGTTTTCAGTAAATAGGTATATTTAATCGAATTCTAGTTGAAATTTCAAACATTGATTATTTAATTAAAAATATATACCTTTTTACGTAATAATATATTGTGTATAAGCTGCAGGGTTATCAAGGTTAGATAACCATGTTGTACCTATAGTGTCCTGCTCATATCGGCAACATCTGGGCATCATTATATCTTTTTTTTTCTATTAAAGACTTAAGTCAACCATTACCTAATTTACATTATTCGTTGATTGTACAACAATTGTATTATTAGTAAGGGAGTAATAAGGCAGTCAGTCATACGTACATAGGGTTCTCATTACGTATTTGCAGTTGCACCAATAATAGCAGTTATTAGATATAAGTACGTCGTAGGTACTTATCAGAAATAATTGTGGTCTACGATGTCATAAACTTATTTTCTTCGTAGGTAACTCAATTGTATATGGTCCGAAAGTAGTAGAAAAGAAAAGTTCAATAAACTGGAAAACCTTCAGGTCCCTGACGGGTACTAACCTAACTACAATATCATTTACGAATTACGGTGAGACTATTACAATAAGGGGGTATATATAGGTAATGGAAAACCTATTTCGGAAATCGCATACGGGTATAAACGGGATTACCGACCTCGTGTGTGAATTCCACGGTTTATCTGCAGTAGTCGAGAAGAGGGTTATTTGGCGTAGGAGTGGACGTGATGGTGAATGTGGGGATGTGGGGACACGTCTGATATCGAGGGTGGAAAGCGGGCGGGAAAAGGTAAGTACATTTCACGGGTACCGACCTGAAGCTCGTCGGGTTTGCGGAAAATCTGCGTGCACTGGAGGCACTTGTACGAGGGGCCGGATATCTGTGGCGAGTTGGCCCGTTCCGCAGCCCTTTTATGATGGTTCTGCATGTGCGACGTGAGCGCGGCCGCCGTGCTGTAACCTCTGTTACAAACCGTACACTGGAACGGTTTTTGATTGTCGTGCGTTTTCATGTGGATCTTCAAGTGATCGCTATGGATTCGCATAAATAAATCCGGTAAAAAAAAATAATTACAATCAATTAAAATGGGCATAAAATATAAAAAGTATCGTCGGATATAAAAAAGTTGCGCAATGATAATATATATATATTATATTTTGGTCTGTCCGATAAAGGTAGTTTATTATTTTCTAGATATTTCACGAATTGTTTATCAAATTAGTGTTGGTGCTATAACTTTATAAGCACTACGCGGTTTACTAAGATTTGATAAAAAAATTGTATTTCGAGTGTTCGTGCATGTGACCGTGTGAGGACAAACGTCTTCTTCTTCTTCTTCTTAGTTCAATGTACTTGCGGCCACACGTCCATTCGGCGGTGGCTGCACACAATAGTTTGTTAGCACATACATACCTATAATAAACTGCATATACGCGAGCGCGGAGACGCGCGAGCGCCGACGATAATATTCTTTAGCATTGTATTCGGGAGCACGTCTGCATGACATTTTTTGGGTGGGCGTGCTTATATATACCTTTATATATATGTGCAGGTATGACGTATTATAATACGTGTGTACCTATATATGTATTATACGCGTGTGCATTTTGTCCGTCTATTTGACAAGTTCACGACCGTATACACATGTACTTATACCTATGACAGTGTGTGTGTGTGTGTGTGTGTATTATATCTACGTGTGTCTCTCCCCGTGGATAATTGTCGGACGCGTGGCCATCGGTAATTACGTGAAAAAAAAAAAAATAAAGAAAATAACCTATTGAATTCGGCGAGTATATTATAAGTCAACTAGGTACCAAATATCTTTATACGACGTACGTGACTATGAATTCACAATGGAAAGCCGTGTACCGTCGTCGTAGTCACCGCGTGTACATATAGTATTGTGTGTTATATACTTATATATATATGTGTGTGTGTGTGTGTGTGTATCTGTGTTATTATGTGGTCGCAGGCCGATACGGACAAGTCTCCGATAAATATAATAATATGATATACGATATAGTCATTACGTTCGGAACACATTTAATATTATATTATACACCTATAATACGCACGCGCACGTCTCAAAGGTAGGTATATAGGTACAACTCACCTCCTTGAAAAAGCATGGTCACATTGAGTACACTTGTACTTCTTGTCCCCCGTGTGTAATTTCACGTGCCGGTCTCGGCTGCGCTTGTGTTTGAACAGCCTCCGGCAGAATTGACACTTGAACGGCATTGATTCTCCATGAGTCTGAAATCAAACAACGAAAAATAAAACCGTCACTAAACAACTATAGTATTATATAATATAATTATAAGTCTCATCATCGCCGTCGTCATATCTATCATCGTAATGAATATTATGATATATGTTATACACCGCACGGCGACTGTGCGACTGTTGCACCGAACAGGACTCTCGTAACCCGTCAACGATCAGCTTTAGCAGGATAAGCCATCGATTTTTATTTGACTAATATTAGGGTATTTATTGTTAGTTATTATGCAAAACGCGGATATTGAAAGTATTGACTAAAGCGCAGTGGCGTACCCATAGGAGGGAGGGCTAAGGGGGCTTCAGTGGCACATTGCCCACTCCCCATCGGCCATACTTGTGTACGTATTTTACCTCAATAACTATAACTATTTAATTCATGCGCTGCTTATAACCATATAGGCACCTACTATGTTACTGAAAAGAACATGTAGGTAAATTGTTAAACAAAGTGTGTACATTTTTAAACGGTGATTATGACTATATCTACATACCTATTTGGTTTTTTTTTAAGTTCCCTTCCCATCATTTGTTTCTAAGTACGTCCCTGGTCTGTAGGTATTATATCCTATCGTCTGGACGTCTTATTATTATACGCGGTGAGAAGTGAGAACATTACGTCGACGGCGCACGTCTCACCGCCACTACATGATAATATATGATAATAATAATGTGTACATAACGCGTGTAATTGGTTAGTATAGTCGTTTTAGTGTTATTGTCGTGCATTTACGGAGACGTTTTTAAAATTCATACTGCGATTTCGTAACGAAGTTTACGCGCAAAAGTTTTTCATTCTTCGTCGACGTCCCGCACCGGTGACCTTACAACGTCCGCGCCGCATGCGAATTTTGCTGATATTATGGATGCAGGTTTAAGATTTGGATCGCGGACGTCGCCATACCACTGATGATAACTTCAATATTATTATGCACACTGTACGCCCGACGCATTTGACGGGTTGCGAACAAAAATCGAGCGTAATGGGTACCACAAAAACGTTTTTTCTTTTTACGAATTTTTTTTATAATATGTTCACTTGACGACATTGTAGGTACACAATACGTTTGGGTGAGATTCATGATAAAGATTATATAATTTGACGAATATTATTATCAACATACATGAAATATATATATATTTTGCAACATGTGGAGAATATAAAATGCATTGTTCTTATAATAATATGATCGTTTTAATAGCATACCCAAATTGTACGGTTATAAAATAAAAATTCAAAAAAAGGTATTTTATAATACAATCGTTAGGGATTTTAAAAGAAATTTAACAAAATATAATTTTTATTGAATTTTACGTATAGAATGCTTATTTTCTTTTCTCTTCATTATTTTAAAGCATGCGTGGTCCATGTGGACTATTTCCTTTTAGGTTCAAATTGTTTTAATTCATATTCTGCATTAAATTTTTTGATATTCAATAATATAGCTTATTTTATTAGTATTGTAAGACTGTAATGTGATGACTGAACTGTATACGCTCAAAAAAACAATCAAGGAGATGTTCAGAATGTTATTGAAAATAATAAATCTACGGATGGTACAACACAAAACTTGAACACTCTTCCCACCTGATATGGAAAAATTAAAGTATAATGTCATGAAAAGCAATACACTGCTGGCTTAGTAGAAGATCCAAAGAAAGAACAAAACAGGTGAAATAGTGATGACTGATGTTGACGTGACGATTGGGTTTTATTTTAAGATTAATCGATAATATTATTGTTATTCTACGCGCGCGCCGGATTTGGGTCGCCGCGGTGAAAAGCGCGATGACGAGAGCACCTGTTGTCGACGCCGCAGCTGCAGGTGCGACGCGGTCCACAACGTCGCACGTCGGCAGCTAGCGTATAGTATACCTATCCATAAATAATAATGTATATACTTAACTATTATTATTATTATTATTATTATTATTGCGTTGGACTACGACGACGGTGACCGCCTGCTCCGCCGCGGATTCTGGGCACGCGCCCATCCGGTGAACCGCGTCCGGCGAGGGGGGAATAACGACTTTAAACTCACACACACACACACACACACACACACAAACATACAAAATTACACGCGCGCACTTCGTACAAGACATCGCAACCGCGTTTTGAGGTCCACCACCACCACCTGTCGGCAGATGGGTATCTACAGTTGTTATTAGTGGAGCTGAAGGTGTCTTTGACGGCGTCGGCGTCGTGTTTTATTTCGGTTCCGTATCTGCTGTACGGCTCTTGTATACATTTTATACGATTATGTTATTATAATATAACGCGTCGTAGATGACGGCTGTAATATATAATATCGTATACATTATTATGTATCTAATATCAAATATGTCGTCCCGGCTCTATACGTGCGTAGGCGCTTGTTTTCCCGACCGTGTGACCCAAACGGTTTTTACGTGTCTTACACCATACACGTACGTATATTACTATGTATTACGAATTTTATTATTTTATTTCTTCATCTCTAGCTTTTGATCGCACAGTGAATATAATAGTCCGCGCGCGCGAGTGATGTAAAAAAAACGTGACGGCTTTCGGGAAACGACGACGGCGATCCGCGGTGTACACTGAGACGGGACGACGGACCTTAGGCCTTCGCACGTCCACGATTAAAAAAAAAAAAACCATCTCTCGCCGATCGCGTTTATGGGCCCGTTTCATTTGATATCCTACTCGGCCCCCACCCTTTGAGAAGAGGTTTGTTGGAAAAAAAACGAGCGACAAAGACGTCTTACGGGTATAGTATTTACGTTAAAGTCGTTCGTTTTTGTTATCATTGCAAGATAGTCGAAATCACAGTGCCCACACTGCACTCTGCACGTGCGACACCAAGGCTATGCGTATAATATATGTATGAAAAATGTGTTGTATACTTCTATGATACGTCCACGATTAAAAAGCTAAAAGTATAGTCGTGATTTATTATTTTTACGACATATTATTATATTATAGTTTCTGCATAAAGGCAAATAAACGTACCTATATTTTGGGTATTCGGCCAATTGCCACCCGACGAATATACACAATTTTCCACCCGATAGTAGAGGACATAATATAAACACATTTTTTTAGACGTTAACTCATCAAAATTTGACCTTAAAAAGAGATAGATAAATGGAAAAGTAAAGTTGTTCGTTTTGAAACTAATCCGTTGTGAATACAAAAATTCATAAAATATTTTATTTTAATAGATACCTAAGGCTTGAAATTGAAAACATGATTCCTCATAAGTTGATCTCCTGGAATTAAAAAAAAAAGTTTGCCACATGCTCATCATAATAAATTATGCGTGGGAATTGTTCGAGTACACAGGTAGTAATTGTCCGCTATCTTTAAAAAACAACGGGTGGCAAATAGTACATTGACCTATATTTGCTTGTATGAGAATATAAGACACTTCATCTATAATATTGGTTTTATATTTTGTTGATATTATTATTCGCGCGATTATTAGTGCCGGTACTTCTAAAGATCTAATCGCTAAACAATCATCATTAACCTAATATTTTTACTTAAACACTTTCAAAGTCCAAAAAACATTTCATTCAAAATAATTTGCACATGTAATATGTATAACAGTTTTTTTCAATGATTTTTTCTCGAAATCGCTTTCCCGCTAAGTATATTATAATGTCATAATGCATGTAGGTATAGTGTCATATTATAATAAGCACCAACATGACCGCGAGAAACTAAAATTATTACCGATATTTAACAGTTGACTAATAAGTTTTAGCATCCAAGCTCTGGGAGAACTTTAATGTACAATTATACAGTAAGTACCTTGAAAGTTAAAGCGCGAAGTCTTGTAAACGACGACGGACTGCAGCAAGTTTATTATTGTATGTCTGATTGTTAGTCTGATGCAGTTTTTACGGTTTTGTCGACGACTAAAATATCTACTTATTGATTTACTGTGAACGGAAAACCAAAATAATAATATAAAGTCATAAAGACGGTAACTCTTTTCGTGTACACTGTGTTTTATAAGCGTATAAACTGTATATTGTCATATTACTATTATTTACAATCACGTTTGGCTTTCACGCAGTTTTTCGTCAGGCCGCTTTCTACGAAAAAGAGGAAAAATTGGAGCATGATAATATTCGAGCGACGTCTTTTAAGTTTCGTTGCCCGTTGATGCAATGATAATAATATGACGATTTGACTATCATTTTCCCGGATACCTCGCGATAATATTATGTAAACGGCGTAAAACATACGTTTAATAGGTGGGTACGTCTTAACGAGCAGTGACGCGTTTTTATCCACCAACGGACTGACATTATATCGTAATAATATACTTATATTAATATATTATATTATTACAAGCGCCTACGTATTTACATAACTACTTATTAATTATTATACATTATAATAAGGTCGAACAAATATCAGTATGCATTTATGGTGATTGAGTGCTGTGTGCTCCTCAGAATTTTTTTCTTATAATGTTTATTCCTATTTCATAAATCATACATATAATCAGAAATATCTGTCGTCTCGTTTTGTGGAAATGCGTAACAAACAATGACTAGGTAATGATCAATTTAATTTTAGCGAATAGTTACTAAAAACTTGACTAAAAAAAAACTATGTTATTCAGACCATTTTTTACAGACCTATATAACATTATTTGCGAGTTTTAAACGTGTTTGTATATATCTGATTACTTTTTCTATTTGAACCATTTACAATTTCTAAGTATCTCATAATCTTATTCAAGTAAAATCTGCATACCCCATTGTTATTCACTGATACACGTGATATAGTAATATTCAATAACCATAATGTACCCTATATAATAATTTTGTAAATGCGTGCTTGATAAAACACAAATATTGTCCAAGCACGAAGTGTGTAAACACTATATAATAAATTATAATACATATTATGTATTACTTATTTGATTGTTATATTTATGGTTTGTTTTATTAGTACGATTTCGATTTAATATATATATTATTATGCATTATTCGATGATGGATCTCGCCGAGGTCACGAGCAAACAAATTAACACGGACCGCATCACTGTTTTTTGACAGTGTACAATATGTTGATTGAACCAACTCAATTTTATACGTTGGTGGTGGTTATTACTTATTTCTCATCGATTTCGTTTACTTTCCTACTTGATATAATATACAATATGCCCATACAATATATAAAGGTGTTAAAATAAATAACATAATATATAAATACGATCTCTTGTGTGCGCATCTATTGTCTTCGTATATATACATCATACCATAATATTATATATATATAATATATTTATATACATAATACCGTATTAAATGTTATGCTGGTGGAACCGTAGTCTCTCGTCGCTTGTCCTCGCGATCGCATAATAAAATAATAGTGCCTACCTATCTAGTATAATCATAATGTGTACGTTTAGTGTGTGTGTGTGTGTGGCGGTAAAACGGACGCAAGAACAGAAATTCGTGTGAACCACTCGGCTCTATACGAGTGGGGGCGGCGAGGAGAACGCGGACGTGATGGCATCGGGTCCGGCAATAATATGTCACCGCCGCGATCGTGTCGACGGGTCGCTTTTTTTTCCCCCTTCGTCCCCTTCTGTGTCCGAGTGTGTATGATGATAATAATATATGTAAGCACGCGTATAAAAATAAAAGTAGGCCCCGGGCGATAAATAAAAATGTGTACCTATATAATGCACGTGAAACCAGTTTTCGAGCCCATTTACAAACAAACAAGGACACCGCGCGCGCTCGAGAGCACCAACCACCCAGGGGCGACGGCAGTGGCGGCGGCGGCGACGGCGACGATGACGAGTGACGGACGTGCTCCTTCGTCTCGGCGGCGCGGTAGAAAGAGAGTGACGAGGAGAACATAATATATTGTTATTTGTTGCCGTTTCCGTCCGCAGATGCTGCACATTGCTGCAACTTTGGGACCGCCGTTCTCCTCGTGCGCATTAGAAACGCATTACAGGTTTATATAGGTATATTATACCCGCGCAATGTACACGTATAATGTACACGCAGCGTATGACGTCGTTATGTACTGCACCGCCGTCAACTGTTTTTTTTTTTTTTTTTTTTACGTTCGATCGGTTCGAGATTGGTATACAATTTTGTATCTTGTGCCCGTCATATTATATAGATCAATCGTGTGTCTGCGCAGATATTATATATATTATTATACGTGCGGAGACACCGTGTCGTAAAACGCAAACACGTTTCGTAAATAAAAACACCCACGCCCTACTATTATTGGGTACAATATTTATAACAATATACAATATGAGTATATAGTATTATGTATAACCGATGATCGAATTATATATTATATACTTCCTTGAATTCCGATCGAAGACAAATACGTTTGAGAGTGATTCGTGCTAGGGTACTTTTTGTTTGTTTCAAATGAAAACAAAAAAAATACACTCGTGGAAGTGTTCGGGCAATGACAAAATAGTTTTTGTGTTTCGTATCCCTCGAAAAACATATTATATTGTGTTGTGATAAACGGTTACAATACGAATGTACCTATATTATTATTTTTAAACGAACATAATATTATTACATTTTTGACGACTGTCGTACCAACCCGTGGACCACTCGAGTTACCTTCCAGGGCACACGCATCTGACTACCGTTCTTGCATCAAAATAAATGTAGGTACACACAATATTTATACACGAGTTGCCTCCCGTCTTTCACTCGGATAGTAATAACATTAATCATAATTCAGTGGTTCTAAACGATTGAAAGCAGATGATCACATATTGATTTTAAATGTGTTGTTTTTTAAAATGTTGTTGAGCAATTTTTTATTTTCCAATTTCTATATAATCCACGTGTATTAATTTATTATTTTAGTGACCATAATCTTAATTTTTTTTTTGCAGTGACCTACCATCATCATCTATAATTAGTTACAATAAGAATTATGGTATAGGTCTGTTTATTGTTTATAGTTCTCATTGTATATCAATTTATTTTATTAAGATTCGTTTTTATTTGCATACAACTGTATGAAAAACATAATTTATTTATTTAAATATTTGTTAAGCCATTATCATCACATTAAAAAGGGACAATATATGAATTTTCACTTAAAAACCTTGGTTATTAGTAACTTTACTAAAAATCACGTAATAACAATTTTTGAGTGTCAAAAACTTTAGTACCTACACCTCAACCATGTTGTTTGTTTTTGCACTTTTAGGATTTGTTGTAAAAATCATTTCTTAATGTAGTTTCGAATATAGAAAGTAAACAAATAATAGGTATGTCACAGGCACTCGAAGCAATATTTTAAAGGTGAGCGGGTAGCTCCTGAATGGAATGATAGTTCATTAAATAAATTACGTCAAAAGAATTTAATGTGTTTCTTTTCTTTTAAACGGGTTTAAGTGACTTCCCAAAGCCAGAACCTTATCTTGCTTATCAACAAACACGGTGTCAGTTTTAGTCCTAGCATGCAGTGGAAGACGAGTTGTGTATTAATACTAAATACTTGAGGACTAGTTTATCGATGTCGAAATACCTATCTGCATTTTTATCCTGATACCTGACAACCATTATTCAGCCTTAGAAAATTGTTATTTTTTCTTAATCAATCAATAATATTATAATTACCCTACCTTATTTCAACCATTAGTGTCAATAATATTATTATCAAAATGTCATAACATTTAAAATTTAATAAAATTACAATACTACATTAGGTACAGATTACTGGTTAAGTTGGGAATTTTAGCTTTGGTTTACTAGCAATTCTAAACGAAACTTTCTTTAGATTTAAAGAAATTCTTATAATACAATATAAAATACCTACTCTTGCTGTCTTAGAAAAAAATTCGATATTATATTATATTATATTATATATAAGCTCGACGTGTCGTAGGTATAATAAATTTTTTTAAATATTGTATATCGTATGAATATAAATTCCTCTGAAACGCAAAAAGGGTTTTAAACGTAAACCGCATAATTCACAGTATCATCAACGCCTTTTTTTTTTTATCTCGCGTGGTTCTCGCGTGGTCTTGAGAAATCTTTAAACTGTGATGTAAAATACATAACTATATACACACACACACACACACACACACACAACATATTATATAAAATGAAACACAATTTTTTTTTTTAATACATAATATATGTGTACATAAATCGGTCGAGCATTTTTTTTTATTTACTTTTTTTTTTGTATACCGTTTGTATTACGTATACCGCAGTTGTAGTAAAGTAATTTATATACGTATATAATATTAATACGAATGATAACGTGTGAACCAACAGAGTAGGAAAAAAAACAGAAATCTACTCCTAACCGCTACGCCACTAGGGGATCCCAATGGTGATCGCGTAGCAGATGCTGCACAGACGGTGGTAAACATAATAATAATATAGGCGATTTTTCGAAGCACATGCGACCGCACAGTCGTACGGAGGTCGAGCGTACGACGTATACGACACACACACACACACACACTCACTCACTGCACTTGGTGTTTTAGGTCACACGCAAAGCCGCGTGTTAAACGCGAATAATAATAATAAATACACACACGTCGAAAACAATAATATTAATATACTACGACGACTTTGCATGTGCAGAGTAGGCCTACATTATACTCTATATAATGTTACACGTACCTATATAATACAATCTAAATAGGTACCGCGGACATCTTCGGGAGAGTTGAGCGCCTTCACACCTTATCGGACGAGGCCGGGGCCGATCTCAGGCCTCGGTCTGCTATATACATCGCCCGTTTGCCTTCTTCTTCTTATTCTTCTCCTCGTATTCAATATAGTAATGTATGGTTTAATAATATACATATGTACATAACTTGTTATCACCACGCCATTTTGTGTTCGCATTGCGAATAGTTTATGTTAGTTAACTTTATTAAGTTATATATTATAACTTATTACCTACCTAGGTACTTAGTATTTGTGTTATACCTATAGTGATGTCGTTGACATTGTTACATATGTTGAATAATTATGTTATTGCACTTCGCTAGTTTACAAGGACTACCTATAATATATTGTTTATTGTTGTTATGATATTATATATCTATGTACGTAATATACCAGCCACGGCTTGGGGTGCTCAGTAATCGCCTCCTCCTTTTACGCTGCTAGTCCAGCAGACGATGCCACTATTCATATTAATATATGTATTAATGTACAATTTGTATGTACAATACGTGTAAGAAATTATACTTAAATTATAATAATACTATCTGATGATTACACAAAGTATAGTAGGTAGTATTTAATAACAATTTAACCTGTCAGATCATGTTAATTTATTTTTGACAAGAAAAAAAAATATGTGCAATGACGATGACTTCTGTCATATTATTTAAAAGAAGTTCCGTGCCATCTTCAAGGGTTCACTGTTATTGGTTCATCTATTTAACAAAAATATGGATTAAAATCCATGTGAATTTTTGAATTGTTCATATTATTTTGTGTTTTTTACTTGAACTTTTCCCACAGAAAGCAAGATTATTAGTAAAATGATCGGACACTCACAGTCCACATACCATCTGTATATAATATATATTATAGAGCAAGAATTTCGTGAGTTAAAAAAGTTTAATTTTCTACATATATTATAATATGAGTTATGCGGTATAGATTTGAATAATAATAATAATAATAATAATAATAAAATTATGTGAACACACAGGTGTAAAAGCAAAATAAAAACAAAACTCTTCTATTCCCGAAGAAGGTCGTGTATATTGTTGTGATTTTACTCGCATATATGGAGTATTAAAAGAATTAAATAAAACAAAACGAAAATCTCACCGTGGGTAAACCTACTTTTATACATAGGTAAACAATATTATTTGAATAACACCCCAGCTGCACACTAAATTACACGCACCGAGTGCATTGTAATGCAATAATATTATATCGTCATTACACAATGTATAATATAATATACGTGTTTACAGCACACGCTGCACCGATCCCTCGAGGAGTGGTTTTCCCCCACCACGTCTGAATAAAACGATAAATTTCGTCAAGCTGGCCGATAGCACCCTACCAGTATAATAATATAATATGTAAAATTATACGATAATAATCTAAGTATATCAGGTGTACCTGTGTGAATCAGGCATCAGGAAAAAATATCCGTGGAGATAAAATGTTTAGAACAACATGTCAGAGGTAAACATTTTCTAAAACAGAAGTGTCTAACGTCATTAGTTAATAAAGTAATCCTACATACAAAATAATATACATAAATATTGTTGTCCCATGTAGACCTCACTTCGACGATTCGTCAAATTAGCGATAGGTATAGCGAAGAATGTTCTTATCATTTTTAATATATGGTTTGTTTTTTAATTTTTGTATCTGTGATATTTTTATTGTAGGGAGAAAGAGTTATCCGATCGCGCATTATGGTTACCTGATTTCCGATTGCAAATTCGTAAGGAAAAAACGGCGTAGAACACGACCGTTTTTCATAAATCGATCGTATCTTTTTATTGTACCTTATTTGAATTAATCAATACTAGAGACTGAAAATCTCAAATATTTCTTATAAGTTATAATATAGAAACATAATGTAAATAGGATTGTATTTTCGGTTCTATGGGTATTTTTAAAAATGTTGAAATATTGAAATGTTTCCTCGTTGACTATTTATCCGAGTACACCCAGAATATTTTTTGATTATTATATTTTAAAACAATAGTGAACTATTTAATTTATTTTGTAATAAGTAGGTATTATATAATATAATATATTTTAAACATTTTAATTTGTTTATTATACAGACCTAACAAATTAATAGTTTTTCAAAACTGTATTTTGTCTTAATCTGAAAATCTGACGCGTACTCTGTAGTGGTTTACTGTTATTGTTATAATATGTTTAAACAAAAAGATAAATAATATAGCGAAAACGAAACCCACCTGTTCGTGTTTTTTCAGGTAGCTTCCCCGGGGAAACGTCTTGTCGCAGTACTGGCATGCGTACGGGTTGGCGTCGGTGGCGTTCGCTGCGGCTGCAACAGCGGCGACGGCAGCAGCGGCAGCGGCGCCGGCCGTGGCGTACGACGGAGGACGGCTGTGGCGATCGCGTCGGTGGTCGACCGTGGAACCGGGCCGGCTGTTGCTCGTGGCGCAGCTGTCCGGCGACGTGTGGTCCTCTGAAACGGCCGAGCTCCACGACGAAGCTGCCTCTTCGGTGCTCGCTTCGCCCGCGCCACTCAGTGCTTCTGTGAAAAATCGTGACGACAGTAGTATATAGTACGATATTAAATAATTACCGTTATAGCTTTGGTCTGGCGAGTATTGATAATATTTGGTATGGCACGGTATGGTTGGGTAATGTATCGGATTCACCTACGAAAACGACGAAACGATCTCGCGTGACACGTGTAAACGAATACACGACCGCGTCTCTACCTGTGTATAAAGTGACTCTCACTGCATTCTTTCGCACCAAGCGTTTACACAAAATAAGAAAATTACGATTGGGTAGTGTCTTCGTGTTTCTTTTATCCGGAAACGGTCAATTTATGTATATATTCTAAAAGTTTAATCACTTATTTCCATTAAGTGTCAAAATAAACAAGTAAGTTTGTGAAAGTTTAGTCATAAATCTAAGGATTAATATGACTAGACATCCTGTATATTATTAAGACAGTACATGTGCAGGTTATCGGCTATATACCATATTGAGTTCTAAACAAGTAGAGACGACACTAACGATATGGCGACGTTATAATAATATGATTACACTAACGCGGTATAGTCTCGACTCCCAAGTGGCCAGTGTGTACAGCCTCTATATAAGTGTATATACAATGTGCGTTTTATTCGAGGATTATGATATTATATTATTGTTATTATAACAACATCGTCTCATCGATGATAAGCTGAATCGTCTTGCTGTATGAAATATGAGATATATGAATTAAATATTTATGGACTATGGAAAAATAACGAAAAAATATTGGTACGTGATCTATTACACAACATCGAAGTTATGATCGTGATAGACTGTCAGTTAATTGATTATCACTTCATCACTTATCCATAATATGCTATTCAACGATTACGACTATTATAGGTATAAGTAATACATCCGTTAACCAACTAAATTCCGTCTAAGTGACAAATAGTAAATCATATAGCGCAATGTAATTTCAACCAAAATTCGTCATATTATTATAATTGTTATTCATCAAAATGACCATTTTCAACTGCATTATTGTTCACCAATAAACGTATATTTTTTTAAGTTATAACCAAAGAACTAAATATTTTTATTATTGTATTTTCCCGAAATCTAATTATTTATTATTTATTTTAGTAACATATATTATATAAACAAGAAACATTTTTTTCTACATTGTACACAACTAATATGTCTACAATTATAATTTTTTTTTATTTAATGTTAATAATTGATTAAAGATTTAGGTACTTAATATATTATTAATAATAATAAATAAAAATAACTATTCTAGGCGAAGGATAAGCGTTTTAGATTTGTCAAAAAGAATATCGTGAGGAATATTATGAGTTATAATGGCTATTACTCATAAAATTAATTTTTATTTATACGAAAGATCATCCTGACTAGACGGACCATTTCAACTGAGCATTTAATGCATTTGGGTACAGTTTTATTGTTAACTTTCTCTACAATTAAAATATTATTCGAAATTGTATACCTACCACCTACGTCTTCCTTGTTTCAGTATTACTGGCTAGTGGCTACTGCTGTTATAATATTATTTCAGACGCTGATATTAAAAACTGAATTTTATGAGAAATATAAATTTAATAAAGAATGCACGATAAACTATTATTCAGACATATCGGCTTTAATATTTTATGCTACATATTTACAGTTACCAGTTTATCACTAAACTAATGTCTATATAGTAGTAAAACCTTAGTGAGTTATTATAACAAAAGACAATATAGATACCTGTTATCTGCAGATCGCATACCAGACGAAAAACGATAAAAGTTGAAACCAAAATATAATATGACGATCAATTGTTAGTAACCGTATTATTTTACCAACAAAAAATGTATTGAAATCGTTATGGGCACTGATAACACCGTTTTCAAACGTCGGTTTGACAATCTGTTTTAATCGTTACAAACACGTGCTTAAAACAAAACGTCTGCAACACTCAGCACATAACGTTTAGCGACCCCTTAGACCACAGCTGCAGTAATAGGCATCGATTGGATTGTCGAAAATAAAAAACGTTCGTAACCATTTCGACTTCGGCGGGAATCATTGCGCGCGCTGAAGTTTTAATGTAAAATGTTAATATGCGTATTACACACAGGTAAGTACGACGGAGACGACTGCGCACGACTAACAATTCAATAAATTATTATTCCGCCTTAGCGCCCCGTCGTAATAATAACATTACAATATGTCTGCGATTAAATATTTATTAATAACCGTGCTGAGGTGTACCCATACTCACTTTATGCGATAATCCCGAACGTTAAATTATTATCATAATATATCCATAGACGATTTATGACTGCGTGACGACGCGAAAGGGGAGCGTGCGATATTATTATCGTTACTGTCTGGCCGGCGACAAACGTATACAGACGGCAGCAACGCCACCGCTGCATCTCTGCAGTAGGCGTCAATTATTATTATTATTATTTTGATCGTTACGCGAGACGGGTCGTCGCATCCGCACAACGCGGCGGCCGTGTGTGGTAGATGGTCCGGCGTTGCCTACGCGTGCCTCACACACGCCTACTCGGTCCGGTCGTCGTCGCCGTCGTCGTTTTCCGCGTTCGTCGTGCGTGAGTTTTGTAGGAATATCGTCGTAGTTTACGCGGTGCATGTCAAAGTATAAAATAGGTATATTATATTACGTGTAATGCGCATATACAATGTACATATATATAGGTATCTGGTATATTATAAAATGTTACCTACTGCGGTTATAGTATTCGTTATTATTATTGTTATAATCTAGAAGCCGTCGCACGGCGTTTTAGTCTCTTTAATATAATCACCGTAGTTCCGTAGATTATTAATCGCGTTTAATGACCGGACGCTATTTGTAAAACAGAAATAATATTCCGTTTCAAAACGAATAATATCCCTCCGACCGTTTTTCACCCTTCCCTTGCCGCGTGTTCTGAATATATATACACACACGACGTCTCCTCAATCATCTTTCATTGCACAATTGCATATATGTTCAACGTCCACCGGTTCATTATTATTAAATATAATATATTAAAATATAAGAATGCTTTTTATTCTGTCTATAAAATGTATAACAGTGCCCTGATGTGGTGTGGTGGCCTCAGTCACTAATGTGTTCAGTCTGAGGTCAAGCATCAGCCGGTGTCCCTAGTTCCCGGATGACTGACCACCCGGGTTTTAGTGACAAATCCTATAAATAATAATAATCTGTATAAATTATACACGTGTCCCGAACCAACCAACCCTCTACAGTAAAAACAGGCTAACCACCATGTAGTTGATGCCTTAAAAAAAAAATTAAACACTGTAACTTGTATACTTACATAGATAAGCATACACGTCACAGTTTATGAATTGGAGGAAAAGTAGAAAGATGACGTAAAAATGTTTGCATTTCTGAAGATTTAAACGTTGTCTAGAAAAATGATAAAGAAGACCACTACAGTTCTAATTTGTTGTTATTTGTCAGTTTTTAATGTTATATGCACCAATAAATTATTATAACAAGTCGCTTCCTGCGAGTCTGTATATATGATGATGGAATTTATTGTACATGTCACCTGAGTACTTGACCCATAATGATTGCATCGCGCATAGTTATGTGATTCGACGCAACTCGATTATTAATAATTATTGACATTGTATACTCACGACACCCGAATTTACTCTAATAAAAGTCTGTTTAAATTGAATTATGCTCGTTGTATATGACGTTGGCGATTTAATTTTATTACAGAATCGACCGGGCCGCGGGATGATGGTAAGCGGAGGGTTGGTGCGGAGATCATTGTTATTGGCCCTAAGGTGTTTCTCTTCGTGTACCGCTACTATAAGAGGACAGTGGACCATTATAGGAACGAAATTGGTTGACTAGATTATTGTGCTACGATAGGTGGGGGTGTAGAAGGGTGAGGATATGTTTTAGAGTAAAGTTCGTGTAAGCATTAGCTTTTGAGACCTTGGGGATAGAAAAGTCATTTAGTATAACGCGTCCCGTTGGGCAGACTATGCCAGCCACCGTTTTTTTATTTTAGAGTACATAAAAATACGGCTTTTTTTACCCGGTAGGTAACTCCAGAATCTAGATAAATAGAGTTGGATACTTGGATACGCACAATTTTAAGATCATATCGTTTTCCATTAGCAAAAGTTTATTAAGAAATAACAGCAATAACTTTAGATTAGACATTATATTTATAGAGCCTACAACAACTGCCCTGAGCACCTTACCAAACACTTATTCGTCGAACTTAGAATTAAACGTACGGTAAAGAAAATATAACTTCACAAGTTAGAGTCGTCGTTATTTAAAAAATCTTTTTTTTTTTTTTGCATAAACGTTTAACTACTAATAAACGAAAGTACCATAACAATATGAACATATTTTACAACTTAATAAAAATATAAATGCATGGGAAAAAGGAAACCGAAAAATAAGTATCATATAATTAGACCCTAATTGTATAATATTAATATATTATATACCTGTTGCTTGTTTATTCTCTACACAAAACGCTGTAATATTGTATAATAGTTTAACTAAAATCCAAATGCTATTAACTTTGATTCATAATAATAATTTATTGTTTATTTATTTTACAAATGTTAAATTGTTAGTCTCTACTCTCAAACAAGTGATTGTTAAAATATGTATAGATATCATACTATTGTCTATTATGCATAACGACTAAAGTAGTATTAGTATAATTTATTTTGTATAGGTAATTAATATTATAATATAGTATTCAATTATTGTTACAGGTTAGTTCTGCAAGAGGAAACAAATAATATTTTAACCCTATTATATCGAACTACAAATAATATCGACGAAGAAGATTTTACCTGTGTCAATATAATAAATATTTTACATAACCAATACAATAATGATAAATATTAAAAAATCTATATTAGTTTACACTAAATAACAGGCCTTGTTCTTTGTTTAAGGAGACAATATTATAATATTAATAAATACAAATACCTAGCTTATTAGTATTAAATAATATACCTAATATGAATAATAATTATCATGTAATACAATAATTAACATATATTCTAATTGTAACTGTAAATTATATTTTAATTGTAATGTATGAATATAATATGTTAAGTATAAAACATCATAGAATGAAATTTTATTCAATATATGTTTTAATTTATATTTAATTATTAAAGTTCATTAAATTTAATTTTGATTTGTCAAAACGTTTTAAACATTAATGACAAAAACAAAGCTAAATATTGACGAATGTAGTAAATTTCAAAAGTTTAGTAGTACATATTTAAGACATTATTTTTAGCATAGCGTCCTTTAAAACACCCGCCGTGTTAATTTTTTACATCTCTATTAAATGTATGAAGTATACAATAGAATAGTACTTCCACCACGCAGGCACATCAATTCAGTTTTTTTATTGTTAATGATAACCAAAATGGTTGCAGGCCATTTCAAAATCATTAATAGTCCACATAATAAGTTATAGTAAATACATGTTGTATCAAGTAGGTAATTGGATTCAAAATGTTAGCAATTATTTTTATTATGATTTGTTCTTTTTTTTATTAAATATTTAAATTACATAATTATATTCTTAGTATAATTTGTGAACTGTAGAACACTAAAACCTCGGAAAAAAGTGTATTTAAAAAGTAAAAATAAAGGTGGACAAATCAATACCGTTCTGTTGTACAATTGTAGTTGTAGAATATCTATATCATTTTAATTATACTTGAACTCAATGATAAACAATTACATACGAAAAACGATTCTGTGCGGAGACGTTGTCATCCTAGCATAGGATAAGTAAGTTAATTAAAGTATTATAACTTACATAAGTACTTGCGTAAATAATCAATTTAAATAATTAAAAAAAAAATATAAAAAATCGAAAATATCTCATGTTCCATGGCTATAAATAGCGTAACTTTCCGATAAAAAATAATCGTGCATATATATCTTTGATATTTTTGAACTTCTATAAAAGAAACTTATGATTTATGAGGAACCTTTTTTACTAAAGTTAGGTAGAGGTTAAAAAAGTTTTTATCGAGGATAATTTTCAAAAAATTTACAAAATTCAAAAAATGTCTCAAGGCTATAAATAACTCAAATGTTTCGCAAATGTTACCATGTATAGAAAATACGTAATGACAAATTATATAGAATTCTAATATAAACATTTAGCGAAAATATCAAGTGTCTACGGTTATTAGTTTTTGAGTTACACAAAAAAAATTAAATTGATTTTTTCAAATATGTATAAGGTTAAAATATAACTATCAAATTGTTATTTTTGATAGTAATAGTTTAAATTATAATGATGTATTATGGTTTTAGTTATTGACATCTGAAAGCTGAAAGCTATAGGTAATAGGTATAACCGTACCTACTTAATACTTAAATTCTATAATTTTTACTTTCGTATATTCTGGTATCTTAGTTTTTAAAATTGAGGCTTAATAAATATAACATCTGTCAAAATTAATATTTTCTTTGTCTCGATAATTTATTATTATTATAACGTAACAAAATTAAAAAAATATTATAACCTACAATAATATAAATTATAGCTACCTGTTAAATATTTTAATTTTATATAATATAGGTACTGATAGTTGCCAATATGGCATATGCATACCTATACCTATCGATCTTTACATAATTATACTTCTTCATAACAAATATTACATAGTTAAATTGTATTTTATTCATACTACAAACATTTGTTGATGATACTACACAAATTTTATGAGTCATAGATATCGGCAAACACAAGAGTATACTTAATATAGTATAATAAGCTATATAAGAATCATAGAATATTATTACATGAAAATAACTATTAAATATAAATAGATAGGCTAAGTTATATCTCATAAGAAATATAATTATGCATCAACCCATTAATTTCGATTTAAAAAATGATAGGTTATGATTTTTTTAAACATATTGCATTCATTATAGGGTCAGATAATTGTTTAAAATTGGAAAATATTATTGCTCTTTCAAGTCTTTAAGTCTTTGCAAGTACAGGTGAATAACAACGTCTTAAAGACCGTTGTATATAGAAGTATAACTAGAATACTAATTGTGCATCAATCTAATAAATAGTTTTTTTTAATAATATCCTGTGTTTATACATGTTCAAAAAATATTTGGACACGCTGAAAAATACAAGAGGCACTATGCATTCTTAATTTGTTTTTAATAGTTATGAAAATGGTTAGGAAAAATATTTTTAATTGTAAAGCGGCACTCATATACTAGTGTAAGTTTCTGCACCTGATTTATAAACTTGAGCTCTTAAATTTACTATTTACCAGTCAATTTGTTTCTGACAAAAAATTATAAAGTGACTCCCTAAATTAAATATCATTATGAGGCTTATATTTTTAACATTACAGAGAATGGTTGATATAAAACTTGAAGTTCATAATAAATGAATAATAATATAAAAATCAACCAGGTGTGTATATAGATTCTACATCATCTATTCATAACAGTAAAATATGGACTTTTTTCATTTTCATATCAAATTTACTTATATATGACTATAAAATATTAACTATTAAATATTAAGGTATCAATAGGTAAAATCAATGTCAATATCAAAGTCAGTTTGGCCGCGAAAGAGTTAATTAATTAAATTAATTTATTATTAACTCTTTCGGTGGCAAACTGATTTCTACACTGCAACTGAGTGCATGTCCCTGCCATACATGCCCTATCATTTTATTATATTATTACGCCTTATGAGCTATATATAATATCTAGCAAGAAATAATAAACCAATCCATAATGTAAAAAACATACGAACTTCATGATTGAACTAGACGATTCAATTGCATATCATACTTTCCCAAAATATGGTATTTATATACCGTAAACCGTAGTTATACATTTATTTCAGAGGAAAGGGGAGTGTTTTTCCGTGGGTTGAGGGTGTCTTTATAGGGTGCCATAGGCTATATGTTCCCGAAAATTTCAACATTTTCGTAAATATTGTACGTCTTTACAGTTGAATTAAGTAACAGTGCTTAGCGCTGCAGTATATCTAAGCTCCAATAATCTGTGCATGTGTCGAATTTCCCGCGCTAAAATCCCTATTGAATCAATTCCCAACTATTTTTCAAAATAAAGCTACAATTAGTATCAACAATTTTATTGACGTTAGAATTTACTATAACATTATACACGATGGACGTCATTCACCTCTCGTACGTATAATATTGGCATTGATCATCGATGTTTGAATTTTTCAACAACAGGGGAAAAGGAAGTTTACAAAGTTCCGAGAAAAAACAACCCCGAACCGTTGGTGCATGTCATAAAGAAAAAAATACTGATTTTTACGTCCCTATAATATTTACAAAAAAAAAACCCACCCAAGCATACGATTTAACGCCACAGGTGTTTATATTGAAATAAATCGTGTACGTTTATTCGTACAGGGTGAACACCGCACATTAGATAATCGGGAAATGCTTCATGCGTGTATATGCACGGTAGATTGGTAGGTATGTTTATTGTTTAAACAATATAAACTTTAATATTATTATTTAAAATTTACGAATTACGAGACCCTACGTCGATCGTCAATAAATCGTTACCCATATACATAATACACCTTCACACACGTAACAAACGGGCAAAGCACGTGCAAAGAATAAAACAAGAGCATATAAATCGCCTAAGACCTTATGACCCTGCGACCTCGTAGTTTTTATAATTCGCGCGCTGTGATATCTCGCGGTTACAACAATATAACATAATGTTAATATAATACTGTATATACCTTCTATGTCTTGTTCGTCGTTGTTGTCCTTGTTGTTGGACTGTATCTTTTCGATGAGCAACTGTAGGCGACTACTGTTGCCTTTGAACAGCATCACACCGGTGAACGCGAAAAATTCGTATCGAAACGTACAGAGTAATATAATATAATAATTAAGTACTATTATTATTATTATTATTATTATTATTACAAATTGTAACGTGAGTTCACAGACGGACGGCCGTGGTGAAAAAAAAACAAACGGCCGACGTTATAAAACGCACGTCGGGGTGGGCGCGCACGAGGAGAGACGCGTATGTAGGTACACCACGCAGACTCGCTGTCGGCGGCGGTGTGTGAGCGAGCGACGTCTCCGCGAGAAACGCGCGTACGACGCGGCGGCACCCTCGGCGGCGGCGGCCGAGATAGAGGGAGAGACGGACGGACGGACGGACCTTACGCGCGACGGTAAATGCCGTGTGACGTTTTACAAGATCGGTCGTCGCGGCCGTCGTCGTCGTCCGCTGTGGATCTCGTGGTGTGCGCGCACCGGTCGAGGTGGACCGGAGGATTGGATGCTGGTCGGGCCCCGGGTCCAGCCGATTGGACGGTCACCCAGCGGCCCGGGCGGGGCGTGCTGCCCCCACCGCCGCCGCGCACACGTCTCGCGCGGCGGACCGGTTCGGTTGTACGCGCGCGCCGCCTCGCCCGCCTGCACAGGTACTCGGTGCATATTATTATGATATTATTATTAATATTATATTATTCTGTATAATATTATATCGTGCCATGCACCGACCGATACACCCGCCGCTAGGACGGCCAAGGGGACAGAATAATATCTGCAGTATTATTTTGTTATTCCTCTTCTTAACATATTATTAAAATTTATATGGGCTGTAATAGCCGCACGTTGTTGCAGCAGGAGCAGCATCCGGGTAGAGGCGTAGAGAGCGGCGTATCATATAGGTCTTGTATAATATATGTTGTCCTCCTCCCCGTTCGTAACCTCCTACCTCCCCGCTCTTAGAGACCACTGTTTTCCAGACCCTCTGTATAAGTATTATAATCATGATATAGTAATAATAATAATAACAACAATAATGATATACAACAATTATTATACCAATTATCGTTACTAAATTACACTCGAGTCATATTTGTCCGTCGCTATACGACTGTATACGGCACGCGCGAGTACATTATTATGTATACAATTGTATCCAATTCCTATATATAATGAGGTTCACGGTCGTTGCGGAACTTTTCGCCTGCACGCATATAACACACACGTGTAAGTACAACGAGTATATGGTCGAAGGTATATAAGGCCTACCGGATAGTGTCAGGTACAATATTGTATATCCTTATACACCTGATCGCAAAACACCTGGCGGTATATATGATGTCAAAGTGCTATATTGTCGCTGTATAATAATATTAATGATATTAATATCTATATAGGTAATAATAATATACCACATATACGTGCTTTGTCGAGGCGCGCGCGGAATGCGCTGCGAAAATCTATTATTCGCGTGAATATAATATTATATAATAGTATATACGAACATATATAATAAATGAGTAATAATAATATTACGCTTGAAAGTCGTCGTTTATGTTCTTCCGCAACCCAAAGACGAAAGCTATATTCGTTTACCTTATATACACGTGTACATGACACGCGCGTCAAGGCCTTTGAGAAAAATCGCGTTTACCTATATACATACTGCGGCGAAATACCGCACATATCGTCGTCATCTCTCTGTATATTATAAAATAATGGTGTACCGCGAAATACTCGTCATGCCATAAAAACTGTCCTTTTTGCCTTTTTGTCGTCTCGTGTATATCATGAAGATAAGTGCGCGTGTTCGTGTGCTTGTGTGTTGGTGTGTGTGTGTGTGTGTGTTGTGTTGTGTGTCTATATACGTCTTAAGGTACGACGAGGGTCGATGAGGTATGGTCGTTTTATATATGTATATAACGACACATGTCACCGCACGGACTATATGTTGGTATATATGTATAATATACGACAATAAATATATAATACGTCTATATTATGCGTTGTATTATCCATTATTGCCGTGTTGTGTCGGAAAAATATCGGTCAGAGTCTGTTCATTGACGAAATGGGTCCCGGCAAACAGCTCTATAAATTATTACAATATACGACCGCGACGGGGTGAACATTGCCGCCCGTCCGTCAGCGCGCATATAAAGGCAAATCGTAGGTAGCTATTATTATTGCCAAAAAAAAAAAGTAAATAACAATAATAAATATAAGATACATATGTTTTGTACGTGTGTCTGGGGTATACTGCGCGCCCTTTGTCCACTGCTATTGTCACAATATTTCACCTCCCACAAAGTACCTACTACCTAAACCATATAATAATATGTATTATAGTATAATATGTCTTCTCATCCGATCTCTGTGCGTCGGGTCCTTATGCCGAATCCGATTGAAAAAACAAGTCAAATTGTAGGTATATAATATAGAATATATATATTATAGTCAACATTTCGATTTATCGTTTGGTACGCCCGGTTGTAATTAATTGTATTGTCAAAAATTTAAGTGTTAAGTTGAAGTTTCTGTACAGTTCAGTTATATATTATATAATTTTAATCCATTGAAAAAAATCGATCTATATTTTAGATGATTATTTCGAGATAGTTTCTAAAGAGATGCTACCGAAAAAAGTACCAAAGGTCAAGGACAATAGACAATGTGAGTTGTGACTGTAAACGAATAAACACATAAATTGTTTAAATTTGTTTCTACTTGTACACTATTAATTACTAAATAACACGGACACGTTTTAGCGATTTATATAGTTATAGGTTAAAGTTAATAATATATATATATATTTATATTAACAGATTTTTACAGCATAAGTACATCAGAATCGTGTTTAAGACAAATTTTATTTCACTTTATATTATATAGATCTCGATGCTTGTCGCCAAGGCTGAAATAATACGCGGAATCAAATTATATATATATTACTATTATTATCTTCGATAATCGCCTTCAGGGTCGAAGGGTAATTTTTTTCTACAATTTTATTACGATCTGGTAAGTCGTAAGTACAATACGAACCAGTATAATATACTCACTACTCGTTACATAGACGTGACACGCATATTAAATCAATATACTCGTCCGACGACGTTAATTCACAATATTGTTTTTCCATTGACGTAGAGTAAAAAAACGCGTTCTACATCGTAAAAATTATTTAATAAAAAAAAATAGTAATAATAATAAAAACTACGACGACAACTAAAGACTATAGACTACAAAATGTGTTTTAATGATATCATGATGTGATATCAACGGACGGAAAACGTTTACTGTAACGGATTTTATTATTGGAATCTGTTTACACTATACGTACCTATACTGTATTAGCTATATATTATTATAATATTATGCACTATACAGTATACACCTAATAGCTATTAAGCTTTCGGTGGTTTTTTCGTACACAGTTTCGGTGAACATTGTTGTTTTTTTTTCTCTTGTGAAGTTATGACTATTCACAGGTTCACGCCGATCTCAATCAGCTCATCATCTGCACACCACCGTGGTAAACAAAAAATAAAATGTATACATTCCGTTATACGAGCAGACACATCCATCAATAATATTATGCGATATATATGTATATTTAGCCAGTATAATAACACGGTGTATCGTCAATATAAACAATAATAATACGATGATGATGATGACGACGTTCGCATCATCGTGGACCGACACCGAATCGCGCATTACTGTTTCGTGCGGTAAATTAATTTGTTGCGTTCCGATAATTATGTATATATATTTATATATGTATAATATTATACGCACATAGCCAATTCTGTATATACTTTCAGGATAACCATATAGCGGTATATATTATAATGTAGGTATAATAATATATATATTATGAATATACTGAGAGATGTTCGAACCAAGGCGTCGGTGGTCTACATAATAATAATAATAATAATAATAATAATAACATATCTACTTCCAATTTCCAAACGTGTCCTATACGCGCTGCAGCGCAGCGTGGCGTAGTTCATCAAACAACCGTTGGCCGTCGCGCACCGAATATAATTCGCAATTTTTTTCAATGTATAAATATATATATATTATATTTGTATATATATTATATAATATTGTTTTCTCACCACTCTGTACATTTCCATTTTCCACAGTCGTTCGTGCGTGCGGTGTTTTTCGCACCGGAAAACACAGGCTCTTTGTGGAAAAATGGTGGCAGACTCGCAGTATGGCGATGAGAAAAAAACCGAACCGTGTCGCACTATTCTCTTAGGTGGTATATTCTATGGCTCCGTAGTAAATTAAAAATATATTTACGTACACTCCTTCCCCCCGGCCAGCTGTGATTTAAGAACAAACACATACGATTCTTCAGGTCACTTCGTAATGGCGTCCGTCCGCGGCGGCGTATTCGAACGATCTCCTCTGCGGCTATTTACACCGTTCGCCACTCGTCTTTTCGTTGTTATTATTTTGTTTTAGTTATTTTGATTGCCGCATCGTGACCGTCGACTTAGATCAATCACTATACTGCACGTTACTGACTTACTGTTATGTCTATATTTATTAAAATACATTTTGACATGAACGGTTTAAGTCGTTTGTAGATCCTGCACTATACTATAACACGTATACCTGCAGATACATGAGTGAGACAGTTTATACTTATTATTATTATTATTATTATTATGTATAAATTCGTTAGTCACGGACGGGTGACCGCGGCTGCCACCGCCGAGACATATGTGACTGCCGATAACGTATCCGTTATAATAATATTATGTGGGTGTATAATAAAATCTCGTTTACAGAAATCGTTCAAATCACTCGACGTGCATTTTACATTCCATATTTAGAGTGATTTTTCGTTATAATCGTGACGATTATTATTAGTCCCGTAATTATGTAACCTTTTAGATGCGGACGTTGATTGAGAAAAAATAATTAAATTATGCGCCTAGGTGTACACAGGGCCAGGTTGAAGGCATTTCGAACTGTGCAGTGACACTGAGCTTCGCTCATTAAATATCACCACGGCCTTTGCAAAAATAAACTATCGGGTCTTTAAGTCATATATTCATCTAATAAATCAGATTTATCGATAAGATTACAATCTTACTGTCTTTGAGGCCCCAAAGTAATACCTTACACCCATAAAATAGGCACGCAAAAACATTTTGCACATTGACCTGACATATTCCCTAGGTACACAAATTGTTAACTCCGCAGTCCACAAGGTTTGTTATATTCTATAGAATATATGCCGTAAAATAATATTATAATGTAAATGTAAATAGGTATTACGAGTCGCCGACAATATGAAATCAACAGCCTATTTAAACTGCAGCATTTAAAGTAGAACTCTTCAAATTGCTACTCGTTTCAATTGTGAAGTTCGAAACAATTAAAATGATACCTACCAAGCGCAATCGGCCAATGCTTAAGCAACCTTTTTTTTTAAATTGTGATGATGATGTCATGAAGGTAGGAAGTGTCTGGCTAAAGCCTTTATTATTCTAGACTTGGTAGTTGCCTGTGCTGTCTATACACGCAAGAAATCGTACAGACAAAATATTATGCATTTGTCGACCTGAATTGTAAAGGATAGTTTGTTAACAATATATACAATAAACCTAGTATACAAATTACTCATGGAGGGAACAGTGTACCACCTTCTAATATATACAAACACTTTTTTTAATCTTATTAAAAACACAAGTCTCTTGAGTGTTGAAATTACAATGAAAATATTCCTTTTATCATTTTGAAAAGATTTTGGAAAATTGTGAAACTGAAGAATTATAATTAATACGGTTTGTAAGTGTTTCGCGTTCAAAAGATGTGATTTATAAAAGTAATAATGGTCATTAATGTCGTAATAATAATTTTTTACCAAATTACCTTTAAACGTACGTTATATCTAGTGGCCCCTGAAACATTTTACTTGCCCAGTCAACGGGATGAGTAAGAATTCCAAAAACGGATTCACAAAAAATTCGAATACTAAATATTCTAACAAAAAAATAATCGAAAATGCAAATTGAAAAGGGTGACTGTGGTAGCGTGCGCGTAAAATGCAGTGTAGGTTATTTTAAAAATGTTTGGACGAATTATGGCTAAAAATATTAATTTTTACAGCTATATTTATTATTTTATGTATATCTATAAAAGCGTACATTCGCATACGGAAAATGAACATTTAACACCCGATTTTAGGTGTTAGGTTTATTTACAGGGTCACAGCAATATGAGCATTTAACACATTTAACATTTTTTCTAGCGAGGAAACACGCCTCAGCCTGACAAAAATCAGTTCTTTTGGGTGTCCCCACATAACATCCTGTTGGAGTGGACCCGCGGGCTCGTTGGCTGCAGGGTGTCGCATGCGATGCGCATAACCAGCGTGTTCTATCGCTGGACAACAAATATTGTATACTATGGATTTTTGACTATTATTGTTTAAACTTTATATTTATTTTAATATTAGTAAATACTTGATTTCATGATAATTTATTAATTTACTGTTATTTAATATTTTAGGTAGTTCATTATAGCTACTAATTATTTCTTTATTAACTAGTAATGACGCGGTAACGATATTATAACAAAGGTTTTGAAATTATATTGTTTGCACGGAACATGTAGAAAATTGTATCGATGGATATGGGTAATAGTTTGTCCTTGCCATACGAATCTATATATATCCATATAGGTACTATACAATAATAACAATTGTAGGTTGTGCCAAAAAGGGAATCGAAGAATATTATGTCCCATTATTATGGTTAATAACTATTTTACTACTCGTTATAGGTACTCATGTTACTCGTGTATGAACATACCTATTTAAAAATTCCAATAAATTAGAATTTGAATAAGTTCATTATTAAACTAAAAAATGGTGGTGAGGATGCTCAGTGAATAATCACCCTGCATGGTGTATGTTCTGGTTTGACGCAGTTTACAATCTTTACACACGCGTACCTATATGTATTCCACGTACTATTAGGGTTAACTGGAGATAAATAATAATTTTCAAATATTCATAAGTTGTAGAAGTGCCTACCTGCTTATCATTTTAGCTCGAAAATTATCTTTGAGATGAATAAAAACGAAAAACACCTCAACAATCGTATAATATACAAGGATATTATATTATAATATAATACATAATATAATATAAATGATATTATTGCAATACCTATTATACATTCTGTGGGATGAACTAGCTTATAGCTGCGTTATGGTAACAGCAAAACACGACGGTCGCGGTTCGTCTGTCCGCAGATGACCGCCGTCGGGTACTGGGGTACATATATAATACATATAACGTTATGAGGTATAGATACCACTCAGATAAATAATATATACCGTATTACCGTATAGGTATCTGCGCGATAACGGGATTTCCGCGGACGCGTTCCGGTGCAGCGGCGTGATGACTCCAAATTATGCTTGTCACAATATAATATTATAACGTTGTCGTCGTCGCAGTTGTCGTGGCAGTGGTTTTTATGTAATAATTTTGATCGCACATCTCACGCGTATGCCGTTACGAACGAATAAATCGGTTCAACCGCTCGGCAAGAACAAAACGAAAAATCATTCTGTTATTACAATTATTTTTCGTCAATATTATTATCGTACATATTTTATACACCTCTTCGTGATTTATGCGCCAGCGGGGAATAATTCCACCGCTCTCATCGTATATTTTATGTAGTATTATAATATAGGTACACAGTCGGCGCAATCAATCCGCGTCGTTGTCCGCTGACCGAATAATAATATTATTATAACAATATATAAGTTACAACACTAAAGTATTCTGTTCGGACGACAAAACACGAACGCATTTTGAATCGTTTTATATAATATATTATTATCGTTGACGTATTGTTGTTCTGCAACAGTCACATATACCGCTGCGGTTTCATTACTATTATATTATTATTATTATTATTATATAGACTAGTCGAACGTCGTTTTACGGTAAAAATCGGTACGTACACGACTGGACAAATTCGAATTTATATACGGTACTGTGATGTTATGTATTATAATATGTATTATATAAAAACTCTGGTATAGTATATAATATTGTGATATGTATGAAGAAGCACGTTAAGAGATAATAGCGTTTTTAATACGGTTCGCGAAGAAGCCACCGATTTGTTTTCCGTAATCATTATTTACGATACGTTGAACATGTCAACTACGAGTTTGTATATGACAATGACGAACGCAACGACGGATCTACTGTTTTCCTACTAAACATTTGTTTTGCACACTGCTAGGATTACATATGGTTAGATAAAGTAAACGATAGGTTAAAATTCACTCATATGATGTATATATATTATTACAGCGACCGATGCCCAATAATATATACAATTGCCTAAGCGATTTTAGATAATAGAAATACCTGCAGGCACGATGTTTAGGTACCTGTATATGCAAGATGGGTCGGTGGCCTAAAAGTCAAACATTTCATGAATTCACGATGTTTTAAGAGAAAACAATTCGAATAACTTGAAAACGATAGCGTTGCAAGAACTTTATAAACAATTTCGGTCGAGAGGATATGGCGTGTTATTACTACCCTCCCAAAATCGCAAGCACCCTATTTTTTTCTGCCGAAAGACCAACTCACGGATCTTCTACGACATAAGCTCAGCGTGAAACATAATATTATAAAATTTAGCTTATAATGTATTTGCCACTTGCTGTCCGATGAATTGTTTTGTGTACCCAGAGACGGATTCGTCTTAAAACATTCAATACATTGAAATTAAATGCCTACAAAACTTTTTTATCATATGTTCCATACATTTTATCATACAATCATAAATTTTTCATATAAAAACATCATTTTAAAAGGCCCTATAACTATATGTTGTTATACACAGATAATTTTACGCAATAAAATGTATAACTTATAGATAAAAATCAATTTTATTAAATTTGAATATTTGTACTTGTGGTTATTTTAAATATTAATAACTTACATTATTTGTTTCCGTTAGTGTAATTTGGTTTATTTTTATATAATATCAACCTAAAAGTTTTAAACTGAATTTCATTGTGGTAAATGAAATCTCAAATCATTTTGCTTTAAAAGGGACGAGTATCAAACAGACAAGCTTATACCATCGTACCTTTGTACTAATCCAATTGATTTTGGAGAGTAATGGGCACAGAGCGTACGAGGGTTGGACGGTCGAAGGTTTAGCGCATGTTACTCGATACAGGTATATGGCGAAATGTGGTTAAAAAATAATAAAAATCAGAATTTGAATAAATAGATTATTAAAGAATACAAGTACCTAGAATGAGTATATTTGGTGAATCACACGATATATACAATATATTATATTGCACGTATTAAAATGTTGAGTAAGTTAGTTAGTATTAGTTATTTATAGTAAAATAATTATTGTACGTAAATTATATTAGCTATCTGCTTTATTTTGACAGCGCAATGTGGGCACAGAGGGTTTCGTATTTCTTAAGTACCGTTGAAATACCTCTGCTATAGCAATAGTTCAATATGTCCATTTTTGGTCGGTCTTTCGAGTACTACTATAAAGTAGTATTATTCAGAAGTGTCCCGTGGCGTCACCAACCAACAATACTGCTTCGGTAGTACACTACTACACTAGTACCTATTTAAAAAACTTATTCAATTATTCGTGAATGTCAGTCAATATGATAGTATGAAGTTTTAATTCTGGTTTATATATATATCATATTATAAACTAATGATATGTACATAATATAACCAATGGTATCGTATCGTACCTTATCTCTTATTATGTAACATATAGATACAATATTTTACAATAATATATATTTATATATGACAACTGGTTATATACTTTTATATGTGGTTCTTATTGTTTATTACAACCGTTTATATTACACTTAATCGCAACACGGTGATACCATACCCTACAGAACACACTTATACAATAATCATGGTAGTCGTATAAACATTGTGAAAAGTTCCGTTAATCGACTCGAATAGCAACTGTGAAATATTTATTTTTCATGACGGTTTTATGTACTTATGTGACGCTTGTAGTTCTAAAGACGACGGGTTAAAACGTTTTTGGCGATGTAGATACAAAATAAAATACAAAATTCGTGTGCATACTGCATACTGATAAAACTGATTTAATTATTCATAACTCATAAGCGTAAAGTCATAACTGAAGTTGAAGTAAATGTCACTGTATATATGATAAATAGATAGCACTTTTTTAATATTATAACTTTTTTTAAATATTTCAATATTGATCTATTTTTTACTTATTATAATAATTAGAAAATAATTTTTAATTTTTATATTTTATTACTTATATTACTTGTATTTGTTTTTTTATTTATTATTTTACGTTCAATTTTCCCAACATACAAACTGCTGCGTTCAATCGGCTATGTCCCACTTGTCCCATTTCGCGTTTTTTTCGGTGGAAATTTTGCCGTAAAATGGTTTACTTTTTGGTTTTAAAAACAAATTTAAATGGAATAGTTATTAAAAATGACATATTATATATAATTTAATCATAGTATATCATAATATATATTTGTTTATGTATACAGCTAGGGTGATCCACCTGCTTACCCCCTTGTTCTTTGACAATACATTTATTTATTTTCCTTTGTACTTAAATACCTAATTTTCAAATACATTGATTTTATAAAAATTTTGGGAATACGCCGTAAAATTATAAATTTTAATGGACGATTCTATTATGTACTGTAACAATTGAAAAATAGATTTTTTTGGTAATTTTGATTTTTTTGTATCAACATTTTAATTTACCATTTCTGAGTTATTAAAAATTTTACTATGTACTATTTTTTTATGCTATAAGAATGGAAGTCCTTCATTGTGGATACACTTAAATAAAGTATAAAATATATACAATATATTTAGTATAATACAAACTGTTAAATGGTAACAAATTAATATTAATTCATCATCCAACTATTTTCTAAACCTGTTACCATGGATCATAATATATCCTTATAAAAAAGGTTCAATAACTCGGAAACCAGATGTTCAAATTTGTTTAAAATATCAAAAAAAAAATGTTAAAAATATCATCTGTTTATCAATTCAAAAGTAATGATTCTAATTAGAAAAGAGAAGTTTATTTTCTCTTAAATGACAAAAAACGAGATTTTATTAAATACATAAAATGTATGCATTATGAATTTATGGGGACTGTAGCCTTAAAAAGGTTGAGAACTACTAACGTAAATAAAGAGAAAATGGGGTGGGGGTGAGAATTATTGGGGAATCACCCTTTATATACATCTAATATAAGAAAATTATTCATTTTAAATTGACTCTTATGTAATTTATCTATAATGTAGTTTAATAGTAGTATTTCAACAGTCGATTTGATTTTTCCTGTGAAATTTCAATTATACGGAGTGGAAGATATTATAGTTACAAATATACTCAGGTATAAAAGGAAAACGTATTGTAAGCAGGTACATAGATTTTTTTCATCCACATTATTTGTTATAGTAGTCGAATGATCTCGTTTGCTAGCTTTTGGGTTAATTTAATTTAGATATCTCTTAAGGTACATCAGACATTTCATTATACATGCTTTATTTGATATTGATAGTAATATTTAACAACATAAAGTTATATATACATGTACATTATAATATTAATTAGTGGTCTTTGAATACTAAAGTAAACTTGTACGGTAGGTACTTACCTATGATGTTTATATATTTAAGTAATATATGTGTGATTGTAATATTATTTTTCTAATACGTAAAAAATAAATCTTTGATATGAAATATTAGTAAATAGGTATCTAACTATGTATACCTTATCTATACTATACTAAATGTTTTGAAAAACAAATTTGAGTAACTGTACGAGTATGACGTGTGAAAACTAACCATAATAAAATAAATATAAATACATAAATACATAAAACAAAATTATAACTTTGATATCGTAATTTAATTTATAATAACAATTTTAATAATGTTCAATATATATGAATAAAAACATTTAAATATAAGAAAACCAATTTGTTTGGTTAAACAGTTTAGATCACATTATAATATTACCTACAAGAGTGGTAACTATATTTTTATTTTCTGAATAAATAATAAAGTAATTGTATTTAGATAAAAATATAATATGATCTATGGCTATGTGTGACACTGATAAAATACAAGTTAAACGGAGACGTATTTTATGTGTACTAGAGTTAACACTTTCATTATTTTTTCTGCATGAACAATGTATCTGCGTATTCGTTATTACTTGTTCTTTGTTCTTTTCCTATGTATATAAAAAAAAAAATACTGCATTGCCAATATAATTGATACAGGTCTCTTGACTAGTTTTATTAAAAAATTCTCATTTCAGGTTTTATTTAACAAACAATATAGGTACCTAATACTTACACCAAAACATAAAAAAAATGAGATTACTATCTGTAAAAGACAAATGCAATAATGAGTAATAACTATTACGATATTAAAAATATAAATTTATTTTTAAATGACAGTTAAATATTCAATAAATCTTGTTTCATATCATATGAAAAAAAAATATGAAGCCATTCTAAAGTGTATTGTGTAACTTTAATAGAACAACAACAATGAACAACTATAATATAGAACTTGATACTGGACTTTAAAATTGTTAAACGCATCAAAGTGTGGTAGATATTCATATAAAATGTATATTGATAGTAGGTAACAACGCACTATCACAATATAGTCACTCTAAAGTTCTAAAAAGCATGTGAACTTTACAAGATACACAACAAAATAAAGAAGAAGAGTTATATATTCACTTTGATGAAGTTTCAAAAAGTCTAAAATGATACGGTTTTATAACTTACGAAGTTGATTAAATGCAATAAGTTTTAAAACCATTATGATGTTCTATACATATCTACCTAAATCTATTCTTAATATTAAGAGTTCAAAATCAAATAATTTTTACACTTTTTGTCATAAATCATAAAAAAAAATCTGTAGTAATAAATTATAAGAATTTCAGAAATATTGTATAATAGTACAGTCTAATTGAGACTTAGTACAAATTAATGCCGTTGTTAAAAATATTTGTACCTATCAACTGATTGTTCTGTTTCAATAATTCTCTATTTTAGATTCTGAGCGGAGCGATTGTATTGATCTTACAATGTTGTGTGTTTTTTTTATTTTTTTTTTATTTGTGTCTGTCATTACCTTTTGGGGCAGTAAAACTACTTCGAATTTCTTCAACAGTATCTTTTCTGATAAGAAAATGAATCTAATTGGTACTTTCAGGGTCAAAAATAAAAAGTTCTTAATAGTTTTCAAATGTGAAGGGAAAAACAAATGAAAAATTAAGAAAAAACGGGAATTTTTGAGGGGATTTTGGTATAACTCTAAAACAAATGACTGCAGATTCATGCAATTTTCACTAGTTGTTTATATTAGCATTTTCTACAGATGATAAAGTTTTAAAAATATTTTGAATTTTTTTGAACTGTTTACGGACTGAGTATCAGTTTCCTATATTTTTAGGTTTTTTTTCTATGAATGTCAATTCAATTTTTTGTTGGGTAAAAAAGTTTGAAAATTAAACAAAAAACCTAATATATTTACAATAACTCTTGAAAAATATCAAAAATCTATTGTAAAATTTTCATTTATAAGCATTTATAGTTCAAATTTTATCAAAATACGTACAAATCACGAAAATGTGCAAATTGTTTTGAGTTAGAAATTCATAAAAATGTTTCCTTTTAAATCTAAGGTTTGAAAATGTAGTTCAAGATTTTTCATAAGTTTGCTTACCTTTTTCAAAAAAAAAATGTATACCTGAAAGTCAAATTAAATTTTTATGAGCGTTTGAAGTCCAAATTTTTACAACATTGGAAATTCACTCGATTTTCTTATTTTGCTGTAATTCAAAAGCGAAAAACTGAAGATACTTGAAATTTATATTATATGTTTATTTTATGAATTCCTATACTTGATAAAATTTACAAAATATTTTGTTCGTTTTAAGGTATTTACGGATATATTCATTTTACAGTTTTTTTAGTTTTTTTTTCTATAAACGTCAATACAATTTTAATCGTTGGATCAAAAAGGTTGAACATTTAATACAAGGCTCCCAATATATTATTACAATAGTAGTTGAAAAATATGCACAATTTTTTTTATAAGCATTTAAAGTTCGATTTTTGACAACATTTATCAAATTTAAAATTTAAAAATATTTTTGTATTTAAAAATGTATAACATTTTCAACTTTTATAGCTAAGGACTGAAAATTTAAAACAATGTTCCATGTAAGTAAGTTATTCTGTACCTAACAAAAAAGTCTCTTAAATATAAACACACAGTTTTTTTATAGCTATTTTATGATCAAATTTGGAAAAAATTAAATATTAAATAACTAAGAATAACGATTTTAGTTATTTTGTTGTAATTTTATAATATCAATTCAACTTACCGGCTACCGTATTAATAATATGAAATAACAATATAAGTATAAAATAAAATATCCACACTGACAAACCGTCTCAGCTCAGAATCGTTTTTAATATAAAATGATATCATATCATTGAATTCAAATTGAATACCATCCATTATACAGTGACCCACTTGTAACCTACTGTACAGCAGAGCAACATCTACTTACCCGCCCTTTTTTCTTTTAATAATAAAATTAACTTTGTGTTGATTTATAATATTATAATATAAATAATAAATAAATTTCAATTTCAACATAGTTGTTCGTCACCTCCAGTAGTCAGACATTTCATAAATGTACATGGATGAATAATTAAAAATATAGCGTTACACAAACTTGACTTCATATCAACAAATATAATACTACCTATATTATAATTAATAACTCCATAACTTTATGAAGGTCGAATAATATAAATAATATGCAGTGGATAGAATAACGGTGTAGCAGTAATCAGATATCTTTCAAACACAGCTTTATCTAAAAGTTTCCGTAGTTTCGGATAATCATTTGCATTATTAATTAGTTGATAAATAACCGATATCACGATCACCAGAACGTCTGACCACGTAAATATCTTTCCCGGAACACATTTAACTAATCAACTTCGTGGAGAGTCAAATTTTTGTTGGGGATAAAGTTTTAAGGGTTTACCATTATAATATATTGAACGTAGATAAAGAA
Organism: Nasonovia ribisnigri; assembly: GCA_027563435.1. Classification (NCBI taxonomy): domain Eukaryota; kingdom Metazoa; phylum Arthropoda; class Insecta; order Hemiptera; family Aphididae; genus Nasonovia; species Nasonovia ribisnigri. The sequence continues at coordinate 110,883 of JANEHU010000127.1, forward strand.
TGTAATATTCTGTATAAGATTAGTATGACCTGGGACTGACAACGTCAAGTTGGCTTACAAGCTATACAAAAACCTATAAACGGGCTATGTCCAAAAAATATTTCATAAATATTATCTTCACAACGTGTTTTTGCAGACTTAGTATTTATTGATGGCTCGGCACTCCTCGTATTTGTCGCAGTGGACCCTATCTTGTAAAAAGTAAAATGTTTATTGTGGCAAAATATACCTGAAATTTGAATCGTATAATCATATATACCTACGTTCAGATTTAAGTGATATGGCACTTCAATATAATTTCTATAAAAACAAAATAATTAACACTATTTTAAAGCGTGTTAGCGTGTACCTAACTTATATATTTTAAAACATCGTCAGTATTATTTTTTTGTTTGTCATTTAAAATTGTATAAAAATGTATTGAATCGAAAAATATTGGTTTGGGGTGGTAAGTAAAAAGCATAATGTTTGTTGGGCAAACAAAATGCAGTCAATATACGTACGAATATATGTATACACTATACACTGTTATCGGATAAATGGCCATATTATATTCGTAGGTGAAAATTAGCAAAATATTAATAAGAACAGTTTTATGGACCTTGCAAAATCAACCAGTACCTACGTGGCTACAAATAATAAAGTTTACAGAGCTTTACCGCAATAATGTAAGTACTGTGAACACAACTAGCACACGGCTTTGGTAGAATCGTATAATATTATAAACTAGTATAATAATCGCCAGCTGAATTGGGCGTGTACCAGCAGCTCTCCAAGTCTAAAAAGTACCTTTTTTCAAACCAATTCCCCCCAATCTACCTAGAGCAAAATGCACCAGTTGCTTACAACCAAATGTACCAGTTGCCCTCAACTGAATGTACCAGTTTCCTTCACATATTATTATTTACATGATAATAATACCAACCATGGGATAAATATGTCTTATAATTATAATTGTCATTCAATGTAATTAGTTAAAAATGTAAAATAGAATAAAATTATAAAAAAAACTTGATATTTGCAATTATATATAGGTAATATGAACTATGAAGGAATTATATTTTGTAATATAAAAAATAGTATACAATGGTAAATAATAAATAATTTAAATATATTATTAATTATTGTATTATGTATTATATTTTGTAATAATGATTAACAGATTTTACAAAATCTAACCTGTTTATTTTATTTTTATATTTATTTATAATTTAATTTGGGGTTTTTTTAGGTTTGAGCGGTTGAAGATATTTTTTATTTCGTGTGCACTATACTGTACTTGTTTGAAATTGTGTAAGAAGATTTACAAAACATTTCATGACAAAATTCATCAAAAGCCCCAAAATTTGCAAATTATTTTTCGGATAGAAACTCATAAATTTTTTCTTTTCATAGCTAACATTAGAAATTTTAAAAGGAGATCCCAACAAGTTTTTCTACCTTTATCAAAAAAAAAAGTTCACCTGAAAGTTATGCTACTTATAGCCATGAGATATTTTCGATTTTTCATAATATTTTTTAACGTTATTAAATTAGATTATTATTTATAGGATGACACACGTCTTCCCTAATTTACGGGTTGGTATTATAATCGTGTTTGTAATAATATGTGAGGGCAACTGGTACATTCGGTTTAGGGCAACTGGTACATTTTTAAAATGCCAAAAACACTGGTTGAAGGCAACTGGTCAACATGGTATTCCCGTGTTTAAATGATTATAACAACAATTATGTGCACGTGGTCCTCGTCATTACAAGTACACTCGGAGTATATATCGATTGATTTTTTCGATCTCATAATATTTCTTAACAACCTATCGTAATCAGAAAATATATTTTTTGAATAAGATTAAATGTTTGGAGTTTTTGAACAATACAGTTCTAAATTTAAATATCTGTTATTTAATATTATACATTTACCCTGGCACACAAGTATCTAAGGTTTTGGCGCTTTCGTACGATACGACATTTTTTTATCATTTAATTTTGACACTTATGTCTTCAACCGATTTATAGTGGCGTAATTGTAGTGGGTGCACTTGCTCCTTGAAATTTTAGGGGGGGAAGAAATTATATCTTTGCCCCCCGAAGAAATCTTTAAAACTTCTAAAATAAATAAATAATAACACATTTCATTTAACATCTAGTTATAAGATAACAATATTATTTTTCTCAAATGATTGCAAATGAAAACATTATTATTTCATGTTTTTCGTGCTGTATAACATGTTGACGTATTATCAACGTTATCGCATTATCAGGGTCAAGAAAATAACCCAATAGGTAATATTTTTTCGTAAATTATGATCACGGGGTAATCGTCACATTTTTTTCAAACAAGTTTTGTCACTTTTTTACGATTACTTATCCAGGTACTTAATATTATTTAACGATATGGGTACCAATGATTTATTTCTAAATAGGTTATTGTTTCGACTTCGGTGAATAAATTATTTTAACCCCCCCCCCCCCGCGAGTTTTTACAAAGTTACACAAATGGGCATTTATACTTTGCAGATTTTCGGGCAGGTCGTGGCACGGTGACGTTGGCGTATCGCCTCGCAGTGCAGGCGACGCGTTACACAGACGTGCACTTTTTACAGCTATTTTCCCGGTACAAACGAGGGCAACTCGGCGGTGGCTATACCGTATATATACCGAGAACCAGCCGCCGCCCGGTGCGTGAACATATATATATATATATATATATACGGATAATACGCGTGTCGCATTCCTCTGCGAGCGCGCGCGTGGTATAGTGTATAGTCTATCGCGCGCGTCCTTTATACCATCGGCGGCGGCGGCGGCGGAGTAGGGTCATTAGCAGCAGCAGCAGCAAGCAGTAGCAGCAACAGTGGAATCGAATTGGTACCGGACCGGACCGGACGACAATCACTCACCCGGTCGTCAAAAGGAATCGCACGCAAGACCCAATGTGCGGATTTTTTTTCCCTCCTTTCGGTCCGATGGTTTTTTTTTCTCCATACCCAACTATCCGCCGTATCTGTGCGTGTACGACCTCTATTATAGACCGCCTGCAGACCGGTATTGGACCCGAAGCAGTTTGTCTGATTGCATACATACGAGTGCACACACTCTCTCACACACACGAACACACACACACACACATACATTCGTCATATATATAGTATATATACGTGAAGACTGCAGCCTGCACCGTGTCTTCCCCTCCGTCGTCGTCATCGTCGTCGTCGTCGTCTCCTCCGACGGCATCGGTGGCGGCGGCGACGACGCGTATAAACGCTACTGGTGCGCGCGGCTTGGCGATAATCGTCGCCGACGACGACTGTAATACTGCTGCGTTCGTGTACCGGATACTCAATGAGAGGCGGCGGCAGTTCCTAGAAAATCGATCTGCGCTCGTAACTGACCTGCACTAACTACGTACGGAATGACCTGATGGCGTACGCACACAATATAATGTATACGTATAGTGAGCGCTCTTGTGTATTTATGTGTGTGAGTGTGTGCGTGTGTGTTTATGCGCTTGTGTGCATGTGTTTGTGAGTGCACCAGACGAAATATTCTGGTATTGAAACGTCACCGCCGCCGCCGCCGCGCTACCTCCACCGGTCTCTCCCCGGCTGGTTCGATAATCGTCGTCGTCGTCGTCGGTTACATATAATATATATATATATAATAACAACAATAAGCGTATTTCACAAACCGCCTTTGTGTTATATTAGGTACACATTATTATGTAATTATACATTGTGTCGTGTAATCCATATCGCTCTTATACCGCATTAAATGTTTATTATACTAAAACACCTATAGCAACCCCTCCCGAATGTGTGCTGGTATAACAGATGTGGATTCGACTCGGCGCCTCTGCACAAAATATCGCAAGTTTCAACCTCCGTCGCAAGACACCATGTTAACTGTAATATCGATCATCAATTGAGTAGGTACCTATGTTTATTATACATTTCTGGGTAATGATAGCATTGTTCGCTCTTGTTATGACAGTTACACTAATCGTATCAAAATAAACTTGCATTTAATACACAAATAATAATGTACACAATTAATGGACGACTATACAATATGTAGGTATATACTCGTTTTTTGAATTTTCTACCAAATTATATATCTAAATGTTTTTAGTTTTATTATTGCGGATTCCAGTCTTTTCGACCTACCCTCCAAGCAAATCTCACTTCATCGATCTCAATTTATATACAATGATTCCTTTGATTTTATTTATCTTATTATTTTCTCCAATACTAAGTAATAATAGTTGAAGCGTGTTGGGGAGAGTGCATCATCTCCTTGTCTTAAACCGGTAATTACTTTAACTGGGTCTGATGCCATACACGCTATCTTAATCTTAATCTCTGTACGTTTGAGTCTGGCTTAAATGAATCGTACCCACAGTTTTTTTTAGAAAACACTAGTTCTCTAGTATGTTATATTTATTAGGGTTAGTACCTATATTATGAATGGTGTAAGGTTTTATTAAAAACAGCTAAGCTTGTTATATAGTTTTTTTTATCAAAAATTCCAAAGACTTATGGACAATTTGTCAAATACTGAACATTTTGTTCTGTAGTTGGTATATTGGGTCTGAATCTCTCTTTCTGATCCATACACCTATATAGTTATTGTATCTAAGTGTTTATCACAGAATCCCGCACAATAAACATGGCATGCCGCTAAGCTGTATACCAATAAAAAAGAACAGTAATATTTATTATACGACTTTACATTCATTTTTAACTGGCGAACAATGTATTTGCATAAGACTCAATATTATAAATTTATGGTTAGACAATAATAATATTATTGATATAGGTACAACAGGCGTTCAATAAAAATCACTTACAAACCACGGCATTCGCCACTTGTTGATTGTATTCAGAAATTCTCACAATCCGTATACGAGTGAATATATTATTATTATTATTATTATTATTGTCTACCAATTAAAGGTTTGATATTTAAGAATGAATTACGTACAAATTACATACCTAGTTAAATGAACAGATAATCATTACGACATTATAAATTATAGGTGTCTACTGTCTAGTACGAATTTAATTCACGGAATTTTTGTAGCACGTTTTGCGTTAAAGTTTTAACGTCTAATCGTCTCCGTATTGATATATTATATACATTATACAATCTTTAATGTGATTTGGTAATACATATGATATTAATATTATGGCAAGTCGAGATCCGGATTAATGTTCTTCGTAAATTACTTAAGATACTTAAGTTGATTAAAACTTTGTAAGCCGCTTATGATGAATTTATACGGTTTGGTGGATTATTGTTAAGTCAAAATTTGGTTGTAATGGTTAAGTAATCACTCTACCTATTAATATCGTAAGTTATATCAATTGGTCGATTATACAACGCTGATTTCGTTTATTCACCTATAGCTGCCATTATATAAGTAACAACTAGGACCAAACTCTGCCCACTAATCTCAACCAATCTGTGAAAAAAGAGTACATTTCCACCCATAGTATATTTATTCTATGCATTTTTGCTGAATCTATTTAGTGTTCAAGCACCTAAACATAATGATAAATTAACGCTACACTGATGAATATACTGATTCTTGTTCTTATATTTAAGTATTAAACACCATGATATTATCATATGCTTACGAACGGGGCTGTCGGATTAAAATGCAAGATACGACCAGCTACTGGAAATATTACGTACCAATCTAATATTATATAATAACTAAGTGTACACATATTTACCGAGTTGTATAATATGAATAGATTTAAAACACATACAAACGTTGTGAATCATGAATTCAGAATGACTCTGATGAAATATTATAAAGAGAAAAAATCACGAATTTAGAGAATAACTATAATGCAGTAAGTATTTTAAATAGCAACAAATCATACTATTTCTGATAAGTTTAATATTTATTATTTATATTTCGTAGGCATAGTTTAAAAAGTCAATAACGAATTAATCAATAGTAATTATATTAAAATAGAGTAACAACAAGTGACAAATATTAATTTATTGTGACCTATAGGTAATCAATCACAATTGAACATTATAATTGTACTTAATATTTAAAATATTTCATATTTTAATTGACCTACCTAGTTGAAAGCGTAACAAATAATAATATATAATGAATTAATTAAAATTATATTTCAATAAATCCCAATAGCTGTAAAATAATATTTTTATGAAATGGTATTTATTAGATACTTGACACATAATAATATATTATGAAACTGAGTTTTAATCAAGTCAACTTTTAAAAATCAGACGAGAGTTTTGTATGATGATTATCTATCATTGCTAACCCTTTTTTTATTTAATTGTGCATATAATCAATTATTTATTTTCAGTAGGTCCATAAAAGTATTAAGCACCTATACTTGAAAACCAATTTTTCGTATCTTTATTTTACTTTTTTCATAAATGAGAATCATCATTTTTATTAACCATTTAATATTTAAATTTAAATTTTGATACGTATTAGTAAAAATTATCCGAATATAATAAAATATATTAGTCAAGATATTATATCTATTTTATTTAATATGTTAAACCATTTTTAAGGAAAACTGTATCCTTAGTACTTAAAGTTAAATAACTCAAAAACAACTCTATTGAATTTTGATTCAGATAATATGTTCTTGGTATAACTAACATATTCAAAAAAATCATGTTTTTAAAAATTTAAAAGAAATAATATAAACTCAAAAAAAATGAAGTTTATATCGCCCAGGGTATTCCTTAAATGTTATACAATTTCTAAGAACTTAAAAATATGGCCAAAGACTCTTAAGTCTATGTATATTTAATAATTCCAAAAATCAGAATATGAATAAATGCATTATGAAAGAATAAAATAATAAATCGTAAACACTGATAATCATTGATCAGTGATAACGAAATGATTTTTATACAATTATTAAACTGAAACATGTTTAAAATAAAATTTCATTGAGTGTAACATTATGTTTCACAAAATATTTTACATTATTTGAAGGTGAATTAGTTCCATTAATGTCTAAATTTTAGTTTATTTACTATGTATTTCCACAAACTTATTACCAATATACATTTTCTTGGATAAATGTCTAACATTTTAAGGTGTTTTACTTTGTAAAATTTTAATAACTGATCGGATTACGAATTATATGTTAGATTATTTAACACTAAATTTTAATTTTAAAGTTCCATCATATGCTACATTACCCTTTAATAATGGTAAAATGTTCGCAATTGTCATTAATTTGGTCCATGCATTTTGAGTTAAAAAAAAACCATTACAAAGAACAGCTAACTCTATTAATTCCCGAAAAAATCACCTTGTACTTCCCTTAACATTAAAGCGTAAACTAAATTTGTCGTTAAATGATGCAATAAGTATAAAGTTATTAGTTAAGATTTCGTTCATTGATTTAAGAACTACGTGATTTATAAAATTATAACTACAGAAATATTAAATTTTTTATCCTCGTTTCAAAGTTATATAGATGACACAGTTATGTCATTTGTTTTATGGGTTGATTTTAAAATATTATGTTTTTATTTATTTTAACGCTTTCTGGATTATATCTGTATTTATAATAATATTAAAGTAACTACCTAGATAACACAATATTCTAGATTAAGTTGTCAGTTGCATTTATTATATTTTTCTTAAAAGTAATATACTCGTAATAATATGGTTGATTCAACTTTATTATAATAAAGATTAAAATTTAATGTTGGGTAGTAGTTTACATCTTAGATAAATATTGACGATCAAGTATTAACTATATAAACAAATAATATAGTGCTTGCAACTGAAAATATAGCTGTGACATTTGCAACTATATTTTACAGCTGGAATATAAATTATAAAATAGTTAAATCAACTAATTTTTTTTACCTTGACGGGTTGAGTCACTGTCTTTTTTATGCACACAACTTACTATTCGGTACGAACTTTGATCGATTGACCGTATACGGGATCTTTGACTTTACTCATCGCCCGAAGTCCAACGAAATTATATTATGTATATTATAGTCTATAGGTAGTATAGGTAACCTACCCACTACATTCCGCCGCGAGTACGATATAAATTACCGAGGTTAATTGTACCCTATGGATGAAGATAAACACAGACCGGGCTAATGCGCGCGGTATGACACCCATCCGATATAAATTGTTTAGGTCAACTGTACACGGTCCCCCGAGATATAAACATTATACCTACACCTAGGCTACAACGAACCGTTCGTGGTATAAATCGTCCGAGCAATTTGTATCTACCTATAGGTTCAAACATTTGATACAGTACAACGATAATAACTGTGTTAGCCACCCGGCCGCACGCAACACCAACACGCTGTGCGTTTAGTAGCTGCCTCATGTACAAATGTATACAATACTTATATCATGTACATTATGTATAGTATTATGTATTTATACACATACAATATACATACCTAAGCATAGTTATCGAGACGTACCGTTACTGATATGGTCCAGATCTGCGTCGATGGTCCAAACAAATTATTAGTCGACCGTTATTTTCCTGACGGCTATCCGTCTTCTGCTCTGGAAGTTTTTCTCGACAAAAAAATACATCAATAAATGCGCATATTATTGTTATACCACCCCTCCCCCCTCCCCTGTGGAAAATTTAAAATAACTGTATATATACTATCTCATCTGCACGCGTCCACGCGTCTGTGGTAGCGTGGCGATTACAAAATACAAATTTACAAGACTCTATGCTATGATTGCTATGTAAGACTCTAACACATCTATTCGTGAGGTTTAAAGAACAATTAATACAGTTTTTATAGGTGGACTCACCGTGCGTTTTAGTGAGACGGTCAAAGTGTTGTTAGTGTTCTACATTGTATATATAGTTAGGTGAAACTACGTGAATTATGGATGTACGGATTGTACATATACTTAAGGGAGACATTTTACGCAAAAAACGAATCACGAAAAGATTGAACACCATCAAATGTAATATAGGTACCTACGTGGTTAAAATAAGGTGACCCGATCTACGCCGTCCCGTGTAGTTGATACCTATATTATAATATAGTATAATATGTTTGATGTTTACAAAGAATATTACAGATTAACTACTAGGAAATACAATTACACGCACACCATAATATTATAATCGATGTAGTTATACGTCACGCAGACAATATAATATATTATAATATTACACTTATTATTATTTATTATTGTTAAAATTATTATTAATATCGTGTGGTAATACATATTGTGTACTATATACTTATTATAAGTCTGTTGCCAATCGTTACACTTTTAAGGAACAGACATTTTTATACAACTATTATACTATTATAGGCACAATAGGCACACATTCAATTATTCAAAATTAAAATACTCTGGGTAGGTGATTTGGTTATTGCAGTACACAGTACACACTTTTTATTATACCGTGAATATACATACAAATTATATTATTATGTATAGGTAGTTCGAAACGTGTAAACTATACATCTGATTTAAACGTGGCATATACTTCATGATGTGTCTGTATAGGAAGTGGATTTCGTCACTTGACTTTGTCCTTTTATAATAAAATGAAAAAAAAAAAATTAAGGTCGTTTTTTTTTTAACCCAGACCAATCACGCGTACCTACATAATATTATAATATTTAATAACCTTAAAAAATAATAAATACATATTATTATCGACTATCGTAGAAAGTCGGCGAATGGCACAAATTTTATTTTCGAAAACAATCATTACCTTTTACTTTCAATAAAATCAATGCACGCTAGGTGTAAGAGAACACATATAATTTTTATTTCACTCGGTGATCGGACGTTTAAAATTCCCTATAGTTTTTTTTCTTTTTTTTTTTTGCAACTCGTCAATGGCTCTTTGAAAACCACATTCAATCGTTTACGTGTCGGATTCTTCGTCTGGGTGTCTGTCGTCTGTTGTCCTCTCTATAGCGCGTCAACCCTCCATAATATTAATACCATTAATAACTGGTTTGAACCGTTCCCATCCTTGTCAGATTTGTGTACGAAAAAAATGCTATACACTCGTATAATTTATTAATTTCAGTTTCAATTTCAACCAAAAACATAAAAAAAAAATACTATACGGTCGGCATTGAATGATTAATTGGCTCAATGGAATATAATATAATATACATTATGTCGTCGATACCATAAAAAAAAATATGCGCTCATGTAAACGTAAATATTATTACTATAATTTATTCTTTTTCGTCAAATGATAATAATATTATAGGTAGCCTATAGGTATATTTCGTACTCGCATCGTATTCCCACCCGCCACGGATCGAAAGTTCAATTGATCGTGTACATTTTGATTAATTTTCACATATTATTGTGTTCAATAAGTCTCAATAAAAATGTACGACTTTTGATTCCGGATAGTACCTACCTACGATCCACGTATTACACATATTACACACGGCGTAAGACGGCCGTTGTTTGATTCACTACAGAACACGATGAATTATTAAGTTCCCAGAAAGAACTGCAACAATAATTATGTTAGACAGACGAACGTAAATAAAGTGATTTCTTGCGTCCGCCTACGGGGTCGAAACTCAATAACAATCGAACATAATGTATGGTCGGTATAAGTGGCCCGTAAAACAAAAATCAATGCATTGCCGATCTGACCGTACAGCTTATTATCCCTTTTCATTGTTTTAATGTATATAATCACATATTATATAAGCGCTGCAAGTACAATGTACAGGAACGCATATTTATTTTGCACTTTAATTTTTCACAACCTAATGGTTGTGTATGATGAAGCATTCAAACAATATTGTAGTCGATTCTGTCGTACACATCTCCTCATGCCCCCCGCGAGTTTATTTTCTGTTGTCGAAAACGTATTTTGTCACGTTCGATACCCCAAGGTGTTTTAAAATAAACTTAAAGGCGATCTTTCATCCGTTCGTTGCTGTTGTATACGCGCATGTATTAAATTGACAATTCATGTACTCACTACATGTCGCTATATTGTATATTACATACTCTCATATATCTTTAGGCGATTTGGAATTATTCGCAATAACTATTATGGGAGAATTATTATATATATATATATATATAATATAACGCATACGCTTCAAGTATAAAACTAGCCAGAGGTCATTGCTAATACGCGTATTTTTTTTCAACATCATACCATAGTTAGTAGGACGGGTTAGGTACGCGACGACTGTTTGAAGAAAAAAAAATATAATGTTTTTTCAAGATCGCCGCCGTTATACCGCAGTTGTACGGATGGGACACACGCAGGGAGCTTGTGAGATGTGCTGCAGCAGCGGTCGGCTGTATAGCTATATAGTATCTGGTGTTATTATATTATATAAACTTTGAACGTCGTCTCACCGCGCTCGGTCGTTATTATGTTATTTGTTCTCAGACAGACGTTGTCGTGTCTGCACCAGTCCTATATGACGACGACGACGATGATGATGGGCAACTATATAGAAACAGTATACCATCGTTTCCAAGAGTCTGGGTGTACTGTCCGTAGAAAAATCCAATGCCTGTATACGGGAATTCTGTACGCGAAACCTGTTCTATTTACACGTATATATATATATATATATATAAATATATAAATGTATGAATTTTTTTTTGCTCCGATGTGTGTACACGACGACAACGACGAGTATGGGCTATTTTTCTGCGTGCCCGTCTCTCTCGGCCGACTCCTATATACATTATTATTATTATCTTCTATGCGCGCGTTCTTTCGAGTTTTTTTCCCTATATATATATATATTTATTCTGCAAGTATTATGACGGTTTACTACACGCTCACGTCTGGCGGCGGTGGCATAGACGTCGTCGTCGTCGTCGGTCCCATCAACCCCGTTTCCGATTAACGACCCATAATGTATTCGTCAATCGTATACATCCAACCTGTAGATGTGTGTGCGCGCGTATATAATAATAACGTGTCTGGTAGGTATATACACTAGACCGGAATAATATTTTATATAATATTATTATATATTTTGTACGGGAGCCGGTCGTCGACCATGGTACATTGTGACAACACCGCCGCCAACCGGACGACTATGGTGATGCGACGCACTACACGCATAATATAATATATTATTATATTGTGCCGGAGAAACAGTAGTGAGATTTAATTTTTTTGGGTGTTCTTTTTTTTTTGACGAGGGTCCGACACAAAACCGACGCCACCGTCGCCGTCGTCGCCACTGCTGCCGCCGACCCGGACGGGTTGGGTGGCCTTGCTGTCACGGGCGCGCATTATTCGGGGGTGGTGGAGGCAGGCACGTCGGTGCGCGAGGTGTCAGCGCCGCCAAAATAATATCTTCCGACCGCGACTCGTCTCTACCTACCTCCCAAAAGCGTGTTTTTCTCGTAAACGGATGCGCGCGTGCGCCACAGTGACAACGACAATTTACTCATGTGTGTGTGCGTCTCTTCGGGTCGTCCATCTCCCACAACACTCGTCAGCTGTTATGCGTATTTTAATAATGAGTAATATAACACGTCAATTAGCGTACTAGGCATGCTGCCTATAATGCGTTGTGTCTGTACGCGTGGTTTTAATATTATTTTTCGAAATATAATATTATATTATATTAAACATATAGATACACGTAAAAATAATATTGGCCCGGGAGTCGCCGACGCCAGGAAAACCGACTAGGAGGAGCCCGGGAACACGATGACTTGCTGGAAACCCGTGACATTCCGTGGCCGAACAATGACTTGGGCCGTCACACCACTATACACTATACTATCGTGTGCGTGTTGGTCGTACGCGACGACTACTATGCGTATAATATACAAGCGGTCGCCCACGCAACAACAAAAATAAAAACGAGAAGAAAAAAATACACAAAAAAAAAACAAGGAGGAAAAAAAAAGACAGTTGTATAAGAAACCACACACATACACACACACACACACAATGGGAGCTCTCCTCGGACGTCGGTTTGATATCTTTATTAAAATGTAAACAACACGGACCGATGATAAGGCGAAATTTCCACCAGCAAATCGATTAGCCACCGTTTGAGGCGGTGGCCGCCAATCCGCCGTGTAAATCGACGACAGTCGCGTCGTTTTGTGTGTAAACATCCATCCTGCACCGGTGCTACGCTATACCATTATATATTATATACCTAAGCAATATTATTATAGGCCCCGTGAGAATACTAATTTCGATCAAGAGTACAATATACCTATCTCTTATTATTGTCTTTTTTTTTTATTATTATTATTATTCAATCATTACGTTTTTTCTTTTCCTTTTATTATAGAGCCCGCACCAATTTATAGCGCGCGCGTTTTCGACAACTCTGACGACTATATTATAATATATATTATTACCATGATATACACACAATATCAATCTGCCCGAGTCGAACGAAAGACAACTTTTTTTTCTCATTTTTTACAGACTCTTCGTAAATTGCACGTGTATAATACACGTATTATAAAATATGTATTTAATTATTTACATGATGTAAGGATGTACCTAAAATAAAAACCTGACAAATGAAAAATGAAAAATTGATATAAGTTAAATGCATGAAAAAAAATTATGAAAAGTATATAGGTAATGCGATAGGTAATAAATGATTAAAGATTCAATTATGTCGAAAATTCCTAAAAAATAAAAGCAATATTTTGAAAAAAGATTCAAATTAAATTAGGTAAGTATACTCAAAAAAAATTGAAAAACACAAGCTAGGTACTTTACTTAAATAAATGTTTTTAACACTATTATTTCTTTAAGTTAGATTTAGAAATTGGCTATTTTGAACGTTTCTAAAAAAATTTATAATTTTTTATTTTCAAATTCAAAAAATTAAAAATTATCAAATTTATACTGTCCTTCTGCGCAAGCATCCATAAACTATAAACAAAAACATTTTTAAATATTGATTAGACCAAAGTTATTTAATTTGTCGGGTCTATACTATATTACACTTTGTATAATATAAAAATATATAATTAATGTACAGCGCTCTTCATTCTTGTCATACGATGGTTTTAAGTGTATTATATATTAGATTATTAGGTATATTATAGCATAATATAGTGGAACCTGTTGAATGTCATTCATGGCGATATTTGACTGTGAACTAAATGGTGTTGAAATCTATAAGAATTCAAACTACGAAACGGAATTTATGATCAGCAAGTGTGTATAATGGGTTGGTAGTTAATTGTCGAAAGGTCGTAATAAATGTACCTACCTACGCCTGGAACGTAAAAATTCAGAAAATATTTGCTCAGGACTGCAGTACTACTATCGTGTATTATAAAATAATAATCGCTCGGACTTGCCTTTTTCAAGGTATAATGTTTTACTGGTTTAACAACACATTGAACATTATATATCAATTTATTATTGATCTGCTCGCGTATGTACTGGTATTATTGACATATTGTATTAAAATATTTTATACCCACGAATTAAGAACCATTGTGTACTTGTTGGTTTTTTATGAATAAATACAAAATAATCACAATTTATAAAAGAAAAGTTATTACATCATATTATGGCAACATAATAATAGAAATAATTTAATAATTAGATTAAAAATAAAACAATTTATAATTTGTTTAATATTCAAAGACACTGAATAGTTATGTTTTATAAAACAATGACTTATGTTGTTACCAAATAGCCAAATATTAATGCGTATTACTTTCTAAAACTATAATTTGTAATAATTTCAACAATTTAAATATAACAGCATAATATTATATTGTTTATAGTTTATACACTGTGACGAAGTTGGTTTGAGTTTCAACAATAACTCGTAGAAATAATTGTGAATATACCTTTTTTTTTTAAGCCATCGCATAACGACGAGGGGGGGACCGCGTAATCATTACGTCCCCTCGTTAAACATACTTTATAGTTTATTCAATATATAAATAAATACACCAATTTTTGACCTCATAGAAAACCTGAATCTGGATACAATTATAACAAATGGAGTAGCCACAAAGGACTATAGCAAGGACTTGTCTGACTTATCCCCTCTCAACTACCCACAATTCTTATTGTGAATATATCTACAATATTATAATACTTATCTGATCATTTATATTTTATAACAGCGTGTATACGATAACTAAATACTAATAATTATTGTTGTCATATAGTTTTTGTTATATCTAATAACATCTGTGCTTTCCCATGATAAATAATAAATATTGTCCGATTTTCATTTCACATTTAAAAATAGAAAATGTATGTATAAAATTTAAATAATATCTATTGATGAATAAATTACACTTTTAGTTAGTGTTATAAAAGAAAAGATTCAAGTAGAAATTAATTTGTATACAACGATGGGTAAATTTTCAAATAGGTAATAATGTTTGTCAATTATATTAAATAAGCTACATTTATTTTTATTGAGCTGGATTTGAAGCTTTTAATTTTTATCATTTGGTAATTTAGATGAATAAATAAATTTATTGAATTCATTGAAAATAATTAATTAGGTGTCATAATATTAAATGATTTAGGGCGTATAATATTATTTTCACTAAACACATAAAATTAAGAATAATAACATAAAGTTGATGTGCTCTTACATCAGCGCACTTACGCTATTTATTATAGCTATCCCAATGACTTCGTACTCACATTTTTTTATGAATACATTTATACATTTTAAAAATTTTACCAGGAATTTTAAAATGATACAATTATACCTATAGTTAAAAAAAACACTTAAGATAAAATAATTTTTATTATTTGTTTAGAACACTTGTTATATTAATTTACTAATTATACGAGACACCAGTATATTAAAAAACAATGTAATACTAATATTTATATGAAACTTTAATGATTTTACATGTTATGGTTTCTTAGAAAATCCTAAGGAAAATATTCAAATTATTAAAACTAACAAATAATATTTATTCTTGGTTTTTATTTATGATTTTTAAATTTTAAATTGTGTACACGTTTATTTAAATGCTTTCAATGTTATTTTCTGAGTATTTTATGTAGTCTGTTTAATATTATTGTAAAAACTAAAGAGACCTAACCATCCTAACATATTATGTAGTGTAGCATTTTTCATTTGAAATCCTATGCGAGATAATTTTTTTTTTTATTATTAACATATTTTCAATAAAATCTTTCCTAAATTACATTTTACTTAATAAACTATTCGTCTAGATTGCCATACAGCATTATAAAACAAACAATTTTACATATCTGTAGGGAATTGATACTCATTTAAAATGCGACTGTATACAAACTGATACGGACCTTGTAAAAGGGTACTTTTAAATCGTTTTTCTTTTCCTCTTTTCTCTCTCTTTAGAAAAGAAACTATATACGACAGGGAAAAAATTCGAATCATGTATTTACTTATACATGCTTTGAAAACGGCTGAAAGTTAGCTCATTATATTTATTTGTATATAATATAAAAATGCACGTATATACATAATATACATACGCATACAAATGTGCATATTATGATACACCTTATATGTCGTAGATCATATTACTTATTTTTATTATAAGTATCATTCAAACTAAATTCATTTGATGTTTATTCAACCACTATATATAATACCTAATGGTCTGAATTTTTTTTTAAATCGTAATATATTTATATGTGCACTTGTATTTTAATTGAATTAATTCTTATTTTACGTTTACTTAATGTATACTATTATGTCTCCACCTGTTTATGTAAAATATTTTTAAAAAAAATATACGTAATTACTGGTTTTGTGAAACAGCCAAACACACTAGTTCAATAACAAATAACTATTGTCTATGATTATAATAAAAGTTTATTTGAATACGAAACTAGAACAACGATATGTTAACGAGTAATGCCAATTAAAACAGTCAGATTGTAAACGTTTGGGACGCTGATGTGGATGAGTTTAATAAACCCAAATCCATTGCATAGTATAGTAATAATAATGTAAATATGGGTCCAATGGGACAAATGAAAAATCGGAACCCCAAATAAAACGTTCGCAAAGAAGCTATTCTAATCATTACTCGTCTCACGCCCCCTCATCCGAATCAAGCTCACCCTATTTACAATTATTGTTGTTAATATTTGTTTTTCTCCTTTAACAGTTATTGCGTTATTTTCCAGTCAAAGTTTATAACACACAGCGTGGTACTTATAGTATTGTATATAATACAATATATGTAGGTATATATGGCTTATACAGTGAGAGGAAATCTCGAATTGCCATTTTCGCCAAGAATCTCGCGCGTTTTGTCCGGAGCGAATGTTTTATGACGTATATCATAATATTATAATGTATATAATAATGATTTTGATATTTAGCACGGTGATTAATGCGAAAACCGACCCCACGGCACCTTCAGTTTATATGTAATAATAATAATAATAATAATCGTGTATATATACATACCACCGCGCCGCAGACCATCGCCGACGGGCTGCAATCATGGTCGTCTGCGGTGTGGGTGAGCTGCAGCGGTGGAGGGGGGGCCGAGCTGGTTACCCGAGAGGATGGAAATAAAGAAACGGGACATTACATAAAAACTAGATAAGGGGTGAAAGATTCACGGGTGGGGGGAGGCCTGGGGATTTTTATAATTTGTTTCATCACTATATAGCGGTGGCAATGTATTATATATATATATACCGTACCGCCAGGCCCCGGCGTCGTAACGTTTCCGCAGCAACCAGTCCCCAGAGACGGACGCCTCAGAAGTAATCTTTGTTCGGTCTCCAAGACTCAATTAAACTTTAAGACGATATGCAAGCACCTCCGACCCACAGCCGCCGGCGGTGGACGTATTCCCTCATCGACCAACCTAACCTCAATATTCGTCTCTAAGCCGCGTGTGTGTGAGCGAACACGCGCGCGCGGGTGTGTATTATATTATATAGCGAATAGAACTAAAAAAAAAAACGAAAAAGTAATATTAAACATAAAAAATATGAAAAAATAAGAAACCGTCGTCGGCGTCTTCGCGTGTATACATATACGTATATAGTAAGTGTGTGTATGTTGGGTATAATATACACTTCTCTAACGAGGTCTCCGACGGGAAATGCGTTCTCACAACGCTGAGTTTTGTGTACGCAATTACAATAAAAAATAAAAAAAAATAATGATACTTACTAAAAAATACACCTAGCGCCGGGTCAAGAAAATCCGTATATATATTTTATATATTGTCGTGCAGCAGTGTGCGCACGAGGGTGAAACGGCGCGACGGGTCGAGGATTATATATATTATATATGTACTATAATATAAGTCCGATTTGTTACAATATCGCGCCGACCACTGCCGCCTACAACAGTAGGTACTTAGACAACTTATATATATATAATATATATCATATACAGAAGATAGTACTCCACTCTAACCAAACTATTTATCGTGTTCTATCCTCCGTCGCATGTTTAGTGCATATGCTATATATAGGACAACGTGCTCTATACAGGCATACACGTATATACCGTCCACCGAGACCAAGCAGAGCGATAATGGGGTGCCTGCAGCAGGAGTAATGCGCGCTGAGCTTGTCACGGGCCATCCGCCTCGGACAGTTCCCACGGTGTACGCGTTATACGATGTAATATATTATAATATAATGATAATATTAGATATATAGGATACTTTCACGCCGCGGACTAGAATAGTCCTCGGAACGGCAGCGGTGGTAAATAGTGATAACGATATAACCTATATAATATTATAATATGCAATACCTACCATGGGACATAGGTATTAATGTATATATCGGATGATTCCGTTATGCGAGCGTGTTTAGTGCAGTAATGCTATTATTATGGTACGATATCCTTTGAACGCTCGATATACTCTGCAGTCGGGTATAGATACGTAGGTAGGTATACGGCTTTTGGTGGTCGGTGCAAGTTACACTGCGCAACAGAGTAGCAGCGGTTCACATTACGATTTATGGGATTGCAAAATAATATGTGTGTATCTTTGTAGTGTGGTGCTTATATAGCCAAATAGGTACAAAATATTACACGCTACACGCATTACACGGTATATGGTTGCGTAGAGGTGGTCACTATATAGTGACGAAGTGTAGTGTTCGTCACGGTGGCCCCGAAGATTTTCAATAAGCCTAAGGAACCGCTCACTTGTCAACAAGCACAAGGAAATAATAAATAAAAACGCCACCACCATCATCGTATATACTGTATAGTGTATAGTGTTCGAAGAATGTACAGTTTTTTTCTACGTTCCATTTTACTACAACTACAGCCATGTGACCATCTCGAGGTATGAATTTTTGTATGCGAGCAGATTTTGTTTTTTTGAGTAAAAGATTAATTGATTCAAGAATCTTAATTTTTATTAAAATTTTTTCGCTATACAATATAGTTGAATTAATTTAAAAAAATTTTATATAACCACAAGTTAAAATATTATAATATTTGAATTGATATATATATATATATATGAAAAATAATCGAGTTAATAATATGCTATAATAAGGTTACGTGTTGTATAGGTTATAACACAAATGTGTAATAACTGGTTAGAGGGTTGATAATTTAATTAAATGGTGTTTCGTAGGTCTATTATATTATTATATCATGTGTACACAATGTTATCATTATTTATTACCACAAATGCTTTGAAGCCGCACAATTTATTATCATTTTTACGCAACATAAAATGATTAACACAATTATTGTAATATTTTTACTAACTACTATTTAACTTATTTATACCTAACTAATATTTTAGTTACTACCTATTTAGTTTTGAAAATATGAATTAGTTAAAACTCAATAAAGAATATTGCGTGCTGAATATATTTTTTTAATCACCACATATAGTTAACACAAATACACAATAGCTGTAAGTAAAATAATAATATTATAATTACTTTTGAACCTTACTTCAATACTTTGATGGTGTTTGAAATTAATTTTTTTTTATTCTTGATCCAGTATCACCAACTAAGATTATTAACTCAAAAAATAATTATTATAATAGTTTACTTTAAGGATTATCACTTCCAAAATTAATTTTATAAATTGTATAAAACCAATTATCAAAAATTAAATTTTAAAACTACACTTTGAATAATTGTCTTGAATTTAAAATATTTTATTTACATTGTGAAATTAGGTAATTATAGTTTTACGAATCGCTGTAATATTATATTTCAACCTCATGAATTTCATTTGAAAATCCTTACTAATTCGTTTTTTTTATTTTCTGAGATAAAATGTAAAAGGTTTATTTTTCCGAAAATATTTTTGTAAAAACCCTGAAGTAAATTGTGGGCCTGAGTATAGATACCATGCTGAATATATAAAATATTACAAATTATAATAAATTACAAGAACTGAAAATTATTATTTTATTTGTGTCTGTACTCATATTATGAATCATCCACTTTCAATGTGCTACCAAGGTATTAAAATAGTGTTGTATATTGTATTTTTTTCTTAAGAAACCTAACACTCGATTTCTTTTTTGTAAACACAATATAATAACCACGGGTAGATAATTTTTAATCCTACCCGAACGACCAGGTTAATGGGCTTCCAGTCAATCATCCGATTCGATCCATTAGGCACTGGGTGGCATATATAGTGGACATAGGCTATTTATCTTAAAGCCAAAATAAACATACATCAAATGTCAGACAAATTCTTTTATTAATTTCGTAGTTCATGCGTGAAGATTGGGTGCATTTTTCCAAACCTATATAATCCCCTCGCCATTGTCCTTCCGGTTCAACTCTGTTGTTCGACTAAAGGAGATTAAAGGGCCAAAGAAACAAGTGTCAAAGACGAGCGACGGAGTATATTATAAACATATATATTATATATATACAACGAGATGCAATTAAAGTAATGGTGTTTGACGGTGAAAAGAGAACAAAACAGTTTTAATGCTTAAACGACTTTCGGGTAGTGTATTGTTTTAGCTTTTTTTTTCTTTTTTCAGTAACAAACAAAAAATAAAAGAAAAGAAAGGGTCTCAGGGGACAATAATGTTAGAGGGGATTCTGCAGGGACAGGCTTCAAAATAAGACCTGGGAATTGTTTCATTTTCTCGGACAATCAACGAGCGTTCCTTTTATTCCACTCGTTCAGCCCTATCCTGTTCGCACCGGTCAATGTCAAACTCCCGGATGGATGATTATCCCAGGGTCCCAAATCGCCCTTCTTTTTATCGCCTTTTCAAGACTGCAATTCGATTTAACGTCTATACTCGTTTCCACGTCAATTTGAGACAATTTTCATTTGATAGAAAATGGTATATATATATATATAACATATAGTCGGTCAATATAGCAAGGAAAAAAATACATACAAGAGTATAAAGAAGAAGACACGTATGTATAGCCGGGCTAGAAGAAGAGAAAATAATAATAAAGAAAAAAATGGATACATGTTTCGATCAAAGGATGTGTGTATTTTATAAATGACAATCGACTTTAACGGATCAATGAGCGACGCACCCTTTCTGATCCCATATGCGTGTGTGTCTGTATGACTATGTGTCAGTATGCGTGTACATTCGTACAAACAAATATGTGCTAAAGGAAAAAAAAAACAGCAAAGGCACCTTATTTTGAAAAGGGATCGACAAGTGTATGATTAACGCGCGTTCCCGGAACTGCAGCGTATATTGTACGATATTCTCTCCCACTGGAGAAATACAAAATAATACAAAAGCCACCCACAGTGTTGATTCCGAAAATGTTCGAACCCAGTCGCAGCCAAAGATACTTTCAAAACGAATGCCAATATTATTCTCAAAAATATATACAAAACTCGTGTCGAACATAATATATTATTGATAGATACGTAGGTACTACGACGTACTTATATTCGCTTTTTGTATTATATTATATTCGACTAAATTAAATCGTTTTTATGCCCTCAAACGGCCCAAACCGTGTAATGAAATGTACATGTTGTTATAATATGCTACAAAGGTATAAACCACAATTTTAATAATACTAAACACAATAAATAATTATACCTACTAACATATACAAACGTAAACAGAGATTATGCATAGGTTAAGCGGTCTGTCTGACTAAACAGTAAACATCGAAGCCAAATGTTTTAAAGATGCCTATTAAGTACAAATTATTTAATACTGATGGATAAAATATATGTGAAATAACTAACTGTTAACCTAAAGTAACTGCAATGGTGACTTTATTTTTGACACACATTCACCACCTGTTGATTTGCAGGCGAAATATTACCTAATAATAATATTATCGTTATTATAATATATCCTACTCTCTTATTCTATCAATTGTAGGTTAAACTATTTATTTAATAAAGAAAATAATATGATATAAACTCGTCAATATACCATAAGACATGGTTATCATTTATCAACTTCATAAAATGATGTATTAACTTAACCATTGGTACCTTGTACTGTTAAGTATAGTAAAACACAAACTAACAATAAGAAAAAAATTGAATTTTTTTGTTAATGACTGTTTATTTATAGATTAATTTACTATCTTACGTCTGCCACAGGACTTATCGGAAACTCACACAATGACAAAAAATTACGCGCACATAAACTATTGTTTTTATTCTTTGTTTTATATATTTATAGACTCTATATTTATTTTTACTACTCCTAAAATCAATACTGTTAACTAACATCACACGTAACAAATAGTTATATTAAGACTGTTTAAAGTTTTACACTTTTAATTTATATATATATATTGATTAAAATGATTTATTGTAGGTACAGAAAAAAATTAATTTGTACCTAATAATTTATTCTATGTCATTCATTATATAATTATTTGGTGCGAATATACCTTTAAAACATATTATATAAGATTATATTATTTTAACTTTTTAAATAACATGATATGGACATTGGACGTGCCTCCACACAGTATAAATTATAAAAGTAAGTTAATATAACACGAAATTACTATACATTTTATCATCGAAATGATCAATAGTATTGAATTTTAAATTTATACCTACGTATAGCAATGTGTTAATTTGGAGAAAAAATTAGACAGTTAGAAAACAATATCGCCAACAAATATTATAAAATCCAGCATGAAAAAACTTAGTTGTAAATGAAAATATCATATCAGTATATCACTATGCGTTTTACGAGGACTGTTAAGCTACAGGTGATTTTAAATGAATATACGGTATACAGTATACACATCATGTATCATTTAATATTATAATTTATGATAATAATTAAATTATTATATTATATTGGGTATAATAATGAACTCGTATAATATCTTTTCACTTTGGTATGTATATTATATATTATTATATGCTTTTATATATAAGATATTACATACGTATATAAAATTGTAGTTTCAATTAAAATTGTATTATCAAATAAAAAAGAAAAATCGTATTATTTGTACAAAGGAAAATGTATTCGCATAATATAGACATGGTCAAAACAACAATAAACTTATATTTTCGCTAGGTTGGTGGAAAGTATACCGTGCAACTATGGCCAAGTATAAAATATATAGAGTAAGGCAGTAAGCAGTATTAAATGGGTAATAAATTGAATTTTAACGTTAATAATTTAATTGACCCCCTGGAGGTATTTAAGGCCCGGTGCCCCGGCGAATGCGGGGAGGCGGTTTGCGAGGAAAAATCAATATCGACACAAAAACCTATATAACTGGCCCTCGAATTTTATCGCGCTCGTCCGGGCGAAAAACGGGCAGAGGTGAAAATAAATACGACGCCGTGGTTTCGTGCAGATACGCGAGGCTCGGCGATACTGCTGCCTGCTGGTAATTACCGAGTCCGGTGATCGTATATATAGAGGTGCCGGCGTGTATAAACTGCATACCTATATATATTATATGTGTGTACCGACGAGCTCGCAACGGCAGTTCGGGTAACAAAGGTGTCCCTAGTTAATTGCCCGGAGATGACCATTAAGCGCTCGGGCCCCGTCGGGTTATGGGCGCTCGGAGACCCGTTCGGAGGTAACGTTTATGGGTCCCCACAGGCGGCCCGCCGGTTTGACTCTTATTCCGCCGCCAGCAGAATAAAGCTGCCGCGAATAAGAACTGCGAGAAGAATATAGAACCTACAAGAAATCCCCACATCGTTCTCTCTATCACATGAATCGTGCGCGTCTGCACACACACACACATACACCAGCTATCCGTGCTCTCCCTCTTCACCCTATCGTCTTTCAACCCCGTTACAAATATCGACAAACTTCCGTTATACGGCACTTGATATCCACACACACAAGCTCATATAGATTATATGTCGCAGACAGGGACGTGCAGCAGTGACGTTCGCGGGGACAAGTCGAGAGAGGACCCGCGGCTCGCCCGTTAAAATAATTTCCATCGAAATGCTGCAGCTAGGATGATGTATGCTGCAAATATATATTATACAGGGTTATTCAAAATGATTCATCCGATTTACATCCTAAGCTAACATGAAGTGTATGAATCATTTTATGAATAACCCTGTGTTTAGAATTTTCGCGCGACGGTGTACACATTTATCCGACGTGGTCGGTAGAAATAACCCATTGACCACAGTGGGCATATACGAGCACGCGGGGCGACGACGGTTTATCGAATACCGAACGCATTATCGTAAACGAATGGAAGATATCGCGGTCTCCGCACCAGATTCCAAAATCGAATAGCCGACTTTTGGTTTCGCATAGGCAGTCGTCAAACGAGCGTTATATTATAATAATAAAATAATGCACCGAGCCAATGCAAGTGTGACAAAGGCCGTAGTTTTGGCCCGTGCCTCGACCAAAATCGGCGGGTGGGTCTGCGGGTTTGTTTGGATGCGTAAAACTGCTTAGATCAGTGGGTTTGTGGAATGAGGTAATAAACTATAATGACTAATAAAAAATATGTATTACATTTGGCTTACCGTAAAATCTATAAAATTGTAGTGGTTATAGTGTATTACTAGGTACTTCTAGCCATGACCGGTGATATAACAGTGAGTTATTATATATTATGGTTCTAAGTTCTAAGTTTCTAACCCATATATATATATATATAAATAGGTAACTGCCTGTATTTAGTATACCTATACTATCACATAATATGACCTATTTAGTGTGCCACATTCGCATATTCTATAATTATTATAGCTTAATATTTTTGGAAGCATTATGATGTTGATATTTTTATTATGTTTAGGTACATTTTATGCAATTTCTGTAGTCTGAATGATAGCAAATGATTTTAATGCCTCAACGGAGTATTAAAACCAAGTAGATAACGAAAATTAATTATTGTTCATTATTCCACTATCTACAATTACATGGATATATTTAAAGTGTTCAAAAAATATTCAGTTACTTGTAAATAAAAAAACCAGAATGTGTCACAGGTGATCCTTAGAAGATGTGAAAACATATATATGAGCTTAAAAATATAGATTTATTATGTTGAATTTGAAGTAAATATTCTTCATTTAATACACGTGATTTTTTATTATTCATAGGATAGGAATAAAGGATTGAAGATTTTTAAGAATTATATTTGTTCATTAATATTATTTGCTACCTATTCATTTTGTCGGAGCTTAACACCAGCTATAATTTCTTATCTATACCTGCACAATATGTTCATTGAGAATTTTTGGTGATTGTACTTATTATAATATCAGCTATTGCCTACTAATGTGTCGGCGGTGTAAGAAAAATTTCCAAATTCTAATAAAATTGATATTATTTCGAATTTATTTTCGATTGATTGACTGAAAATAATTAATATCTGAAACATTACGAAGGGAATTAGACAACCATAGAAAATAATGCTGTAGTAGGTGAATAAATAAATCGGATAAACAATTAGTCTTAAATGGGTTTTTTTTGTATTTCTACGATAACTCATTTGAAGTAGGTCATTTAAAATATTTTAAGGAAAATTTCCAATCATTTCGTTAATTTACTCGACAAAAGTAACAGAGCTTTTAATATTTAAATAGATATATTTTAATATTACACTGTGATGTAAAGTAATTTACTCATAAAGCATACACATAATTTTACTAAATCTTCAAAAAAAAATTCTAAGAAATCTAAGTAATTTATTCATTAAAATTAATTATTTTCAACTCAAGGACTATAATTTTTAAATTAAAAACAACACACCATAGCGTGGCTTACCGGAAACAGTAGCCAATTCCATATATATATGTGGTATTCAAGTATCTACCATATATTTAATATTTATTTTATATGAATTGTAGATTCTACACGCGTAGGTAGATATATAATATAATAAGCTCACGTATTTTTTTATGACTTTAAAATAAATAACCAACAGTTTTCATTCTTTCGTGTAATTAGAATTATCCGCAAGTTATATTTATACGAGTAAGTAAATGTATAATTGATTTATATTTTTTCTAATAATAAAAAATAATAAAATTACCATTTAGTATTTCCGATTCAAAAAAGATTTTTGTATAGAATCAAACAATTGTATAACAACTTTTAGAACACTCGATATAACAATATATAATTGAGTGTTACCGATGGAATATATTTTATATCTTTAAATATTCTTAGAATCATTGGACCTTTGATATTTTGCTATCATTACCAACCAACTTTTTTCTTTTTTAAGTTACTTCTCAATGGCTGTTGCATAGTGTATTTATTGTGGAAAGTATCGCAGTAAACTCGAAAGAATTTTATAGAAGTTGGGTGTGACCCCAAAAGTATACTTTTACTGTCCCTGCAATACTTTTTGTCTCAAGGGAATACCGAAATAAGTTTGAATCGTCAATAACTACATTACCTATTTTTTCTTCAGTCTTTTAGTCAATAAATTATCAAAAGTAACATCCTTAACGTTGAACTGATGAGATAAATTCTGTACGTTTAAACTATTACTGCAAAAATAAGGATATTTTGCAAACTTCTTTTAACCTCAATACACATTTCACGTTGTTTTCATTATTTAATTTACACTAAATCAGTTTTTATTCAACATTTTCAGTTCTTTCACATAATATTTAATTTAAAACCATAGGTATATTTTATTTGTCTAATATAATATTAGTTGGTACCTATAACCTTTATAGTAGCAACAATTACAATAAATATAATTTTTTTTAAATTCAGCTC
Source organism: Nasonovia ribisnigri (assembly GCA_027563435.1). NCBI lineage: Eukaryota > Metazoa > Arthropoda > Insecta > Hemiptera > Aphididae > Nasonovia > Nasonovia ribisnigri. The sequence continues at coordinate 138,010 of JANEHU010000127.1, forward strand.
GTGAGAAATATTTTAATACTTAAGTAATATTATAAGCATGTCAATAGTTATCGCAAAAATTGTACACTTACAAAAATAGGTTTTTTTATGAACATTTTTCCAACCATAAATTATGAATATAACTATTTGTTGCATAAAAATATTCTATAGACGGAATACGATATTAAAACTGTATTATATTATTGTATATATAACCACAAAATATAATAAAATAAATTAAAAGTATTTTATAAACATTTTGATTTAAAATTATTCTATTGATTGACATTATTGATAATATATTTTTTCAAATTATATTTATTTATATTTGTTTTGTTTTATTTTGTGTTGAATAATAATATTCCTATTGTATTTTGCATGCAGTATCATTCATCATTTTATGCATAAATCCTACATTAGTGTCTAGGCCACTGGAATAAAATTGTGTTCAGTGTGAAATGTATAACATGTTAATCAGTTAAATTGAACGAATACTTATACTAGTAAGTTGTTCTTTGGGAAAATTAAAGTACGAAGTAGGTCAACCGTCAACGCGTTGCGACCGCACATTTGAGCGGGAGCAAATTTTGGCACCGAATTTGTACATTTGTAAAAATAATATTTACCATTTGGTATCTAAGTGTGTACGTTTCAGTAAATATACCCGAAATCGGTTAAGACTAGAATTTATTTGTAAAAATGAGTTATACTTAAGGGCATTCGTATAAGAACGCGAATTTCTAAGAACACCTAGTTTTAAAAAAAATGTATTTACACATAGTTTTAACCTCACAGTTAATACTAGTTTTATTCTTATTTTTAGATACATATACATCGATAATAAATGTGATTGAAACTCACAATGTTGACAATTTTATTAAGTAATAAAGATAAAAAATTATATATAGGTACGACCTCACAAGTTAATAATATTTTTGCTATAGGTAATTCAGTAAGGTTTTGTGTATTGCAATTTGTACACTATTTATAATTTTTTGTTTTATTCATAATAATATAATAGTATAATAGGATCAAATACTACAATAATTGTGATAATTTAAAATGGAAAGAACAATTTTTATTTAAAGTTATTAATATGATACTCATTTATCTATTTTAATTATAGAAAATTATAACTACTTACTCAAAGAAATTAAAAGTTCGACAAGTACAATAACTAAAGCTATAACGCAATATAAACACGTGTTAATAATGATTCGATGTTCTTGAAATTTGTATTGTAGAAAAAAGAATAGTATGACCAAAAAACGACAAAGTACGCTATTATTGGATAGTCAATAAAATATACGATGTCATTGAAACTGCTCATACTGCTATTGTCCACGATGTATGTGATAGACTTTGCAAATAAACAAGTAATAACTAAAAGTGTATTAGCTTGAACTTACTTAGAAAATGAAAAACCAGGTCATAGCCAAAACTAGGGATTCTTTGTACGTTACAATAAGGACGTATAGTAAATTTGTTGGCTGGCTTCGTTGCATAAACATAATAAAAATCTAAATGGTCAGAAGATTTTCCATTTATACGGTTTATGAAAAACCGAGCTTGGCTTTGGCATTCTGATATTAGCAGAGCCTTTACAAACTCATGTTTGGAGTAGAATCTAAAGTTGGACTTTCAACAATGTCTCTTCATCTAAAGGATATTTCCACGGATCAAAATGAAAAAGAATCGAATGAAATCTTTAAAAAAAAACAAAGACGGTAATGTAAATAAAGATAGTAATGTTGAACATTTCAAAACAAACTTTGTTCGGTATACTCCGCGCATCACAATTATTAAATTTAACGTTATTCGACTCTTTCAACGATATAGAAACAATAAGTTTATAACTTATGTAGTACAGTAATATAAATAAGTATTATAATAACAATATGTGTATCTATTATAAATTATAATGAGATAACAATGAGATTGATTATGAATCTATATTCTATAATATATAGCCCAGGTACCTACTAAATCATTGTTTTCTAAACAATGACAATATGAAATTTTCCAAATCTAGTACATATGCCCTAATACTTAATAGTAAATGTCGCTGTATCTTCGAGGTGGATCGCCGTGTGCGCAGGGTAGTATATTCGTCGTTTCCCGGAAAACTATTGGAAATTCGACCCATTTTGGGTATTATAATAACAGTATACTACTGCACATGACGAAAATCGTCTCCACTGGGACCTTGCAGCAGAGGTGTGACGACTGTTGTCGTACACGAGCGGTGTGGGAGCGAATAGAATCAATTTCAGCAATAACGTCGGAACGATAAGGGTACCTATATATATATATATATATATGTATATTATATTATATCGTTTGCACCGCTGGTACAGGTAAAGTCGCCCAGCAGGAGACATGCATACTACACACAAATAGTCGCACACACGACACACGAGTACATGTCTGTACACACACGTGTAATACCTCGCCAGACACCTGGGGCGTGCGAATTTAAGGGTCCTCGGCCAACGCCCCCACCTACATCGCTTGCAATGGTCGCGCGTGTGGAGAAAATCAATTAGCCAGCGGCACTGCGACTGCCCCTCCTCGGCGTACACATATTTTACGGCATAATTCTTGTTGTTGTTGTTGTTGTTGTTGTTGGTTGACGGTTGTTTTTATTTAATAATAATTTACTGCTGCAGTGGTCGTGCGGCCCTTTCGTCGGCCGAGTGGTCGTCGTAAAATCACAGTGGGTATAATATTGGTAATAATTGTATAGGTACTGTATACACTCGTCATTACATGCGGGTAAATAGTTTTATAATAATATTATATGGTGTGGTGTGGGCAGTGTCGAGCAGAGTTTACGTCTTGGCCGCAAAAATCGAAGGAAACGATATTATTATTATCATTAAAAAGAAACGACGAGCATAATAAAAAATAATTGCCTGCTGAAACCGCACACGTGCGTAAAAAGAAAGATATTAAATTGTTGTTGTTGTGTGTGCATGTGTTACTATTTTTTGAAAGCCACAAACTAAACGGTTATTTATTATCATGTGTCAGGTTGGATTAGGTTAGGTTAGTAGACGTGTCAGTGTTTATGTAATGTTCGTGTACACCGTGATTATTAATATTCAAAAAAAAAAAATTTAAATTGTGTGTTGCACACGTATAATATACTCAATATAATATTATAATAATATAAATAAATACAATAATATGTATTGGCGCGATTATCATAAAAGTTATTGCTATTATATTATGTTGGACCCATATTGATACGTGAAAACGAAGGTCTTGTATAAATTGTATTTAGGTGATTATTTCCGTCGTATAATCGTATAGGAGGTTTTTTTCACAAATAATGAAAATGCGGTTGGTTACAACATTTTCCATTCATAGTACAACTGTATTGTTTCAATGAGTTTATATGAGAACAAAAGTACTTATAATAATATTATACGTCAACAGAAATAATAATAAATACATTTATTTTTGTCTCAGAAATTAATTATATAATGCAGAATTTGAAAATGTATTTTTGTCCATAGAGTTTAATTTTCATTTGAACCAAATAGCTTAAAGATGAAAGTTTTTAACGTAAAAACTTTTTGCTTACTGTTATATAGAAACCAATCTCCGACATAAGATGAAAGGAAATAAAACCAAGTATAATAGTTAAGTGTATATTCATGCCATTGATCTAAAAATTTCGTCTTAACTATAACCTTGTACCATTCGTATCTTTATGTTCAGAACAAAAACTTTAACATTAAACAAACCGGACACTATATCACCTTTTAATTTTTATATCTATACTTTTTGGTATTATGTGGTCTTTGTGTCCAAAACAATTTCAGATATATCTAATTAAAGAATAGAACGTAGGTATTAAACAGACCATAAACTAAATGCCATAATATACTTATAAGAAACATGCTTAAAAACATAATCGTTCAATAAAAACAAAATACATATTTTGTATAGATTACTTTTGGTAAATTATAGTTCTCAAAACCCTTCTTTTCGTAGATTTTTCTAAATGTTGATACATTTTTGATGATTCAACATATTCAAAACATTCAATTATTTAAAATTAGGATTATTCTATGTTAGGTATGTAATAAATTTATATTGAAATTTAGATAAATAGTGGATGCAGAATTTAAGAAAATAAAATGCATACATCCATCAATATAAATTGTTTTATTTACATTTAAAAATACTTTAATTAATTCAAACATTTATAAATGTATTAAATATTATTATTTATTTCATACTTGTGAATACGTTATATAAATATCTTAAATCATTATCATTACACAATTTTCGTCATAATTCTTATTTTATTAGTTATTAGTTATTATATTTATTATTACGTAACTAAATTAGTTTTATTTCTCTGCTTGAAAATACTAGGTATAATTCAGTACTGCAAGAATCACTTGTTACTTTAATTGGTGTAGAAGAAGTAGCTATATAACGTTAAATTATCATAATTATTAAGTTTTAAACTATGTATTATTCATGTGTATGGTTATAAATACATTTTCAAACATTAAAACCAAAATTCAAATTAAAGCGTGTATAGAAAAGACAATTATGAGTTTTTAATTATTTATTTATTTCTGATGGTCTTTTATGGCATATATATATATAATATAATATATTATACTTAGTTTATTGTGTATTACCGCAAACTAGTTGTACATTATATTGTAAACTTATAAACAATGTTCGATAACATTTAAATGAAAATGTATTTTTTCAAAGAATATATATTAAAGTTTTTGATGGACTTGGTGTAAAAATACATTATTTTCTGCAAGTACGAGTACATAATATATATTATTATTATTATATATAGTCGTACAAAAGTTGAGATACCAACTTTAACGAGATGGTGTTCAATATAGGTATAATATATATTATGTAGGTAAAGACGACGAGAGATCATGGCGGTGACTGTGGTATATATATCCACCTGATCGTTAAGCATCCTTTATGCACAAAAGGCGGTAATAAAAAACTCGAGAAGAATTTTTTTTCTCCCGGGTCGGAACAATAATAATAATTAGGCTGAGAAAAAAAATGCCCGACAACGGCATATAATATTATATAGTGTGTCTCTATTGTTTTAAGAGCAAACAACGATTCCGTATCGTTTTCGTACATCTCATCTATTCATAACACAATACCGCGTACACAAGAATATTATTATATATTCATTCGCCTGTAATACACGCAAGTAATCCGAAATTTGGGTCCCCTTTGCGCTTGGCGTGTCTATTGCGCGCGCGTGTGTGTGTGTGTGAGAGAGAGAGTATGTACAATCCGGTTGTGGTGTATATATATATAACTCTTGTCCGAATTGCGGCAAAAATGGATTTTGTCTTATTATTATTATTATTATTATATCACCGCCGCCGTAAATATCTCGGCGTGGGGGTCCCAGCACCTGGGTTTCTCGGTTCCCATAATTCCACCGCCCATTACTCACACAATAAATGACAAAACTATTGTGGTATAGCAACAGCGGCGGCGGCAGAGTGTGGATGGCATTTGGGGCCCGTCACCCTCCCGCTGTGCCACGACGACATAATTAATGACAGCTTGTGGGAGTCTGACATCGCTTCTGTTTTATTATTATTATTTTTTTTTTTTTTTTAAATACTTCTCCTTCTTCATTTTTTTTTTTTTTTTTAATCTTTCCCTCGAATATCTCTAGTTGAGTAATTACAATATTATTACTTCATCCATTGGTGCGTGTGTGTGTGTGATGCAGTCCTGTACGAATGTATATAGTTATGGCCAAGTTTTACGATTAAGCTTCAACCGAGACAGCGAATAATTGCAGTTATGGTCTTACGGATTACGCACCCGACACTAAATATAATGGTTCCGAGTAATCGAAACTATCTCAAAAACGATATGTGAGGGAGAGAAGGATTAAAATAGAGACATTCATCTTGACATTCATTCGTCAAATGAATAACAACAAGTAATTCTCATATTCAAACATTTTTCTAAATAAACAGTAATCGTCATATACATATTATAAGTTATGTTAACTTATAAATTACTTATACTTAGACAGTTAGACCCATAGTACATTTAAAAATGTGGATGACAATAACTTTTATTTCGATGATGAAAAATAAGTGTTGGGTATTTGAACGGAACTTATATTATGCAATGTAGTCTATCTTCTAAGCATAATCATACTAATTGTTGAATTAATGTAAATACTAAAATATAATAGATAATTTAAAGTTAAATAGAACAAATTATTGACATACGGAGTAAAAATATATTATTATTAAGTCATTGATGAATACTTCATTGAGTTTTATTAACTATAAATTGGTTAAAATTACTGTTTCTAAAGGGTCACCGCACCTGTGGAAAGATAAGTTTCATGTGAGACAATTTGTATCTCCTTATATACTCACTATATAGGAGTGGTGAAGTTTATAAGAATAATATTCTAGCTATAGTAAATCGAAATTCGTTCGTGCCATTAATTTTATCTCATTATTTATAATAGTAGGAATATTATATTATTATATAGTCATATTGGTTATCCTAAATAATTTCATAGCTAAAAATGAACGGTTTTTTCCAATAATTAGTACAACATTTTAGATATTTTTTTTTTTAAATAATAATTAAGTATTAAAAATAGTCGCGATCGTCTTGTTTTAGTTGTATATTTTTTTTGATTTTTTGATTTCTATATAGGTACAATAAAATATAAAAACTACATATAATAACATGATCACTCTATAAATCGAAACACAAAATATGATACAGGCAATATCTAAATAATTAGTAACTATCCGAGAAAATTATGATTTATGAAATAACGATTAATAAAATACATTGTATTAATGATTTAATGCAAGAATGTGGTTTTCACATCTTGTAAGTAATTGGTTTACATAATATTTTGATTAAATTAAGAATTACATATACAAATTAATAATAATCAGCCCTGACACTTGCATTGATACGTTTAAAACGAATTGAGAACTTGATGAATGTTGATACCTTGTTTTAATTTATATACTGAATTATAGAAAACTTAAATCATACGTAAAAGTGTACATGTTTATAACCATAATATCATAACTAATATATAGCATAATATACCTACAAAAATATTATTGTCAGCACATAATAAACATTAGAAATCTTTCATATTTTTTTTAAAAACTGAACCTTTTATTTTTATTTACATAATATGCAATTCTATGTATAATATTATTTGCATTTTGGTGTTATTTTTTACGAATGGATTCATATTCGTACTTGGCATGACTGCAATTACAGCTAGACACATTATATTGTATTGTTTTGTTACGTTAATAATTCACCCAATAGCCCATGCACTCTATATGGTTGAATATTCTGACATTTCAACGGAAACTGGTCGTTGAAACAAAGGTCAAACCGAGTATAATATTATTACTATATGGTTACCATAGTCGATGGTCACAAGGTTCGCAGCAGGTGTCACCTGGTCTGTTACTGTACGACCGCGACGAGTAAGTCAGAGTAACGAGATGGAAGGAGTCATGAGCGAGCGAGCGGGAAGAAGAGCGGGCGCGGAGAGCACCTGCATTACCACAAGCACGTGCCATACCCACCTGTAAATCGATTATATACGTTCAACGTTCATAATATTATATATTTTATAAAACCAATGGCATTGTTCGAAATCGACTGATTCTGTTAAGATGGTGTTGCCGAGAAAAATATTTGCTGTAATAGGTAATAATGACGTGTAATGCACTGTAGTCTATAACCTATAATCATTAACAAAAAAATATAAATAAACTACCTACATCACAAATACTACGCACTCAAATTGCTGTACATTTACAAGTATAATGTACAATCGCTGAATAGTTTAAGTGGACATTTTTCGATCTGTTCAAGAGTCATAATATACAAACATTCGGGTACATTAATAAATTAACAATGTTGTTGTTTAATTGGAACATAGGTAGTGTACATATTGTTTAATAGTACCTACCTATTAAACTGTAATGTAACTTAATGTTTAACAGTATTAAATTCTAGCGTTTGTCTATGAAATTTACGGATAGTCAACCTACTAAACCAAAAACATTAACCCCTGTCAGAAATGTACGTAAAATAAGAATACAAGAAATAAGTAGATTAAAAAAAAAAATGTTTCAAATTTCTAAGTGGTTTTCTTAAGCATTTTTTATATTTATTATTTTAAAAAGTAAATTTTAATCCTATTTCAAAAATACAGAAAACTAATTTAATAAATAATTGTTCAACGACCATCATTACATAAAAAATGCATTAAGTATTACATTGTATGACAATCGTTCGTTATTTAAGTTATAATATGTTACTACATATAAATACTACTGTATTTAGTAATAAATGATAACAGTATATTTATTTATTTATTTATTCATTTATTTATGAACGGGCTAAGAGCCCAATAGTACAACACAATTTGTAATAAAATGAATATTATAACAATAAATAGGTAAATGCCAAACAATACACGGCGTTTATATACAAATAAAATAAAACAATAATTAAACAAAGGTAAAAACAGTTATAAGTAATAACAGATTAAGTATCAAAATTAAAAACAACAACAAAATAGAACTTACTTATATTGTATTATATACACATAATACACATACATAATATTATGTATGAGTATTTACTAAAGGATTGTATTCAGTTTTATAATACTATATAGTATACCTATAATTGTTTTGCCTGTTATAATATGATATATAGGTACTCTAAACTTAAATAAATAATTTTTTGGTTTTCTATTCGGTTTTTCTGAATTAAACAAATATACATTTAAGACATAATTAAGCCAAATTATTATAATGGTTATCAATTTGTTGTACCTATAATTAAAAAATAAAATAATTTTATAGACTTATGGACTATAGTGTTCATTGATTATTTTATTGAGTATTCTTTGAATTACACTTGTAGCAAATGTACCTGTAGGTAGGTATTTATAGATAAATACTTTAAATGTTAATAGGTTAACACATATTACATATTATTTTAATATTTACATATACTTCACAATACTCTATACTTATAGGTTTTTAAATTTTTTTAATAATACTTTTTCACCATCCATTACTTCCTCGCATATTCAAGAACATCTATCCCTCCTCAAAAAATGGTATAAGGAGTGGGGTGTGAAAATAAACGAATCTAAATCTATGCAATGTACCTTCATTCTTAGGAAGGAAATATGCCCACCTATTACTTTAAATGAGCAAATCTTACCAACCGCGCAGTGCACTCGCTATCTAGGCATAATTATTGATCAACGTCTTACCTGGTCTCTTCATCTTCGCAGCAAACTTCTATCCTTAAACAATCGATTTCGTCTTCTCCGCTCTCTCCTAACCTCCAGCCACATAACCAATCAAGCTACTAATATATAAACTCTATCTTAAACCAGTGTGGACGTACGGAATACAATTATGGGACCCTGAAAAAATCTCAAACACTAGCCGTATTCAACGCTTTCAATCCAAAACGCTCCGAGCTATAACTAAAGCACCTTTTTACGTATCCAACCAGACCTTACATAACGATCTTGCCATCTCAACCGTCTGCGATGTAGCTAGAACTTTTTATATACGATTCAATTTATCTGCTAAAAACCACGCTAATCCTCTAATCAAATGACTTGCGTCGGCAAACATACCCGACAATCCTAGAAAAAGACTAAAAAGGCAGTAGTGTCGGGACCTATTAATTTAGTTAATTTCCTAATTGTGCCTAATTGTATTTATAATTTTACTGTAAACTCATAAAAATTTGTATGAATAACTGACATAGTGTCTTCACTGGAAAGCTTCTTAAATCTGTTCTTTCTTCAAGCCAAATTATATTAAATTATCTATTTTCCTTATTGTTCAATTTTATGTAACAGATTGTAAATAAAAAAAAAAATTTCCTATACACCATAAAATTTTGAATATATTTTGACTTATTTTGAGCTGTTTATGGACAATTTCATATTTCAAATTTTTTAGTTTTTTTTTCTATAAATATCAATAAAATTTTATTTGGTGGGCCAAAATGTATGAAAATTGAATACAAAGCTTCTAATATATTGTTATAATAGCAGTTGAAAAATATTAAAAATACATTGGCACAATTTTTTTTATAAGCATTTAAAGTTCAAATTTGGACAAAAATTTAATAATTTTTTGTAGTTAAAAATTGATAACATTTTCAATTTTTATAGCTAAGGATTGAAAATTTAAAACAAGGTTCCACGTAAGGAGGTTATTCTGTGACTAAAAAATCTCAAAAATATAATCACAGTTTTTTTTATAGTTATTTTATGATCAAATTTTTACTAAATAACCAAGAATAACGATTTTAGTTATTTTGTTGGAATTATATAATATTAATTCAACTTATCGGCTACCGTATTATTAATATGAAATAACATTATAAATATAAAATAAAATATCCACACTGTCATACCGTCTCAGCTCAGAACTGTTTTTCGTATACAATGATATTATATCATATTGAATTCAAGTTTAATACCATCCATTATACAGTGACCCACTCGTAATCTACTGTACAGCAGAGCAACATTCACTTACCCGCACTTTTTTATCTTATAACTGTGTACTAAAGTTGTATAAGTTTCATATAATTTAAGTTATACATTTATAGCCTTGCTATTTCAAATTTAAATTATATTTTTAAAGTGTATTCCTAAATGTTTGATGTATTACCAAGTAAATATCGAAGATAAATCAAGACCCTTCAGGGATATATTTAAATATGTTTTGAATTTGTAATATATTTAAGTTGTATAATAGATGTTGAAAATGAATATAGAAACCCTTAAATAATATTCTACGTACAAAATATAGCATAAAAAACTCTACACACAATTATATAATATGCGTATTGCATATTGCATATTTTATATTGAATTTATTGGCATACATCATGATCATTATTTATTATAATACAAATTGTATATATTCTACATATATCATATATTGGGAGTTTACAAAATTGATTGTAGGTCCCTTGGCAGCGCCGGATAGGCTATGTATCGGGCCACCGGATTTTAGGTTTTTAACAGGCTCTAAAAAGTAAATGGCCCATTTTCAATAAGAATAATTTTATTATTTATTATTATGCATATTTCATTTTTCAGAGTTAAGGGTATTAAAAAATGTTCAGCCATTTATTATTACTAAGCCAGCCCAAATTTTAAGCGGCCCACCGAGTACGACTCAACAACTCGACGGGCCTATCCACCTTTCTGTTAGGAATTATTCACTCTGTGTAATACTATTTTAAGAAATGTAACCCATTTCGATTATAATAATTTAATAACAATATTTTATTCAAAGTGTATTAATTATAATTGCCATTACAATTTTCATCAAAACGCAACAAGTATAGGAAAATGTTTAGTAAATTGAACTAATCAGACATTTTTCTTGCTTTTAAAATACAAATTATAATCTAAACACATTGAACATATCCTATAAGTACCTACATAAGTGACTAATTAAGTGATAGACGACAGGTATATCATATATACTAATAAACAAAAAAAAATAAAAAAGGGCGGGTAAGTGTATGTCGCTCTGCTGTACAGTAGGTTACAAGTGAGTCACTGTAATGGATTGTGTTAGATTTTAATAATTTAATCCAATGATATAATATCATTGAATAAGAAAAACGATTCTGAGGGAAGACGGTCAGTCAGTCTATAATATCTTACTAAGTCTAAATGTATTTGATGATATTATTGTGAATAAACTAATTAATTTTAGTATTATAGGCATTAGTATTTACTATAGTTGGTTAAATTCATTTTTCTCAAAAAAATTATATTTTAAAATGCCATTGCGTGTATATAAAATATAACAATATATTCTAAAAGTTTCATATACCAACAAATAATATTTTTAAATTATATCAAAATAACTAAAATCATTATTCTTGGTTTAAATATGAAATTTTGTCTAAATTTGAAATTAAAATGTCTGTAAAAAATAAATGTGTTGATATATTTTTTAGATTTTTTGGTTACAGTATGATTTATTTATGAGAATTTTTGTTTTAAATTTTCAACACTTAGTTATAAAAACTGAACATTTTATAATTTTTTAATTACAATGATTTATAATTTTCGAGATTTTGACAAATTTTGTCAAAATTCGAACTTTAAATGCTTATAAAAAAAAATCGTGCCTATGTATTTTTAAAATTTTTCAACTGATGTTGTAACAATATATAAGAAAGCTTGTATTAAATTTTCAGACTTTTTGGCCCACCAAATAAAATTTTATTGACAATTATAAAAAAAAAAACTAAAAAAATTGAAAACTAAAAATGTCTGTAAACAGCTCAAAACAAATCAAAATATTTTCAAAATTGAATGGTGTATAGAAAATGAGAATATAAACATTTAGTGAAATTTTCATGCATCTACAATTATTCGTTTTTGAATTACAACCAAATAAGAAAAACGCTACATGAGAAATCGAGTGAATATCCTATGTTGTAAAATTATGAACTTAAAACACTCATAAAAAATTATTTTTAATTGCTTTTAGATATTTTATTTTTGATAAAAGTAGAAAAACTTACGTTAAATCTTGTGTTAAAATTTAAACCTTACGTTAAATTTGTGTTAAAATTTAAAACCTTAGATTTAAAAAGAAAAATTTTTATGAATTTCTAACTCCAAATAATTTGCAAATTTTCGTCATTTTTACGTAATTTGTCAAAATTTCAACTTTAAATGCTTAAAAAAAAAAATTGTGACTACAGATTTTTAATATTTTTCATGTGCCTTTGAAACAATATATTAGGAGCATTCTATTAAATTTTCAAGAATTTTTAACGAATAAATAAAATGTTATTGATTTTTAAAAAAAAAAAAACCAAAAAGATTGGAAATTTAAAATGTCTGTAAACAGCTCAAAATAAGTCAAAATATTTTGAAAACGGTATGGTATATAGAAACCGCTTATATAAACATTCAGTAAAAATTTCATGTATTTACCGTCATTTTTTTTAGACTTACACCAAAAACCAAAATCGATTTTATCGAAAATCAATGTTGCGTAAAAATTCCCGTTTTTTCCTTAATTTTCCATTTGTTTTTCACGGTACTTTTGAAAACTACTGAAAATGTTTACTTTTGACCCCCCAAAGTACCAACTAGATTCACTTTCCTATCAGAAAAGGTACTATTGAAGAAAATCTAAGCACTTTTACTGTCCCAAAACGTGATGACAGACACAAAAAAAAATAAAAAAATAAATAAAAAAATAAAAAAAAAAACACACATCATTGTAAAACCAATACATTCATCGCTCCGCTCAGAATCTAAAAATTAAATAAATGGGGCTTCGAAGTAATTTTAATAGTAAATTAGAACTTAATATTTTATAATTACAGATAAAAATGTAATATTATTATTAGTGAATGTATAATAACATTTATTAAAAATGTTTGCTTGCAATGCGCACACAGAATGCTATACAGCAAATAAAATACATATAATATTATAAAAACAGTAGATTGAAAATTGAACTTTTTGTTAGCCAAACACATTGCTAATATATAAGTAATTATAATATTTTGGTTAGACAGTAAAAAAAACTGTAATAATTTTAAAAAAAAATTTTAAAATACTTAAATACTCAAAATATGAAGTAGATAGCAGTTATATGCAATTTATTAGTATTGGTTATATGCATTTATCTATGTGACTATGTCTAAGATAATATGAAAAATGCATTTTTTTATTTAAAACGGTTGTGTTTATAGATATGTGACGTAGGTACCTAATAATCTTTGAGGAGAGTATAGGAGACCAGTGTACTTAAATATGTTAAATGTATGCTTGTCCACCCCCCCCCCCCCACTCCCTTGGTTCTTACCATGAATATATCCATCAAAATTCATCAAAGGTCCTATAACCTATTTCAGGAATCTATTGCTGGTTATACTTTACCTACCTATTTATCACTTAGTATGTGCAATGATATAGTATAAATTATTAAATTATTATAACATTTTAGTAAAATTATAAAACATTTTTTAAAGACGATTGAACCGCATTAATAAGTCACAACATATTGATTTTTTTTTTCAAAATATAACATATTTTTAACAAATTTCGAACTGCGTTATGTTATGAATATAATATAGATTAAGCACCTCTGCCTATAATATCGTATGTATATATTAAACTTGATACGTAAACCCATTTGATGTTTATGAGTCCGTGGTAACCATTAGCGTTTTTGATATATAGGTAATCGCGATACCATAGGTTTAGATCACACGAGTATTAGGTGCTGTTCCACATCCACGTATATAGGACCTATACCTACTGTTCTACTTACATATTATAATTTGTCATTCACGAGCCGCAGTACAAAGAAACGAGAGAAGAGTATATAATATACATACATATATATACTCGTATGTATGCACAATGCATAGTACAACGGAGCAGCCACAGTGAGTGCTCGCGCGAACGCATATTATTATTATTTTTATTATTTAAATTCGTATATAATATAATATTATGTAAGCGCGGGACTCTGTTCATATGTTTAATATGTATATGAACGAATCCGAAATTTACAACACACATACACCTGGTAATTTGTACGTATTTTTTATACAGAGAGATTTACCAAACACTCTCACTCCTATTTTTCCTCCAACTAGGTATAAAAACCTATATAAATTCTGATTTTCGAAATTTTTAAGTATAAACGTCTTATAGAGACCATATTTTTCAATATTTACATTTTATACATTTTAAGGGTGTCCTTTAGCTATGCACACATTTGTTTTCAAATTTTCTCTTTAACAGTAAATTGTTGGGCATAAAAATTATTTAGAAAATGTTGATGACCTACCTATATAATCTGAAATTCAGACCTATAATTTCTGAATTATTAAACTTTATGCACTAAAATCAGAATTTTAATAATTGCATTGTTAATTGCTACAGTTGATAAATTACCCTGTAGGTTTATAAATTCAGTGGAACCTCGATAAGTCGAAATTCGAGGAAAATTAAATGTTATCCAATTGTCGAGGTTTTTGACTTACTGTGGTTAGATTAGGTTGGGTTGAATTAGGCAAGGGAACATCGTTTATTTCGACTTATCGAGGTTCCATTATATATTGTTCGCGTACGCAGACATGTCATAACGATATATTATACCTCCATGAGTATGTAATATATAAAGTTACGAGACTACCATCCCCCGCTATCATACCTGCACACACAATATATATGTTTGTATTAATGTATGAATGCATATATATATATATTATATATGTTTGTATAGATAATTGAATGCATATATATATATATTATATATGTTTGTATAGATAATTGAATTGCACTTTTGCACTAGAAATATCATTACGGGGGCGTAGTGCATTTCTGTGTAATGTACGTGCACTACAGAGAACGGTGCGATGGAGAGACAGACTTACAGGAGGTAACTACGCGGATATATACTGTCGGGACAGTCGTCCTCCTCCGCTGGAGCCACCGCCGTCACCGTCGCTAATTGACACGCGGCGCACGTTAATTTTGTACGTCCTGCGGGCGGCGGCGGCGGCGGCCCAGCAAAAACCGCATATATCGATTTTCCGACGACGGTGGCAGAGGTCCGAGTGCTTGCTGCACCGACGGGCACATGATATATATTATTATTATTATTATATTTTATATTATATTATATTAAATATGGACGGGCGGTGTTTTTATTTTATTTTATTTTTTTGCTCCTCTACGGCAGCGGCGGCGGCGGCGGCGTCGTCGTTTTTTTCCCTCCGCACATTTGCACAACCGCCGACTGCCGCCGAGGCAATAACAATCAAACAAAACGAACGTATATAATATAATAATATACATATATATATATACGCAACATATACCACCCGCACGCGATCTCCGCCGCGGGTTTATTATACGGTTCCCGCGGGATAGGACCGCGCCGCTCATCTGCATACCGCCGGAGCTGTGGTGCGGTGAGCGGTGCGCAGGCGACGGCGCCGGCAACTTTTAGCAAGGGTACAATAATTATTATTATATTCCCGGAAAACTCTCGCACAACCCATTCGCGACGTTCGTCTCCCGTCAAGGCGCGAGAAAAAGTAGGTACGTATAAAACACGATAACGACGCGTTTACAGCCACCTGCAGCTGCTCGAGTGCACTATGTATAATACAACATTATTATTATTATTATTATTTGACTGGGTTCGACAGACGCTCTCATATTATTATAATAGTAATTTTATTATCGGTGCATACTATATTTACTTTTATCATGTGATTCGTAAATCACAAACTTCGATAAAATATACCACGTAAATATATGAATTTATGTAAACATAATATTATATCGTGATATAATTATAACCAATCCCTGTGTCTGTCGCTGAACAGGATTATTCCGTCTAATTATTTCATTAAATTATCCAGAAGTTAATAAAGCCATCTTCGCCACTCTGCTCGCTGTTACTATCGCTGCAGTCGTCTTTACCGTATTGTTAATATACCGTAAATCTGTATTTGCCATTTGGTCTCATATATTATGGTAGTGTATACTACGCTTTCCATTGATCACTAGGTATATGTCACGTAGTTGTTCTTTCTTGGACCCCCTCTATTTTGAATCATATATTTCCGTATGAAATTGTTTTTAACTAAGAAAAACAAACATTCCTGTAACCGTGTACATATCCGTGATTCCGTAATTTTTTTTTCTTAACAGTGGGTCCCGCATCCCGGTGGATCTCATCTTCAGCTCGGTTAAGTTATCATTGTTATCAATAATGTATGCTAGCTGTGTGATGTTGTGGTGACGGGCCGCCAACGAGGGGAGACGGTAACCAATAACTTTAGTCACATTATTATTAATTTTATTTACTCTTCACTCGTGCAATAATATTTGATTTGCTCGGCGCGTATGTATACCGACTGGGAAAGGTGATTAAAGTCGGTTTTCATGCGGACCGTGGCGGCTGCAATTATTTCCGGTACACACACCACCGCCGGACTAACAATGCTCGGCGTCCCATTGACGACGATGCGACCGTTCCGCTTCCGACGACGACACGGCTCGTCGGTGGGTGGTACGCGTGAGGGGACGGTGTAAGGGTTGAGTGTGTAATGGGGACGGTGAGTGGGGGGGGGGTCGTCGCCACGAAGACTTGTTTTCGTCAATAGTATATTAAATGTATTACAGTGAAATGCTCTGAGGCCGTGTCACGCGACTTTCCATTCGGAATAATATCGTTACACAACATAACATAGGTACCTACCTACCATAATAATTATGATAATGAACAATGATTATATTATATTAATCGGATTCTATAAATTTCCCGCGTGCAAAACAAACACGGGAAACACGGAGTATTGTAAACGTCGCACGTGCCAATGCGTACACTAAGATACGTAAATATTATAATATATGATACAACGTAACGTAATAAACTCGGTATTCGGACATTATTTCCCCTATGCCCAACCAACCGTAAGTTCTACATAGGTTTGAATTTTTTTCATTCTCCTTTTAGAATTTCCAATCAATGTAAATATTACTATTTTGCGAATGTTAATATATATAAAACATCGATTTGGGGTGCGAGGCAAGTAGGTATTATTAATTGGTATTTATAGCGCATCGGTAGGAACATTTCCTGAATTCGATCAAATCAAATCAATTTGCATAGGTACCTATTATTATGGCATATTATTATAGTGCGATATATTATTATATTTACCGGAAAGTAGACTGTGATTTGACCCCTCAGTAGAACTGACCGACTGCAAGTCATCGTCGTCATCATCGTCATCATCATCATCAACAGTGCACTCTTCCTCTTCGTCCTCGTCTCCTTCGTCTTCATCGCTTTTCGTACTTCCAGACCCTATATAGAAGAGAAATAATAAATTAAACAACATACATTGTATTAAGAATAGTATAAACAGTTTAAATACTGTAACATAACCAGACACAACCAGTGACAAAAAAAATAATACTGAAACAGTTTCACCAAAATAATACCTATCGTAATAATTACGATAATAATAATAATAATAATAATAATAATAATAATAATTATTATTATTACATACTATATTTGTTAAAAAGTGTACATGCTGCAATAAATTGTTTTATTTTAATTCAGGATGTAGACTTCTTTATAGTTTTTTTTTATTGTACTTCAATGTTATTGTTGCGTATATTTATTATAGTTGGTAGTTGAAACGTTAATATTACATTTGAGAAATTTATTGTCAATAATTACCTCTGTTCTGTACTTCTATAGTTCTATTTGAAGAACAATTATATTTTCTTAATTTCCAAACTAATTTACTAATCAATAAACAATAGCAAAGTATCGAATGATGTCAATCAATTCAATAAAAATGAGCTTTGACCCCTGATTGGAATCTTTATGATATATTTGTTTTGGTTTCAGTTCGGTTAGGTTCCCGGGAAAACTAAAATACTTTTTGTATTTGTATTTGTTTTGGTATGGTCTTCAGTTTCTTACTTCTTTGAAAAAGCATACATTTCGGTTTCAGTTTATTTTGGTAAGGTCTAAACCCCGGATTAAGATCAAATTAAACTAAAAACCATACAACCATTTCGAAATAATTTGTCTTGGAGTTTACCAATGAAAAATTAATATTATGCATATTATTAATATTATTAGTTGTTAGTACTGTAATTACTAATTATAAACTATGAAATTATGAACTTTATAAATTAATTGGAGCTTATAAAATATTTAAATGTAGTTTTGAAAATTCAGGATGATTTATTAAGCATGACATTTCATACGTTATTACACTATAGGTAATTCATGTAAAAATAAATATTACTTTAATAATAATAAAAATAAATAACGATAATACCTCATTTTTTAGTTGATTATAATAATTATAGAGAGAGAGATTTATAAATAATACGTTAATACGTTGTAGCACTTAAAAACGTATACCTAACTATGCACTAAAATGACAAAACATACACAAAAAAAACAATAGTAATAATTGAATTTGGTAAGTTTCCACTAAAAAAAAATATATAATTGTATCTGTGTGCATTTTTAAAATATACCTTTTTGGGATAACAATATTGTATTTTTGTTCTCTGCGAATTATAAGTAAAACTGTTTAAACTAATTAATTGTTTAAAAAGATAAAAAATAATATCTAGAAAAATAAATTCATAAATAGTGCTTGGCACTGCTTACCCAGTACCTTCGTTAACTTTAATTAATAAATAATATACAATTTAGTAACTGACACAATTATAGTACCAGCTTTTAACACTTTTAACCAGACTTGGTAGTATTTACAAGAAGACCCAGTATTTACTACTTCAACATTTGTCTAAGTCAACATGGTTACCTACTGTATTAACTTTCTATTTCATACCGGCTACATAATAGCATGTGTTTTTCAAAAATTATAAATCTGATTATGATATAAAAATAATCATGATCAACCAAATTAGTTCTACTACTGTTACTATTTTCTTTGATACGTTAAACCAAATTTTTTGTTCGAATATCTAAATTACGGTTAACATTCGAGAGTACCGATTAACGATTATCATAACTGTTAGTTAAGTCAGTAAACTCACTGAGTTATTTTTTCGATGACGTATGATATTATAATATAATAAAATGATTATACACATAGGCTGGCAATATTCGGAGTAAATAAGACATATTTTACGCAATACATTTTCGTATTCATTATAAAACAAATCCAAATATAATGTTGTTAAAACTGCTCTATTATTAAACGTTCATTTAAACGTTATTCGTCATTTTTTGTTAATTTTTAGCTTTTGTTTATCAAAAATGTATAATTTTAAAGTAAATTTAGATATAGGATTTTATTATAATAATAATTATTAAATAGCTTGGTATAGTAGACTTTACAATTTGGTTCAAAAAAATGTAACGTATATTATTGCGATTCCCTTCTAATCCCATACTATTTTGGTCTAAAATCTAAATTGAATAACTGCTTCAAACAGACACAAAAATACAGAAGATACTAATAAAAAATATATTTGGCCAAACTTTCCTAGGGGACGCCAATTTTATCAGTGAATTTTAACTGAATATTTCAAATATCCATCAGCCTCGTCAACAACATTCTCTATGTGCCTATGTTAAAATATTTATTATTCACTGGGTTCTGTAATTATTTTCAAATCTTTAATTATTCAGTAAAATGAATGATGCTAAGGCGCGCCGTCATCCGTTTTTGTAATTCGTTGTATAATTAATATTTACAATTGATGTCTATTTATGTACCTATATAATAACACATATATTATTTATTAAACTGTATAGTGTATACTTGTGATAATTGGTTTATAGTATACCTACAGACAATCTGTTGACAAATCCTAGTATGGTAAGTTAAGTGCATATTGTAATATGATTTATAAATAACAATAAAATATTGTGAAAAATATTTAAATAATAAGTTACAACCACCTGTTGATGAGATATGAGTATTCAGTTTTAAATTATTATAATTTAATATATACTATGTACAGTCTGTATCCCAATCAAAATTCAAAACTCAATATTTAACTTACCTTACGCCCGTTATTTATCATTTTATCATATCCTATTGCTTAACCGACGACTTCACCAAACATAAGTTCTTTTTTAATATAAGATATGAAAAAAAAAACATTAAATATTCCGAGCGAATAATCGATTTTTGTTTACTATTACGAACTCGTTAGTATATTATAACTATATTGTTTTGATAAAACGCAATCGTATACACACATTAATTTTATAGTTACGAAAAATAGTTGTCAGTGTCATATACTGTATAATTTTCGGCCTTTCGGGGGTGGCAAAGTGAAAAGTCTTGGAAAAACAAAACTGTTTTCCTATACGTACATATATACAAACAATATACACTGCGTACACGTTATAAATTATCGCTTGTTTCCCGCCGGACTTATCAATTAAACGGCGGCGGTCGCTCGTACCCGCAGGTTATTAGATCTGACCCCTTCGCGCCTCTCTCGCACCGTTCATCCTCGCCGATTTACCGCCGTCCAGGTCATCGGTCTATCGGTCCCCCGACAATATTGGTGGAGGCTGCTGCGTCGATATCCCAGAGAGGGTTTAATCCGCCTCCCCGCCTTCTCATCGTCGAACCCTTCGGAAGTCCTCGTATATAATATGAGTACACGTAGTGCAGACTCTCGCCATACTCTTTTTCATCGTACATATGCACGCCAGCCTTTAACATTTATAGAGGCACTACACTACTCGTCTCTCACTTATACTTAAAAAATTCTGTGGCCACTCGCATACATAATGTGAATTCATAACTATTAATCTCTGCTTAAAATATTTACATCAATTATAGCTCTACGAATCAGTTATCTCGGCAGGTTTATACAGACAGTGGTCGTAAAAACAATATTATTATAGAATTTTCATTTTTTTTCAAGATTAAAAAAATCAAAAAAAAATATAGCCACGATTATAATAGTTGATAATAGAACGTCGTTATTCGAGATAGTAATTAATATGAAAATGAATATGAGTATGATTATTTACAACAACGAAACAAAAGTCAATGCACGGACAAACACGCGGTCACTTGACGCGGGACAATGAGACATTCTGTATAATATTATAGATCAACAACATAATGCCGATATTTGCACTTCGTCGTTGTAACGAGAATAAAAAAAAATAATAATAATAATAATACGGCTTAGTGATATATAATAATATAATCATTTATATTGTATATATATATATATATATAGGTATTTGCCACGAATAACGGCATTTCCAATAATTTAATTTCATACACCCCGCTGCGGCTGCTGTGCGGTAGTGGACGGGTTTAGGTTGATCGGTCGGTCACACGTTCATCGTATACGATTGCTCTTACCTAAACAATATAATAATAATAATATGTTCACCGCAAACGGTGTTGTACGTCTAAACGGAAAATTGCAGGCACAGACGACCCGATACAAGGAATCCGCCGGTAATTGCATACCAAAACGCTGCGCGGCTATAGTGCACGCGGTGCGGGTTTCATTATTTTTTCTTATGATATTGCGTTATTATACCTAAGGCGGGATGGTGATAATGATAATGACGATAATAATAACAGTGAACACTATCATTTGCGCCAGAATGTCACTATCATTATATTGTCCGTTTACTCGAATATTGTGATACCTATAGCTTATAATATAATATATGTTATATTTATATATAAAAATATAATATATCGGTTTATATTATTGAATTGTGCGATGCTGGCATTAAACCGCCGCCATCTGTCGTACATGCACTTTGCACATGCACATGCACATGCACTTGGCCACAGAATGTCACTACCTACTTTTATATTATATTGTCTGTTTACTCTAATATCATGATGGTATATATATATATATATCAATTAATAATATTATTGCAGTACACTTTACTGTCACTATATCCCCGTCATCTGTTATACTTGCACTTTGCACATAATGCACATGTACTTTTCCGCAGCGGAGGTAAACGAAAAACGAAGACGACGAGGATATCTGGGAAAAGAACACCGCGTTAATAATAGTTCATTATTAACGTGGACCCCGATGACATCTGATAGCATTCCATACATAGTCGTACAGTCGTACGTAAAGCAAGTATTCACCTTTTGCGACGACACCGACTGTCACGGATCACGTGACTTTTTTTTCCCATTCCAATCGAAAACGTTTTGTATTTATTTTTTACACGTAAAACGGGTTAAATCATGTGTATATTGTATATAAGCAATAAGCATTGTAGTATTTAATTTATTTTATAGAGCTTTTATCAACAGCGGTGAAAAATCGTTAAACTTGCAGATTTGCAACAACAACGATCTACGTGTACTAACATTTGGATAAATACATTCGAACTGATTGTATGGATTCAATTGTAAAATAATATCACCTTTCATTGGCTTACGTCAGTGTCTACGAATTGTGCACGTACGTATATCTCCATTTGTTTTTCTTTATTGTATTTATAATATTCATGATTATATTATGATCTATTAATTCATTTGGACTGATTTTAATTTTCAAAGTTGCCATAAAAAACCCAAATGTTCTGTTGTAAAAATAATTTAAATATACATAATATGTTAGGTGATTCGTTGTTATATGTTACAACATTGTTATGACAATTAATTATATTGTACTTAAACAATATAATATATGCGAGTAAAATAATTATTCTTTTCTGCAAGGTACTGTTTCGAACATAATAACATATACATATCAATAGAGCTGTACATAAAATTATAAAAACAATGAGTAAGTATAAAAACATACATACCCACTTATGCTCAACACAATGTATAAATAGGTAGTGAATTAACAACATAAATACTATTGAAACATACTTTTGATTGATAAGAGTTATGTAATGTGTAGGTACTGCTAAACTTTTTCGTAAATTAGTAATACAACTTTGATAAGCTTTTTTTCCAATATTATAACTATATTATTATCTAAAACAGTCTTATTCATTCAAATTCAAAATTGATCAAATAATGGGTTAACTTTATAACGATTACCTCAAAAACGAGTAGGAAACGAATAATGATTAAAAACGTACCTATACAAAATCAATAGATATGCTTGGTTCAGATTCTTCGCTAAAAATCTAAAATCTAAGATTGTGTTTCTATCTCATGAGGACGCATGAGTTGGTTCCGTCTTACAAGCTTAGCGAATTGTGCTTTCACAATAAGCCATTTTATTCTGTTATTTTTAAAATTAGAGTGAGTTGTTCTAACATTTTATGGTGAGATTATATTATCTAGGGCGGCATCTCGGTGGAATTTATTGATGTATTAATTTCAGCAAGTTGTGTGCTTTTTGAAAGTGTACATTTTTTGTACATTTTAAAATATCAATAAAACCCTCAGAGATTCCCTAGATAATAATCTTACCTTTAAAATGTTTAGTAGGTTAGGTTGGAGTAAAATGGATTATTTTGAACGTACAATTTGGTATGCTGTATGTTTGAAAGACGGGAACGACACATGGGAGTGGCTTCCTCTTAAGTCAAACTTAGCTTAATGCTGTTTACTACAAAAACGATAACTAAGCGTATCTCGCTAGTCGCTACTCTCTTTGAGACCGTCTGCATCGCGGCAGCATCATATTACTAGATAATATGAATTATGAGAAAAGTTTATGTTGCACTGCGACAGTTATTGATTTAAGTATTAAAATTATTATTTTCTTCATATTATATTATTATCAAAGCATGCATGCATTTATTATATTAGCAATATATCAGAATTCGTGTGATATTTACCAAAATATGTTTTGATATAATCTTAAGAAGAAATACCAATAGGCAATATTAACATACATAACTCAAAGACCAAAGTCTACGAACAATAATTTCCAGCTGTCATGTCACCGTATGGTCATGTGATATATTATTATCATATATTATTATTTGCGTACAACACGCAAATATGTTTAGAATGCATAGTCTTGTCTCGTTTAAACAACCTTAATTTCTCTGACGTTATAAAAAAAAATGTATTTACTCATATCCACCAGATGATATTTAGTTATGTAATTAGTTTTTATAGACATACTTTATAATAATATGCTTTACGTAATAGTCTAATATATTATGTATCTAACTTATATTTTACATGTCTATACTGTATTTTATTAATTTTATGGTCGATTTCCAAATGTGTAAAAAAAAACAAAAAATAGTAACGTTATTTTCAAAATAATTAAAATTTGATTATTATTGAAACATTTTTCTTTAAAAATTTCACACCAGCAACACTATTTGTAATGTGAATAAATTTAAATTGTATTTATAATATTGCGTATGCTACCTAACTATTCCAATTTGTTTACAGTTGCAGATGATTGTGTTTTTAGTCCATTCTTCCATTCTTATAAAAAAAAATATATAACGATTCGCCGTGATCAATGTTACTTGTTAGCATGGTATTGATAATCATACAAATACCACAATATAATATGTATGACATCATACATATTGTGTATAAATGTGCACCAGAGGCATAAGTAATCCATGTATTTTCATTTGCATCGACACGAAATTAAGAAACGCAACTTTCCTATTTTATTCCGGACAAAATTCACTAATATTATAATACTGCGACCCGTTCTTTTTTCATTATCAAAACAATTTTTTCAAACGCGAGTTTCGGGTGTTCGCACAAACATATATTACGTATACCTATAAGTAGAAGTCGAATTCCTGTGATGGTACGTAGTTATACGCGAATGGCACGCACTGCAACACGTCTGTATACTTGCAGCACACTCACACTGCAGGGTGATAAAACGCGTAATGATCGATTGGAAAAATATATATCAATCAAATCTTGGCCGGTCGGACCCTTTGGACAACGATATCGGTGCTTATAACGGTATATACGGGTATACGACGTACAAACTGCGGGCGGCCATGACGTATACGCGCGTCCTAAGCCCACCTGTCGCCGACTGACGACGTGAATAAACATTCGTAATTTGCTGTAAACCGTAAATAATAGAAGCATAATATTATATAACCAGTAATATTGGCTCGTACATAATCCACTGATTCCGGTAGGCTTCGCGCCAACTGTAATTTGTCTAGCCAAATATATTTTAATACGTACACTCACTATATACAACTATTTTTGTTTCCAATCGTATACTCGTATAGGTGTAACGCGCGTACATCCGCGATGTAAACAACGGTCAATAAATGACCAAATCAATTCCCCGTCGTATTTCCTTTGACCAAATATATTAGTACGGGAGTTGGGAATGTTTATAGTCTTGCACTACAGTGAATAAATACGTACCTATCTCATAATATACAGTAAACGGAGTGTCTTACCATTTGTGTAGTGTGACCGTTTATAACTTTTTTTTTTATACAGTTTGGGAAGAATTACTTCTATATTCGAGGGACGCGTTAATATTATAATTTATTTTCCATGTAGCATTTATTTTTACTTTACTATCCGGGAAAGCCGATTATCTTATGGAGTTACCTTATTTAAATATTTAAAAAGTTGAATAACTAATTTTCATTAGGTATTCAAATAGTTGCACATGTTTTGAAGTTTAGACGCTAAGGTGGTATAATATAGGCCAAAGTTGGTCGACGGACGCTTCTTGGAGGACGATCACGCAGTATGATATAGATATACTAACGTCGTCAACTATCGGCGTTCGTTCCTAGTGGGTCATACACTCAAATACTCATTAATTATTGTCGTATATAGTACGTTTAGTTTACTGCTGCACATATATTATTATACAGCTCTATGCCTATTTAGTTTCGAATCTCAATGAAATCAATGGTCACTACAACCACTAATCGGCTTAGTAAAAGTACGATAACAAAATGTGATTTTCGACGTTTCAGTCTTTGCCGTGACATTGGATCTGAGTCCACGGGAAACTGTCAGGCCATCTTTCAAAGGTATCTTTAAGAACTCTTTTAAATCGTTATATACTCGCCACCTCCTCCGCCGCTCCACCTTAAAAAACACAGCCGTTCGTGTCGTCGATTTTTGCTAACACGACGAAGGTCGAACCGTGCCGTCGCCGACGACGACGACGATTTTACGACCGCGTTTCCATAGGTATATGTATATATAAAGTACATTTCTCGTATAAATATACGCGTGCGCGCGCAACACACACACACACACACACACACACACACACACACACTGGCCCGCTCAAGACGCGTATATAACAACTCGTACAGCACCGCGCGGCGGGAAAGAAGTGCTCCCGGGAGTAGTTTTAAAATGCAAACTTGCCGGTACGTCCCAGGAGACGTTCGACGCCTTCGGGCGTTCAGCCGGTAAACAAAAGCCATGTGCACGCGAGATAACAACAATAACGTGCTATATACATATATATATATATGTATGTGTGTGTACGTATGTATATACATACACGTATAGCTGAACGTATATATATATATATATATATTTATATGCTGTGCGCGAGCGGGAGAAAGACTATAAGGAAGACGGTGGGGCGGTGAGAAGGGTATAGAGAGGTAAGCGCAGGTACCTCTGGGAGGCGACAGTATGATGTGCGCTCTCCTCCCCACTACCCGCCAAGGGGTTGCACACGCGTATCCCCCGTAGACTAATATGTCAGCGAGCTACCGTTTTCCGAAGGTTACCTCTATACGCGAACGGCACCCCGGAGGCCGTTCGACGACCACCCTGCACGCTGCCTCCCACCACTGCCACCGCAATCCGACTTTACCACCCGACGCACTGCGGTCTCGTACATGTATATAATATTATGGAGCACACCCGTTCGAAATACGTAGGTATACATTATTATATTATGCATACCGATAAACGTGCGTTAATGTTATATTGTTATATTGTAAAGAATATACGAGGAACACCATTACGGTTTCAGGAAGACCGCAAGACACGTATTACAATACGTACCTATTATGTATGGCATAGCATATTTAAGTCTTGAACCGTCTGCGTACCGAAGAAAAATATATACTAATTTCTCGCAAAATCTTCCAGACCGATTATATCGTAACTCACCTAACTAACCTAACAGGATTGTATCCAATAAGTTACGTGTACAACTGTACAGGTTAGTACACCAACTGCAATATTATGTTTATAAGGTACCTATATAATCGTTTAACGATGCAGTGGCGCACGAGACGTCTCATACATGGAGCACGCGTCTGACCCTTGCTGACAGAGACACCGGTGGATGCAGGGCAAAACCCGGTTTACAGACGGTGCAGTGTGCGTATGTGCGTATAGGACTCATCAATTCTCCTAGTGGTTTCAGGGGTTGCGGGCCGTGGGGGGAGAGAGAGTGACAAGCAGCGGGTTTTGCGTAGGTGCTCGCGCGCGTGCGTGTGTGTACGAGTGGATGCGTATGTATGTATGTGTGTGTGTGTGTGTGTGTGTTTGTGTGTGTGAGTGTGAGTCTGAGTTGGGTGAGAGGGGTTTAGTGAAGGCGGTGGTGGTGGCGGTGTGTGTGGTGGTGGTGATGGTGTTGGTGGTGAAGAGGGGAGTGAAAGCGCGAGCGTTACTCTGGGGAAATTGCTGCGCCTCGCTAAGCCACTCTGATGGAGTTGCCGGCAATCCCAGGTGGCCGGCGGCCTCTCGGCTTATCTACCCACCCCCTACACTTTTCCCGCCGCGACCGACATCCACCGCCGCCGCCGGAACTCTGAATTTGCACCGGTCGAACTCGAGCACAGCCCGCCCCCGCCCGAACACTCGTCCCCTGACGACACCGCGCACCCGCACCCTCGCCACGCCACACACCGCGACTGGTCTGGCTCGCCTCTCCACCGTCGTCACTGCCGTCTACGTCACTCGAGAGGATATCTGCCGCCAGCGGAAACTCGGTGCTTTTATTTTTTTCCAGACGCCACCACCGCCCGACGAGGGGTTTATCATAACAACGTCGAGTGCATGCGAAACGAGTTGATTCCCCGACATCGACTAATTGAAAACCGAGCATACCGTATATACATAGATATATTGTTATACCTGCGCTATGGTCTACGTATATATATTATACGTTTCGAGTGTGTGTGTGTGATTTTCGTTTCCTTTTTGTGACTTTGAAATAAAATACGTATACTTATATCGTCCATGGTGAAGTATAAACTATAAATACACAAATATACATCTATTGTCGCCACTTTGTCGTCGTTGTAACGTGAATAGTTTTGTGTATTCTTACGTTTGTGCTACAGTTAATAATATAATACGTTTATACTTATACCACGCTATTGAAACTCAATAACGGTATACCTGGCTGATAATGTTATAATTATATAATTTCCTACGAACGTAATGCAATCCTCGTTATGAAAGGCTGGTGGAATTCGTAGTTCTGATTTGTTATCGCGTTTATTTATGAAGAAAAAATATTGAATTATATCCAACTACCTATTTACTGATTGCGACGATTTCATAACAAAACGTTATCATCACAACACCATATTATATAGATTGTAGGAGTTTCATAAATTCATCATGCATACATTATCTGTTTATAAACTACTAGGTAATCTGCAAATAGTAATTTCTCTGGTGAACAACTTTAAAATTGTCTAAAAATTGTATTCCACTTATACTCAATTAAATAAATTCTTTATTCTATTATGCTGCCCATCTATATAGGACATATGTGCGTAATTTGTTATGATAAATCGTTTGTTGTTATATCTCTTTCAATATTAAGCTATACTTACATAACAAGTATCTATGGAGTATAAGACTTGGTTATGGTTGAAATTAAGTTTGTATATTTATGATTTTATCCTAAATATTAGTATCATATTTTCTATTCATCTTTGGATTTATATCATACTGTGACATCACCATAATATATGATATTATCCGTCGGTAGCTTTCATATTTACTCTTCTTATTAACTTTACCTCCTTCTTTGACTTGTATACACTCTATTAAATATAATCATCTGAATTTGCTTCGAAACTTTCTTATGGCATCATTTATCTAGTACCATCAGTCATTTATACGTGACCTATATTTAAGTCCATTTCTTATACTTTATAGTATTGATCTTATATAGTTCTTATATTATAGTCATTCAGCAGCTCCTCGTTATATTTAATTAATTATTTTACTTTTTTGCAATTAATGCAGTTACTAGAAGCCCGACCACAAGTGGTGTGAAGCTGGTATAGTTCTAGTTTAGCTATAATATGAATAATTATATTGTGTAATACAGTAAATAGTCAGGTTTTCATTCGTTCTAATAAAACTGTTTTATTAAAAAGTATTTAATTATATAATGTTGCAATTTTTCAGTTTTAATAAAAACCCTATTAAAGTACAAACTATATACTTCATCAGTTACCAAAAATTACATTTAGTTGTTATAACCTACATTATGATATATACGTATAAACCAATTTCACCTGACTGATACTTATTCACTTACGAGTGTTTGTCATACTTTGATGTACTACAAACCATTCTTATAAGATACCGGGATAATAAACTCATGAAAGTAGTGTACCTAAATTGCCTAATCAAAGCGCCGTGCAACAATAATGTATTATTATTAAAATACGTTGACGAAGATTATAATATTAGTATTTAGCTTATTATTGTTAAGCTGTATAATATCTAAAAAAAAACTAAACGAAATACAATTAACAGTTTTTAGAAAACTGGTCAAAATTATATTTTAATTATTCACTTCGCCTTCAGAATAGTGTACTTATGTCAGACCGACGATCCTATATAATAATATATTATAACTATACATCAATTTAATTTAAATTTAATAAAATATATTGTTAAATAATACTACCAAATTTAATAATAATACAATAATATTTTAAAATGTTACCTTATTTCATTAAATATTCTCAATTTAAAATGATTTACTTACATCAATACGTATTATAATATACTTAATATGTAATGCATTTATGTTTATTATTTAGGTAACCTAATATTAATCAACTACAAAAACAATTAAAAATTCTATATTAATGTAAATCAAGTCGGTAAATCACTATTTATAACCAAATTCAAAATACCAACATAATATTTTAATAATGTTACATTATTCAAAAATTATGTCTCATTTGATTTATTTAAATAATGCTATGTACACCATTCCAAAAGTGATTAAAAAAATTGTATTTATATGTTACAAGTTACAACTTCATAAAAAAAATAGCTTCTTTTAATAGTCCGTTTAATGAGATAAAAATTAACATAATCCATTATAATAATGCACATACGATAACCTTGTAGGTTGATGAAATGTTTTTTTTTAATTTAACGGTTATGTAAGCAAATGTTTTAAAAAAGTATTATTAACTCATAATTTATAACAATTTGATTTATGAAAATGTACAAGATTAATTTATGAACAAATACCATAAAGCAAAAATCGTTTATCAGGGAACAGCTGACGCGACCTCGGTGACAGCGATAGACCTTGCTGGTTTCAACGCGTTCGTCGTTCAGGCATGAAAAACTGCTGTGGCGGAATAAGCTGTGCCACCTCGCTCGACTCTCCCCTCCCCCAACCACACACTCTGCTTTAAATTACGTGTGGATCATCTTTCCTTGTACAGCCAAAAAAGGCATTTAAATTCACCTCAATGTTTTACTATTAAAGATGTACAATCTGTTTCTACTGCGCACATTTAAAATTATTTTAACTTTAGTTGTTTTGAAAAATACGAAACTTTCATGTACTACGCCATTCAAGTCCACACAATATTATTATTAATTATACATACGCATAAAATATATTTCGTAATTTATTTTTAGTAGAATATTTAATCATTGCATTATAAAAAAAATAAAGCATAATAATTTATATACATTTTTAAATGGATAGGTACTACTACATTATAGCAGTTTTGTTATGTTTTTAAGATACAAAAACACGTATATTATTTATTCTTCTGAACACTGAGTTTTATAATAGTACGCTGTGTATACTGTATACACCACAGTAGCACTATCTATTTTCAACTATATAATATTTATATTTATGACTTTTTGAAAATACTAATAAATTTCAGGATATGGAAAGGCAAAGACTTTATGTTTTATTGGCATAATAAGCATTACAAATTTAAATCGGAAAATATGTCAACATACTCAATTGTTTTGCTTATATAATTTTTGAATTGAAAAACTAAATAAACCAGGGATCCAAAGTCAAACATAACAAACACTATTCATCGTCCAAAGACTAAGAAAAACGTTTATAATAACCACACAAATATATTTAAAACCGTAATAGATTTCATGATGAAAGGGGTGAAGAGGGCATAAAACTTGTTTTTCGAGTCTGTGGGATGCAATTAATCAGGCGCCGAAAGCGGGGCACGATGCCCCCGGGGGATACCACAAGGCGCATACCTAATATTGACTTGCCCGCCGCCAAGTCGTTTTACGCTGCTACTGCATGCGCCGTAAGGGTACCCGGGAAAAAGAGAAAACGCGCACAAGAAAAACTCTGATTAGTCGGCAAACCCCTCGAGAACCATAACCCCCTCGCATAAAAGGTAAGTTTCTCTACCCCGCGACGCCGTCCCGATGGTTTTTTTCCCTCTTTTTCTTCTTATCTCTTCGCGCTGTAATTGAAATGGCATCTCTCTCTGGCTCTCCTCTCCCTCTCTCCTCCCCTCACTCTCACACACTCTCACTCTAACTCACTGACACTCACTTTATCTCTCTTTATTTCTCTCTCTCTCTCTCTCTCTCTCTCTCTCTCTCTCTCTCTCTCTCTCGTTTCCACTCTATCTCTGTCACTCTTTTTATATATTTATATATATAAACTTGTATATATTATACATAATACATATACATCATTCAGAGATAATATTACACCCGGCCTTGGTATAAATACACATATTTTTCCCTTCCGTAATAAACGATAGAAAAAATATTACGAAAATCGTTTAAATGGAATTTTAATGGATATAATGTTTTTTTTTTTACTATACTTTTAGTCAACCTTTATAGCATATACCGGTAAAACAAACAATAATAGTAAAAATAGATGGAAAGAATGATAGAGTACGTGAAAAATAAATAAAAGATAGAGAACTAGAGTAAGAGTGAAAGAGTGTGAGCATGTACAGTTGAAAGAGGGCCAGACGGACAAGTTGCAAAATATAATAAGAGAGGAGAGGCGCCGGAGAAAGAGCTAGTGTGGGAGTTCGTGCATGGTGAGTAGGTTGGGGGGTTAAGCATCGATGGGGGAATGCGCAAGGACGGAGAGAACAAACAGTTCCCATTGGCATAATGAAACACGTATATGAACCGTGGAAATACCGCGTGAAAAGCGGCCAATTTAGTTGAAATGCAACCCCCGTCGTCATGCCGGGCTCGCGGAAGACGTGGTCTGCAGTAGTGGAAATTGCAAAAGGGGTTTTCCTGCACCTCGTTTCTTCGTTACGGCCGACCTCCAGGGACACCAAAAATCCTCCTAGCACCTGCGGGAGTGACTCGAAAATCCTGGGATTTTATTCACATATATGTGCTGCTGGGACGAAAACCTATGTATACATACAATATACGTGCATAAACCCTATGACCTACCAAAGAAAATAGAGGAGAAAACGACACGTGTATGTATGTATGCGTGAGTGTGCATACATTTATATTATAGGTACACAAAAAGCTAAAAGGAGGGTGAAAAAATCGATATTTTTATGATTTCTGTTAAATTTCTTATTTGATTTTTGTTTCATATTCACTCACCTGTAGGAGATAACGGTGGCATGAGATCTTCGTCGTCGAATACGTCTTCCGCGTCAAGATTCCCATCTACAAAACATAATATATACAAATATGAAATATATGTTACGTCTGTTAGTAGTACGAAAATATTATTTCACCATCCTACAAACTTGTCGATCATATCAACGCGACAAGGCTATAAGATATACCAATATATCATGCAAGAGAAAAACATCAGAAAATATTCATACCTAATACAAGACTGTATTACGTGTCCACCAAACATATGTATAAATATTAATTATCATAGACGTACATTTTAATAAATTCACGCCTAATCAATTTCAAAAACCTTATAAAAATCTTTGAAATCAGCTTTAGTTTTATTCAACTATAGTTTCATTAAAGTGTATAATATTGTTCGCAAAAAAATGTGGACAACAGTGCGGTATCGTAATTTATTATATAGTAATTAGTCAACACTAAACACCAACAACCACACTTCACAGTAAATAAATATGCTAATTGAGCTAGATGCTTATATTTTTATAAAAAACAGAAAAATAAAATTATTCAAATCATTCAAATAAAATATTCGTGTCAGAATGATGGTTAGATATTTTTAACTAAAGTTTTAAATATGAATGAACTAATAATTTTAACCATAACTGATACAACTGATAAGCCGATAACACCATCAATTATTAGATACAGGCATATTCTTACCTTGTATTACTGTTATTAAAATATTATATAATAGGTATTCCTTTTCTATTATCAATATTAATAACCGTACATATAACGTACCTACGTATTGATTGTAAATCTTTTTTTTTATTATTATTCATATTTTTAAACATCCATATGGATAATTAAATATTTTATCGTTTCATCAATTATACAAATAGTCACATATCTACTTATAATAATTATAGGTTATATTACTGTTTCTTAAATATGGATAAACTATAATTTCATTAATTTATAATTATGAAATTGAATTTTTTTTTTAATCTTTAAATTTTTTTAAATTTAAAATAAAAACAATGCATTTTTTAGGATACATTTCGTACGCATCAATAATATAATATTCGTATTTAATTTTAATAAACCATAACTTATAAAATATATGTTCATTCGTTCGTTATATTATATGAGTATTATAAATAGAAGCTAAAATTGCAAGCATAGTATCTATTAAGTTTTAATTATAAATGTTTAATATTACACATTTTTATTTTCAGCTACATGTTCTATGCCCCTAATTGTAAGTAATTAAAATTTAAATATTCTTAAAGTATTCTTATTCAAACTTTGCACTTAAAATCAAAAAATAATGATTATATAGGTATAGTACATAATTCGATTCAATGAAATGTCAACTTAACATTTTCTAAATAGTGGTGTCTTTACGACGTCTTCAAAATGCTATGATAGAAGCGATTTTATGACCGCTTAAAGGTCATCAAAGAATACATTATTCACGGTGATTTTCGTTCAAATGTAATACGAAAAATAATACACCATTGAACGGTCACTAAAACACGAATGAAGTATAAAATTTTAATTTATTTACTGTTGATCGCATAATAATAACGTTAAACATTACTTATTTAATTGACATCATTTTTCCTAATCTCGTGTTGTATGGCATTATTAGGTAGGTACACTACAAATACACTGTCGCAATGACCTCATTTTTATACAACATATTTATTATGTATTAATTAGGTCACAACAGTGAGTGAATATCGCCAATATCTATACTAATGTCGAATCGAATTTTACCAACATACATTTAATGCATTGTGTATTTATAGATTAAACATAATATATAGGTAACTACTTGCACAACGTCATATTATTATGGTAAAAAATATAAAATATTAGGTTCTTCCCGTATTTAATGTAAATAAATAATGATGGTAGAGAGTATGCATATTATATCTAACGGTTACGATGATAGGTATGATTTAAAGTACTGAAGAGTGGATTTTAAAAACAAATTAAATAGCGAAGTGAATCTGTCGAGACTGTATACTGGTCGACTAAATAGTTAACGTGGTACATACGACCTATACCACTTACGCGATTGAATATATCGCCACTACTTCGGTAATTGATTTAACGACCATAAAATGTTATTAAATTATTATAAAATATAATTCATATTTATTTACTTATATAGTTATTTATAATTTCTTATAATGCAAGCGCAAACCCTTTAAATTATAATAGGTACATTAATACACCGATATAGGCTGTAGCCTAACCTATTATGTGAAGACGAACATTTCAAATTTTCAAATCAATCAATATTATAAGTAGGTAATATGGCGAAAATGCGTTATTTTGTCGGAGGTGAATTTTATATTACACAGCAATAATAATAATACGATGGCTCGTATACCGCGGGGAGGGTAAAATGGTATTATTTTAATCCAAAGGGGAATAACTGCGATGGGATTTCAATCGCGACTATTGCGCGTGTGCATAAGTGCAATGCGATGTATCCCATCAAAACGATAATTTACTTGTCGAATATTTTATCCTAATGGCTGCAGGTACCATAATAATATAACACAACACATAGTGCTAGCAGCAGCAGCGATTTCGTTGTGTGCGAAAAACTTGTCCTCCGTATTATGCGCGTCGCGCGCCAGCTATATACACAATATAATGCTAATATATCCTACTACACCACCCTGGGTATATACGAGTGCATTAAGCCGATGGATAATTCGAATTCCACGTATCGTCCCATCATCGTCGTCACAATTGAATAAAATATTTTTCGGTCTGTCATGAGATTTATGCCCGCGCGAAGTGCATTTTGCGCTGTATAATAGGTATACCTACTTATATAATGGACAAATGCGTTTCCGAGAGTAATTATACCGAACGCCACAATATATTATTATTGTATATTATACGAGTACTGCGTATAGTACAGCTGGCACATTTCACGTGTGACATCATCTGTGTACGTACCGTAATAATATGTAGGTACTGCGACGCCTACAATTCAGTATACAATAATTTAACGGTGGTAAATTCGAAAGCCGGTGGAGCGCCATTGCTGTAATATTATGTAGGTAATATGCGTATATAATTTAAGCATATTTTGTGTACTAAACTCGACTATAGTGGACGAAATTAAACTTTCGATGGTGGAGGCGAGGTTCATCATATTGATGCATTTGTATCGGTTAGATATTATACTCATGCGATATAGTGTTATTATATCAATAACGGGACGACGACTGCAGCTGACAACTTTACTGCTGATATTATACTCATATAGATACACAAAATATACATAATATTATATGAATACCAAAGTGAATACCAATATAGATTGTTGGTACTAGGTTTCTCACATAACGCACAATATAATAACCATATATATTATATGGTATGGCATAACTGGGTAAAAAAACTATTTGAGGGGGGATAATTTACTTACCAAAATTGAAACCATCACCAAACCGTTTGTTTTTATACAAGTCTTACAACTCATTTTATGTC
Organism: Nasonovia ribisnigri; assembly: GCA_027563435.1. Classification (NCBI taxonomy): domain Eukaryota; kingdom Metazoa; phylum Arthropoda; class Insecta; order Hemiptera; family Aphididae; genus Nasonovia; species Nasonovia ribisnigri. The sequence goes on from JANEHU010000127.1 coordinate 174,889, forward strand.
TGAAAGAAACAAATCGTTAAATAATATTAAATACATAAGAACTCGTTACCAAAAAAAAGGTGCAATATATTTTAGCCCGTTTGAAAAAAAGAATGTTATGATAATCCTGTAATTATAAACCATGAAATAATACTATCATGTTTTTTTCCAACCCAGGTAAGGTTGACAATAATACTTCTACATATGATAATAATTATACAACAGTAGAGACACGAAATAAATGTACGTACTTTATGCAATAATTTGATGGAAAAAATATTTTTTAACTCATAAATGTACCCATGTTAAATTCATTCTTCCATTATTTTAAAAGATTTGTCGATTTATACTGTTAGCTCTTAGCATATTCAGGGGAGGTTGATGCCCTCGCCCCAATCCTCCAATGCAACATCTATATGTATTGTTAAATATTATAGAGTCGAAGCCTCACAGGTTATTGGTCGGATGAAGTTTAATAAGTAATAACTAATTAGAATTTTTAAACACGTGCGTTGTTCGATATAAACTAAAAAAAATACTGACTTTTTAATACTGCCGAGAAAACGGGTATAGCAAGAAAAGCGATTTTTTGTATACGGCGGAACTTAATAATATAATATTATTATCTATAGTATACCACGTTTTATTATTACGGCTCGAGATCAAATGGTTTTTGAAACGCGTGTGCAGTGTGCACCCCGCTATAACCCTCGCATAAATTCGAAGTCACGGTACGACCTTAACGCATTTAAGCCGAATAACGGATATTCTTAGAAAGTCACAGCGGCCGCCTCCGTGGCCCGTAATATCCGATCCGGCAGTCTGCGATATACGTGAGCAGGGTACGTGCGACTGGCTATCGCGACAACCCTTATACCCTCCATCCTTCCCACCCTTCCACGCCTAACACCTTCCCCATAGCGTACACTTCATAAACTTGTACATTACCATAATTATTACTCACGCAACCGTAATTGAAAATATTATTTCAGACCGTAGACACACTCTGGCCGTAATAAAATACCGTGTCGAGCCGTCCTCCGCGATTCGTCGTAATTTCGATGTCGAATATGAAAAAATATATACATACGAGACAGGTGTTTTATGTACGAATCGACAATGGCCATCAAATATAGTGTGAACGCGCGGGTTTTTGGCGATGTATTTATAAGTTTTATATTTTTTGAAATTTGATAAACCAACGTGATACGACGCTTGGGATTTTAGACTTGACATTGGGTAAGAAGAGATGTCACTAATCCACTTGAGACGTTTGAAAATAAATCAAGTGCATCCCCCCACTCTATATTCTTTGAAATTTCCCATTTTTAAAAACCTATTTATTTTTTGATTTATTTTATGTATTATATTGTCTCAAAATAAATTACTGAAATCATTGATATTTTAAGTTTTAACTATAGGTGATTCAAAAGGCAAATACCGCGGCGTTTACTGATACAATTATATAGACGACATTCATTAACCAAAACTAAAAAGAAAATGTTTTGCTTGATCTATCAGTGTGGTGCTGATTTATTAGGTACTGAAGTAAAATGAATGTAAAAAATTTAAAAATAAAAAAGAACTATATTTCATCTGCATGGATTAGTGGCTGTTTAGTATTTCGTAATGTCCGTGGTAGGCGATATGTGTAATCTTTTCCTAGAGATCACTGGGTCACACACGCTTTTATTGAAAACTAAACACAAATCGTTATTTGCATACAAATCTCTGTTAAGACGTTTGAGCACCGTTTCCAAAATCTTTTTATTGTAATATATTATTGCAATCCGGACTACATTTGAAACATGTCGGCCGCAGAACAGCATTATGGTCGTCCCGATTTATTAGCAGTGACCATACCAAATACGCCGAAGTTTAAACGCAGGAAGCAAAAACGTATTTGAGGGTCAGAGCGTGATACAAATTAGAGTGAACGACGACGAGAGGCGCGGCGCCGGACATAAAGCCCATATCGTCACAGTCAGGCGTATATCAATAGAACCGTAAACAAGAGAAAAAATTGTGGTGACCGAAAAGTACGAAGACGATGATTATTATACATACGAGTGGAGCAAACGAAATTGAAGTGTATTTGACAATGCAGACTTGGAATGCGAAGTCAAAGATACACTGCAGTGTAAAATTATAGTTATATTTGACACTGATTCGGTAAATCATGTTACCGATGTGGCGATGTCACAACTACAGCAGAAAGCATCACGCTTCCTGAAGCACCCTGGGTTTTGTCGGGACCTTGTGTTATCGATTGGTGTAGTTTAGGTGGCAGTAGGCCGTTCAAAAAGCGGACAGACAGATACTTATTTAAAGTATAGATGAGCGGTTGTATAGTAGACCAACGTTTTACGAGATGTCACTCTACTTGACTCATTTATACTTAAAATACTTGTAAGTTGTTACTATAATTAAGAGCTACTTTAAATTTTGATTTATATGCACCGAAGTATTGAGCTGATACTATTGTCGCTCTGCTCTGAATTTAAGTGCCGTGCCACTAAGGTGGATAAAGCAAGACTATAGCGCTCGACATATCTCTGATTTTGATGTGCAATAGTGTATAATATGATGAGTGTATTAATAGCCGATTAATAGTGTACCGTATGCATAATATAAAGACATACATTTAGATTCCTAAGGTGGTACCCATATTGAATGTACAAATACTTGCAATAAGTAACCTCTTCCACACAATTACCGTTTCAACAGTACCGACTATACGTGAGCGAGTGAGTGAGTGAGTGACTATGTAGTTTTCACCCAGACACTATACAGGGTGTAATTGTAACTGTCCAGATGCATCTTGTATATATATATATATATATATATAGGTACGCAACCATTGCTTTATATAAACTGTATATTGCTGTATATATAGTGCGATGTGTACACGTGCCACGTATATCATATACAGCTATTCATACTGCGACTGTGACTATAATACAATACATATAATATCGCGTAATGCATTTGGATGGTATAGCCGTGCAGTGTAGGGGTGGCGATGATCGCGTGTCACTGTGCAATATAGCCTGCAGGACCCGACGGCGTCTCGTAGTTTATCACCACATGCGCTGACAAATCGCATTTTATTATCCGCGGGCGGCGGAAAACCGTACGATTATTTTCTCGGGGCCGGGGCGTCGGGCGGGAGAGTTTCCATGTCGACGGGGTTGACGAGGGGAGAAGGGGGTGAGTTAACGTGTCGCGGCAAGCGTCAAACTGAAGTATCGTGCACGTCCGATCGGCCGCGCCCGAACCAGTACCTCCGACAGTAACGCCAATCAATCCGACGACTCGAGTTCGTGCAGCAGACCGGACATGGGCTTGCCATATTATGCCTAAGTAGTTATTGTACAGTAATAGTACATAATATATGGCAAACATGATGACGTTATGTACTTATGTACAATATTATTCTACAGCGTGTTTGTAATGCGCGATGACAGTGGCGTCAGTATTGTTGTGCACTGTACACTGCTGCTGCACACATTAGTGTAGGTACGTTTCAACCCCCATACGCGGCGTCGACCCGGGACACGAGCGTTGACAAATCCATCCCCGGGGAGGGGGTGCAGGTGGTGTGGCCGTCGTTATTATATTATCATTTATTCATTATTGTTATTACCATCGTAAAACGTAATTGCGCTTGCAACAGCACTATAATATTATATATCTTAGCAGTGGCATGACGTTTTGGTTACAAGTTCAGCTCTTGAATGACGGCGGAGTGAAACGTCAGATTTTTGTCAGTTTTAAGACTGCTGCAGTAAAAACTGTTCGTGACAATTCCGAAAAATCAATACCCTGCACGGCTTAATATTTGATTTATGTAGACCACCGTGCAAAATTATATTTCGTGTGTTTTAATATATAATATATAATAGTTATAATTGTATAAACCAATTCAAAAAACTCTCCAAGTATTTAGGACGTAGGTATTTATATATAATATAGTTTTGTTCAGATTGATTGAAATCTGTGATATGTGTACAAATCCGTGAAGTTCTCCGCCTGATTTCCATTTAAATGCGAATACTGCATAGTATAATATTATTTTAATTAAAATGCAATATTTGAAATCGTCAATTGGCATTGAAAAATATGTTTGAATTTACGCTCGCCCCTTTGAAACTATTCACGCGGTACAATGTGGATAGTATTTCTGTTTTCCGCGTGACTTCTCCTCGCCAACCTTTCAGATATTCCTTATTAATGTATATATATTAACTTGAAGCACCGAACTTTGTATCAAAAGGTATTACGATTCTAAAAATAACGTTTCTTGGAATCTCTTTTGATTATTTATATGCAGATACAATTCGAATTATTCTTTCGCACCTATTCATTACTTATCGATTTTGTGAAATTAAAAAACTGAATGCAATTTATTTGAATCAAAAAATCACATTTTTTTATCTTTTATTTTATGTTTCATGCAATCCACATAAGACATAACTAATGAAACGTGGAAACCATAACAATTAACGGAAATGGGAAATGGTAGTTTTTCGTGGACCCAAAACGATAAAAATTAAAATAATTCAGAAATTTTAGAAACACTTGGTATGGAATGTTTAATCTTAATTACATATTTAATATAGTATATTATTTAGTTGAACCAAACTGCCTCCTCGTTGGTAATAATACTTTAATGACGACTGTTGTCTTTTAAGTTTTAACCGAAATAGGTAGGTTAAGTAGAAGATACTACATTTTTTTTTTTATTAGCTTTTTACTATAGTACCAAGGTACTATAATATTAATAATTTCCTATTTTAGAAAAATAATTTTTGAAAGTTAAAATTTCTCTCATTTGGTAATATTTGTAGTCGTTTTTTTTATCCATAGACTCAAGATAAAAAAAAAATAAATTGATGATACCTGACTTCTAAAATAACGTATTTAACAATTTCTGCATATAAATATTTAAAAAATATTTTTAATTTCCATTGAATATTTATTAAAATATAGTTATAACAATTCTAATCTTTAGCAGGGGTTGGATAGGTTAGAATATAATAAAATACCTAAACAGTTACAGAGTTCAAACACAGCAGCTCTCTGTATAAAACTTACAATAAAGATTTTAAATTTTAGTTATATTACATAATATCCTATACCTGTACTATAGTATGTATTATACATAGTCATGATTTTTGATTTTTAACTCAAGATTTTTAAAATTCTTATTTTAATTAATTTTTCAAAATACTGCTTCTCGTGGATTTGAAATAAAATATTCCAGTTTTTAGGAGTTTACACAGCATCATCATTTTTTTTTTATATTATGAATACACTTTATTGTATATTGTATAATAGATTATGGGTATACCCTTTAAGCAAATTATTAAATGGTGTTCGTGCAACGGTATATATTAATATATAATTATAATATAGCAAATAATTGATATTTCTATATGGATTTAACGGCAAAATACGCTTTTAAATTACGTTATTAATACGGTTAATTTTAATGGACGTATACTTCATCCACAGGAAATCTATTGGGAATTGCCCACAAACTGATACGCACCACGGCCTCAACGAAAGTCGCGTTTTTATTTTTGTTGTCATCGTTTGAAATGTATCACTATTAAAATGTCATCCGTGTAGTCAGAACCGGGAAAAATCAAAATTTCTAAATATCATAACAATGAAACACACATATTGTATGCTCTACCTATATGACATATATTATGATATACACGTAAATCTCTGTGTTGCCTTCCGCTCGCCGTGGTCGTGGGGGGGGGGGGGGTTAGGATTGCTCATCATAGCATAGCCGGGAGGTAATTTCCGTAACACATACAACTGATCTACTCGCGATATAATAACATTTTTTAAGTTACTGACGCTGAACTAGAGCGTGTGCTGTTCCCCCACGGTCTTGTCTCGTCACGACTACCGAGCCTCCACCGGTCGTCGGAGCGCGACATCTGCAGCACCCACCACCGTTCTCGCATGAAAAGTTGCAGCAGCCGTTATAGGTATTATCGCCGTGCGTAGTCACATTTTCGCAACATAATAATAAAGATATAATGTGTATCGGCGTGCACTGCATCCCATCGTCGGGTTTGGGATCAACTCCGCAGAGAGCCCTGGTCAAGTCGTTCGCCTTGTATTTTCCGTTTTTCATTCCGCGAGAGTTTTATTATTTATAATATTATGCAAGTCCTGCACAGTACTATGTGCATGTACCAATGCAAACGACGTGCACGCATATATGACATACATATTATTATAAACATATTATTATATTACATAGCCTCCACTGAACCACTCGTTCCGTCGAGATATAGGTGCGCGGTCGAAAAGGTTACGGCGGCCGATGAGACGCGAACACGGCCGCACCTGACCGGGTTTCCACACCATCCACCCCTCCTTTAAACCACCCCCTCCTAACCCAACCAAAAGACCCGCAGCGGACGAGCCCGCACTCACACTCGTGGATATATACATAATATAATTTATACGTGTTCACACACACACCCACACATGCGCTCTATCATCATATATGTATATATACATATAATATATATATTATTATACGCTTGCACGTACATATTATATATATACGACGTACATCCCCCGGGGGACGACCGCCGCCGAGACGCTCGAGAGACAGCAGCTGGTCCCCCCGCTGCAGTTGTGCCGCTGAGAGCAGCCGCCGCCCGCGCTCCTACCCACACACGACCGATATAACTCCGTCTTCTTCTGTACTTGCAAAATACACACGCACACGCACACGCACACACCCACACACATAATATATATATACGCGCCTCCACACGCACAAACCGGCATCCTCGTCGACGCCGACGCCGCGCCCGTCCATCGGTATATAGTGTACCCCCGAGAGACCGGCTACGACGACGACGACGACAACCACGATTCGTATACTATACTATGCGCCACTACTATTGCGACTGCTATACGACTGTTACTATATATTATTATTATTATTATTATTATTGTATATAGTATATAATACCATACCTATAGCTGTATAATACTTGTACTAACTATACTACTACTACCTATACAAATGGTACTACACGCGAATCGGTACGGAAAAGTTTGTTACCTCCACTGCTATTCGTCCTGTTGGCCGTCTAGTCGAGGTACGTGACGGCACTAGTAGGGGGGGAGGCAGTGGCGCCTCGTCAGGGAAAAACGACGACTACCCCGTCCCTCCCCTGCGGGCGTGTAAAGGGTGCGGGCGGTGGTGGAGCTGAAGGCATACTCGCGAGAAGCGTATACCGGCGGGAAAACCGAGCCGGCAACGCCGCGTCCCCAGAGACCTGACCGTGCCCGTTGAATTTCCCATTGCGTTACAATGGGAATTCATTTTGACCGATGTTCCTGCAGCCGCCGCCACCCACGTACAACTCGCTAACGGACATCCCAAAGTAATTATGATCTCGAATCGATTTTTTTTATATATAAAACATTTATATGTGTATATAAATACATATATAGGTGTCTGCACAGTAATAATGTTTCGTGTCACGAGCAAAACACTGTTCACACATACATTATATTATCATGGTATATTATATTAACATACTATAGAGCAGGGTCGACCAAATGGTCGATTGAACGCTATTTCAAGATCAGTTGTCGATAGAATTTATTATCATAAACTTAGTGACCGCCCATAAAATCCTAGTGACCACTGCAGTCAATGGTCGTTCATATTTTTATGGCTACTCAAAGGAAAAATATTTTTTCAGTAGATTTTTATCAAAATAAAGTTTAGCCACCCCTGCTATAGAGTATAAGGCATGTATATTATTGGTCAATATCAAAAAAAAAAAGTTAGGATAACTTTTAGTATAACAGCCACTTTTTGAGTGATTTTAAATAGAAAAAAGCGGGTAGGTGGATGTCGCTCTGCTGTACAGTATAGGTTACAAGTGGGTGACTGTTTGATAAATGGTATTAAATTTGAAATCAATGATTTAATATCATTGTATATGAAAAACGATTCTGAGCTGAGATGGTTAGTCAGTGTGCATGTTTTATATTATATTTATATTTTTATTTCTCATTATTAATATTGTAGCCGGGAAGTTGAACTAATATTATAAAATTACCGCAAAATAACTAAAAATGTTATTCTTGGTTATTTAATATGTATGTAATTTCGTCCAAATTCGATCATAAAATAACTATAAAAAAATATGTGTTTATAATTTTTAGATTTTTTGGATACAGAATAACCTACTTAAGCGGAACTTAGTTTTAAATTTTCAATCCTTAGCTTTAAAATTTGAACATTTTATCAATTTTCAAACATCAAAATCATTTTTAAATTTTAAATTTAGTAAATGTTGTCCAAAATCGAACTTTAAATGCTTATAAAAAAATGTTGCTTATGTATTTTTAATATTTTTCAACTACTATTGTAACAATATATCAGGAGCCTTGTATTAAACGTTGAAGCTTTTTGACCCAACGAACAAAATTTTAATGACATTTATAGAAAAAAAAACTAAAAAAATAATTGTAAACAGAATATGGCCGTAAACAGCTCAAAGCGAGTCAAAATATTTTATTTAGTATAAATTTGTAAGGGCAGTGTAACCACTGGGTGACTCCTCCCATCACGCTTTCATGTAAATATTTTTCTAATATCACATATTCTTATTGTCCCTAAAGGAACAGATTGTATATACCTTATAAAATATAAAAAAAAAAGTATGAATTTGTGCTAACCAACACTATTCGATGTATATTTACAATAATTAACTAAATATTAGTTAGGTATAAACGCCACAACAAAGGAAGACTGTATCTAAAGAATGTCAAACGATATAATATTATATCATATTATCATAATATAATGGATATTATATACTTGCGTACATAATATATGGTTGGAGTTTGGAATGGTTATCGTGATATAATATTTCACGTCACAAAGTGATCCGAGCGCTCCGTAATATTCATAAATGCACACACCAGTGGTGACAAATCCAGCTTTCTCGTGATGCTGTTCAAAAGATAGCTGTAAAATGATTCGTCAATCTTCAGCTGTGTAGCCGTGACTGTAGGGTGCCAGTTCCGAATTAAATATGTGTGGCGCCCTAGACAATTATTACCTACTTAAGTCAATAAATTTACTCCCTATACGATACTAAAATAATCTGCAGTTTTAACATTAACCAGCTAATTTTAATAAATAAAACAGTGTTTATTAAATCATTTCACTAAAATTTTTAGGTATTCATTTACAGCAAAAATGAATTTGTTTTTATTTTTTACTAATTAAAAAAAAAAAAATCTTAACAACTATAAAAAGAAATATAACTTATAGTAAATCGAATAGTTTAGTTTATAAAATTTAAACTTCAAATATTTACGGCGGTCGGTGAAAGCTTGCAACTCACGACGGTAATGTCCGTCGCACCCTGATAATATACAATAAATATTATAATTATTGTAATTTGACAAGATCCAAAAACTATTTTCTTCAATATACAGTGACAATGTGATATATTATGATATTCATATTGATTTTTATCCCCGCTAACCCGCAAAAAATAAAAAAAAGTTTTTCGTTTTCGTTTCCGAAGCCTTTATAACGATTAGAGCCCCTAGCCAAGTATAATAGGTATAATTCACTGGGTGGTGAAGAAGGCAATTGGTTAATTTTATAAAAATACATTTTTCTTATCGTTATAAGTGTTATACCCACCTATATTATTATTTGTTGCATAATTGACCCTCCCGCCATTACAAAATCCTAGCTATGATTAGTGATGATATTAATGCGTGTTAACTGCTTTGGTATACTGCACCTAGCGTCCTATCCCGTAATTTATTGGTGCGTGGTAGGTATCAGTGGCATCTATAGAATAGGGATGAACAGGGGATTTCTTACGGGGGAGGAGATTTGAAGAATAAATCCCCTAAGCCTTATTTTATTATCCAATTTAAATAACTTATAGCATTTATTAAATAGGTAAAGACATTTTTTTATGTACGTTACATTTTACTTTATTTTATGCAAATATGAAAGATTTGCTAATCACAATTTACTACAAACTTGCATGCTTTGTCGTTCGGTAGGTACCTTCCGTCTTGGGTAGAAGTTTTTACACAAAAGTCTAAATTCAAACACGTCAACAAATTTATATTACTGTAATAATGCAATGGAAATTTGTCTATTTTCAGACGACAGCCTGTCTGAATATGAACGCATGCATTATATTTATTTCATTCAACTATAAAATATTGTAGTTGACACATGACTTTTAATCTAAAACCTCATTTGAAATATTTGGATAATATTAATATACTTAGGAGGTAGGAGTTAGGATTGTATTATGTAAAACATAATATTTTTGGTGACTACTAAATCATACTGTGTGTCTGTTTTATTGCCAAATAAATATTATAGAATCTCAAATAGGTACCTAGTATATTTAATTATATTAATTTATGAAAAATGGACATGCCCAAAAACACTATATAATTAAATATAATATAGAGTTTAGACTATACAGACTATATATGTATATACATTGAACAATTATAAGATTAGTAAAATAAATAAGTGTAAACGACAATACAGTAATTCATAAAAAATCAGGTTAAAAGTTACAACACATCATTCGAATTCAATATAAAATATAATTTTATTATAATTCAACATCATCATAGTTAGTTACACCAAAACCATGTTAATATACATGACGAAGGTAATGACGTGTTGAAGCTTGGTCAACTTGAACGGATTTTTTTCTTTAAAAAGTCAATTTTTCCCCAAGCTCAGACCTTGGATCAGCCAGAGAACTTAAATTTAAATTTCGGATTACGCTTGATAATTGCATGGCTAGTGAGAACTGAGAATGGCCATCGATATGTAAAACTTTTATTCATATTTCTCAAATGTCATATCATAGTAACACAACCCAATAGCATACATCGTTATTTTTTTAGTTGTTCACTATTCAGCAAATTCACATTTTTAGATTTTTACACATCTTGTTAAGTACTAAATTAATTACACTATCGATTGTCGGGTAGTGTGTAATACGTCGATATTTAATCCGCAATCATTTCTATCACCAATTATTGATTATATTAAATTTACTCCTTCTCCCGTGTTTGTGGTCCATCAATCTTTTTATTCATGAAAATAAAAATTATCATTGTATTTAGGTTTACAGTTTACTGTTTACACGTCATCGTGTCAACATTCAACCGGTTATTCTTATGGAAATAATAGACGGAAAGGCGGCAACAGTTGTCTTGTGCACGTGTAATATTTTATCTATCTATATATACCTAATAGCTGGTGACACGTCCTCCCGTAACGGTAGCGATTTTCCGTAAAGGTATTAATGCAATAAAAATCTACTACCTGCTGTAACAAAAACGCGGATATTGGTGCACGCGCGATATAGTTATATATATGTAGAACATATTGTTATAAAGTCAGTGCTAATCAGTGCAATGTCACGGTCGGCGAACACGCAGTGGCATTGTGGCATACCTACTAATATTTATAACACTATTATAATATTATGTTTCCTATTATCATATTTTACGCCGGTCATACACTCGCTGTTTTATATATTATTATTGTAATTCACAATGTATACCTATTATAATATAATGATGATAATTATTAATAAAAAAATATATGGTACTAATTTGAATAAATAAAATCGTAGGCAGGTATGATGTATACCCTGCTAGGATGACATATGTGATGAAGCATGCTGTTGTACACATCTCTCCACCGTGCATTATTATAATATGCATAGTGTCTAGAAAGTTTGGAAGTTTTTCACAAGTATGCCGACGGTATAATAAACGTGTTTTGCAGAGTTTTCCAACGTAAATATATATACGTGTGTGTGAGTGAAGTATAAATAAGAACCGCTGCCGGTCGTTGAGAAAAAAGCGTCATACCCTCCAGTGCTTTTGAAAAACAGAAGTGGATTTTTATCCCGCGCACTCCGCTGCATCCTATGCACTACATGCATTGCACGTATATTTCGAAAGCGGTGTTACCGTATATACATAGGTACATCTATCGCATGCTCCAAACTCGTAACCATAAAAACCAGTGCAGTGCATGTTATAATAACGCTACGATTTCGCACCACGCGGTAATTGAACACGACGTATTTTATGGGTATATGGAGGTGTAGCTGGTGTATAATATCGGTGTACTTACGTCTGAGCGAACGAGGTGTAGCCTGTTTCCTCCTAGACATGATGCGTGCGATACCGCACGATTCGCGGGCGGCCGCGTGGAGTTCGCGCCTTTTTATCTCTCTCTCTCCCTCTCACACACACACACACTTTCTGTCTCTCTCTCGCTCTTTATATCTCTAGTCTTTTCCGCTACTTTATTATTTATAGTTATTTGTTTTTTCGTTTTCGCACACAAGTCCCTCGCCGCGCCCGCCGATGTAAACGCGATCACGCGATCCGACCGACCGACCGACCGACCGACGGTAGCGGCGAGACCACTACGAGTGGGCTAATATACGAGTGCGAGTCCGACGATCGGAGGAGCTGCAGCGCCAGACGTTTCTTCCACCGCCGCACGTGCGTCTACGGAAACGGTCACCACTCTCGTGGGGTGAAAAAAAAGCCCGGCACGTGTGTATTATATTATAATATCTTAGACACTTGGATAGGCACTGGGTGAACAATATCGTATATACGACGTACAGATAATAGATATTGTAATTATTATTATTTCCGCACTTTCACCGCCGCTGTTAAAAATATATATTTAATTAATTTTTTTTCGCACGCGACGACTACCTCGTGCGATTCCCCGATTCCCAGTACGAATTTCCGCGGTGTATACGCGATTGTGCCACTTACGAATAGGCATATATATGCATAATGTACGTGTGTGCTGTATTTACGCGTCGCAGTCGTGCGTGCGTGTTGAGCGCGTGTGGCGTATAAGAGAACACTTCCGGTCCGGACAACGTCGGGCCAGTGACTTCCGCCGCCAGCGAAACGTTCGTCGCCGGTGCCGCCGACGCACGGCCATGAGCAGACGGGCCGGCGCGCGCAACCCTTATAATATATACCTATACGCATCGTGTGCGCGCCTGCTGTATATACTTAGGTATACCTTACATTATATATATATATATATACGGTCATACGGATCGTACACGTGTACGCGATATTTTATACCTATGGACAGTAAAATAATTAATACAATTTAATATATTTATGTATAAATATTATAATATTATTATTGTTATTATATTTATTGTCTTCACCGCCACTTCTTTTTACTATCGATGTTTTATTATGATTGCTATTGTTTTAAACCTTTAAGTCAAGAGCCTAGTACATACATACGGCGATAAATTAGAGCGCGTCGACAATGTCCTTATTATAGGTCGAACCGCTAACGTGCAGCCGCGCGTTCTCCGAAATTACAAGCGTTTACCTTGTTTATAATATACATATATATATTATTATATTGTCAATGTTTACACTCTCTTATCAAAGTCAAAGTGCTTTCGGTAAAGACTTTTGCTATTTACTTCAAGAATACTTGAGATCAAATACCTGTGTGCTCCACTACTATGCTATAATATTGTATATACTTATTTTATTATTTTCAAGAGAACAATGTTAAAACTTTATACATGATAACACAAATATCAAAAAAAAAAATGTCTGCATAAAATATATTTACAGATAAGTTAATATCATATCCTAATGTAGAATGCGTTGCACATTACGAAATCAGTACTCCAGTTGTTTTTTTTTTTTAAGCAATATAGTCTGCACATAATTAACAAGGATTTACATGAAATTGTATTTACTACTAAATCAAATATTCTTAGTTAGATTGCTACATTGACTGAACACTATTTTTCAACGTTTTGAAATATGATTTTTTTAGATTCTGAGCGGAGCGATGAATGTATTGATTTTACAATGATGTGTGTTTTTTTTTAATTTTAATTTTTTTAACGACAAAATCGACAAATTTTCGACAAAATCGATTTTGATTTTTGTAGTAGCTCTAAAAAAAATGACCGTAGATACATGCAATTTTGACCGAATGTTTATATTAGCACTTTCCTATACCATTTTCAAAATATTCTGACTTATTTTGAACTGTAAACGGACATTTTCAGTTTCCAATTTTTTTAGTTTTTTTTTCTATAAATGTCAATAAAATTTTATTTGTTGGGTAAAAAATCTTGAAAATTTAATAGTAGGCTTCTAATATATAGTTTCAAAGGCAGATAAAAAATATTAAAAATCCATAGTCACAATTTTTTTTTTATAGGTAATCAAAGTTCAAATTTTGAAAAAATACGTAAAAATGACGAAAATGTGCAATTTATTTTGAGTTAGAAATTCATAAAAATTTTTCTTTTTATATCTAAGGTTTGAAAATGTAATACAAGATTCCTCATAAGTTTGCCTAATTTTATCAATAAAAAAATGTTTATAAGCAAGTCAAAATAAATTTTTATGAGCATTTTGAGTTAAAATTTTTACAAGATTAGATATTCACTCGATTTCTCATTTAGCGATTTTTTTATTTTATTGCAATTCAAAAACGAATAACTCAGCTGTAGATGCATGAAAATTTCACTGAATGTGTATATTAGCATTTTCTAGATACCGTCTAATTTTGAATATATTTTGACTGTTTTTGAGCTTTTTACGGACCATTTCAATTTTCAATTTTTTAGTTTTTTTTATATAAATACCAATAAATTTTTATTTGTTGGGCCAAAAATAATGAAAATTTAATACAAGGCTCCTGATATATTGTTACAACAGCAATTGAAAAATATTAAAAATACATAGTCACACATTTTTTTTATAAGCATTTAAAGTTCGAATTTTGACAAAATTCGTCAAAATCTCGAAAATTATCAATCATTGTAATTAAACAATTATAAAATGGTCAGTTATTATAACTAAGGATTGAAAATTTAAAACAAACATTCTAATAAATAGTACATACTGCAATCAAAAAATCTAAAAAATATATAAACACAGTTATTTTTTACAGACATTTAAAGTTCAAATTTGGACGAAATTACATATTAAAATCAATTTTAACGAGTAAAAGTATATATAATTATATTTTTCTAGCATCACTGATAATTTTAGGTTAATAATTAAATAATATGAATAATATTAATTCAACTTAGCAGCTACCGTATAATAACAATATCAATATAATTTAAAATATCCTAGACTGACATACCGTCTCCGCTCAGAATCGTTTTTCATATACAATGATATTATATCATTGAATTCAAATTTAATACCATCCATTATACAGTGATCTACTTGTAACCTACTGTACAGCAGAGCGACATCCACTTGACCCCCTTTTTTTTATTATTTAGTTATACAGATATTTACAATCTGTTTACTAAAATATTTGGTAAATTTGTTACATATGGTAAATAACAAAATTTCTCATGAATAATTTGTGGAAGAAGCTGTTAACTAATGGCAAAAATATAATATAATTTCATTTCAAAGAATCATACATAAGATTTGAGACCAACTTATTTTTAATCAAAATATTTTTGCTATATTCATTTTCCAAATGTTATTAATAATTTAGAGTGGGAATATGGAATGATTTCTAATATTTAAATGGTTTTGCTCAATATTCCAGACCTCCTGTTCCTACCCTTTCTCCCCAAAAAATTAAATGTATAGTTACGTCCTTTGTAAGTTATATGTAAAGTATAAAATAAAAAAAACAATTTTATAATTGAGATTTGAGACGTAATATTTATTAATAAATTATTATATACCAGATACCTACAACTTACAAGTATATAGGTACATATTAGTATATTACCTACCTTGGATCATAATATAATAGATACACATTAATACCTATATTATAAAGGTTCTATATATATATATGACTATAAATAACAAATAGTTATATATATATTATATAAATGTTTTTTTTCTATTTTTGAATAACAGTAACACAATTTAAAAGTAAAAAAAATAACGTAAATCACGTAGTTTAGTGATTAGTGATTACTGCCGGTTTTAACTCTTAATATTAATATATTCATTGTATAAATATTTAACTTCTTTGCGTGTAGAAATGTAGAATGCAATACCTATTATATTATTTATTATATGGCGATTAACGGTACGCATAACATTTTATATGATACAAGTCGGAACATTATACATATTTATACAGGTGGATACACATAAATAATAAGGTTAAACGTTATTGTGATTTGTGACAAATGTTTAAAGGATTATTATCTATTATTACCTATATATACAATATACATTTATACCTACTCATTCACCCACAATCGCCAGTCGCCAACACTAATCGGATACTACATAATAATTATTATCAAACTTCAGCAAAAATAAACGTTAAACGTAATAACGTTTATAGCACATTTATGGAAAATATATAGGTACCTACCTAAGTGATTAATGTAATATTATTATCATACTTTGATAACCGTTTAAATTACTTTTATCTCTATTAGAGGTTTTAAATTAATAATATATCATACAGGTTGTTTACAATGAGTATATTATGTGTATCATTTATTTTGTTTTCAACGCATCCTTGACGCTATTACGCGTAAGTATTTAAGCAGTTAATTATTGGTAAAAATATTAAAATACATTTACCGAAAAGTGCTCAGCAGCCCCTAGTGCCTATAGTAGCCAGTAGGTATTCTAAATGTTTACGGTTTATATATTACCCTAACAGGCAACAGCTATAACAGATCGACAACATTACCGACTAATCTATATTGACGCAGACATCTGAAAACGATGTATACCTACTGAAAAAGTACCCTACAGCTTTACCACAGAACAAAACTCTTGCATTATAAATTGACATCATTATTATATTTTGTGATTATATTATGTTAAAAATTATAATTTAAAACTCATACGTACATAAGATTGAATATTTTCCCCTATTTTCAAAATTATAGACCACTAATATCTAATATCATATTATTTTATCATAGCACGGTTCATCGGTGCATACCTGAATGACGGCATTATGGTACACTAAAGAAATAAATTACTTATATAGTAATCAAAATCCTAATAAAACGGTCACTTTTCTATTAACAATCTTCGCACAACCAAAATACAAAAATTGAAAACTTTAAACGGCCGTAAATTTTAAACTATTAAATTTCTTTTTTTCGTAATTATACAACAAGAGTAGGTACTTTCGATTAAAAAAAAAGGGTTGCGTGGTAAAGTAAGTTTGTTCCGATAACAATGATAATATAGACATGTATTAGAATGTCGAATTGGTGAACTTCGAAACCAGTCCGACTGACAAATTCTGATTGCACAATAGTTCTCAACTTGTGGAAACACATAATTTTAAAAGTTTGTATTAAAATTTGTGATAGAAATGGTAAGACTGCAGATTTGTTCCAACATTTTAGTAATTTGTTTCAAATTTTAAATAATATACAGGATTACAGTAGGTATTTACAATCATACGATTTTCAGTTAGGTATAATGAATGTAAATTTTTCCATGGTAGATATTATGAATTATGATAAGATTGTGGTGATTCTTTTCTTCGTGCACGGTGGCGTAAAAATATGGTATCACTGAAATAAACTATTCTACTTTTTTTATTTAAATATTCAGTGGAAGATGAGCGTATAAAATAGCCAACAACAGTATTCTACGATCGTGAACTGTCAAAAATAAAATAAATTGTGATGTTTTAAATAAAACAATAACCAAAAAACAAAAGAACTCGCTCTTCTATAATTTAATAGGTATAGGTATTGAGTGTACCTCGTCATTGAGTATCAGTGTGTCACTGTAATGGTTCGATCATGAATGTATAAAATATTTGAATTCAATGATAAATTATTACGAACGTATAGGCTTTTAGCCTATATTTTTACAAGGATATTATTATTTTAATATTTTAGATTGAACTTATTTTTGCCAATAACAAATCGCATCTAATATACCTACTATATAGGTAATAATTATTAGGTATGTATAATATTATAGGTACTAGCCGTTATAAGATATAACCTATAATCCAATCCAAACAGTGTAAATAGGTTAGTGGTTTAAATATATTCTTAAAATTAATATAATTATTTTAATAGTTAAATTATGTTTAGTAAATAATATTATATGTACTTAATAATAAAAGCTTCAAGTCAAATAATAATATTTTTTAAATTAAGAAATATATATAATATTTTAAACGTGTTAAGACAATAATAGTTTTAACAATTAAAATATTGGTTTACAAGATCAAAGTAATTTAGATAAATAAAAACTATAAAAACAAAATTAAATTATATAGGTACAATTTCTTTCAATCTCCGACATTAACTAATTTTGGCTTACGGGGGCTTAGCCCCCAAAAAAGGCCTTCAAGGAACTAATCTCCTTTTTTAGTCGTGTGGGATTGAAGCCCTCCACACACATTGATGTTAACAATGTTAGCCCCCCTGGGCCCTGACACCTAACCACGGCTACAAATTTTGAAATATGGAACTCGACACAGTGATTGTAATGTAAATCTGGCTTTAAAGCGGCGTAATCGTGATGGAATCGGATCCTAACTAACCTCCACCATTTGAATTTTTTTCTAAATTTTTTAACAAAAAATAAATGTCTGCTATATTATTCCGTACGCGTTCTACCTGGTAAGGGACTGTTGTCTACCACGAAATTACGAAAAAGTACGGAAGTTTACGAGAGTAAAAATTCCAAATAGCATTCAAAAGCATCAGGAAAAAAAACCAAAAAATATTACTCAGAACCAGTTTTTGAAAAAAACTCGATATTGGTTTTTAGTGTAACTCTAAAAAATATAAAACCAGATGAATGTGTATATTAGTAATTTCTATGTATCATACAATTTTTGAAATATTGCAACTCTTTTTTGAACAATCTTTACTGTAAATACAAAATATTTTGCTCGTAGAAAAGGTTGAAAATGTAATACAACGTTCCTCATAAGTTTTTGTTAGTGGAAATTAATAAAAAGTTGAATGTAAATCCATAATATATTTTTATGAGCGTCTAAAGTTAAAATGTAGACAACATTCATCAAAACCAGGAAAATTTGCAAATTATTTTGAGTTAGAAATTTATAAAAACTATTCTATTTATGTTTAAACTTTTAAAATTGTATACAAGATACCATTAAGGTTTTTTACATAAAACAGCAATTAAAATTTACCGGAAAGTCAAATACATTTTTTATAAGAGTTTGAAGTTAGACATATTTTGATATTTAACCATAAATTAACAAATTATAATACAATAATTTTCTTATTTTGTTGTTGCTTAAAAACTAATAACCGTAAGTACTGAACATTTTCATCAAATGTTTATTTTATTATTTTATATACATAATAAAATTTTCAAAATATTTTGACTCGTTTTGAGTTATTTATAGACATTTGAATGATTTTTTTTCTTTTTATAAATGTCAACAACATTGTATTTGTTGGGTCAAAAAGCTTGAAAATGTAAGATGAGGTTCCTTATTAGTATTTATAATGGCAATTGAGAAAAATTAAGGATCCATAGGCACGATTTTTTTATAAGTATTTGAAGTACAAATATTGACAAAATTTATCAAAATCTCAAAAATGTTCAAATTATTTTGTAGTTAAAAAATTATAAAATGTTCAATTTTTATTTTTTATAACTATTTATTGAATATTTAAAACAAGGATTCTCATAAATAGTTCAAACCGTATCTAAAAAATATATAAACACTGTTATATTTGATATACATTTTAAGTTAAAATTTGGACGAAATTATATTAGAACCAAGGATAATAGTTTTAGTTATTTTGTTATAATTTAAAAATAATTTTTGTGGGCGTATGAAACTTTTAGAGTATATTATTAAATTTTATCCACACAATGACATATTCAAATGTAATTTTTTTGGCAAAAATTTATCTAACCTTCTATTGCCTAATGATAAAATTAATAATTAGGTACTTTAATCATAATAATATCATCAATTAATATACTTGGTAATATTATAGGCTTACAGACCGTCTTCGCCCAGAATAGGTTTTTTTTATATACCTATACAATGATTTTGTATCATTGAATTCAAATTTAACACATCCATTGCAGTGACTCTCTAGACACCTAATGAACAGCAGAGTGTTATCCACTTACCACTTTATTAATTTATTCATTTCAAGCGAACCAAAAAATCATTTTTGAAGGACAGTCATAGTCGCCTCCTCGCAATTTAGGTACTATGTTTTCACTTCGTTGGCCGCAATTTACGTTTGTCGAAAAATCTCTTTGAAAATTGTCTCATAGTTATAAATACTAAAATACGTTATAATATGTATAGGTTTGGAAATATGTAGAAAAACTAACCTAACCTAACCTATCGGTCAGAATATTAGGTAATATAACTTATTAAAACTAATAAGTAATAACTATTACAACTACACGGCTGTCGCGATCATTTGTATAACACTTTGTAATAACGGAGGTAGACTTCGATTGGCTACTATTAAAACCTGTATATCATACCCACTGAAAAGAACAATTTGAAAAAATGTCGGTAGTAATTATAGAGTTCAAATATCGATTTAATATACCTAAATAAAATGTATTGACAAGTTGATTTTGAAATCGATCTTTTCGAATTTTCGAATATCACCTTTCAAGGTGGATGAGTTGCCCTTTGTCCGCGTTCCGACGTAGTAGGATTGCCTACCGGGGCGGCTGAACTGCACTTATTGCAGTGAGTATTACATCCAAAAGGATTTGAAAGGTCTTCATTTTTTTTAAGAGATGTGATTTTTTACGGGCAACAAAGTGCACGGGATCAGCTAGTATATTATTATATATGAATAATTGTATAAACCGAAACGGCAAAACCGAATTAAATCAATGTAATTCGCATTGATGATTGCATTTTTTGCATATACGTAAGCGTGGTAATTATATATTAATGTATATTATAGCTGAGCCATTTAGATTTATAAAATACAAACTGTTTACGCTTTAGAAGCTGAATATCAAAGTTAAAAGAGGACATCACACCCGACCGCGTGTATTTTCTTCGACGCACAAATGTATAACATAGAAAATGTGTATTCAGCAGAACCAATTTTACGTTGTTAGCATTCCATTGACCTACTTAATGACAAGGTACCCTCGAATTTACTTACTGTGATATTTTAGTAGGTAGTAAACTTTTTTTACCACTCATCTATATAATAAATAATAATAATACATCCAAATTCTTAAATAATAAAAATAAAAAGCTGTTCATTGTAGTAAGAGCATCAATCAAGAACGGGTGGACCGTTTTGGTTTATTTTTTTTCTATAAATATTAATATTATTCCAAATTATGTTTTTTCGGAAAGAAAAATTGGAGAAGTTGTTCGAAAAATAGAAAAACTAAAAGGTCTTTTTTCAATGGAATTTTTCTATAAATTGTTTTTTGTTTATAATTGGGTTACCAAATTACATATTAGAAATTAATATTTATGTTTTTTTTTCTATCCCTATAGATAGTGATTGTTTTTGTTAATTTATAGATTTGCCATTATTAGGTAGGTAGGTACATAAATACATTTAATATTACTATTAGTAGATAAAATATGGTGTATATATTTTTTTTCCAATATATTTATAAAAAAAAAATCTTTGGTAGGTACGACTAAGACAAGCCATCTATAATGTAGTAATAATAGAAATAAATATTTTTTTTCCTATAAAAACCGTTGCACTGGTTATGTATAATATAATTGCTTTATGATTTGATAGTTGGATATAATTTTAACCTAAAATTTTGTTATTTGGTCACTGTATTTTTTAATCGCGTGGTAATCTAACCCTGTATAATATAATTTATAACGTGTCCTGACTGACTGATCAACGTAGAGCCTAAACTACGATAGCAAGAGACTTGACATTTTCACGGTATCTTCGTATCACCATGTAAGACATAATTGCGCACTACTGCACTGAGAAAGGATTTTCGCATTTTAATTGGTGCTAGTAGAAAAATTTTACAAAACAATAAATACAATAATATGTAAATATGACTAAAGGTCAAGCATTTTATAAAAAAACAGGAAGGATTTGACAGTTCAAGGAAGGTTTAGATAATAATATATTAAATTATTTATTTTAAGTTGGCATAACAGTTATTTAGATCATATTCTGTGTTTAGATCATCAACGCATATTTGTTTATTTCTGATAGCAATTGGTTACCCGTAAGAAGAAAGTTATGCACAAATTTAAAATTAAATCTTTTCTATTTTTTTTAAGTTTTGAACAGCATTATGCACAGAATATTAAATAACAATTTTAACAAAGTTTGAATCATACAATCATATTTTTTACAGACAACAAAGCGCACAGGGTCATCTTGTATTATATAAATATAAATTTATTATTGATTTTGAGTTGAAAATTAGATTTTCAGCCATTAACAAAAAAAATAAATCACTTGCTTGATAAATTTCTTGATGTATCAACACTTCTCTAACACTTTTCGTAATTACCATAGAAATTAATTTAAAAAATTTCTTGTTGAAAGTACAAATTTGAAATTTAGACTTAATTTCCAGTTGTTAGAAAGAGATAATTTCTTTAGGATGTATCTTTTAAAACAAAGCAATTATACAAAAATAGAACAGACTTTACTTAAAATCTATAAAATTTACATATATTTTGAATCTGTATTATAAGAATAATTAATAAAATATAAATGTAACATTTGTAATGAATAATGATATGTAAATAATATTTTATGTTTTTACAATTTTAATGTTACCAAAATGTGTCAAAGTTCTTACTCAGATTCTAATAATTCGTCTAATGTCTTAATAATTCTAAACTTTGAACTTTTCTCAGGATCCAGAGGAGCATTGCCAGGTCTTAACAATAGAATTGAATTACAACCAGCCTTTACAGCTGCTTCTGCTTCAACTACTACATCAGTTAAGAATAAAATATCACTACAGTTTACATTTATCTGATTAGCAATATTTGTATAACTAGTTTTTGAGCCTTTTGGACCCATTTTAGTGTCAAAATATTCTAGAAATATATCAGACACATCTCCGTACATGGAATATTGAAATAAGTACTCTTGAGCTTTTGTACTCCCAGAGGAGTAAGTGTATATACTTTTACCCAAGTCAGTTAGCTTATTTAAAACTGGTATTACATCTTCATATAAATGACCTCTCAGAAGACCACTTTCATATCCATCTTTCCATATGTGACCTTGTAATTGCTTTAGAGCAGTAGTTTTCTTATCGTTGGTCATCTGCCATAATACATTATTGATAACTGATTTCTTTGCATCGTCGCCTATTAATATTGGTACAAAGCCTTCAACATCGGAATCAACAACTGCTTGTGCACGTAATAATTCTAAATCTTGTTGAAAACTCTCATCGTCCCAGTATTTTTCTATATAATCCTCTAAGACTTTAGTGACATATGGAAATAATGTATCTTTAACAAAGCTAATTGATGTAATTGTTCCTTCAATGTCAAGAAGAATTACATTCTCATTCACCGGCATTTTGTATCACAGAATAACTATTATCAAAACCTGTAAAAACAAAAATACAAGTAAGTATTCAGTATGTTGCAAATACATTTATGTAAATTGTATGTTGTTAGTTGTTAGGTTTAATTACACAATAATAAGCATGTTAGGCAATTGTAAAACTAATACTTAGTAGTTAATACAAAACAATTTGGGTTTAATAGAGAAAAATAAATATCTAATTTACAATGTTAAAATCTAATGGTTAATTTAACATTTTAAATGACTTAAAATGATAAATAAAATGTATTAAATCTTAAGTAAACTTCTATAGAGTATTTTAAATTATCTATTTTACATTATTGGTATGTTCAGGAAATATAAATGTCATTGTTATGAAATAGATAAATACTTAATGAAAATGTATACAAGTGTTTGATCTTTTAAATTTACAATAAAGAAAAAATTACTTTATTTCGAAACTTTCATTATGTGTTTGTGGCATAAGGCTAGATTTTTTTGATAATTCATTTTTTAATGTAATTAGGACTTAATTTTTATAGCATTTTTATGGAAAATGTCAAAAAAATACTTTAAATAACAAATATATAATATACCTACATTATTTCATATACTTATTTATGTTGGACATATTTTGTTCAATGATGATTTACCAATTATTTTTAATTTGGAATACAACCGTCAATTTTATAGTAACAAAAATATCACTTTAAAATACCTATATATCAAACGCTGAACACAACTTATTAGTCGACACCATTTTTAGAGACGCAGCCATAACATCCAAAGGTACCTATATGTGAAGCAAGTAATATTCCCTCTAAAAATATTAGTTACATTAAAAAGGTAAATTATGTAACGCTATCATAGATTATTTTTTTCTATTCTTATATTCTACACATACCTACCTAAATGTTTATAGCTTATACAAGTACCTACCTACTCGTTCAAAGCCTAGGTAGGTTCCTTTGATACTATTGTATTATTATTAGCTATAATTTTGTGTGAAGCAAATTATTATGTAGTACTTAATAAGTTTATATTATGATGTAATAACTACACAAACCAGTTTGCCTACCTGTATTATGCAGAATAAACAAAATAATGTTTTCATATTTTACCTTTATTTTATAGTCTATAGAGAGGTTCCTCGAAGATGTCTCCACAGAATATAACAATTCAAACAGTTTTATAAAATAACTAGGTAGAGATAAGATTCGACTGCGGACTATTAACAAGTAACAACTTATTAGTTGTCTATTGAAGAAAAAAAGTAATTAATAATTATTATTAATATTAAAACATTCAAAAATTCTCATTTTGCATGGCGCATGTAGCCGGTCTTATCGTTATCTTGTAACGCACTTACTACTTACATACTTATCAGAAGATAAGACGTAATAGGTACCTTGTTAAAAAAAAATGACCTTGCACGTTGCACTGTCGTTCACACCTTTGATAGAGAAGTCAAAAGTATATACCTTTAGGCTATAGCCACAGATATATAAAACCTATAACGGCTATAACCATGCCTAAAATGTTAAATGCCTAGATATTTAGTAAAAAACTATAAAATACTAATATAATGGTACAATAGTGTAATAATTATTATATTATGTTTTTTACCAACGCTCACAACAGTTGTATTATTTTACATAGTTACTAGACTAGTGTCTACTGTTTATGTCTGTACCACGAATTAAGATAATATACAGGTTACTCAACGGAGCATTATTTTTTATGCCCAGTGCCCCAGTGTTTAATCTCGATTGCGGCCTGGCCCTGGCGCCTGCTGCCCTGCTAAAGCGCAGCTAACACCCAAGGGGTCATTAATATCGTTAAATATTTTATTTCATGACAATATTTTTATTTTGCCATGAGCAATAACCAGCCAGCCCGCACAGAATATTTATAATTTGAGTTCGTGGTATCCGTATTCGGATTTCGTGTATTTCTTAAAAGTTATAACTTATAAGTTATCACTTATTAGCAAGGCTGGGCAAGTTAATGATTATTTTTAACTCAGTTAAGTTAAGTTAATATATACCAATAACAAAAAGTTGAAAGTTAAAAGTTAATTTAACCATAGGTTAACTCAGTTAAGTCAAAAGTTAATACACTTATTTTGTTAACTTTTTATTAAGTTAAAAAAAAAGTTAATTTTATTATACAATGCTAGCGCATTTAATTTTTTTCCAACCCAAAACTAAACTATAGACTATATAGGTAATGTTTATACTTCATACAGTAAGATTGGAAAAATATAAAATTATTAACTTTAAACAATTCAAGGTCAATATTTTTTGACATGGAACGAAATAGACTGAAATGGTGAAATGTAATAAAATGAAAAACAAAATAAATTAACTTCACCTATATTTTAAAATGAAAAATTAATTCGTTAATTTCCCGTTAATTCAAAAAGAAATTTAATAAGTTAATAGTTAAGTTAATGAAAATCCAAAAGTAACTAGTTACGTTTAAACGTTAAAACTAAATTAACTTTTTAACTTAACATTAACTTTTTAACTCGTTAATGCCCAGCCTTGCTTATTAGTAACAAATTAGAATCATAAAGACATAACAGTTGCTATAACAAATTCTTGAAGTTTTTCAGAACATCAAACAAAGGTACCTATTTATAAATTACTCACTGATTAATGACTACATAATAATATATTAATTATTATTAACTAGTATTTATTATTTAGCCTTCACTTGATGTCTTGATGTGCAGGTAGAAATTTAGGATGTAGATATTATGTCATTTGGACAGGAGAAAAATAATAAGTAAAAAGTACTAAAACTTGTTGAAGCCATGATACATTTATTGGATACCATACTTAATTATTAACAGTAAAGATCTTTCAACAGTTGCTGATGAAAGAAGAATAATAGACACCACTTTCATATAAATAATTAAGGTATCTATGTCATAATTACAAGAAAAAAACTTCATGAAATAATAATTTATACTTATTATTTGTACTTATTTCTTAATTAATTACAAACATATTTAATTCTCAAAATTAATACTAATTAATAATCAAAATAATAATATATACCTAAGTAAGTTGTTGTTAGTTTCGCTATTTTATTTTTAGTCCTATTAAGTTTTTGTGTTTTTTTGATTTTCAGTATAGGTAATACCTATTAGGTATATTGCCTCATTTGCATTATAATATAGGAACTGAACATGTCAGCCATCATTTATTTTTTGTGGTCTAGACAAGGAAATTTCAAGCTGGTAGAAATTAGAAAAAACTTATTGTAAGTGTTTTCAAAAACATCAGGACTACTGGCATGCTTAGTAAAACAACTCTCTAACACTTGTAGAATTTTAAACAAATTTTCATTTGGATGAGTTAGGAAACATTTGCTTTTTAAATTTACTAATTCTGATTCACTTTCAGTTACTTGAGAACAATTTTTCAATCCATTTATACATAAATCACAACTAGATTTTTTATTCAAACGTCGATCTAGATACCTTAAAAAAAATTATTATTATTTAAATGTTCTCTAATTCATAAAAAAAAATGAATTAACTTACCCTCCTAAGTAATATACAACACATTCAAAAACTGAACTTTTTCTGTACCTAATCATGTTCTATAAAAATTTCTTCACAATTCCATTCACATGGTCATTTGGTCCAGAAATTTGTCTAATTATACCAAAAAATGTCTATGGATTGAAATAATCAATTAAACTAGGTGAATTGTATTTTATTATTTTAATTTATGTCTCACTTCTAAATTATCTTGGTTCATCTTGGAAGTTAACACATATTCAAATTTACATTAATTTAGTAGATATAGAGAAAGTTCAATTGTTGACTTTATGGTAACTCTAAGTCCCTCAGATGTTTGATGTGTTAAAAATTCACTATCTTTTATCAGCCCTTGGTTCACATTAATTTCCCAAGAATCTAACCATTCCATAGCTTTATTTAGAACCTATGATTGTTATTAAATAATTAAGTCAAGAAATTATTTACACTTTCTTAAAACATATTTGACACAAATTTTTTTCTCAAAATGAAGAATTTAAACATAATACAAATAGTTTTCCAAAAATGAAACCAACTATGACACAAATTGCTTTCCAAAAATTAAACACACATGATATAAAACCTTGAACATACTAAACAAGAGTACATGCAACACAAAACTTTGTTTCAGATTAAAAACCTCAAAATCTTTAGAACCATTACGAATTCCTTCTGCACAGTATTTACGATTTAGCGCATCAAATAAATTATTTATCATCAAAGTAAAATCCTCTGTTTCTTCAGAGTTTTTAAAAAGTTCTTTTTCCCCATTTCTATAAAATCTGATTCCAACAGCCATAGACTTGCTAAATATCTGAACAATACAATAAAGTTTAAATAAGTATTTTTTTTTTTATTGATACCTATCATACTTTATTAAATATATTCTATTATTTTTATTTACCTGTGTTGAGAACTTAACCTTCATTTTGGATAAATTATTTAAAACAACATGGTTTTTAGTTATTTTAGGGCATACTTTTTCTAACCTATTTTCTTCTAAATTAAATATGGAATGATAATATTCCCGTTTTATTAATGATTTAGATGGATGAATCTGTAAGTGAGATATTTTGCTATAATTGATAGTTAATTGTATATATCTAGGTACAAATTTTAGCTTACTCTTAAATTTTTTTTGTTGTGTAGGCGATTCCTTATGGTTTTAATAAGATGTGGAGTATCGCTGAAGACAAATACTTTTCGTTGGTCATCAAACGGACTTAAAAAGTAATTACTTAGTTGTCCCATTTTTTCACTGATACCTAGTTGATTCCACATCGCTCTGTTTGAAGAAGCACCATCAGTAGTCAAACCCACTACTTCTACTCCTGCATCTTCTAATAGCATTATTGCCTTTATGACTAATTTAGTCAAATCGATACCTAGTAGTACATGTTTTAATAAAAAATA
Organism: Nasonovia ribisnigri; assembly: GCA_027563435.1. NCBI lineage: Eukaryota > Metazoa > Arthropoda > Insecta > Hemiptera > Aphididae > Nasonovia > Nasonovia ribisnigri. The sequence continues at coordinate 203,422 of JANEHU010000127.1, forward strand.
TAATCATTTTTAAATTTAGATGATATATTTAAAATACCTTTTACTGGACCTTTGGAAGCAAATACCGCCACTGGTTGGGTAAAATTATCAGCAAGACTCCCCCACATAAATACTAAACCATGATCAGCCTTTACACCTTCTCGATTTGGTATCTCTCCACCAAAATCTTCTAAGCCAGTGTAAGAAAGTGCAACTAAAATACTCGACCTTAAAAAAACTTCATCCACTAATAGAATTCCTTTTTTTTGGTGTGAAGTTTTATCAAGCATTTTTTTTTTAAGGACCTTAAAAAAATTTAAGTCAAAACCACAGTCATTTTTGAATGCCAATAAATACTTTCTAATAGTATTGACACATGGCAGAGGTAGAATATTCTGATCTCAAAGAAATTTGTAGCCACACGGACTTCTGAAATTTAATTTTTACTTGTAATTTTATTTTATTTCTTAGTAGTGACTGACTTTAATCTTACCTTAATACCTTATATGAAAAAGCAAACATAATAATATCCAACTTTCACTATACCTTCTTTGCCTTTTATTTTTTATTTTGGCAGCATTAAAATATTAAATATCTCATGCACAAGGTTAGAATCACAATCAGATAAATTTGATTTAATAATTAAGTCATTAAGAGATGATGCTTCAATTTGATTCATCTGTGATTTTACTTTAAGTTTTGCTGTACAACTTTTAGTCTTTTTTTAACTCTTGAACATTTTTGGTTTATCCTTTTCTTTGACTTCATTAAATTACTAAATTTTTCTCTATTAGAAAGCGTTAAATGTACTTTTAACTTTTTATCATTATTCTGACGATATTTTTTTATTTTAATTGTAAGCCTAAGTCTTTTACACCATAAGCATACATCACTACAACATATTATAATATAATATAAATAAAAAAAATGTATGTATAATATATTAATATGTGTTGTTAATTATTTTACTTTGTAAATGTTTTTGATTAATTACCTTTTATCATTTTTTTACTGTTATAAAGCAATTTTTATGTTTCCAGTGTCCATTAAAATCAACAAAGTGAGGACCGAACGAACTTTTTACATTTTCACTTTTTATCCCTCGGCATATACTTTTATACTATCAAATTCAATTAATGCTCTTTCTAAACTGCAAGTACTTGAAGTTATACTACAATAATTATCAATTCCAACTTTTGATGATTCCATCTTCACTCCATTTATATAAAAACAAGGTTTGGAATCTACAAAAAAAATCCAATTTTAATAGAACTAGATAAGGATTGAATTGTAAATTTCAAAATATGATTTATGTGATGAGCGTGTATATATTTATATTAATAATTAAAATTATTATTTGATTAAGAATACCTTGCATTAAAACTAACTGTTTTTCTACAACTCGTGTTTTATATGGACTTAAAGTAAAATAAGTTTTTAATATTATTGATTTATTATGTTTTGTAACATCACAAAACCAGTTACTTGGCATGTTAATTGAACTCAATTTGTCAATCACACTGGTTTCTTCAACTATTACATCATTATGGGCTATAAAGTCATCAGCCAACTAAAATAAATTATTAAACATTTTTAATATTGCTTGTATAAATTATGGAAGTTTAAAGTAAAACATACTTCTATACATTGTCGCTTAGGACTTGGTACTTTTACATTTAAGCATAACAAATTTCTTTTTTGAATACAATAATTATGTTCTTTAAAAAATGTAGTTACTAATGTATCCTTGACCTTAAATAAACATTATATATTCAAAATAAACTATTTCAATATTTCATAATATTCTCAAACAAACCTCGTCACAGATATTATAAGCTATGTCAGATGGAAAAATTGAAGGAATGACTCCTTTTTTCAGCCTTGGCTGTCTAAGACAGATCTAGTTTGCATTTTAAAAGGGATTGACATTTTCAAAGTGTAAGTAATAAAAATGACAAATAATATGTATTGAGAGATGAGACTACAAGAGTAGTTATTTCCAAATAACAAATACAATAAATTATTATTTGTTTACTTACCGAATACTTACTAGAACCTTCACCTGATGTCCAAGTAGATATAATATCATTTGGGTTAAAAAGATGAGCACAAACTCGAGAGTTTCTATTCAAAATGATACCAATTTTTTTTTCCCATGCATTATGGTAATTTTGTGGGACTCCAAATTTACTGGTTGAGCTTTGTTGGCAACCAGGGACACAGTATTTATTGGATACCATAATTAATATTTAGTAAATACAAATTAAATAATACAATTTTAGGTTTTCAATATTACTATCCATACTATAAATTATAATAGTATATTAATTATTAGTATAAAATGTAATAATACCATACGCTATAAACACGGTTTGCCTCCAAAATATTTTATATATAGTTTAGATTATATACACTAAGAGCGCTATCTGTCCTTCCTATGGTGCACAGCTGATTTTTAGGGTTAAACGGTGGGCATCACTCTGGAGACCAATTTCTATATGGCGTTGAGTAACCTGAATGGCTGTATATCTTAAATCGTGGTCTGTGCCTAATTATTATAATAATACAATATAGGTAGTACGATGACATAATTTAGGTACTTATAGCATGTAATATATATATAACCAATGGCGTATTTAGAAATGTCATCAGGGCAACCAATTGTTTTTTTAAAAAGTTTTTATTTTTCACCCCAATTTAAAATGTCGTCAAACAATAATATATTGGATATTAATTATCAATGCTTAAAATTTGTATCAGGACGCCACAACATTTGTAGTCTCAGTAGGTACATAACTTACAAACAAGTGCACAGGTTAGGTGGCAGCACGGATTAAGAATATCTTAATTCGTGGGTGGCAGTTACAATTTTGTATAGTAAGCTTAATAATAGAGTGAATAATGTCATAATGTCATAATATCAAACTTAAGAGGATATCAATAATAATAAATTGTCAACGCAATAGGTATTTGGTTTCACGGATTGACCCACGTAAAGCACAGATAAAAATTCGATAAAAAACTTTCATCTAAAATCGTTTTTTTTTTATGATTTTTGAGTAATGTTAGAGTAAAATAACCTATCACAAAAACTATGGATAATATTATTTTTGAGTGTTTAATATATCGGTTTTATATTTTATTACCTATTACCTATTTGAATTTGTATTCGACTTGCAAAATAAACATTTGTAAATTTAAATTGTTTTGAAACAATATTTAGAGAAACTGATATGTCATATGCTATATGCATCATACCCTCAAACATAATAATCTCTATAATTTTTGTCATGGGTGATTTTACTCTAAGGTCAAGTACTCAAAAACATACAAAAAAATGATTCGTTCTGTTTATGTATTGCGCGTAGGCCAGAAAAAGAAAACAAATAGTGCACATATAATCCTCTCAGATAGGTAGGTAGTACCAGTAGGTAGGTACTACTGTTAAAGCTTATAAGTTATTAGTAGAGTACAGATTTTAAAGCAATAAAGCTGTCTAAATCTTCCAAAAAAGCATTAAAAATAAGTTTTTTAAAAAAAAATTATCACAAAAAAAAGTATTATAATAAACTTATTTGCAAGCCTGCTTCTCCGAATTTTCCTTCTTCCACAATTATTAATCTGTAAATTAATTTAATTCTATTTTATATAAAAAATAAATTAAATAATAGTTATAAAACGATTTTGTTTACCTATATCATCGGAGTTGCATTGGACAATCAAAACTTTTTTCAAGTTTTAAAATAAAAATCTTCTACGACGATCGGACAATATATTATGCTTGTATTTTGAAAAACTACGTTCGACGTCAACAGATGAAACAGGAGCAAATTTGTAATGGTTTGTAATAATTTTTGGCATTTTGTTAGTGACGATCGGAAAGAATAACAAACTATACGGCGTTACAACGAAAACTAAACTGTAGATAATTCTGAGTAGATAATTTCCAGAGCAAGAGCATATTTTTGTGTTTATTGTCGCTTCAAGATAAAATAATCTACTATATACAATATACTATAAAGTAGGTATATACGTATCTAAATTACATCGATAAACATATCCATAAATCAAACATAACGAGATAAAATCGGTTGAGCCAGCTATATGGTATACGATATTGGAAAACACATTATTTAATATAAAAATAAAAATTAACATTTTAAATATTATTTTAGAACACATTTTGAAAAAATGCCCAAAATGCCCATAAAAGCCGTTAAAAAGCATAAATTTACAAAAAAAGCAAAATAAAATGTTGTGCATAGCAGTATAATAGTATAAATCGAATTTGTAGTTGACATAGCTTTGTTTTAGAGAAATAGAAAAAAAAGGCAAATGCCTTCAAAATCCGTACTCTAGTTATTACACAAAATTGAAACTCTTAAACACAAATAATTGGCTATACCGTAGGCACTATAGGTAATACTGTAATAGGTACCTCTACCTACACGTTTTTAATACAGAGACAACACATGCGGCGTCTTCTTAAATGTATGTAATATGAATGTACAAATGTACAATGTATAGTTACTGACTACTGTATGTTATAACTTATAACCACTTGTTCGATAAAACAGTACACTTTTGAACAAGAGCTGGGTGCGCCCTTGCTTTTCAGTTGTCATCACATATAAATCATCCATTGTGAATTATCCGACCCAGTTGCACAAGTGTTCTGTGTACAACTACAACACTTGGATTGTTTTATATATGAAACATTAATTAGCAATTGAGTCTTGGGATACTACCTACCTAATGAGTAGGTAATGAGTAATGACTAATGAGGTATCCTTCATCAAAGCTTCCTTGATTTCGAATATTGTAATATATTATTAGTACCAACTGAAATATCTCAAAATTTGTACCTATTGTATGCATTTAAAAGATGCTCTAAAAATGTGTTCGATGTAATGAAATGCAAATATTTAAAAAAATGTGGAAAAGTAGGCACCGCTCTGTCCGCTTTGCTGTACAGTTGTCGAGTGTATTATTGTAATGGAAGTGTTAGATTTTAATTCAATGATGGGTACAATCATTATATAAGACGTTGTGATATCAAATTGAATTATAAAAAAATTAAAATTAAAAATTGAAAATACCTCATTGCTATTAATAGCGTCGAATTCCTGTAACTTTTTATTTTTTATTAAGGTAGAAAGAGTTAATTCCGGGAGGAATATTCTATTTCAATTTTCAAATTTTCGCTATGAAAAGAAAAATTTTAATGAATTTCTAACTCGAACACACTTTTGCACATTTTCGGGATTTTGAAGAATCTTGCTAAAATTTGAACTTTAAATGCATAAAAAAAATTGTGCCTACGTATCTTTAATATTTTAGAGCTGCTATAAAAACTTATGAGAAACCTTGCATTCAATTTTCAAGCTTTTTATATTAAAAACAAATTTACATAATTCAAACGTTTTTCGTGGTTCAAAAAAACTCAAATATTTTAAAAATGTTATCGTGTGTAAAAAATGCCAGTATAAACATTTGGTAAAATGTTCAAGTTTTTACGAATATTAGTTCATAAGTTCTACCAAAAAATATAATTGATTTTGAGTAAAAATTTCCATTTTTCCTGAATTTTTTTTGTTTTTCCCGACTCTTTTGACTGGAAATTTTCAATTTTGACCACCCGAATGCACCAACTAGATTCACTTTCCTTGTCATCAATCTAAGTCATAATAAATTGCAGCCATTTTTGCCCAATAGTTGTTGTCAGACAGAAAAAAAAACACATCATGGTATAACCAATAAATCCATCATTTAAGAGATTAAAGAATAAGTAGTAAGTACCTATATACTATATAAGTACTAGGTTATAGGATTTCCAAATAAATAGTATATTGTATTAAGGTATTATAACAATTCATAAAAAAATCATAATTGTTCATTTTTCGAGTAATAATTATGTCGTTAAATGAAAAAAAAATGTTTATAATTAAAAAACGATTGACATTGTTCAATAACTGTAATTAAATTGTAAATTGTTTAGTTATTTCAACTTTTGAATATGATTGAAAATAATAACTAACCAAAAGAAGGCGCGCAATAATTATTTTCAATATTAACTTTATTAAGCATAGGTACTATTACACTTTGTGCGATTAATGGATGGTAAATGTAAATATTATACATTTATAGGTACCTAAAGTTAACTATAAACATATACTAAAATAGTAAATACTATTGTACATTATTATGTTCCTTATTGTAATTGGTGTACAAATGTTTTAATTGTTTGAAGTGAAAAAAGCATGTTTTCAGCATAATATTTCACCAGATTAAGATTATTAAAAGAATATATTAATGTTTTTAGAACATAATAGAATCATATTTTAAATTTTTAAGAACCTAAATAACCACCCTACAAATTCATAATATATATTTTGAAATAAATGATCCTAGGTATTAATAAACGGATTATTAAGCCATAATATGAGCAATTTATTCATATTATAACTGTTGCTGATTTGATAATATTGTATTTGATATTATTACATGTCATTAAAATTATATTAAATTAGAAACCAAGAAAGTGATAACCAGTCGGAATTAGAAATATTCTTGGTTTTATTACTTTAACACAGATAAACAACATTGCAGACTAATCTATTGAAGTATTGACACAGATATCTGAAAACAAATTTCTGAAAAAAAAGCCACCAAACAATACTTTTACCTTGTATCATTATTATTTTCTGTAACTACCTATATGTTTTAAAGTTTAAACTAAAACTCATATAAGATCAAGGATTTTTCCATGTTTTTAAACATAGATCACTAATATCTAATATTGTGTCATTTTATAATTTATTATTCTATGATTACATCATAGCACAGAGCTTCAACGTATAAACCTGAATAGCGCACTCTTGAAATATTTAAGTTCCTTATAAAATTGTTGTTATCCTATTTTTTAAAAAAAAAACAGTAAAGAGTATAAGATAGATGGTAATAATATATTTTAGATATTTCTTAAAAACAGATAACACAATGATAATATATTTAATATATGAACAATAGTTAATCATCTAATACGGCAATGTAATTTACAAATAAATAATAATAATAATCAAATCAATAATTAATATAAAATGGTTATTTGATAGGTAATTTAAAAATATTATACATTTATATAATATAAAATCTAGTTTTCAGGTACCTTAAATTTGAAGTTAAGTCGCATTTAAGTTAACTTCATTTTTAATAAATTTACATTGTATGTTCCATCGTATTCCTAAATCAAACAATAGAGCTTTAATGTACATTCTTCTTACACATTTTATAATTGATTTAATAATTTAAAAAAAAAAATACAAAGCAATATGAGAACATAATGTATTATTAACAAAATCTTCACCAATTTTGTTCAATCGAGCTCCTATGAAATAATTTTATTAATAATTATAGACTATAGTAATTATGTTTGACACTTTTTATCTTAAAACTTTATTTCCACCATTTAAGCACCTGTTATTGTGTTGTACGTAGAATATGCGAACAAATGTAACAAAATAAATGTATAGATAAAAAAATAGAGAATTAGATAATAATTGTTGTATAGTATTCAAAATAATTATGAATAAAAAATCAGGAATATGAACAATTAAAGACTTATGAATCTGAACTGCTAAAATTCATAGTTCTTCTTCTTTTCACTTGTGGAACATAAAAGTGACTACTACTTTCTATTACTTTTTCTATAAGAATAGATTTTTTGCTAACATCAATTTCTGTTTTTTTAGCACCATTAAAAGTAGACACTGGTTTTGAATAATGATCATTTATAGTTATCAATTGAACATGTCTACCTTTCTTTGTTTCTTGTTTATCATCAGAAGTTGAATGCATTATTACTTTTCTTGCAATAGATTGTCTAAAAATGGACCCTTGTTCAACTTCAATATTGATAGATGGTATCACAGTTTTATTAGTGGGACTTGTTTCAGTAGATGTATTGTGGGAGGAATTATTACAAGAATTATTTAATTGTTTAGATTCTGTTATACTATTTACACAATTAACGGTATCTAAATTGCATGTAGATTGATTATTATTTTGTCGACATGGACTCGATAGTTTTCTATCATTATTCATTGACAACAATTCAACATTCTCAGCTGAATTGTTAAATTCATTGTCGATTGAAGAAGTCATATAAGTAACACATGAACGTTTTCTCACATTGCTTAGAGTAATACTATTATTATCCTTTTCTATTACTGTTTTTCTTCTTCTAATAGGGAATTGTTCAACTTCAATGTTTATAGACGGCACTTTATTTTGATTTATTTTTTTGCAAGTGGATAATTTTTGGTTACAAAGTATGTCTGTTGATAGTTGTTTATCACCTGCTTTTTGGCCATACTTATTTTTATGATCTTTAACACCTGTTTCCTGAGTGAGTGTCTTAAATCTGTTTAAAGTATTATTATCATTATCCAATACTTTTGTTTTTCTTATAAATGGAACTTGTTCAACCTCAATATTGATAGACGATGTTTGTTTTTTGTAGTCATAAGTACATAATTTTTGATTATGAAGTGTATCCATAGAAAGTTGTTTACCGTCCATTTTGGAGTCACACTTATTTTTCTGATCTTTAATTAATGATTCCTGAGTGACTTTCTTAAATCTGTTCAAAGTATTATTATCGTTTTCTAATACTTTTGTTTTTCTTATAAATGGAACTTGTTCAACTTCGATATTGATAGACGATATTTGTTTTTTGTCATAAGTACATAATTTTTGGTCATGGAGTGCATCTGTAGAGAGTTTATTATTGACTATTTTTGAGTCATACTTATTTTTATGATCTTTAATACATGATGAGAGGGCAACTTTGTTAGATTTGTTTAAATTATTATTGTCCCTTTTTATTGCATTAGTTTTACTTGTAATTGGAACTTGTTTAACTTCAATATTGTTGAAAGATGATAAAACAATTTTACTAGTGGGACTTGTTTCAATAGATGTATTTTTGGAGGAATTTTTACAAGAATCATTCAAGTATTTCAATTCTGTTGTATTATTTATACACTTAAGGGTATCTAAATTGCATTTAGATTGATTATTCTTTTGTTGAGATGGACTTGAAGATTCTATATCATTATTCATAGACAAACATTTATCATTCTCTATTGACTTGTTAAATTCATTGTCGATCGAAGGACTCATACAAGTAACAGTTTGTGAACATTCTTTCATATTAATTAATGCAACAGTATTATTATCCTTTTCTATAACTTTTTTTTTTCTTCTAATAGGGAATTGTTCAAATTCAATATTTATAGATTGAATTTGATTATTATTTTCAGGAGTGAATAATTGTTGGTTATGAAGTATATCCGTTGTACAAGGTTTATCCTCTGTTTTTATATCAGGTTCTGAAAATTCATTTTTAATACATGTTGTCAGAGTATCTTTGTTTAAAGATTTTATTATTTGTTTTTCTGGTGAATTAGGAATCTCACATTGTGTTGTTGAAGCTAAACTGTTAATTTTGTTTATGTTTTTAGCACATTTGAAAGTTTTGTTATGTGTATTTTGAACACCAATAGTAGCTGGACTAATGACTAGTTTTTTTTTTAATTTAGCTGGTTGTTTTAGTTTGGAAAAAAATGATTCTATGGAAACATTTTCTTTATCTTTCTCCTGATTGTCTCTTTGAATAACTGGAGTAGTATCAAGTTCACAGTCACTTGGTGTTATATCTGATTCACAAATTATTAGCGTAGAATTAATAATATCTTTAGATTCATTATGTATCAGGGAAGTTGACATTTCTTTTAATATATTTTCATCTTTGTTAAGTTCTTCATTTTTATCTAGTGTTAATTTATCCCAGGGATTTGTATTTTCTATCTGTTGTGGTATCTGTTTTTTAGAATCAATGATATCATATTGTTGAGCTAATTTTTGACACATTCTTTTAGAATAAATTGTTTTAGGAATATCACGATTAGGCTTGATGACAATGTTCGTAATATTATCATTATTATTTGGGTTCAGTACTTTAGTTTTTTCTATTGTATTCTCAATTTGCTTTGTATTCTTCTTGCTTTCAGACAATTCATTGACTTCAATTTTTTCTACTTGAACATTATTAGTAGAAGAAAACATTTTTGATGTGGATGGTACAACTTGACTAAATGTTAGTAAAAAAATTAATATTAATAAACAAAAGGTAATATGAAAAAATTGTAAAAATACAAAACTTTATTATTACATACCTTTTTCGGAGATCATTAATTATTTTATCTTTCCTTTGGATTTCAATGCTAGCAGTTTTGTATAGTGATGTAATATTTTTAGACAATACATTATTAACAGTTTGTAAATTGGTATTTTCATTCTCCAATGTTTTAATTCGTTGTTTCAGTTCTTGAATAATTGTTCTCAGTTTTGTAACTGAATTCTTCAACTAAAAATAATAATATAATATATTTTATAACAACATACATGTATATAAGTTAGAATATTATTATCTATGTAACTATATTATGAGATTATGTAGACAGCCGTGTATGAGATGTATTTAAGATAAATCCTTGTTCTGTTTACCATGTATATAGTGTTTAAGAACAACAAATTAGTAAAACAAAATCTATACACTAAACCCCTTTTTAAATTCTGAGCGGAGCGATAAATTCATTAATTTTACAATGATATGAGTTGTTCTTTTTGTCTGTGTAAATAATAAGTATTTAAAAAAATGTTTTAAAAAGTTGTCAAGTGTCAGGAAAAACAACAAAAATATTGAGAAAAAGGGGGTCAAGTGGATGATGCTCTGCTGTACAGTAGGTTACAAGTAGATCACTGTATAATGGATGGTATCAAATTTGAATTCAATGATATAATATCATTGTATACGAAAAACGATTCTGAGCGGAGACGGTATGTCAGTCTAGGATATTTTAAATTATATTGATATTGTTATTTTACGGTAGCTGCTAAGTTGAATTAATATTATTCATATTATTTAATTATTAACCTAAAATTATCAGTGATGCTAGAAAAGTATAATTATATATACTTTTACTCGTTAAAATTGATTTTAATATGTAATTTCGTCCAAATTTGAACTTAAAATGTCTGTAAAAAATAACTGTGTTTATATATTTTTTAGATTTTTTGATTGCAGTATGTACTATTTATTAGAATCTTTGTTTTAAATTTTCAATCCTTAGTTATAAAAACTGACCATTTTATAATTGCTTAATTACAATGATTGATAATTTTTGAGATTTTGATGAATTTTATCAAAATTCGAAATTTACATGCTTATAAAAAAAATGTGTGCCTATGTATTTTTATATTTTTCAATTGCTAGTGTAATAATATATCAGGAGCCTTGTTTTAAATTTTCATTATTTTCGGCCCAACAAATAAAAATTTATTGGTATTTATATAAAAAAAAAACTAAAAAAATTGAAAATTGAAATGGTCCGTAAAAAGCTCAAAAACAGTCAAAATATATTCAAAATTAGACGGTCTATAGAAAATGCTAATATACACATTCAGTGAAATTTTCATGCATCTACAGTTATTTGTTTTTGAATTGCAATAAAATAAAAAAATCGCTAAATGAGAAATCGAGTGAATATCTAATCTTGTAAAAATTTTAACTCAAAATGCTCATAAAAATTTATTTTGACTTGCTTATAAACATTTTTTTATTGATAAAATTAGGCAAACTTAAGAGGAATCTTGTATTACATTTTCAAACCTTAGATTTAAAAAGAAAATTTTTTATGAATTTCTAACTCAAAATAAATTGCACATATTTGTCATTTTTACGTATTTTTTCAAAATTTGAACTTTGACTACCTATAAAAAAAAAATTGTGACAACGGATTTTTAATATTTTTCATCTGCCTTTGAAACTATATATTAGAAGCCTACTATTAAATTTTCAAGATTTTTTACCCAACAAATAAAATTTTATTAACATTTATAGAAAAAAAAACTAAAAAAATTGGAAACTGAAAATGTCCGTTAACAGTTCAAAATAAGTCAGAATATTTTGAAAATGGTATGGTGTGTAGAAAGTGCTAATATAAACATTCGGTAAAAATGTCATGTATATACTGTCATTTCTTTTAGAGTTACTACAAAAATCAAAATCGATTTTGTTAAAAATCGGTTTTGCTTAAAAATTCCTTTTTTTCCCTTAATTTTTCACGGCGCTTTTGAAAACTACTGGGAAATTTTAACTTTTGACCCCCCCCCCCCCAAAAAAAAAGTACCAACTAGATTCACCTTCCTATCAGAAAAGGTACTATTGAAGAAAATTGAAGCATTTTTACTAAAAGGTGATGACAGACACAAAAATAAAAATAATTAAATAAAAAATAAAAAAAAAACATCCATCATTGTAAAATCAATACATTCATCGCTCCGCTCAGAATCTAAAATAAGAATTTTTATACAAAATCCATTTTGTTTTTGGTATAACTAAAAAACGAATAATCATAGACACTTGAAATTTTTACAGAAAGTTTATATTAGCTGTTTGTATACGCCTTTAAATATTAGAAATATTTTGACTTTTTAAGATACTTAATTTATATTATAGGCATAAGGAATTTTCTTAATGGTAACCAATTTTTTGCTATTTTGTAAAAACTTGAAAATTGAATATAAGGTTTTTCATAAGTTGTTATTAGCGTATTAAAAAAAAAAAGTTAAGTAAAAATTCATGCAATTGTTTATGTGAGTCTGAAATTAGAATTTTGACAAATTTATCAAAACCACAAAAACTTGCACATTATTTTGAGTTAGAAATTCCTAAGAATTTTACTTTATATATCTAAAATTTGAAAATCCTCATCAGTTTGTCTAACTTTTAGAAAGTTTACCGGAAAGTAAATTTTTTATGAGTTTTGAAGTACAATTTTTTCGATATTGGATATTAACCGTAAATCAACGGTGCAATGCAAGTGCAGGAAATTAGCTTGCAATCAAAACAATCCATTTTTTTTGGTTCAATTATATGGGCTGTTAAAAACTATTACTCCTCTTATTAAAAACTGAAATGATGCCACTGTAAGACAGCATATGATTACAAATGGAATGACTTTGAGTATTAATTTACTTTATAAACTATTGAGAAACAATTGAGAAACTTAAAAATTGATCTAAAAATATTTACCTACTGAGATAGTGATATATATTATTGGTATATGTTAGGGTGGTTAATGTTATTTCATATACATACGTTGTCAATTGTCAGGTCGTACTCAAAATGAGGAAGATCATCATACAAAGATACTAAAGCCATTTTTCCATCAATATTGACTTCACAAATGCAGTTGAGTAATTTTTTTTCTTCCTCGTTATTTTTACAACGCATATTTGAATACAATTATCAACCTAATATTTAGTAAACATATTTGAGTAAAATAAAAAAATATTATCACAAAAATCAAATACAAATTAGGTACTCTGTAGTCTTTATGAGTCAATATTTTTAAAAACAAATTTAACTTATATACTGAAAAATAAGCAATCATTAAAATTATTATAATTTATGTACCTAGTATAATACTATAATAATTTAGTATTCTTAATATATTTTGAATTTTCATTAACTTACAAGTTGTATAACAATAAGTAATAACACTACAACGACAACAACAACAATAATAATAACAATGTTAAGCAAGATAACACAGTTAATGTTCTATATTGATAAAGAATTGTACCAATGACGTCATGGATTAAGGAATCTGACCTCCGTGTCCGTGGCACGGTCTTAGTATTATATTCTGTGGTATTGTTCTAGGGTCTTAGATTATAGGGTGCGTTCGACATGGGCGCTTATTCACTTTCAGTGCTTACCTAACCTTACGCTGTTTCGTTCGATTTAAGATATATCCACAGATATATAAACATACATATATGTAGTAATTATATAGTACATATAGTACATATATGTTTATATATCTGTGGATATATCTTAATTCGTGGTAGATACTAGATAACATATTATATAATATATATATTATCTATGGTAGATAACACTGTGGCTTAGTATACTGAAGTAAGAAACGGAATAATAAATTGTCATTGTTATGGTTTTTGATATTCACAAATACGTTAATAATTCTAATAGGAATCTTATTATTTGTTCTAGGCTATTATCTAACTGTTCTGAGTTTTATAATTCTTTCAATTTGAATTGTTATTTTAATATAAGAAATAGAACTAAAATTGTGATCATAATATATACTATATAAGTATAAATTGTACAGTAGTTTATACTTATCAATGGATAATGTATTGATATCGCGACAACCGAAAATTAAAAACATGTGGATTTTACTTTTTGAAATTTTCCGTGTTTTCTTTAAGTAGTGTCTGAGTGTATGACTATATAGTAAAAAAAATTAATTATTAACCTTCATTATTATTTGTGTGAATACAATTTAATTTTTCGAAATTAGCGATCTTTTTAATATGTTTAATCATTTATAATCCGAGTATTTTATTTTACAAATATTATTTATTGATTAAGTGCCTAAAAATTGTACAAGGAATTTTAATCATGAGGTATGTTCCTATTCAGAAAATCATTATTGTATTTTTATACATTCACATAATTTATTTAATAGGACTCCACCAGAATTTCAATCCAGAAAATCATTTAAAAAGGATTTAATGAAAGACGCCATTCAATTAACGATTACTGTTAATCGAATGAAGCAACATTTTATTTGGGGTACCGTAAATGCCCTAGTATTGTCTATGCTGACTTATGATTTGTAAGTTATTATTTTATACTTTATAAGGATTAAATTGTTCATTATTTTTGGGTTCTTAAAACATAATATGTTACTCAGTCCAAAAAAGTGACAACTAAAATACTAATATTAATTAATTTTTCTTAAAGATAATAAGGTATAATGGAAAAACTTTTTTTTCTAGATTGGCTTTGCCATATTCTTGGTACACTCCGTGGTGGAGATTTGTTGAATCAGTATCATCAATAGTTGTATTGTTAAGTCTTTTATATCATGTATTATCCCTTACAAAACTGTGGATAACCACTAGTACCTTACACTTGGCACCGGAACACTTCCAGACACTTGGATTATCCAACTGTATGCATGTAACTGAATTTATATGATACAATAGTTATAACATTTGTTCTTGTTTATTTTAGCTTATATAAAAGTAAAATCACCAGATACATCGTCAAGTATATTAACTCCTCCTGCGACCACAAGTACACCAATTAACTGGATATCTAGTAAATGGAACAACCAACAGTTTCACGTTTCACCTGGTAAGTTATTGTTTCAAGAACAAACATATAATATAATTTTAATCATTTGTTAATGATCCATATTAGTATCTTTAATTTTATAAAAATGAATATTGTTAAAAAATAAATTTTAATAATATGCTGATTAAATTTACGATGAAAAATAATAACTATTTCTGACATTTTAAAATGTGTATTGTCTTATAAACATTGTAGTATAATTAAAATATACTTTTCTCATTTGTGGCTCGTTACTATATTTCACCAAGAAATACAATTTTTCATAATAAATTTCCATTTTTAATTTAAATAAAATTGCCAGACTGTCTTATTTGTTTTATACAAATATATCCATAAAACTTTCAAAATTAAAATTAAAGTTAAGGTAGAATATTAATTGTTAATTTTAACCCTCCAAACCAAGGGGATTTCACAATTTTTCTTAATACCAATGTATATTCCTATGTGTACCTAATATTAAATATTTTTAATTTATTGGAACAACATAATTTTTAAATTACTAATGATCAAATTATTTTAATTATTTAATATTTATAGACAACTTTGGACCAGAGAAACAAAATAGAAGTGCAACTAAATATATGACTAGTACAAATGACGAAACTATAGAAGATATATCTGCCTTAGAACAATACCTAAAAGACTATGACAACAAAAATAGCTTTTCTTTCACTGGTAATATTTTATTATAAAGCATGACTTTTAATGTGAATCAGTCACTATTGTAACTTTTGTTTTTAACTTAACAATTAAGTTTGTTTAATGGTCTTTTTATGAGATCTGATATCATGTGTAGGGTATTCACAGTTATATTATTTAAGTGGACTCATGACACTATGACGTATTCAATCTTAAGCAATATAAATTGCTATGTGCCCATATGAAACAAGCGTAAAAGTATCTAACAATAATTAAATTTATTGAATAAAGATATTTAAAATATAGGATTAAATTACAAGTATTTCAAGATCAGTATTTTATACTTGATATTTTCTAAGAATAATAAATAAATATATTAATTAAATTGTACCTCTAGAACGTGATTCTGAACAACGAAGCATGTCTTTGTGGGAACGTTCCGGTTGCTCAAACACATCTATTTCCTCAATGCTTCAAAATTCTATATACCAAGTAGCATCATCACGTAAGTTGGTTAAATACAGATTATTTTGAGGCTTAAACATAAATTATTATTTTTTATATTAGCTGAACAATCAAAATCTGAACTTAATGAGAGTACTTCTACTGTGGCTATGGCTTCAGAAGTGTGGCGTAAATTTAAAGTTGATAATAATAAAGTTGAAAGATGGTCAGTTAGTTTGAGAACTGTAAGTTGAAATTTTACTTAACAAAAATGTTATTAAGTTTTGATGAAATATTTGATTTTCTTAGTGGATTTCACAAACTATTATTTCTCGATTGGTAAAAGAAATTGAAAATGTTGATCAAGCTTTATACAATCAAGGATTTGTAGATGTATCAATAGGAAATGTTGGTTTAGAAAGACTAAAAAAAACTGCACATACAATACAAGTCGCTCAAACTATACCTAGTTTACTGTATATTATTCCATATTTCGAAGTATCTCAAAATCAAGAATATGTAGTTCAACGTATAAGAGGTAAACAAATAAATAATAATGGTAGATACTTGTTTGTTATTGTGTTTCCTCGAAAAAAATTCCATTTTATTGTTTGTTACACTTTTATTTGATCTGCTGAAGTTAAATTTGCTATGTTACGTACTTGTAGGATGGAAACAACAAATGAGGATATTAGAGCATTTTTTGTTTTCTCTCTCTCTGACTCATGCTCAATATAGACAATTTTACTTTTACAATAATGATTATAATCATGTTAATTTCTAAAACTTGAGTGAAATGGCCTCTTATGATATTTTAAGGTAAGATTATTATCTAAGGCATTTCAAGCCTTTTATTAAGTTTTAATTTTAAAGCAAATTTTAATATGTACAAACAATTTACAATTTTAAAAATCTCATAACGCTTTAAAATTTATAATATAATAAAACGCTTGATATATCCTAGATAATAATCTTACCTTTAAATTTAATAAGAGGTAATTTCACTCTAATTTTAGAAATTAACATGATTATAATCATTATTATGAACGTAAAATGTGCAATATTGCGCGGGAGTCAGAAAGAGACATCAAATACTGCGCTGACATCCTCTCAGTGCCGCAACAACCGGGCGTGCTAGGGGTGCAAAGAACCCCCGAGCCCCCTGTAAATCATAACAATGGGCCCCGGGGCCAGTGGCTGAACTATTTGGAACTTTTTTTCTTTTAAAATATTTATTTGTTATTTAAAAATAGAAAGTTATAAAATATTAATAACTTATGAGTATGTTTAACAGTTATCGCAATCGAATTTAATTAAGTACAGTGAAGAGAATATAATTAAGTCATGTTATGACTTCATTTCATTTTATAGTACTGATGTTTCGTCTGATTTGACCAGGCAAGTTTTATCATTAAGAGATTTTCTAGGAAAAACTGAAATGAAAACAATAAAAGAATTATCTTTATATATTATAGAAAATGATATTTCATCACTTTTTAGTGTAATACTTACTGCCTGCATAATTTTTTTGTCTCTTCCTGTAACTGTTGCATCGGCAGAACGCTCTTTCTCGAAAGTTAAGTTGATTAAAAATTATTTACGAAATTCAATTTCTCAGGAACGGCTAACAAATATAAGCATTTTAAACATTGAAAAAGCACGAACAGATGAATTGAATATTGATCACATAATTGATACTTTTGCAAATCAAAAAGCAAGGAAAAAAAACTTTTTAAAGTAAACATAGTATTAAAAATTACCCATATTTAATGAAATCAATTTTATTGTTATTTTTTTATTATTTATTATTTTATAAATTATATATTATGACGTGTTAATATATGTGTTTTCATGAAGATAGTGTTTAATATATTTTATTACTAAGGTATTTCACAAAGTGGTTTTTACTATCTTATTATTTTATCAAAAAATAGAAACTAATGAATACATTAGAATAATAATAATTATTATTTATTATGATATAAAACAAAGTCCTAACCAAAGTTATAACAAAATAATGAAAATAATAATTTAATATTCTTAAATATGTAATGACCTATTGGTGCATGAAGATGGTCTCAACTAGGGTTAAATTTCTGGGAGGGGCTATACAGCCCACCTAACAAAACTATTAATTTAAAATAACCTATAAGCAGCTTATATCTAAATAAATAAGGAATATTTTTTGGAGGGGTCTGAATCGTTTTTCGGGGGGGGGGGCTTTGCCCCCCCATCCCCACATTGTTGTGACTCTGTACATGGGCCCTTTATAGTTGGTCGCACACCCACCAATATGTACCAAGTTGCGGCACTGCATCCTCTTAAGGTATATTACATAATTATTCTTCATCATGTCAATAAATTAAACAATGGGATGTTTTAAAATTATTTTTTTGGGGGAGGAACAATAACCTTCCCATAAGTACCCAAATGATTTAATAATCGTAATCAAGAGTATAAACTTTATTATTTAATTGTTGTTTCAGAATTGGCCAAAGGTTCTTGTTTAACCGAGTATCGATGGAATTCTGGTGGAACATTTAAAGGAAAAGAATGGAATAGTGAATTACCATCTGACGCAGTTGTAAATACTATTTATTTTATAAAAATATGTGATTAAAATTGGTTAAGTTACTATAGTACTAAAAACAATTTTATTTGTTTTTAGTTAGTAATGCATTTACTAGCTACATACTTGGATTCTCAATTATCTCCATTAACACGCCTAAAGGGAAAAAACCCATTTTCTGTTCAACATCTGATAAAATATCCAGAAAAATTGAAATCCGATAAAAAGCAAGTAGTCATTTTTCAACAATCAAATATTCCACCTCATTACAGTTTAAAAATTGGTAAAGAAACACACAACTTTCCGAAGGTAATGCATTTTATTAGCATAATATATTATAAATATACATTAGTTTGAGCTCAGTATATGATTTGATAACACAAATGTTTAATATAAAAAATAAAAAAATTGAAATTTTATACATTTTCATTGTTGTTTCAGGGTCGTAATAACTTTTTCTATACCGTTTTATTGTTCTTGCATCACATCAAAACGACTGAAAATGGTTTGTTGGAGAGTGTCAACCTTGGAAAGACTGGAGTAAATATGCTCTGGATTTTAGAATAAATTAAAGTGTATTATTAATTTATTTTTTCAAATGCTCGCAATTTGTAATGTACTTATTTAAATATTTCTCATCAAAACGTTACTGTTCTTTTTATATCCCTTAGCCACGCTAAACCTTTGTCCGTATCACCTTTAGGGTTATATTCTAAACCAATCCATTCACTATAGTTAAGATCTTCTAATAGTTGAAAAATATAATCATAATCTATTTCACCTGATGTATTTGGTTCATTACGAGCAGGAACTTGAGCCAATTGAATATGCCCTACATGAGGTAACAAACTCTTAATGTTATTTGTTAGGTCTCCTTTGATCTGTTGTAAATGGAATATATCTAACTGTAGCTTCAAATTAGGGCTATTAATTTTGTTCAGGACATCAATTGCTCGTTCATATGAGTTTAAATAATACCCTGGAGCAGAATATTTATTAATTGGCTCAATTAAACCCATAATGCCTTTAGTTTCAAAGATTTGTGCAGCATAAGTTAAATTTTTTTCATAGGCCTCATGATTGACATTTGTTGGTTGAACAACTATGCCTGCCATCACATGAATCTTAGAACAGTTCAATGCGTTTGCATAAGATACAGCCAAGTCAATAGATGAACGAAAACTATCCTCCATACTAGGAATTGCTGCAAAACCAAGTTCATGGGCTTCGCCTCTTGGTGCGTTTATCAAGATTTGTTGTACATTGGCATCTGTTTTTGCTTGTACTACTTTTTCCAAAGTATCTGAATATGGAAATGCGCATTCAACAGATGTAAATCCCGATTTAGCAGCCAAACTGTATCTCTCCAAAAGACTGTTTGCTTCTTGGTACATGAATGATAAATTAGCACAGAATTTCAAATTCATAATGAATATTATGTAGAATGAAGCTTATAATAACGCGACTAATACTCAGTGGATGTCCAAACTCCAACTGAACTGATCCGTAATCTCACCTATGAGCTTTGAGGTTGGCCCCGTCAAAAGCAGAGTATTCAACCTAATTAGATTTGAGTGTTAATTCGCTTATTACCAACTATATTGTAAGTATAAGGTTAAAATACTTGAAAATTCAAAAATCAAACTGCGACAAATAATAATCAAGTAGTAGAATAACAAATGTATTATTCAAGTATTCAACTTTCCAAGGTTGAGGGTAGCCGCGACGTCAGACCCAGACGTATCAGCTGGTATCACTGTGAACAATTTGAAACCACCACAGACTTCTATACTCTAGATAAGGAACTCCTATATAATTTACATTGTTAAAAGCATAGAACAATAGTTAAAAGGTCAGCTGTGGATGGCCGCCATTTTGTTGGTTAGCATAACATTTTATTCGTATACAAAATGTATTAGGAATAACATATTTTTTAATGGTAAAATAAAATAGTAAATGTAAAATGATTTATGTAAAATATTTTATTTTTTTTTTTGAACAATAGGTTTAGAATTAATAAAATGCAATACAAATCTTATTTACCATACAAAATATCATGCAATTGCCAACCAACCTTGAGGCTTCAATTCGTGGCGGGAGTTCGCTATCTTATTACATAGAAATCTGTGATCAAACATATTCTTATCACAAGGTCAAAATAACTTTCAAAGAGAATCGTAATTACCTCACGTACAACCTCTTTGCGCTTCATCACCCCTTTTTTTTCTCCGCCCACAAAATATCACATTAAACAGTCTAAATTCCGAATACACAAACGGCAAACATAATAAATAATAATACAACACATTTATCACAGTATACAGATTACAATAGGTAGGTGCTATATATACGTATATAGCAGACAGCAGTGAATACTGGAACTGGATAGACGTATTTAATCTTTATTGTATGTTTTTATGCATCGCGTTCGTCACTTCATGTCTTCAGTCTTCACTGTTCACTACTTCAGCAGTCGGTGTGCCCGAATGATCGTGACGACTCTGTCTTAAATTCCGTCGTAGCTCGTAAATTGCCATTATTATTAGTGTTTTTTAATTAGACATGAATGATTTTTGCGGTTCTTTTATGTCTAATAACTAATAACCATCATTAGTTATCTAGCTCGACCGAATTAATTATCAAATACAATTAGTGTTAACCTTTGCACTCGCCGTCTTCATTATGATCGCTGTAAAAAGGATTGTGTCAGTCGCGTATCTAATAATATTGGTCACATTAGTCCAGAGTAAGTAGTTGTCGAACTATTAGAATCTTCCGGCTTCCGCACGTCATGTACTATTATGTATCTAATAAAAATCTTTCCAACTGTTTTCAGGTGAAAACTGTACAGTAAAAAAAACTTATAATGGAACTATTACAAGAGAACGTCTAATGACTTGCCCTTCGTCTGAATCGGATAAAGATGCAAAATTTTGTTGCTACGATAAGTTTGATAGTGTCGATTGCTGCAATGGTGCTGACCATTTACGTCATTTGTAAATAATTATTCTATTAAATATTTGTATTAAAGTATGGTTTCCAAGCTGTGACTGCTCTGCTGTGGAATACCTAGCTTTATAATCTTAAGGCTATCGACTACTGGTCTGCAATCAGTATGTTGAGAATAGTCGCCGCTTGAAAACCGTACCACGTCAGACACTTAACAAAAGCTTTAGTTTTATAAATATAAGTATTCATTTTTTATTTTTTAGATTTCTAAAATTCATGCCAGACCTGTTAATAGTTTTGATGATAATTGTTGGTCTGATATTGGGATGTTGTGTTATTTGTATCTGTATTCCATGTTATTGCATCATGAGCCGTCGTCGCCCGATTTATAGTATGTATATCCATAAACTATTCTAGTTTAAGTAAGGTATAAGTAATGTAAGCACAAGCCTACAGCATTATTAACAACACATTTTACACGATGACATTTTTCAAAAAATAACCAACTGACACACACAACGAGGCACCCTGTGTAACTTATTTTGTGGCTATTGTATTCTAGATTCCAAGGACAATCGAGAACACATGTATTATGTTTTACGTAAATTATATTTATTTTATCTTCAAAAATATCAATTACATTTATAAATATTGAAACTACAAGATATAGTTTAAAATTACTGTGCAGCATTTATTTAAGGAATTACTGTATAGGTTGAAATTCCATTTCATATAAATGTTTTGGTTGTATATTAATGTATGATTCACCTGTGACTCATCTGTTGTAATTTACAATCACTAATACTAAACATGGATATAACCTATCTTCACTAAACATACACTTTTAGGCCATCTTAATGAAAAGAGAAACAATGGTTCTCACTTGCACAGAAACTTTTGACTTGTTAAAGATAAAAAAACATTTTAACAAGAAAGAAAAGTTATTGACACTGGTATCAATTGTATTGGCTTAAGTATTTATATACAATGCTGCATCTCTAAGTTTAATATCAATTAAGACAAAGCCACATTTTAAAATATTGATTTTAACTATAAAAGCTTAATGAAGTTACTAAACCATAAAAAAGCTATACCAACTGGATCTTGAAAGATTAAATTACATTTTTTTTTTATTAAATTCCTTATAGTAATTTAATATCTAGGTAATCGGTGACCTTGTATACTGTGGCATGTCTGATAAAATATTCTAATTTGTTGCTGGAATATATTTCTCTAAACTTTTTTAAAACTTATATCGCAGAAAATAGAATTTATGTATAAGTCCAAATATATTTTATTACCTCATTATTTTTTGATAACTAGTATTGAACTATTAATAATTTATTATCACAAAGTCCTTATGATACCCAAAAAAATATAATTTTTAAATAAACAAATAATAATTAAGACTTAAGAGGACGCTACACGCGCACGTGTTGTCTCCGTCTTACAAATATATAACATACCAAAAACTGTTTTGCGCTGGACAGAACCACTCAGGCTGTAGGGGTAGTTAAGACTCCAAATTGATATTCAATACAAATGAGAACATTATCTCTAAAATATAATTTTTATTTTTTTTGATATAACTTATACAAAAAAAGTTTTTATTTTGTCAAAATCCATTACTTTTATGTTTTTACTACTCTTAAATTAATAATTAACTTTAAAATAAATTTATAAAAATTTAGCATTTATAATCAATGATATTACAAATTTAATTTCTCTCATGCTGTTTATGAATTTTTTTTTTTCCGTGGTATCGACAACCAGAGGAGGGACCGCGTTAGCATTACTTCTCCTAAATTAGCATTACTTCTCCTCGTTAGCATTACTTCTCCTAATGTTAGCATTACTTCTCCTAACGTTAGCATTACTTCTCCTAACTGTTTATGAATTTAAAACGAGTTATGTAGTGTGTTGACCTTTATCAAGAAGTATTATACCTATATACTCTGTCCTGAGAGAGAACACAATGTGATCAGTGCTGTCAAAAGTTACCGATCAACTGCCTTTAGGATAGTTGAGTTCTTTAGAAGGGGAAATGGGGCTTTATCTGTCAGTAGTACGTTGAATGCAGAGTCTGCGCATTCTCTCACCAGACTGAATATAATATATAATATTATTTAATACCTAATATGATTTATATATACATGCAACACAGATGTATACATTCTGTATGTTATCAGTTTTAACTATAATAGTATATATTTAACATAAATCACAATTTTATAAATCAATGATATATATAATTATTATAATATGCAATTACATGTATATTAACATAATATAGACTTAAAATTATTTGTATATTATACTAATATTTATAAATTACTAAAAATGAATATATTTGTATATATATTATATTATGTATATGTATGTATATTAAATTATTTATTTATTTAATCATTCTAAACAAAATATAAGTATATATTAGTAAAGGATATCACTGATAAATTATTTTCTAGAACATTTTTTTAATCTACCTGTCTACATATTTAATTTAATTTAATATTATTTGTATCTACTAAATGATAAAGAAATCAGTATCAATACTAGTATTATAATACATTTACCAGCATGTTAATTATTGATTAGAACAATAGTTTGTCTTTGTCACTTGAAAAAACTGAAAGATAAAATAGTCATTTTTATATTATTTGCTTAATGGCATAAAATACCTTCCATACTTTAATAGTAAAATATGTATATCAGTATCACTTATTTTTAAATGTATGCTATTTTAAAATTATTTTACCAATTACATCAGTGTTTTTCATTTGATAAACAAAATATAGAAATGTTAGTACCTGTACTCTATTTAGTGTTTACAGCAACATAATTTTATTATAATTTTAAAAAAAATAAGAAAACTTCCTTATTCCTATTAAAATCTTGAATTTTTTAAGTATAACTAAAACTAAAATATATTTCTAATATATTAGTAAACATTGTCTTTGTGTCTATCATTATAGAAATATTTTTTTCATTCATTTGAATTTAATTGGTAATTTTAAATTATAATTTGATCTAATAATGCAATGATTAATGAAAATTTGTTAAACAAAATTATAGAAAACCAATATTTTACGCATATTTGTTTATTATTTTCAATTTTGCATTTTGCATATTTGATGCTTTCTAGTTTTTACTATATTAGTGAAATGACTAAAAAGTGTAATCATTTACACAGTTCAGTAAAAAAATGTAGTAACACTAGAGTATTAAATTCAAATAGTTCTGCTTCTCAAATCTACCCAATTCTGTCCAAAATTTAAACCATTATTAATTTGTTTTCTTCATATTGCTTGCAAAATAGTCCACAACAATTTATTTAACTTCCAAGTTCATAAGTTACATAAATTTAGGGTTTTTAATTTTGATGATCATTTATATTTATATTTTATACCCACATATTTCTGTGGTTTTTATTATATCATAATAAATTATTATTACTAATAATAACTGATTCATAAATCAATTGTACATCTTTAATTATTAAAGCCAAGTGGTAAATTGAACTCAATTTATTTTTGAACCTATACTTAATGTGATATAAGCTAATAAATAAAAAAAATATTCTTATACAATTTCCTTTAATTTACATTTTTTTACATTCAACTTTATTTTTATCTTAATAGTCTAATATTTATAAATTCAAATAAAAGTATGATACAAAGTAAACAATCTATGTCTATAATAATTAATTAAGAAGTTTGTAGAACTTAAACATTTACATTTTCCCTACATGATATTATAAGATAATACACTTACCATTTTGAAAATCATAATGAAATATGTTTAATTTGTACAATATTAATACATAACCTATATTAATACTCCTTTTGTTTTTAATAGGTATATGACAAAAAAATGTATACTGAATACTTGTTTAAAAATAATAAATTTTACATTATTAATTTCATTACTCTATAGAGTAGTATATAACGAATCCTATTGTATAATTTAACTGTTTGTACTTTGTTTTAAATAGAGGATTCAAATGATAATGCAAATATGGTTGCTGCTGTTTCTATGCCTAACGAATCGGAAGAACAAAATATACCAAAAAAAGAAGTTACTCATCATTTGCCACCAGGAGCTTATCCTGTTTATCCACAATTCATGGGTTTGTACATTATATATTTGTCGAGTCAAAACTTTAAACATCATAAATACAGAGTCAAACATTTTGTTTATGTATTTCATTTGTATAAAAACTTTGCATTATGTATATTTTTTAAAGTTATATTTACTTTGCTTTAATATTATCACTGAACCCAGCATTGGATTTTTTCAATTCTTTCTAATAATTCATCAAGTCACTATGAATAACAGAAGAAAAAATACTGTTTTGCAAGAAACCCACATTTATTTAATATTTTTACTCCATGTTAATAAAATTGGATAAAATTGTTACCAATAAAATAATAATTAAGTTGTTATGGGTAAATTCTAATATTAGTTTTGGGTATTTGAATACATAATTTGTTGGAGATTTATATAAACAACATAGACGATAGATATTGACCAAACCATTCATTCATACTATGAGTTTTTGCTGTAGTAGTACAGGAAAATAAAACATTTGCTTTTTCCTAAACCCTTTCACTCTCCAGACAAACTATAACGTTCAAAACATTTACACCATTCACTGCTCCAGACATACTATTACGTTCCAGTATTTTATCATACTATCATTTTCCAGTAACCGTACAATTTTAGGAAACCTTGGGACGCATTATTTTAAATTTAAAAAAAAATCAAATATCTTATATTATGTATCATGCACATGTTGCAGAACATAAATATTGTAGAAGTGAAAAGGTTAACCTTTTGTGACTATTATTGTTGACATTTTGTTTATATGGTATTAATTTTAATTTATATAATTATTTCAGGAATGCAACCATTAAAATCGACTGAAGTAAATTGTTAATTCACACATCACAATAACAATAGCTGTTCTTATAAAAAGCCAAAGCATGTTATTATTAATATTATTTATATTTATTTGTGCCATCAACTGAGTAACGAAGGTTTGTGAATGACTAAATTTTTTCTTTTATTCTTATCTTTAAATTTTCGACTTTTATAGTCTGGCTATCAAAAGAATATTATTATCTTAAATATTAAGTTACCTAGTTTTGAACTGATTATGGTTAGAATTACTTTTCTTATATAAGCATAAAAACTAAGACTTCATGTGTTTGCCTTAAAAGAATATATCAGCACAATATTTTGTATACATATTTATGATTTTAACCATAAAGGATATGAGTCAATTATGAAATAAATATTTTGAAAAAAAAATAGGATTATTTTTGTATATTTCGATAAGCTATTTTTTTCTCAGGTTAATTTTTGATTCATCAAAATTGTAATTTTTTTTTTAATTTGAAATGTATACAACAATTTAAATATTCTAAATTGTTTTATTTAATGTGTAATAATTAGTTTTAGTTTTTTTCGTTGTTCCTGAGTTTTGACGATTTATATGGAAGAAATAAAAATCGCAAGGCTATAAATTTGTTTTGATATTATTTGTTTTCTGCCTTATTTGGTTTATTTTGTTGGTTCCTTTTCTAAACATTATTTGTCAAATACTGAAATACCAAATACGTATTAACTGAATTGTGATGTTTTACATGTGATTGACTGTCAAAATTAATTTTGGTTTTAAATGAACACTATTTTTGTGTATATTTACATAAAGACTAAGATTAATGTTTATACTAATAGTAATAGTAATTCAGTATCGAATTAAAATGTATTTTGTTTTGTATTCAACACGAAAGTTGTATGATCTTGAAATGTATCGTAATGTCTAAATAACTTGTAATTTAATTATTATAATATGACACGTGTTCTGCTAAAATTTTATTTTTAATATTTTCCTTTTCAATATTATATGAACTAAGTTAAAATTACTGTATAATCTGATACTACTGTATCGTTGAATAATCTCACTAAGGTTGTGTATAAGAATTTTTTATTTATCCAATGTTCTTGTTTGAGTTCAATAGTTTTTCTGTCTTACAACTCAACAAACTTTTATATTTAATTAATAACTGATACAATGATTTTCTATCAGAATATGCATTTAAATAAAGAACATTTTATTTTGTATAATATAAAGCTAATAATATTGTCTTATATTATGTAACTTTTTTTTAACAATGTACAATGATTAAAACAATTTATAATTCACCATTTTACAAACATTTTTTTTAAAGACTGGATTTATATTACATTCATATTTTGAAACAATATAAAAATAATGACAAAGTTGGTTTAAATTTGATCATATTTTTATATATGTACTTTTTATTACTTATTAATGACTATAGTTTTCTTAATTATTCCACAATTTGTTTGTAGTTATATTTTATTTTAATGCTTATTGTTTTATGTAAGAAGTTTTTACAAATTGTTTGTATAGTCGAGCCAATTATACACAAACAAAAATAATACCAATAGGTACATCGTATGTTTAGTTTTAATTTCTACCAAAAATATAATTAATCAAGAATTTTAAATCGACACGAATTATTATTATGCTTTTATAATAATATCTAACTTAATATAACCTACTTATTATGTATACAACTATATAAATATCACATTTACATCATAATTTTAAAATTGTGCCTACATAAATTAATATTATCTCTATCTATAATTAATTCTACTTGTGAAGAAAAAAAAATTATTTGTATACAACATTAGTAATTAGTTGTAATAAAACATTTATAACCAATATCATTCAATTTGTTATTTTGTGCCACCTCAATCCCAATGCTTTTATTAGAATGTTTAACTTAATTTTTACTAAATGTGAATTGTATGCAAAGACTGGTTGTATACATTGTCAATCTTGATTTAAAGTTTAAACGTAGGTGTAAGTGAGTAACTATTAGTAGACTAGTAAGAAGGCCCACTTTAAAGGTATTTCTAGCACCCTATGGATGTCTTTTTCTACCTTACAAACTTTCCTTATGTTCACCAAAATGTACTGTTTCTCAATGAGCTAAGTTGTACACAGGACTCTGCACACTTTAGTAAATATATATTTATTAATTTCACTATTGCTAAATATTTTAAATCCCACTTCATGACAACTATGCCCATGGGTTTATAATTTATATGTCTGTATGGTTTTATTATTTTACGGCCTCACGCATATACATTTCAAAATAATGATAAATCAGTTATATTTTAATTTAGTCATTATGATATCATAACTATTTGTTTTACTTTTCTCCGAGTATATTATATATATTTATGGACCAAGCCTTGTTAATAAATTAAGCCTAAGTGTTGTTATATAATATAGCCTATATTTACATTTCGGTCAACAATTACGTACGATGTACTCAATTACAACCTTGGCATAATCATTAATACTATGAGTTATGACTATAATAGTATAATACTGGTAACTAGTAATGTCAAAAATGTATTTGGTGGATCCTAGTAGCTGATAAAGGTTATAACTTATGATATACTTGAATAATAATATTGTATGATTAACTCCTAAAGCAGTAAATAGATTTGTTTGGAATTGTAGATGATTAATGATGATTGGCAGGTGCCGAAAAGTAAATTTCTAAAGTTTGCCGCCCATAAAAAAAAAATGATTTGCTCCACTGGTCACTACTATTCATTACTAACTTTTATAGAATATATCATGATAGCCGATAGGTAATTACAATAGTCAATAGATCAAATCAAGTGACCATCAAGTATTAGAATTCTTTCTGTACCCGTGTGTCAAATAAAAATGTTGGTTGGATTTTATTTGTCCTGCGTGCTGCGTGTCTACTAATTAGTAATTTGATAACCCTTTTTTTTTAAATTTAAAAATTCCTTCATCTATAGCTTACGTAATATAATACTTAAGCTATAGGTACGTTAATATAACTTTTATGATTATGAGTAAATATATATTAGGATACCGAAATAATTTAGATATTGAGGCCTTGAAGTTTTGAAATAGTCGTCCGACCAATCGATTTGGGTGGTGGGTGGTAGCAGTGGTGGATGGGCACCACGATTGAAGATCCTAACCTAAACTAACCAAACGTACATATGGTATATACTTTAATTAAATAGTTACTTATAGAATTGTAACCTATATGGCTATATGTACAGTTGGTATTAGTTTTCATTTTTGTATTAAAATTATGAACTGCATAATATATGTACAATTTATGTTTATAGATTATAAAAATAAAAGATAATTCTTAATAACCCTGGACTGTGGACGTATACTAAAATATTATGGAAAAGTTAGGATACATTCCACCATATATCTTTGTATTATTATTTTTTCGCCTTTGTGTTTATTTGTGAAATCACTGTCATTGTTTATTTTTAAATTTTAACTGAAAAGTAGTGACAACCTACATTTTTAATTTCCTAATCTGAATCAGAATAATTAAATAATATGCTTTTATCATTCATAATATGTGATACTCGTATAGGTTTAATGAAACTACTAAGTGCACGTATGATACTCAAGGCGTTTGTGGCAGGATCAGTGAAATTAGTAGGGCAAACAACTTGTTAAACTTTCCTGATATCTCCAAAAACAATTTATAATTTTCACAAAATCGGTTAAGTAGTTTTTGAGTACTTATATAATAGCAACAAATAATATACATTCAACTCTCATATTTGTTTTAAGGTATAATTTCTTTTTTCGAAATCATATAACATTATAACGTGACAATTTTTGTGGATGCTATTACCTCATCTTTCATAATGAAGATTACTTATATATATATTAAAATATCTTAAGGAGGGCATAAGGTGACTCAGGGATTGCTAAGCACCCCCCCCCCCCTATTTACACCCATGAGTCGTACCAAAAATGTATGAAAAAAAACGGTAATTGTGATAATGTGATAAAATAGTTAAGGTTCATCCTGCCGTAAGTTAATAGATAAAATTTGTTTTTCTATTTTGGTGAATTTTTTTATTTTTTCATGGCATAGGGAAATTTACTTCTCGGATATCCCTTCTATATCTAATGTTGTTGACAGCATAGTCCGCGACTTATGTATTTTTTGAACCTTGTCCATAGCGAATCTTTTGCCTTCCGGGCATTTGCAGCCTGTACCCTGGTCCCCCATGTCCCGTCTTCTAGAGATCGAGCCTGCGCCGAGTCAGTGGGCGCACGTTCTTCCCAGCTACCGAAGTCAACGGATCTCTGGCGGTGGTAGTCGTCTTCTGTCAAGTCCACCGCGTCAAAGTCGTCACTAGCATTCGGCGTGATGACCGCGAAGAAGTCGTTAGCATAGTAGTTAGCAACATGTGGGTCATAGGTTTCGCAAAATTTGTACTCTTGCACCTGGTCTGTAGTCTGCAACGCAGTAGTACAAAAGTCAGGAGCTTGCGGATCGGGCGCCTGCAAGTCGGCAACTCGTGGATCGGTCGCCTGCAAGTCGGGACTTTGCGGACCATCGGTAGCGCAAGAGTTTCGGTTTGCCGATGGAACTACATCGCGACGGCTGTTCTGCTCATGCAGGGCTGGGGGGGCATGCCTGTAGTGATGGTCCGCCGGCGAGCGATGCAACGCTTCCGTGCTGCCAGTAGATCGTTCCCGAACCGCAGAATTGGCGACACCATCCGTTTCTCCGACTGAGATCATCGATTTGTACGCACGACTTGACCTCTTCGACCACAGTTTGCCGAAGTCTGGCGGCGGTGGTTGGCGGACAACGATATCGAACCGCGGAGTAGCCAAATCGAGCACGTAAACCATCGATCGATCGCAACTGCAGTAGCTGCAGTCGACCGCCGTCATGCTGCAACTGCAGTAGCTGCAATTTTCCGTCATTTCGATGTCCATCGTAAGTATTTGTTGGTAATTGGCATCTACATCATATTTTGTCATTCATGGTGTTCCGTTCAAATGCGTACCTATATCGGTAAATCACGTGTAATATTTAAATTTCCGTTTCTTTTATACTAGGTATACCTACCTATCAATTTTCATACTAAATTCTATAACCTATAACTAAAAGGTAGGGTGAGAATGTGAGATGATTAGTGATTCCTTCTTTCTTCAGTATTTAAGTATATGAAAACTCAAAATCTTATACTAAAACTACATTTTCTATAATATAGGTACCTATAGATAATAGAAATTTAGTTGTGAACAATGTAGGTATATAGAAATGCTTTTAAATTTAAGTTTTGTTTTATGGCCATTAAGCGTACCATTTAATAATTATTAAATCATTTTAGATAAAATATAAAACTAATAATCAACATTGAATAATATATTCATATACCTACCTATCTATATTCTATATATTAAGTTCATTAAGTTATTACTTATTTCAAAAATAAATACCTTTATATTTATACCTGATTGTTAAAACTTGTAATATCATATATATATATATATATATTTATGTACCTATGAATAAAAACAAAAATAACATGGTTATAATTTTCTGAACAATCGTATTATAATACTATATTACTATAATATATAGAAATATTTCCAATATATAGGTTGTATACATATTATAAAGTATAGGTTTAGTCTACACACACATACATAATTATATAAATACCTACCTGCCTGCCTGGTGCAGTGGTGCATAATATATAATATAATCAACAATC
The DNA here is from genome assembly GCA_027563435.1 of Nasonovia ribisnigri. NCBI lineage: Eukaryota > Metazoa > Arthropoda > Insecta > Hemiptera > Aphididae > Nasonovia > Nasonovia ribisnigri. The sequence goes on from JANEHU010000127.1 coordinate 235,938, forward strand.
ATTTTAAAAATTTTATTCGGCTGATTGGAGCGTGTTGCGTATATCCGAGATTTAGCACTTGGTATATTTTTTAACGTGGTATTTAAACTACTTACTCTCTAAACATTTCCAACATCTCTAAAAACAGTGAGATTTTTGGCAAATTCAATCGGGTATTTTTCGAGGAGGAACCTATAATAAGCTACACACATACGACATAGGTACCTACATTTGGTTTAATCTTTTAAAGACACAGTTTCTTTAATCGAGGCCATTATTTCGCGACAACTTGATGCATGCAACCAGTACTTGATCTACCCGAGTGTCCCGAGTAACTAATGGCAATCATTTATATACGAAAAAAAATAAAACAATAATACTAATTTCTTGTAGTTTACTATAATAATCAGTAACAAATAGCAACTATTTATAAACAAAAAAAAAAATGTAAATTTCGGAGAATTCTTCACTATTCCAAATTTCAAGTTCGTATGTTATTTAGTTTTTAAGATACAGCGACGAGCGAGTGAATGGTATTTGGCATTTAAATACCTCTACATAAATACTTTTATTAAAGTTTTATGTAAAAATTTCCAGGCATAACATTATAGATATATATAACATGACATTTTTATAATAAATTTGTTTAACAGGGAAAAACTTAGTTAATTTTTTAAGAAAGTAAAACTGGTCCCAAGCTCATTTACTAATGAGTAATAAACTTAAAGAAATAACAAGTTAATTTAAAGAAAATTAATATATAAATTATTTTTATTTTTATCGAACTATAGGTAGGTATACAATATTTGACTTCAAATATATTTATATTTTATAATAGGTACCTACCTAAAAAGTAAAAACTTTATTAAAATAATTAATTATACCTAAATATAATTCTTTAAACTTACTGCTAGTCTCGACTTGAAAAATAACAGTGATGATAATCAGTATTTACGTTTTAAATATAATCTTTAAACTTTAAAAGTTTGAAATTTGAATACGATATTAAAAATAAAAACTTAGATTTTTAATTTTAAGTTATAATATAATATGTTGTATTGTTGTAGTACATAAATATCAACGAATAGGTACAATTTGAAATGATATTGAATATATTTCTAAGTATGTTTCACGAATTGACATTGGACTAGGTACTGTGGTAATAACTGGTGTTCTTGTTATCATATACAGAAGTTAGAAACAAATATTACACACTAACCATTCAAATATATACCTATATTTTTATTTGCAATATCTGCATGTGCTGTAAACAAGTGTTCTTATATTGCAGTTGAAAAAAAAATGATTTATTCAAATGGGTTAATAATATTATAATGGTACGTCTCACTACATCTATTATATTGTCATATTAGTGTAATATATTATTAAGTTAACTGTTAAGTACCTACCAGCGACCAGCAAATATCTATTGATTTAATCTAGATTTATATTTAAGACATACCAAAACCAAACTATATACAGATAGACAATAGTCAACACTCAACATAGGTAACCTCGGTATTGGAATTTCAAGTTAATTTTTTTCAAAGAACGCACTAGTCTGCAGGTATATATTATTTTGAATATTGTATATTACAGTTATTTATATATTTTTTGTTGTGTAAGTACCTAGTTATATTTTAGAAATCTTTAATATCATTGATTATAAATAATATTTATGTATTTATAATCAATGGTAATATTATGTAAATTCTTATTATGGTTTTTAAATAATCATGTTTTTTTCATAGGTAGATTAGTAACATTTTCAAGACTTTAAGGTGTAGTATTTTTATAACACTTATAATAAATAAATAAATTATTATTATTACATGACTATTTAAATTTGTTTATTTTTAAATTTTAAATTGCATTAGATTATACATAATTATTGAGTTGAGCTATGCATAAAGTAATAACTCTTAGTCAATGTTCATATGTCGCTATATATCACCTAGCGCAGATTGAGTTGTTTCTTGTTAATTCTAAAATATTGGATATTTTTTCATAAATATTTACTGAATGATGCAAGACTTTTTGTCTGTATGATGACAGCACGAACAATGACAAAAATATTTATTTCTTTTTCTATGATTAGCAGTGGATACCCATCCATATACTACAGGGTATAACAGAAAGGCTTGACAAATTAAATATAACTTTTGTTCTAATCAATACTTTTTAATTTTCGTTTGAGTAATATACTATACATGTATATGCATATATGCTTGTACTTACTAATTTTTATTTTTATTTTTTAATGCCTACTGAAAATAAAAAAAATTAAATCGGGTTTATAGAACAATTTTGAGTGTAAAAACATCTATTTAATACATACAGTTATTAATTTTACAATTTTTTGAAATTTCATTATTTTTGTTTATTAAGTACCTATAAATGTTGATCTAGTCGTAAAAAACATTTTAAAATAAAAATCTAAAAACCAGATTTACAAATTAGCTATTTTTAATTTTCAAAAAAAAATAATTAAATTTTTATTTTTTATTTTCAGTATTAAATAATAAAAATAAAAATGATACATTGAACGTGTAGCACATGAGTCAATAAATGATAATGTGGTCGTTTCAAATTGCAACCAATATAAAAGACTAACAGATAGGTATAGGCTGCAAAATTATAAGTGAACTTAATGGTCTTTGCTGCTGAGTTGTTAAAAAAAAAATTGAGTTTAAGACTTAGGTAGTTAGGTACCTATTGGCTACTAAGGATAAACATAATATATATTCAAACATTTAAGAGTTTGGAACTTTTTCATCCCAAGCGTCATCATGTATTACAATAACTATAATATATTATATCTTATTTTATACTACCAGTAGGTATATCAATTTGATTAAACTGCAGCCGTATAAAATTAAAATAAATATATGCAGTACGATTACCTATTTATATCGTGATTAATATTTATTACTAGGTAATAGTTTTAGCGTTGTTCGTAGCACACAGTAAGACGTGATGCGTGGCTATATTATTATCGTACATTATGACCAAGGGCGACCACTGCGGCGGGCGGGATATGCCACGCCACTCAATTACAATTGTAAAACTTTTATAATAATATGCTACATTGCTGCATGTATAAAAAGTTTTTTATACTGAATATTATATTTTTTTTGAATTGTCATCATTTTTGTTAATGTGATCGGTATGCATTGTAAATACATGCTTTCGGAGGTAAATATTGTGTCAAGGGTCAACTGATTTTAAAAACCACTCAACCACCGATCACGAACCACGTTTAACCGGGCTAGATAACCATGCACTTAACCTATTACCTATATTTTGTTTTTTACTGTCTGGTTCTGGTAACCAATTGAATTTTAATAAGGTAGGCGGTAGCCTTCTTATCATTTACTTTGCTACCTACCTACCACATTCAATCACAGAACAATATGATTCAATTAAACTTAATCAGATGATTTATGTGCAACATACTAATACCACCTATATTTTTTTAAATTATGCACCATACAATACATAAATATTAAATAGATTCTAATGGAAATTTCACCGCTTATTTTGATGATGTGTAATGTGTTTACTTCTTTAAGTATTGCTAATTGCTATTATAGTGTCATTAATACGTGCTTACTACGTAGACACAGATTAAATAATATTAAAGCTTTCTATAGTAAACTGAAAGAGGTTTATCTGCTGAATCTATTAAACAAATACAGTACGCCAATTTAGAATAGCAAATGACAACTGTCACTTTCCTAACTACGAAGGTTTTACATATTATGTAAAATTGTAAACTGCAGTAAATGCAAAATATTAATTTTAAATTGTAATCATACCTACTGTTTAAATTATCATCATCAATCATTGAAAAATATTACATAAGTCGTTGTTTTAATCAAAATATTTTTGAAGTTCAAACGGAGAATCACTACATTTTTATGACGAACGAAAGGTATTACAATTTATTATAATATACGATTAAAAAAAAGGTTTCAGCTTTGATAAAAAACAAAATATATGTATTTTTGTTTTATTTTTCTTAAGTAAAAATATATAATCATAGTTCGTACTCTTACTTACGCATATTATGTAGTTAAATAGGTAATACATTATAATGAATACTTATGTTTGGTACTTGAAGTCTTGAAACATAAATATATTATCTATCAAGGATAAAATATTAAAATATTAATTTTACATAAAGCCATAAAGGTACCTACCCACTTAACAATATTCCTAATATATTGTATTTATATTTTAAAATTAATAGTTTATCAACATATATAATTTATTAATAATCATCAATAATTACCCTACAATACCCTAGAATTATTTTTTGAATAGTTAAAACAATAAGTGATAATTGATAAAGCATTTAAAAATCTTACATAAATAAGAACATGGATCACGATTTTTTTCCTGCGAAGATCAATTATTCCATTGACACATAAATATAACATATATTTTTGTGACTTTATATGTCAAATATATAGATAAAGGTGGAATGGTGAAATACACATTGCGGTAAATAATTACTCATCTAAAATCTTCGGTTTCGTGCGATAGTCTATAACTGATAATATGTTTTTGATTATTGATTTAAAATTGACAATTTGTTGGATGGATCTATAGTAGATACTACTATTAGTATCTAGTATCTACCATAGTAGATATGACTTATAAGTCCTTGTGTATTAATAGTTACCTATCTTGTTAGTTTAACAATTAACTGTATTATTAATATTTACTATAAATCTGCAATATAATATATCATAACGATAAGTTTAAATTTTCAGAGACGGTATGTCAGTCTAGGATATTTTAAATAATATTGATATTGTTATTATACGGTAGCTGGTAAGTTGAATTAATACTATTCATATCATTTAATTATTAACCTAAAATTATCAATGATGCTGGAAAAATATTATAATAGGTATATAGTATATACTTTTACTCGTTAATATTGATTTTAATATTTAATTTCGTCCAAATTTGAACTTAAAATGTCTGTAAAAAATAACTGTGTTTATATATTTTTTAGATTTTTTGATTACAGTATGAACCATCTATTAGAATCTTTGTTTTAAATTGTCAATCCTTAGTTATAAAAACTGACCATTTTATAATTGTTTAATTACAATGATTGATAATTTTCGAGATTTTGATGAATTTTGTCAAAATTCAAACTTTAATAATGCTTATGAAAAAAATGTGTGCATATGGATTTTTAATATTTTTCAATTGCTATTGTAACAATATACCAGGAGCCTTGTATTAAATTTCCATGATTATTGGTCCAAAAAATAAAAAAGTATTGGTATTTATATAAAAAAAACTAAACAAATTGAAATTTGAAATGGTTCGTAAAAAGAGTCAAAATATTTTCAAAATTGTATGGTGTGTAGAAAATGCTAATATAAACATTTTGTGAAATTTTTAAGTATCTACAGTTATTCGTTTTTGAATTGCAACAAAATAAGAAAATCGTTACTTGAGAAATCGAGTGAATATCCAATGTTGTAAAAATATGACCTTCAAACGCTCATTAAAAATTAATTTTAATTGGTATTAGATATTTTTTTTTTTTTGATAAACTTAGACAAACTTATGAGAAATCATGTGTAAAATTTTCAAATCTTTGATTTAAAAGAAAATTTTTTATGAATTTCTAACCCAAAATAATCTGCACATTTTCGTGATTTTTACGTATTTTGTCATCAATATTTGAACTTTAAATGCTTATAAAAAAAATTTGTGACTTCAGATTTTTAATATTTTTCATATATTATTGTAACAATATATTTGGAGCCTTGTATTAAATTTTCAAGTTTTTTTCCCATCAAATAAAGTTTTATAGAAATCTATAGAAAAAAAGGGGGTATTAAATTTGAATTCAATGATATAATATCATTGTATACGAAAACGATTCTGAGCGGAGACAGTATGTCAGTCTAGGATATTTTAAATTATATTTATATTGTTATTTTACGCGGTAGCTGCTAAGTTGAATTAATATTATTCATAGTATTTAATTATTAACCTAAAATTATCAGTGATGCTATAAACATATTATAATATATACTTTTACTCGTTAAAATTGATTTTAATATGTAATATCGTCCAAATTTGAACTTAAAATGTCTGTAAAAATAACTGTGTTTAAATATTTTTTAGATTTTTTGATTACAGTATGTACTATTTATTAGAATCTTTATTTTAAATTTTCAATCCTTAGTTATAAAAACTGACCATTTTATAGTTGTTTAATTACAATGATTGATAATTTTCGAGATTTTGATGAATTTTGTCAAAATTCGAACTTTAAATGATTATATAAAAAATGTGTGCCTATGTATTTTTAATATTTTTCAATTGCTATTGTAATAATATATCAGGAGCCTTGTATTAAATTTTCATTATTTTTGGCCCAACAAATAAAATTTTATTGATATTAATAGAAAAAAAAACTAAAAAATTTGAAAATTGAAATCGTCCGTAAAAAGCTGAAAAACAGTCAAAATATATTAAAAATTAGATGGTGTATAGAAATAACTTATATAAACATTCAGTGAAATTTTCATGCATCTACAGTTATTCGTTTTCGAATTGCAACAAATTAAAAAAATCGCTACATGAGAAATCGAGTGAATATCTAATCTTGTAAAAATTTAACTTAAAATGCTCATAAAAATTTATGTTGACTTGCTTATAAACATTTTTTCATTGACAAAATTAGGCAAACTTATAAGGATTCTTGTATCACATTTTCAATCCTTAGATTTAAAAAGAAATTTTTTTATGAATTTCTAACTCAAAATAAATTGCACATTTTCGTCATTTTTACGTATTTTGAAAAAATTTGAACTTTGATTACCTATAAAAAAAAAATTGTGACTACAGATTTTTAATATTTTTCATCTGCCTTTGAAACTATATATTAGAAGCCTACTATTAAATTTTCAAGATTTTTTACCCAACAAATAAAATATTATTGACATTTATAGAAAAAAAAACTAAAAAAATTGGAAACTGAAAATGTCCGTTAAAAGCTCAAAATAAGTCAGAATATTTTGAAAATGCTATGGTGTGTAGAAAATGCTTATATAAACATTCGGTCAAAATTTCATGTCTCTACGGTCATTTCTTTTAGAGTTATACCAAAACCAAAATCGATTTTGTCGAAAATTGGTTTTCCGTAAAAATTCCCGTTTTTCCCATAATTTTTCATTTGTTTTTCCAGGCGCTCTTGAAAACTACTGGGAAATTTTGACTTTTGACCTCCCAAAGTACCAACTAGATTCACTTTCCTATCAGAAAAGGTACTATTGAAGAAAATCGAAGCATTTTTACTGTCCTAAAGGTGATGACAGACACAAAAATAAAAAATAAAAAAAAAAAAAACACACACATCATTGTAAAATCAATATATACATTTATCGCTCCGCTCAGAACCTAAAATGTTTTTAAATAGTAATGTATTAATGTATAGTTCCTATAAAAGTAAAACATTATTCGGTAGTGGTGGGTTTGATGGTCAACCCTCCCCCCCCCCCCTCGACAGTAGTTTATTGTGATTTGTGGAGTTTTACTTATTTACGATGATTCTATGATTTAAAAAGTATATGGAAAATACTTAATAATACATATGGTTGCTAACTTTTATAACGATTTGGTTTTAGTTTAAAAATTTTATACTTTACTTATAGATAAATAAATAGGTATAGGTACTCTGAAATGTTCAAATTTTTCCTGGACAAAAATCAAGTCAAGATTTAATTTATAATCTGAATCGGCTACCGCTACAATATTTTTTTTTGTATCTTCAAAAATATTGGATAAATACCTACTTGTACTGAATCTGATAGTCATAATAAGGGCCGAGAGGAAATATTTTTTTTTACTTAATAATAAGGTTTCTACCATTGTTATTCTTCACCTATCTGCGTAAAGAAGGCGAATACCCACGAATATTTTTGGCAACACGTCACTGGTGTGACCCCAATGTATAACATTATAATGCATAATTTATAATATAAGGTCAAGACTATTTCAAACGTTTCAAAGCTATAGGGGTACTCTAATTGTATTTATAATCATTAGACCCACCATTTAATTGAATACAATGAGTACAATATACTACATACGACAAGGTACTATCGTTTAGGTGCTATAAAGTATATAGTCACTGAAATAGATAAGATATGTCTTATCCATCTCAGTGTGACAGTGTATATAGTATACTGTCGTTTGTTACGCCCCGCCACAAGGCGACCGTCAGTCGAACTTGGACATTTCTTTATAATATGCTCTTTTTAGTATTAAATAAACAACACTTTCAAAAAAAATTAAATAATAAATATTTGTTTACAACTAATAATTTTTTATCTATAACTACACTAAATAAACACAAAAAATAAGATGACTTAATAAAGATCCTCTTATTTTTGATCGTCATTTATAATATTATACTCATTAGTCATTACTCATTAGTCAATACTCAATACTATACGTCTAGGCGCATTATGCCATATAGTCATATAAATAAAAATTATAAATATATAAAAGTACAAAACCTTACGTCTTGAATTTTATATAAACCGTTGGTAGGCATATAATAATTAAATAATATAATTACTAAATTGAATATTATAGTACTTAAATCAAAATTAAAAACAAACGAATTTTCTAACAAAATTAGTTAAGTAATCAAAAAATAATTAAAATGTAATTATTGTTCAAGATTTTATAAATATGAGCAGACAATCTGATAACTTGAGCAGTCCATGGATTATACTGGGCGTCAGAATAAATTCTTGGACAATTTTAAAAAATATATCATGATGACGCCATTTTACACACACACACAAAAAAAATGAATTCTTAAAATCATCGAACTTTAATGAATTATAAAATATAAGGCGTCAAGCTAGGAACTAACGTGTACCTACTAAATACTACTAATGATATCAAGGTAAAAAAATTTTAAATGTTTTTAAAAAAAAAACCGAGGTTTTCATAATATTATATTATGACAAAAATATTACAATTTACAATTTTTTATGATATGTTTTGGTATCTACTTTGACATAACTGCATTTGTTACTGCTTGCATGTTGTAATAGGATACCTATATTATAAAGGAACCTAAGAAAGACGTTATGAATAACTGCCTTAATAATAATAATATAATGGTATCATTCAATATTCATTAATTTTTTTACTTTCCTACCACTTAAATAACAATGGTAAGTAGGTATAATAAATAATTTTTAAATTCCCCCTACAAATTGACAATGCAACAATTTAAAAAAATGGTTATTAGGTTATATTATATTTAAACACACAAAGAATATAGGTATACAAATTTACCACTCTCCAAATTCCATCTGAGGAATTTCCCACCATATGTCCACGGTCCACCCCATAAATACGAGCATGTTATTACTATAATAATAATTAATAAATTACAAAATATCCTTAGAAATAGAGGGGAAATGTGCCACAGTCTTCGCTCAGGATATTTTAAGCAGTATAAATATGCAATGCCGCAATGGTTTATCCAAATTTAAAACATTAATAATTATTACAATGACTTACTGAAACTCAATGACGAGGTAGTAGGTACACTCAAAACCTACTACACCGCAGAACAACTTCTGGTTTGTATTTAACTATTTAAACCCCCCTCCTATCACTACCACCAGAAGGTTGAATTTGTAATATCCTATAAATACGCATGTTTGGACATAGGACAAAATATGATGGGACAACACTGCAGAAGCGCAGCAGGTTTTTCAATGGCAACACAAAGATTATGATCGGTTGTAAATGTAAAATTATATCTCTTCAATAATATTATTTTCCATTGTGTCCATTCATAATATTGTACAATATTATACTCATGACATATATATATATAGGTAATAGGTACGAAAGTACGCATTATAGGTATAGTCGTATAGACAGGTAGTCGAGGGTATAGTTACTATACTATAGTAGATACTACATAGGTATGTACAATGTACTTATAGTAGTGATGACAGAATTCATGTCTAAAACCAAAATGTATTGTATTATTATTTATTGAGGCATTTTGATTTTTGATGTTATTATCGTTTTGACATTTGAAGTGTTCTGATATTATAAGGTATTCTAATTATTGTCGCTCTAAATTAAATCAAATAATACATTTAGTAGCACTGATAATTATTATTTAATTATTACATTTACATTACCTATCTCGTTATAATAATACAATACTTTTTTATTTTTACAGATAATTTTGGTTAGGTACCTATTATACTTCAAACGACTTTCGCGACTATATTAAATTGTAACTATAGTTTATTTATAAGTGTGTGTTCAGTGTTTACTGTGTGCAATGCCTATTGCTAATCGTTGTCGTAAAGTGTAAACTCGTAACCGGATTTGGCCTTTAATCTTAATAATTAGGTAGGGTCATTGATATTTGATTTGATTATAAAGTATTAACAAACAATAGTACAATCGAAGTAAAATCACGTACGCATTATTTTACATTTGCACGATATTGTCTCGATATGTAGTCAGTAGTCACTTAATATAATTACTTATATTTTATAAGTACTTATCTCTACTAGAATAATAATAATATACTCTTTGGAACTTGGAGTGTATATTATTAAATATATACTTGGAATCGTTTTTCTGCTGATCGCAGAATAACTTATGAAGACGACCTACCTATAAATTATTATGAATATATGAATATGATTATTCTAGTCTTCATGGAGTAATTATTATTTTATGCTGGTTGATAAGATGGCAACTATGATATAATATTATTATTATTTTGAATTGATAGCACGGCTGTAGTAGCGGCGATAACGCATTGTTAAATATTACGGAATCCTGAACATTACTAATGCTAAAGTCACAAAGCAAATGTTATTGCTGCTAACTGCTATGAGGCAATTTTCCTATTTCAATCATTATTCATTAGTTATCAGATATAATCAGACGTCAGTTGTCAGTATAAAAATCTCTAAGACTGACTTGCATGCGGTAAAACGATTCCTATAAAAAAATTCATTATTTTATTTACCTATTACGATTTCGGGTAAGCGTCGATTAATAAAATATATAATACATTGTTGTGATTTTACATAATATAATTAAGATCTTTAAATATTGCATTTTACGTTTCACTGCCTAATTCAAATGTTTCATCTTCAGTGTTTCATTCTTGATAATATTCACCTTATATTTGTAACTCTTTGTCTCTTTGTACTTGTCAAACAAAGTACTTTATTAAAATAAGTATTTATTATCTTGTTTTATTTGTGCTTAAGCAATTAAAAATAATAAATTCATCATTACATTATTACGGGACTGTTTTTAAAATAAATTATCTCTAGTTTATTGTTGGTATAGTTTTATTGGTTATTTTAATAAAATATTTTGCATTAATATAATAAAATCCAATGAGCTTAAAAAGTATTTGATAGACATGTTGATCCATTAAAATGTTTAGGGATTTTAAGATTTTTAACGAGCATGCAAATGAATTCTATTTAAGTAATACGTAATTAACTTATAATGTTACAACATTGTTAAATTCTGTATTATATTTAATTTATATCAGGATGTTTACCAAGGAACACTTCCTCTCAATATTCAAAAACATTTAACTCTTCAAATCTGTATAAGCAATCCTCACATTCTAGGATTTATTGAATTAATGGAGCCAAAGATTACTGAGTAACAAAGGATTTTCTAATCATGATTCGTGCCAATGTAAGAAGCCTTTTTTCGTTGTTACAATTGGAGTATAATATATAACATTAATAATTTATTGGATTTTTTGTTTAGAATGAACCATTTTCTAATTTTAATTCAAAATTACGTTTCCGAACAAAATCATCAAAACAGTATGATATTTTACCAAAACATGTAAAAGATGCAGCATTCAAATATGTGAACAGCTCTAAAGAAATACGATCACCTGTCGGACCACATCATTTTTTATTATGTATTGTAATATCGGTTGTAGTTTATACCGTTTTAGCTATACTAGAAAAAAGTTTACCTGAACCTGTGACATTATCTAATGAACACAATCATCCAGACCGATTTGTTGCTGAAAGAGCCAGAAATCATTTAGTTAAATTGACATCAATGGGACCTAGGCCTGTAGGAAGCAAAGAAAATGAAATTTTAGCTGTGCAGTTATTATTAGATGAAATTAAAACAATTATTAAACAAGCTGATTCTTCACATAAAGTTGAATGGGATCTACAAAGAGTTAGTGGAGCATTTTCATTGCAATTTCTTGATGGCATGACTAATGTATACAGAAATGTACAAAATATTGTTGTTAAAATTGGTCCTATTCAAACTTCTCGCCACAGTTTACTGATTAATTGCCATTTTGACTCAGTCGTGGACAGCCCTGGTAATATAAAATACATTTTACCATTTTTTCATTTTTATAAACAATTTTGTCTTATAGGGGCAAGCGATGATGGTGCTAGTTGTGCCATTATGTTAGAATTATTACGTGTAATATCACGTCTTAAAATTCCTTTAAAAAATAACATAATATTTCTTTTCAATGGGGCCGAAGAAAATATGATGCAGGCATCACACGGGTTCATTACTCAACATCAATGGGCTTCTAGTATACGTGCATTCATCAATATGGAAGCTTGTGGTGCCGGGGGTAAAGAAATACTGTTTCAAGTTGGCCCTAATCATCCATGGCTTTTGGAAGTATAACTTGAAATTCAAGATTGGTGAATTGTATTAAATTAAGTATGGTCTTTTAATTTTTAGGCCTATTCGGATGCTGTGCCCTATCCTTTGGCCTCTTCTATGGCTCAGGAAATATTTCAAAGCGGCATCATACCAGGCGATACTGATTATAGAATATTTCGTGATTTCGGTCGTGTTTCTGGTATGATAGCTTAATTATTGAACAATAATATTTTTAACTTTAAGTTTTGTTTTTTTTAAGGTCTTGATTTTGCTTGGTCAGCTAATGGATATGTTTACCATACTAAGTCTGACACAGTAGATAAAATTCCCCTAGGTACATTTCAAAGGACTGGAGATAATATGTTACCTTTAATTTTGAAATTAGTGAACTCTGTACAAATATCAGATGTTGAAAAGTACAGCACAGGAAATTTAGTAAACAATTTATCATTTATTTATTTTTATGAATATTTATATTAATTTCTTAATTATTTTTAGGTGTTTTTTGATTTTTTGGGTATATTTATTGTTCATTGGAGTGAAGTGCTATCTGATATAATCAATATTAGTGTTATTATTGTATCTCTATTAGTAATTTTGTACAATGCTAGTCATACTCATGTTACAGGTAAGACATTTAAATACCTTTAGTATTCAAAATAAGTTGGATATAGTCATATATATTTTGTTTAATATGAATTATTTTTTATTTAGGTTTTAATGTTAAAGATTATTTTAAATCATGTTTTAAGTGCTCAAGCTTAATTGTGTTAATATGGTTAGCTACTCTAGTCACGATAGCTATATTGTCACTGACTGTTGTGCTGCTTGACCGCTGTTTGAGTTGGTTTGCTCAACCAGCTTGGCTGTTATTTTTATATATTATACCAACTATTTTAGTACCAATGGTTCTGTTGGTTTTATTTGGTCGTAAATTCCTATGGGTAAGGCCATAAAAAATAAATATTTGATTAAATACTTTTAAGTCACTGATTATGTTTGTTCACAGGGTAAGAAAGGAACCCATTACCCACAGTCCTTAATGTACTGCATTTCTCGTGACGGCAATCAATTGCTGTACATTATGATTCTAATGCTATGTGTGTTACTGCGTATTAGATCAGGATTTGCAGTTGCGCTCTTTGTTACTTGCAACACTATCAGTATTGTATTACACAACACTATACTGAAAAATAACTATGGTAATGTGGTTTTTAATTGCTAATATTTTCAGAAACTATAAATGATTTTTGTAATAATTAGGCTATAAAGTATTGTGGTTACATTGGGGCTGTATGCTAGTACCATTCATGTTGTCTGCTTACATGATACAAGCGGCGCTTCTCCTGGTTGTCCCCATCATGGGTCGATCAGGATCTGGAAATCATGCTGAATCAGTTATGTCACTCATAACATCAGCTATGTTCACTCTGGTATTCAGTTTTTATGTAAGTTATATTATGGAAATCTCAAAGCACAATGATAAGTGATAACTCTAGATACATATTTATCTTTTTGTAACAGAATCCGTTGGTGTTACTACTTCAAAAAGCGTACACTGTGTTTAGTTCGTTAGCAATTGTGTTATTAGTTTCATTTCTAGTTTTAGTATTTACACCACTCGGATTTCCGTATTCCGGCGATCCTAACAATTTGGCACCTCAACGATTTATGATAGCGGTAATTTTTTTTTAACTGTTTAATTCATTACTAATTCCTATGGTAAATTCAATTGGATATATTATTGTTTTCAGCATGTCGAACGCAGTTTTCACAGCTATAACGGTTCTCTGAGGGATCATCAAAATGGATTGTGGATTGTAAACCTGGATGTGAATAGTCCACACTCGGTTGTCAGGCATGCACCTGAATTGATGAATGCCCGTCAAATAACCCAGGATGAATGTAATAAAGAACTGTACTGTGGACTACCATACTTTATACCAGTTATAACATTTATATGGTTTGTTGACTGCATGTAAACGTTGTTTGTATAAATAATTTAAACTGTTGAATGCTTTAGGAAAACTCATTGGATTGATACAAAACCATTAGATGTTGATATACCATTGAGTCTTAATTTAACGTATAGGGATTACAGACTAAACAATGTCCAGAGGCTCTCGTTTTCTGCTATTGGTATTTATTAACTTATTTTAATTATATAGAACATTTAATATAATTTTAAATAAAAACAATGTTTTTCTGATATACAGGTCCTGATCATATAACTTTTACGTTATCTTTGTACGATGGTATCAAGCTGAAAGATTGGAGTTTCAGTAGTGGTGAACCTCTCAAAGGACCACAATGGAATGGCCGTCCTACTTACTTTGTGTATTATTCATGTGCCAACGATATTATTCCATGGGACTTTTGGATCGATATTGAGGTAAATATATATTATATTTACCTAAATAATAAATAGTAAATATAATATAAAATTAATAAACTATAATTGCTTGGGTGAAATTTATTACACCACTAATATTGGCTTTTATATAGGTTCCAAAAACTCATGTGGGACCTCAAATTGAAGTTGGGTTATCCGGGCATCGAATGCACGGACCAAATCAGTATACACCTGAATTGAAAAAATTATTTGATCAGCTCCCACAATGGACTACTACGACTGGTTGGGCTTCGGCTTATAAATCTTACACTTTGTAAACAAAAACACTTTTATTTTTAATCGACTTTGTTATTATAATTTATTTATGATGTTTTAATACACAATTATTTAACTTGACTGGTATCATGTAATTTAATTCCTATTACGGTACTATTTATATGATCTTTTTTTCTATGTTAAATTTAATTATTAAATTGTATTTCTTTACAATATAAATATATATATACATAGTATATTTAATTTATACACAAAGATTTTAAAAGACTATTCTTATGTGCAACTTTTAAATAAAATATATGTATTTTAATTCTTAGTTGAACATATTTTCTTTTGTGGATGCCACAGTAGCATCAACGAGCAGGTTGTAATCAATGTCCGCCAACATGGCTAAAAACAAAATGTAAATACATAAAATATAAACATTGCACAATGGAAATTAAATAATATTATTTAAATGTTATTAATTTATTATGTGCATACAATGGGACCACAATTAAAATAATATTTATTTTTTAATGTAGGTTGATGAGTATAGATAATAACAACAGACAAACTGAGATAACTTTCTAAGAATGTCTGTAAATATTGCCAATACATAAAGAAATAATATAAATAAAATTCATGACATGAAAATAAAATTTAGGAATTCTATCATGTCAAGAGTAAGTAGTAAATATTTTCTACTATCTATAATTATTTTTTTCACAAAAACTTTAAAAAAAAGAAATACAAAACTACCATTTAACAACATTGTTTGTTTAACAAATTTTTTTTGAAAACCATGACCTTCATTGTTAATCATACGTAAATTCTATTTAACAAATTCCTCTACACAACATTTTTTTTTTGTTTTCCAAGACACTTCGTTATATGGAAGTTTCATAATAAAGTACTACCACAACTCGGAAAAACTTTAAAAGCTATACTTGCCTTTAGCTGTGAGGAGTTCTAGAAATGTTTCCAGTGGGGACATACGATGTTGTGACGGAAACGCTGAAGTTACACCTAGGTAAAAAAAATAATAACAATAATGTATTATGACTGCCGATAATATGGAGCTTGAGAGATTGACCAGAAGACTAAACTGACCAGAATTTGATCGGTATTTTACATTGCGTCGGTAATTGGATGTCCTGATAGACATACCACCTAAAATCTCGGCTGCATGTTCTCTTGCTCTTAACATGACAGACATAGGATGGGACCATTGATTCATTAATCGTTTAGCTCTTGAGTGCGGTAAACTCTGTAAGAGATCTAATTTTTTCAACACACCCTCTTTATTGTCTACTATATCTGTTAAAAATATATAGTAAGTAAATTAGTACTTAAGTAGTAAATCCTCATTTATCATATTAGATATTTTCTAGCTGTGTGATAAGAGTTAAGAATTGTGAGTAAAATAACCAAGGAGAACACTATGATTTATGACATCTGATTTTGTTATTTTAATTTTGAAATAATAAGCGTCAGATTAAAAAAAATTGTACTTTAAATAATTTATTTTTTATTGCGACCTTTGCAACTTACCAGATTAAATAATATGCATGATTTATCACAAATAATTATCATAATACTCACCAGCTAGTATTTTTTTCATAACGTCCACATTGAGCAAAAATGTGTTGCATCGGACATACTGACCAAACATGGTGGCTGACATGACTTTGTATCCGAGGTATGTGATGAATGATGGGAAACCTTGAGGCAATGGGAAAGCCAATGTGTCAGCAGCATGTATGAGTCTCTGTAACACCATCAACAGTGATTGGCGTTGTTCATCTTCAATATTGTCACTGAAAAGCCAAAAAAAAAATTATATGATACAATAATATTACTAATTAAAAGTTTGGTCTCTATATTATATAATGCAAAAATAGTATTTTGTTTACATTTACAAAATATGAAAAGGATTTCTACAAGACGATTTTTTAAATATGCTCACCCCCCCATTTTTCTCTTTATTAGAACATTTAATAAAATTTCTGATATTTTTTGCTCTTCTAAATAAGTATCCTGTGGCGATACAAACTTCAATTTTTCAAATGAGAACCCTCTTTCTTACTGCAAATAGTTTAGAGGAAGATTTTCTTGAAAATGTGTAAATATCTAAATCAATATCCTAATGAGTAGTTTCTGAGTTGTTAAAATGTGTATACTTAGGATAATAATCCTTAAAATTGATTTTACAAAAATATAAACTATATGTAGTATTTATTATACATGGAATGTTTTTACAAATTATTTATATTGATAGATAAATAGTAATAACTAATTAGTAATGATTATCATTTTCAGATCATTTAAGCCCCCATAACTACTTAATCCATTACCATAGACATATAATTCTTATTACACAACTTATATAACTCAAAAACTACTCGTTCAAATTAGATACATCAATATTCTTAAAAAAATATCTGGTAAATTACTAAAAGGGGAGGGGGTGAGAAACAGAAGTTTTTATTATCACAGGATCATTCTTTAATATACAATTAATTTAAATAGCTCTTTGGTAAAAATATATTTATTTCAACCAGAGTATTAGCGTACATAAGTTGGAAACCGATTTGCTTATGTAATCTTGCATCTACACCAGCAGCCAAGGTTAGATGAGCACACAGTGACCTCGAGATCTCTAACTGAGATGATGCATACTTGGTGGCCACAGCATGCACATGCATAGCATTGGGTTCAGACATGGACCGGCTACGAAGTTTGTTAGCACGCTTTGAACTTTGTTTCAGTAGATGCATGCTCAGTTCTCGGAGGTTCTGTAAGAACACAAAATCAAGTAATAACATATATTATACTAAAAAAAATTTATTATTTGCTATATTTTAGTTTAGCTCACAACAGAAATGACATGTTCTTGTTTACTGGCTGCTGAAGTGTCGGTTTCCACAAACGGCAATTGCACCGATGATGGTTGAAACGAGTGTGATAGATCAGATATTGCAATGTTGGCAATGCTGTTCGCAAGCATCGATCCTCCAGGTGATAGAGGTGTGCTACATCGAGAAAGAACTTCGGGCTAAGAAATATACATAATAAAAGTTAATGATCCTTTTTTTAATTACTTCAGTACATTTAAACATATTTTATAGGTTATTACCTGATAACAAACTAATGATATATTAAGTTTGACTGCAACAGTTGTGTTTGAAAAACGAGGAATCTCTAGTCTCGAAGTAGCATTGTCTTCTGCAATTGATCCACCGGGTAAGAGTTCCCATAATCTTGTCCACAAGTCATCGCGAAATGGTATCAATCTCTGTCGAGGGGACAACAACATGACCCTAGGGTTTTCTAACATTTCTTGAGAAAGTGCAAGTGCATATCCATTCACCTGTTATAAATAAATATTAATAATATTCTTTTGAATTCCAGAAAAAAAATATGAAAAGAAAGTAATTTTTAAATAGGTAAAAAAAAAAAAAAACAACTTAATGCAATAAATGAATAAAATACTGGAAACACATAATTACATTGAATCACTGTTGAAGAAAAAGTATCATTTAGAAAATAACTAGCAATGTAAACAATTGTCTTTAAAGTGAATGTAATTACCTTAATTTCTAGTGGTATATTATGTTTAGATATTGTAATAGGTAAATATCTAGCTAGGCTTATAGCGTCAGATAGTAAATTGCGCTTGACTTGGGCAAAAGCACTTCCCACTAATATTTCTTGCAGCAACTTTGAACAGTTAATATTTAAACCGTTATCCACAACCGAATTTAAAAGCTATATAATATTTAGATAGTTTATAGTTATTATGACTTCCATTTTAGAGTTAAACATAAATAACATTACTTGATTAACAATATCCATGTCTCGCCTATGTACAATAAAATAGTGTAATATAGCTTGTTGATTGGCAAGTACAGCATCTGGTTGTTTAAAAGCTTCAATTAAGTGGCGTTTAGTGATTTTTGTTTCAAATACAGCCATTGTAGATAAATCCACCACTGTACCCGCAGACCCGATTGTTGTGGCGATTGTACTCTTCCAATTTCTGTTTTCATCTGCACAAGATATGACAATATGGCAATTTGGTTCATGATCAGGGCCTACATCCAGAAGTAATGTACACATGTTGGGAAAGTGAACCAATAAATGTTGATCTATAATAAAATAAAAAACAATTAATTAACTTATTTAATCAATATTTATTTATTTATTTAACAACATATTGTAATAAAACAACAAATTTATAGTTAAAATATATTTACTAGAAAAAAGGTTCGAACCCAAAATAAGTTAAGAAGATAAAAAAATTAATTTTATCATATGCACAGTAAATATATTTTAATCTTCTCTAATTTTTTTTAATAGTTTAATATTGGTATCTACTCTCTATGTTTTTGTATGCGGACTACCATCATATTTCTGATTTGGTATGAGGTCTACAGTATATGTAAACTGTGTACTATATAATCAAGTTAAAAAATTAATTAATGTAGTTTTATCCATAGTTTAATTCAAAATATATTATAATCACGTCGAAAAATAAATGTAAAAAAATTGGTAGTATAGAATCAGCAATCTTACTTATAATACAATATTATTAACAGGTATAGGTATATTACATTTTTTTTTCTAATCTTAACATTTAAACACAACTAAACTAAACAAATTGTATGTATAGAAAATTCAAAACAATATTTTTATGATTATTAATAAATTATACATATCATACCATGCAAAATATTTTAGGATGCAGATTTAAATATTTTCATGCAATTGCTGAAAACTTTATTTACAATATTTTGTGTAACTAACTGAATTTTAACAGTAAACTCAAAAATTAGCACAATAACTAGATATAACTTTGAATATACTCAGAAGTTAAAAACTTTAAACTACCTCCTTGCATAGTGAATATTGGGCGAGACTCATATGCACGAACCATAGGTACACCAGCTATATTGCAATGAACTACGCTGCCATGGTGCAGAAGAGTAACAGAAAAAGCCAAATACACTGTTCTCAAATGATCATTGGCCAACGGAGCACTAACTCCCTAAAATTAACAATATTAATTTTCAATCTAAGTGGTTCACAATGTTCACATATCATAATTTATTTATAGGTTCACTTCTATGAAAAATCTTATAAGACAAGTAATAATAAAAGTTAAAACTAGATTATTTTACTTCTTCTTATAAAAATAATGAGAATTAAATTAGTTATTGATTTTGAAAATATTTCTTGCGAATAACTTATGTTGATAAAATAATTTAGTTAATTTTAGTTTTTTTCAATCAATCACTTTAAAAGCTAGAAACATGATATACAAAATATAGAATTAGCATTTAGTAGTTGTATACATTTCTTATGAATATTGGATATTGGTAAGAAATAAAAATAAAATCTCCTATATAACAATAGTTTTAAAAATAAAAATGTAATACTATACTTCGCGCCATGAGAGAATGCAACCGCTTTGCGCATCCAAATAATTAATTTAGTCAGTTGCTTTTTCCCCCACGAAACGGTCACCAGTTTTTCCCCCTCAAAACGGTCACCAGTCACTGCATAACATGTCATGGCTAACTCTGGTGATCGCTGGTAGCGCGCTTTAGACCAATTTTTAGTGTCAAATTATGCGGACTGAATACAATTTGGTCGGTGAGCGGTTGCAATCTCTCGTGGCGCGGAGTATATAGGTACATACTTGATATAAATAATAATGACAAACTGCAACAAATCCTCGTGCATCTGATAACACACGAACATCTAACATACTGTCATGAACACACAATGGTACAGGAATATCAAAATAACCATTTGAAAGATTTTCTGCTGTTCTCTTTCTGTTTGGTAGGTTTAATGGGACATTTAACTAGAATATTATTTAATATTAGAATATTATTATTAAAAACAACAATACTGCACCAAATATACTAAATAAATACCACAGTTTCATGTTGAGGTTCGTCGTGAAATTGTAAAGCAGAGAGACTAGCTTCATCTGAATTACTGTTAGCCATATTTGAATAATGAATGTAAAATAAACATTGATGCTGTGGCTCCCACTGAGCCCATGAAAACTGATTCACAACCTTTTCTTGCTTTTTTATATTTAAATGGTTCTAAAAATTATAATAAAACTCAATTAAAAAATTATAAGGTAAATAAGAGAAAAACTATAAAATAATGCTGAGCATGCTATTATGAAAACTGTTCACCTTTACATTATCAGTTTCCTCCACTTGATAAAGTGTTATAGCTAAATATAAGCAATATTAGTTTTCTTTCAGTTGTTAGAATTAGATTGTTTTTGATTGAATATTTTTTCAAATAAAATTATAAATATTAAATAATTTAAAATCAAAACTTACATGTTTCATGAATAAAAACTAAAAAGCGATCATTGTCTGGCTGTTTACGTTTCCTGTATAAAAATTGAATCATGGTTTGGCGACGGTTGTTAACATTCAAATCAACTGGCTTAAAATCAGGATAATCAAGGTGGATAATAAAAACACGATAATATTCCACACAGTCTTCAAATGGCTCTTTGGTTACATAGCCTGAAAGTAAATTTTTAAAATATAATTTATTAATACCATAAATAATTTACTGAAAACTATCACTGAAAATAGTATTACCAAGAACTGAGTTTTTATAATTGATTGAAGCTTGAACAATATTCATTAAATGTTTGAACTTAATTAAAACCTGAAAATTAAATAGTTCAGAATACATTATTTTGTTTTATAATAATTTAGATTTTTTTTTATACTTTTATTTAAGACTTATCATTATGTAGATAAGTATTCAATTTTCTAGGGATTTCATTACTTGATTTATCACAATAGAACTATTTTATGTAAATTAAATAAATGTATAATTTACTTCTCATTTGAGTTTAAACTACTTATACAATTAGTTAAGTTCAAAAATATTTTATTAATTATACAGAGATGAATGCATGTCAAAGTATTTATACATTTTATTACATTATTTAGTAGTATACTGAGACCTACTGTAGGTAGCCTACATATTTTTATATCTAAATATCTTAATATTCACTTGTATTTTTTTGATGGTGTAAAAAAACAATCCTACTGCAGTACAAGAGCCTCCTTGACCTCTCAAATTCCAACAGAGGATAAACTCTCCATTTTGTTCCTGTCCCAAAATTTTGCAATTGGTAATATCTATTTCAAATATACAATATGTTAGTAAGAGGTATTTAGGTATTTAGGTATTTAGCTACTCATAAAACCTACCTTTATTATCAACTTCTAATAAATGAGAAATCACACTGGGGATATCCAACACTTTTTGTAATATTGAAGTCATTGTCCTTGGTTGTAGTTAACTAATTAATTAAATAAACAATATATTGATTTAATTCCCAATGAATGTTACTTTTTTTTCTTGTCTGTACATCTTTAAACTTAAGTAACAAGTCCACAAGACATTCAAGAACTTAAATAATATTAAATACGAGTACCTAAAAGTAAGTTGAAACTGAAAGCAGTATAAATAACTTCCTAAAATAGCATATACCACATAAATATGATATGAAAGTAAAATATTTAACATTTAAATGCTAAATAGTAAAAGATTTAAAATATAATATACACCTCCGCCCGTCGTAGTTCAGCGTTTATAAATTAATAATAATTATCACAGATAATAAACAACATTAAAAATAAACAAAATACTAAATATTTTTATTAATTTCGATATCAGTATCACAAATTGATAAGAAGTTGGTTGATAATAATATCATAGAACGATAATATATTAAGTTGCATTTACTATAACTGTTAGGGGCAATTTACCAAATAAAGCACATAATATTATATTCAGGAAATTATAATTTATTATATGTCACTAAACTATATATGATGAACATTTAAATAAATTATGAAAATAATACATTTTAAAATTACTGTTAAAAATCAAATGTGAATATCACTATTTTATGTTACAATAATTTCTAATAATCGACATAATTTACGTCGGATAAGTGATTATCAACTACAGAAAGTGCTGTAATAACATTCTTAGAACTATAGAAGTAAAACAAATATTATTCATAAAATAATTATACTAGTTAAATCATATTTTTATAAATTTTAACCCTAAAATCAATTACACTCCCAGACAGCATTTGGAAATGATTGTGTTCCAGAAACATTTTAAGAACGTTCTAATAACTGTAAATTATATAAAAACACCGTTAAACGGTTAAACACCGAAAATTGTGTATTGCTATAATTTGATTACCATAACTAATGATTTCCAGCAATTAATTTTTGCAACATCGTTCTTAACTCGATGTAATACATAGGTTTCTCCAAAAAAAAATTCGTGAGGGCATTAAACTAGATTTGTTCCCAAGAAAATATTATAATATATAAGTATGTAATATATTATATTTGTAAAGTGTCCATGGGAGGGGTAGAACCCCTTACCCCCCCCAACACCATCCGGCCCAACTCCCATTGAACAAGCCCATTCCTGATCTGCCCAAGTAACCAATGGCAACCATTCATAAACAAAAAAAAGTTTAAATTTCACTAGTGGATTTCAAATCCTTGTTGAGACTTAAGGACCTCTTTAATATATGAATTTTGGAATATTCTTTCTCTGTGGGTCTAGTGGTCTACATCATAAAACATAACTACAATTTACTACTTTTTTTATATGAGGTAACTACTGACTAAAATCCATACTCGTATGCCATAGCTTCGACGGTTCGGGCTAGGCGATAACAAATCAAGCAGTCAGTCAGGACAAGTTGTTTTAGTTCTTTCATTTAAATATATAATATGCATAATGTATATTAGGGTGGCTCTTCGTCAAATAGGTGATTTTTTTTATAACATTTTTTCAGTCTTACCCCCTAATTTGGTTCCAATTTATATAAAAATTATATTTACAACATTTCATGTCGATCGGTTAAGCTTAACCCCCTAGTCCTTAAAATTCGATATCACGATTTTATTCAAATAACCACGGTTTTTTTTAATGTTTTATTGATATCTCGTTTCTACTCGTTCATATATAAATATGTGTAGGACATTATTTATAGTAAATTAAATTTTCTATAACTCTTGTTCTATATAGTTTTTTGAGTATCGTAATATTTTTATATATAATTAATTATGAAACATACAAGTTTATGAAATGTATAAAACGTTATTTAATAACGTAACAATTTCACAAGATTACAAAATATCATTCACATCTATTCATGGGGTGGTAAGCTACTCCCAGATTTAACAGGTAAATTAAATTAAATTTTACATTGTATATCAATTATAAAATAAAATGTAATATTATCAATTTTGAATAATATACATCTATTGCAAGTTACAAATCCCTTATAAGAAATACAGAGGCAACTAAATGTGCAGTATTGTTATTAAACTATTTATTTTATCAGAAAGTGCAAAATGTACGTTAGCAAGCTATCCCCGACGGGTGATAATACATTTATCTAAGTGGTAAAATATATTATAAAAAATATCTGCTATTGGAATTTGGAAAACGCCATATTGCTCTAACGGTTTAGTGATTTAAAAACGAATTCCGCATCGATTTATTATGTTACAATTGTTTAGAACACAAATCGGAAATATTTTTGTTAATTTATACGCTAAGTAACTGATGATAATACATTTTTTTTAGTATAAATATTGAATATAATACAGCTGGTATGTTGAATTTTTTTTTACTCATACCATTTTTACATCGTTATATTATATAGATTGTTTATAATTTTTGTAGACTAGTATGTACAGAAATATAAAACCACATTACTTCTCAATCGATGCCATAATGGCTGCTCAAGAAAAAATTCAATGTTCATTTATTAAAAAAGTTGAATATGTTGGTAAGTTTTTATTTGTATTATTGTAAAGTTTGGTCTTCTCTTGTACCTAATACCATTGGGTAGTTAGTTTCGGCCCTTCGAGAAATATTTTTTTACTGGTCCATAATTTGGTATAGTGGTCCATATTGGCAAAATGTTAATATTAATAAATAATAATGACCTAATCACATTAGTTAACAGTATACTAATATATAGCAGTCATAAAAATTGTAATGCTGTGTTGAGGCTGTTTTCTCCTATCAGCCCAAAATGTTTGCAACCTTTCGAGTTTTTCTCGAATACTCGACTGACCTATCCGGCCCTGAATACCAGTTGACTATGTATGTATCTATACTAGCTCGTTAATATTTAATTAATACTCGATAGATATTAGATACCTACTATATTTTTTTCATATTCTAATTAAACTAAAATTATACACTTTTATTATATTTGTATGCTATAATGTGTATCAGTTTAAATTAAAAACATTATTTAGGATAGGTATTAGGTAATATAGTTTGTAAAATTCCGCAAGTAATAAAATAAAATGTTTTCTTATATTTTTTTAGATTTTTTAGATTCAACTAATCCTGAAAAAGATGAAGAATCAGATCCAAAAATTGAACTTCCTTTGTGGATGATTAAAGTGTTTTTAGCAGGAAAATCAATTCAATTTGATATGCCCAAAGCGTATAACGAAATTTACAGGTATTATATATGGTATTATTACATTTTTATTTTTAGTTTAAGCTTAGCTATGTTCAATCATTTATTTTTAATTTTAGGGATGTCTTAACGGCCGATGCGAACGTAGTTGATTTATTTAAGTTGTGTAAGCATTTCTATTTATTTGGAAAATTTTTATCTCAATTAGAACATCGAGAAGCATATGAAGTCCGAAGAACCCTAATTCAAGTAATAATGAATAAAAATGTATAATTTATTATAACACCCCCAGTATAAAAATACATAGGTTTATTATTTGTTTATTATTCTTATTTAGACATTCATAGACAGATTTAAACAGACAATGGATTGGGCACAAAATATAGATGATAATCTGCCATGCTTTAATAGACTTGACTGTCTTGAGAGGTTGATATTTAATAATGCCCGAGTAGCGCAGCAACATTTAAATACTTATTTAACCGAAGGATCAGGTCAAATGGAAATTGCTGCTATGATATTGAATTACAGAAAACGAAAAATGCATGAAAGTCGTGTACTAGAATAAAAATAATTTTATGGCAGATTCTAATGGGCTGAGTGATCAGAGTAGATTGTGATTCAAATTACCATCATGGTGAAATTGTAATTATATAATAAGGTATTTGTAATAAAATTTATAAATTTTTATGTAAAACTAGTAACTTAAATTTTGTTATCATTATCAAAGGAGCAAGGGCTAATATCTGTAGAGGTTATACAAATACTAATGCAATTTGCAAAACTAGAAGTATTTACTTATTTAGTTATTTTTTCTGTGACTTATACCACAAACTATATGAAATATAGACTTAAGTCTGTGTTTATACGCCAGTCGCCAAGGTATATTCTGGTTGTACATATAAGTTTATTCTATAATATATTAGTCATTAATTAACTATTAATAATAATCAACCAAAAATGTCATTAAATAACATGCAATAATAAGCAATAATAATATATTTTATTTTTATAAATCTGACAAACATTTATTATAATATAATATATTATATAACTACAATAAAATTTTCAATAAAACATATATCGTTAAATATATAGATACGTCATCATTGTACATAATAGTGCATATTTCACAACTATGTTACTGTTAATATGTAGGTACATAATCTTTTTGTTTTTGAATAGCACTATGTTATAGTTTCAATTAGATATTAAAATTTACAATAATAATGAAATATACAGATCAATAATAATAATAATAATCATTGTCTTACAAATTAAAAATAAAAAAAGAATTTCTTTAAAAAGGTACAATTATTATGATCTTATTACCTAATATATAAATTAATATAATATACAGAATAGAGGTTTCAAAATAAAAGTATAAATTACAATTTGCTTATTTATTTTAATTAAAAATGTAATAAAAATTATTAATTCTATAAAACGATTGAATTATTATACTTAATTTACCTACCTATTTCTAATGGCAATGTACAATTTAGTTATACTAGTTTGGAAAGTATTTGAATAAGTATTTATATTGTATAGTATTGACAATGAAATAGTAGTAAATAAACACGATAAATCAAACATAAATAGAAAAAATATAATTTGTCAAACAAAGGTACACATAATTATGTTTGTAATGTCAATATAGTAGGTAGTTGGAATATTTAATCAAGGTTATAGAATAATTCTATTTTTTTAACGGCTATAGTAGGCTATAAGAGATTCTAATCTGACTGTTGTATTACTCGATTTATTGAGAGAGAGGGGAAATACATTATACAAGTCTTACAATTATTATAATAATAAAATAAAAATAAAACAATAACAAAAATAGTATGTCAACCAGCTTAGGTATTTAAATTAATAGCATCAAAATGTTAAAATTATTATTCAAATAAGTCGGGCCAATATATTATGATGATTATTAACATTTAACATTATATTATGTTAAGTGGTAATAGAAGTTATCAACCTATATACCTAGCTATATTATAAAGAATTCAATGTTGTGTTCAATCGCAATAGCTGTTCTCGAATTTCAATGCATTATAAGTTTATGACACATTGATGACATTGATGTTTTTGTTGTCTTGATGGGCATTTGCATCAGGATCAATTGAAGCTCCTGTTCAGTAAGAAAAAAATTGTATTAAAATCATTTTATTTTAAGGTTTCCTGTGACATAATATTGATTAAAAAAAAACCACACCCAAACTCTTAATAGGTACCTCTTGAGCAAATGAAAATTATTAAAAGTTAAAATTTTTCTAATTAACCCTAAAAATGTTTATATCATAACACAAACAAAATAATATCTAAATAAATTCAATCATTAGGTGACATAAGTACCTGTACAGTACCTAATTATAGACAGCTAACTTATCTTTTTTTAAATTGGTTCTATAAGCCCCCAAACATTGCTGTCTTCTCTCTCTGAATTATTCACCCAGAGAAAGTTATTTGTGATTTTGAACACATTCTCTTTCATCACCTATAATTATATATAATATAATTTTCATCTCATAAAATCACCCACTTCTGTTGTCAGTCCTGATATTAAACTTCTAAATTCCCGTTCTATTCCTGTTATCGTCAATATTTTTTCCATCACTAAATCATTTGACTTTCTTATTCAACCCTATACTCCAGGGGCGAACTCACGGGGGGATGAGGGTGTCAAATGCGCCCATGACCTTTTTTTTTTTAATGATGCTTGTGTTTGTAGTACTCCTCGGTTGTTGTGATGTATAACAAAATAGGTATATAATGTATGACTCATATGCATTTATATGCCAATAAGTATATTTTATAAATTTGTGTCTATTTTCAACACAACAAAATTCAGTTCATCCCCCATAGAAAAAAGCTGAGCACGCCCCTGCTACTGTCCCCACATATAATTTGTAAAATGTGGAACTATATTTTTGCTGTTAATCGTCGTGCTATAAATCATAAATCATAATGATATAATGTTGTAACTAATACAGGCAATTAAAACAAAAAAAACAAAGTTTTTAGTAGCTTTTCTTATATGTTTTTGTAATTTGTTTCCTATTTTTATTTTTTTACCACCTCTATCTATCTTGTTAGGCTATCTTTAATACAATTAATGTAGGTAAGTCACTCGACATATCAGACTTCAAGAATAGGTAGGTACAATAATTGATATAATTAATAATATTAATAATATTTTTCTTTATATTGTACATAAATAAAAGCGTTTATACCTCCGAGTAACATCTCCTGTAAAAGCGGTTCAATGTGTGCCATTCCGAACAACTTAGCGAATTGAATCTGTTCGATCATTTGCCACGTGATCGACTGCAACGCTGGCAACGTGAGCAATAGTTCGGCAAACCGCCCGCAAGTCTCGTATTGCCTGTCACTAATGTAATCTTCTAGGTTTCTGTGGATTTGCTTGCGCATGCGTCTAATGCGGTCCGATTCGTTTAAGCCTTTGGCGTCTGTATGGATAAAAAAAATCAAAATCAAATCCGATCGTATAAATCACGTAGCACGCCATGGGGTAAAAACAAATAGTAGATGGATACTACACAATATATTATTATACTGCATTCGGTATCATGGCAGTAATGCATGCATACTGCAGTATGTCATAATAACGGCGAAACGGCATCGTGATATAATAATAAAATAAAGATAGGTTATATCTATTGTTAGATTAAAAATTTGTTTACTTGGATCGAAGAAAACGATGGCCTTTAGACACGCGAATTCGGTGTCGTCGATCTGCACGTCGTTCAACGGTTTGACAAGCTCATCCAATACGCGCGAACCCACTCTGCTTATGTCCAAGTCCGACGGAATCCCGTTGTCTGATGGCCAAGTACAATAATTGGATGTTAGAGGCATATATTAAATTATAATATTTATATAATTGTCAAAACCACGTTAAAAGGCTCAAAATATGTTTGTCAGATGTGATTTTACTCCGTTCGATCCATACAAAAGTTATAATGTATAAAATAGATATTGAATGTAAAAGACAACTTGTATTCATAAATCGATAACTATATATTTGGGGGGGGGGGCGGTGTAGTGAGGGGCTACACGCCGCTGGGGGACTAGAGACTAGAGTCCCGACAAAAAAACTTTTTGCCTTTTCGCGTGTTGCGCCTATTTAAACCACAAAGTATAATATTTTATTTTTCGATTGGTACCTATTTTGTAATATTTTATTTATTATTATTAAAGATGATTATTTATTGGTTGCGATAATTAGTTTTCACTTACCGGGTACATGACGGGTTATAACACGATTGTTTCCCAGCAGCAGCACGTCCTTGAGCATTAACGACCTCTTGGCCAAACCCAAGAGCAAGTGTTCTCCCGCGTGAGCCCGCAACAACGAAACCTATTATAGAACAGTTCGACACGTTACGTAACAATATAGGTTCAAATACTTTCCATTGCGAAAAAAAAGGAAACTGGTATTGTAACGTACCTGGTCGTTCAGCTGAAGTTCTGTGAACGCGGGTATGCGCTTGGCCCAGTCGACCAGGAAGAGCAATTGAGTTTTCATGGACTCGCACACGTCACCGATGTTCGCTACGTGCTTGTTCGCTAGGTTAGAGTCCTCAGCCGTCTGTAGATATCATAAGTCATAGTAAATATTAGACGTCATTACGAATAACAGAAAGAGAAATGTTAATTTAGGTATAATATTGTGACAATAGTATTAAGAATAAAGGTAACGATTCGCACGAAACCGGTAAAAAGATGCTTTGATCGGTCAAAAGTATTGTTTCTACTTGACACCTGATAATTATTATACTGAGGGCCACTTGGCATTGACCGTGGGTTAACAGGATAATGTCACTCTCGTGGACACCAAAATGTTGTTATATATTATAAGTTTGGATTGCCTCTTTTTGTAAATGCTTAAAAAATATCGCGTATGCTGTACCTAATAATAATATACTGTATAAGTCGTATAAAGCTCTGATATTATGATGGATAAACAAAAAATATTGACCTAAATATGGTACCTCTTAAATTTAATTATTATGCATACTTTTATTTTTTAAGAAATTCATACGAGAATTAGTTTTATTCTCATATTAGGTTATCGCATTTGAAATGTTAATTTAACGGATATGAATATTTGACCCGTTGGTTATTGAATATCTTATTCGAAACAGTCGAGACTATTCCATTTCTTACTTGTATACATGGGTATACATAGGTTCTATTACTATACATATATACATTTGCTACCATGTTATGACACTTTAAATTAAAAATTCTATAGATAGAGAACGATGTGGTTTATAAATAATTATTGTAAAACTGTTCGTCAAAACGACTTTGAAACTATTCTAAATTATTCTGAATGGATAAATGTTGCAGCAGAAACGAAATATTTTATTTCTGAAAGAAACGACGGACTCCCTGTGCTTTTAACGCGGTACACGTTGTACATATTTTGTACCTATGCTGTTATTAAAACGTTATCAATATAATATCACTTGCATCGGATTCGCTGCGGGACAAGATTTCGGCGTTCAACAGCGATGTGACGGACAAACCGCTGGCGCACGGTTGCTCCTCGTAACTGGGTCGTCTGCAGTTGATTCGGTCGCGTTCGTTCTGCACGGCTAAAAAGTTCATAAAAAATATATTATTATTATTTTACACTACGAATTACGATAGGTACATTGCAATATTATTATATAAGTAAAATAATCAATTATGTTGTCGAATAGTCTGCGACTTACCTTCTTTTCGCATCCCGGCTTTGAAGCATTTCCGCAAACGGCAGTATCGACACTGATTGCGCTTGTCCTTGTTCACGATGCAGTTTCTCGAAAATCTGTCGGGACAACGATGCGAACAAACGGCATTAATTTATACTGTGGTAATATTTATATTATATATTACAACGAAATCCGCCGACCGCGGTGTAGTAAGTTGTCGTTGTTGTGGTGGTGGGGGGGGGGTGGGGTAGCGGTCGGTCGGTTTGTCGTGGAAAACGAAAAACAATTTAAAAAACATTAATCTGCGATGACTCACCTGCACGAATAGAAATGGCTCTTACGGACGGACCGCCGGAAGAATCCTTTGCAGCCGTCACAGGACGCCGCTCCGTAGTGTTTTCCAGTCGCTCTGTCGCCGCAGATGGAACATGCCTGGTTCTGATTGGTCATCGGCGGCGAGTGTACCTGTGGCGTGTCGATGGTCTGCAAGTAGGTCTGCTCGCGGTGCACCGGCATGCCGTTGAGGTCCGATTCTGCTATAAATCAGTTTCCCTTAATTTACTTGAAACGATATTTTTCTAATATTTTTATACAAGCGAGGGTTATAAATTAGGACCCCCCCTGACATCCCTACACATCAAAAATAAATTATTGTCAAATATTTTTTTATTTTTTTATAGCGCCCAAAGACTTAGTTATAATAACGATTAGTTTCATATATAGATAAAAATCTAATTGTTAGAGAAAATAAAAAAAAAAACTTAAAGAAAATATGGGTAAATGTGGTACTTATGACGTAGTACTAATGATAAGCATTGCTGTCTCGCATCAGCCTCTTTAAAGGTGTGGTTTTTGAAAAGTTGGTTTGCCCCAGAGGCAAATGAAAAAGTCATGTGACTTGGTTCTATTTCGTACCCTAAGATGCTGAGTCTTTCTATAAAAGATGTGGGCCAGGCAAATGCCATGATATGAATAAATATTTATAAAGAATACATTAACATTATTAGGTATAGTGACTATATCGAGTTACACTAGATTTAATATTATGTAAAAAAATTTAAAATACCCATAGGTTATAGGTAATATATTGTAATATTGTATTAAAACATATTATGAGTATTTTAGATTTCTACAAAGTATAAACAATACAATTTAGGTACATGGATGATGGATAATGGGTTGATCATTGATCATTAGCCAAACCTCGCGTACAACCAAGTTTAACATACAGTCATTAGTTTTAGCTATAGTGAGTACCACTATACCAGTGTTGAATCACCTATGAAATTACAATTCTCAGTAAATTATAGCTATAATAGCGTTTTCTATCATTTAGCCGCGGTTTCCATAATATGTGTAATATCTCCCAATTTTCCCCTATACTGCCCCGTTTTTCATTACGGCTGCGAAAAATTTAAATTCGATATACATTACGTAATATCTAATGTGATTTATACATGGCGTTCTCAATATGTTGCAGTTATTAATTAAAAGCAGTAAATCAAAACGGCAATAAATCGTATGTACCTACGTAATTTGACCGACGTTAAACAATAAAATGCACCGAATAACGTTCAGCTCATTAATATAATAATATATTTATATAAAAAATAAAGCGCGATAAATATTGCGTACGGCCTGTGACTAGGAAAGAAAACGTAGCTAAAGGAGAAGTGAATATTCTATATCAGTCCTTAGCGTATTTATTGTAGGTCAGAAAATACAAATTTTTCTTCAAGGCACAGATAAACCATTATTATTTCAGTAGGTACCATTAATTATTTTATTACTATACAGTTTAAATCCTATTTAATGAAATATGAATATGTTTATGCATATAAATATTTTAAAATATCTCAATTATTTATTACCATTATGGTAATGATTATTTGGTCGGACTTATCAATGTATACACTGTTTGTGTACTGTCTGTGTAATTGATGATCTATGGTACCTAATAGGTATATTACCTATAAACACGATGGGCACTATTATACAGCGCAGAAATATTTCGTTTCAATTTACCTATTTCTGAGGGGGGAGAAGCAATATAAACGTTGCACCCGGATAAAACAATCTCAACGGTCTCGACAACAAAAACTAATATTTGCTGTATTCTGTTTGGTTTATAGAACAAAGAAAAATGTCGACATTTCGAGGCGTTTGCAATCCGGTACCTAGTACCTACACTGCAGGGAATGAAATAATAGAGAGAACAATGACATTTCTCAAAAACTATTTACGACCAACTGATCGTTACAGTATAGGTTTATACATTTATTTTTACGTATTTCCCCACAATTAGTTATTAATGTTATTATAAGGGCGTTCTAAACACATTTAACAGCATCGTGTTCGCGAGTTAAGGTTGACGAAACTGTTCACTTGTTGACCATAGTTGCCATAAACGGCAAGTGTGATAATAGGTAATAAATAATAATAATAATAATTATGCATTTGAATAGTGAATACTGTTTAGAGCTTTTAGAGCCGCGTGTATAATATACCTATATAATATTACAACATTACAGCAGGATGCACTATACCAGTAAAACCGAGTAAAACCACTTAACCACAGTCTGTACAACTGTGTATACAATAATATTACCTATGCACTATGTAGGAAGTAGGTACTATTATAAGCCGATGAACACCAAAAATAAAATACGTACCGAAAACCAATGCAATTCAATAATAATAATAATGTATTTATGAATAAATAACTTACACATTTCCGCTCGGGTGTTTTGTAGTATAGTGCACAGGACACTGTTGAACTTTGTACTTTACCTACGGTATTATTATAATGTATAACATACGAACGGGTCAGTCGAAAAACGTTTACACAAGAGAACGCGTTCAGTGGCAACGGACGGACGGACGGACGCGGGAAATATTTTACAATGATATTACAATAATGATGATCAAAAAGAAAACGTAAATAATTCTAGAACAATAGTAACGGTCGGGCATCGCGGAAGCCTACAGTACACGCGGACTACATAATATATATAATATTATTAAAATATACCGCGCAACCGTCTGCGATAATATACACACCGGACAGCGTTTCTCGATTTACTGCCGCGCGCACCTACCAATAACCAGGTGCCCATACCGTCGTTTTTGACATCATCATATTTGTGTTTACAAATTAATATTCAAATTACCTTATTTACTATGTTTTATCACTATAATATGTGTGTTTGCGTGTGTATATATATATTATATGCGCAGTGCTCGCGATTTGGATATCATGAAAACCAACAGATAATGAAATTTCATCTCTGGCCGCGGACTTTGTCCGGTGTACATAATTTACCTACACGCCGACAATAATAAGACTTATGTATATAGGTACTGCACAAAGCACAATAACATATACACAACAATAATATATTATATAGGTACTAGTATCATAATACAATATTATTACGATGTTATTGAGCACTCTGTGCACCGCGATTTTATCATTCCTTTTTTATAATATATCATATTATTATTATTATAATACGATTGCTTTATAATATTATATATTTGAAATTTTATCGTTATTCGTGCTTATAATAATAATAATAATATGTGTATTTAACGGCAATAGAATCCTGTCGAACGAGACACGGCCGTTATACCGCACACCGGGTCTTTACAGCTGCGCCGTGGTAAACTCGGGTATACCGCACACTGCACAGCATGCTACAACGTTACAACATGATGTCATCACGATGACGATAATAATATAATATATTTTATTTATTTCAGTTCAGTAGTTTGTCCCACGTGCGTTTGCCGGCAAAACAGCTCCACGAGGTAGTGCTGCTTCGCTGGTACCTACCTACACGAACGCACGATAATGTCACGCCTCCCACCCGTTCCTTTTCGTGGGGGGCAGACTCACAGACAAAGTTCAAATAATGTCTTACAACAAGTACATCGTACGTATTGATATTTGTATAATATTAGGTGTTGGAAAACTGGTGTTGGAAAAAGAGCTTGGTGACATATAATTATTAAAAACATAATGCGAATCTATACTCAATTTTTAATCAGGTATATTAAAAATAAAAATACTAGGATTACATCAATATGAAAAATAAGTAAAGAACAAGAAAGGAATCTAAATTTATAGTTGGATTATTAATTTTTAGTAAGTACTATTTAAGAATAGTACTTCTCTATAAGTAGAGAAGTTTAATATTCTAAGATTGCAAAACAAAACATCTAAGCATTCTCATTTGTACGCCAAATCAAAATTTGTAATTAATTTATAGATAATATTTGAATTTTGAATACTATTCATAAGAATAATAATAAGTAAATACCAAACTTACTTAACCTGCAATTTATATGTCTAACCTGTAGGACGTATAGTTTACACTAGTTTAAAGTGTCAGTGAAAGTGTGAAATACATAATATGAACCGAGTATCGTCACAATATAAGGAACATTTCTTATTGTAAAAGTTGCAAATTATTTTATAGTTAAAAAGGTATAAAATGTTTAATTTTTAGAGCTAAGGATTGAAATTTTAAAAAAAGGTTTCTCATATTTAGTTGATATTGTAACTAACAAATATTAAACAGGTGTATTTACATGGCTTTTTTAGATTTATTAAGTTCAAATTTGGGCGAAATTAGATATTTAAATGAAGAATAACGAGGTTAGTTATTTTGTTGCAATTTTAAAACATTACTCCTGGAGACTTATACAATTATAAATTTTACAATATAGTCACAATCAAATTTTCAAAATATATTTTAGACTAATTAAAAGATATAACCTATTTTTACCATGAACCTATTCACACTGTTCAACTGTAAGATGGTATAGACTCAAAAGTTCTAGATACTATCTAATTCTAAGACTATGATATTATAATAATTAAATATTAATTAATATAATAAATGCAATGTTTTTGGCAAAAATTAAACCAACCTTCCGTTATACTAGTTATACTTATAGTGAATTAAGTTACTCTAACAGCAATATCAAAAACCATATTATCAAGAAAATATGAAATATACTTGATATAGGCTGACTGGATTATCCATGCACAGAATCGTTTATATATACACTGAGCCACTGAGGGCGTAACCGTTTTCTGCCAAAAAATTAATAAATTATTTAAGATATTTTTTGAGAACCTCTTATATGTTAGTTCTCTTATGATAATTAAATCTTACGTTATTATTATTATTATATAAATAATTTAAGACAAATAGGAAATTAAGAATACCTAAAAACATATTCATGGGCATTTATCTAGGTTTAAGTTTGTCAAACAAATCTCTTTTTAGTTTTTCATGTAATAAATATTGAATGTGTTAAAATATGTTTGAATTTTTGTTTTTTTTTTTATGTAATTTTTATTTTTATTATTGAATGTATTGTTTGACGAGAAACTCGTGATGTTTCTAATTATTAGTATTTATAATCATACTGTTTAATTTTTATTGTTTTTTTTACCTACTATTAATTTAATTTTATAAGTATTTAATATTTTAATATGATCAATATCTGTCATCTGTAATACAAGGTGGGGCAGTAAATCATTACTATTTGATTGATTTAGGTTCAGGGGTTCTCAAAAAATATCTTAAATAATTTGGCGGAAATCGGAATATAACCTTTGACGGAAAACGAAAACCCCCTACACTGATATATCAAATTTAACACATCCATTTCAGTGACCCACTCAACACTTATTGTACACCAGAGTCCAGAGCGGTACCCACCTTTTTTGTAATTGTGTTAACATGTCCTTATATTAATACAATAATGCTATCAAAAAAAATCGATGTGTTAAATAATTTATATAAAGGTTTTTTTATTGTTGATTCATGTTCATACTTCATATTATAATATACACCTACCATAGCAAACAAACAACAAAATATATATTACCTATGTATCTCATTATTTGTATATAACTAGGATCTAGGAACATTTTTTAATGTACCTATATTACTGTAATATAAACATTTTATATTTTACATTTATTTTTACATCTTATTATTGTTTATGGACTATAGTTATGTATAATATTATTTACATAAAAATTACATTACAATTGCAATTTTCATACCTATTGTAGCTATATTTTTATGAAAATTTGAAAAAGCAATAAAAAACATTTTAATGTTTGAAAATCATCGTTTTTAATTTTTAATTAGTTTTAATCTAAAACTAATAAGTCAATATTTTACACTTCTTTAATATATTAATGGAATAACAATGTACATAACTTATAAATTATCATATAATGAACAAACATTAGTGTTTCATTACGCCATTATTAGTAATATCATGGATAAATAATATTAAATATGAATATATAAGTTGTTATTATATAATAAAGAGATTTATAAAAACTTAAAATAAAAATATGATAGTGT
The DNA here is from genome assembly GCA_027563435.1 of Nasonovia ribisnigri. Lineage (NCBI taxonomy): Eukaryota > Metazoa > Arthropoda > Insecta > Hemiptera > Aphididae > Nasonovia > Nasonovia ribisnigri. Next base: position 273,903 of record JANEHU010000127.1, read on the forward strand.
AAGACTCAGGCACGAATAATCAGATGTAGGTTTGTGTATTAATTATAATACAACATCAGCTACCTACTCTTCAATATCACAATTATTATACATTTGGTTTTAAGATGCATTTTTATTTTATAAGCATTTAAGAAGCCAATTGAGGAAAGATCAAAGATTATCAACATTTTACCTGTAGGTGCATTGATTATTTTATTGTTAGATACATTATAGGATTAAAATCAGTAATCAGTATGTGGTCGGAACTCGAGAGTAAGCGTGCTCTATTTGTATTTTGTAGAGCGATGCTGAACATGCAATAATGCAGTATCTACTAGCACTATTATTATTACACAAATAGCAAACACAATATTTAAAGCAATCTACCAAAAATCATATAATACCTACTCCGGTTTCCGACGAACTAAAATAGATTATTTTATATTAAAAAAAAAAAATATATTCATATTGAGCGTGCAGTTAACTAAAGATGATTTATTTTTTCGTAAACATAATTACCATAAGTGAAAACACAATGTGATAACTTTGAAGTACCTATATAATGTTGTAATTAGCTATAGCGTTAGATGTGCTATAGGTGCATAAATAAGAGTGTTACTTTCATTGAAAAATATTTCTCAAAAGTAATTTAGAGGCTTTAACATGTTAAAAACATTTTTACTTAGTTAACTTTAAAATTCTGAAATAGGTAATTAAAAATATTCATATGGGATCTTATCTATTGATTGTATTTTGAAATGTAGCTAATTAATCGAATAAAATACTATATATTGAAAAATGATCATAATATCTTATTTGTTTTGTATTATGATGAACAAACCTGAAACCACGGTTAACAAATATTGAAATATTTTTTTTTAATTATTTCTATAAATAACACAATTTTTCCGATATGGATGTGTTACAGAATACCTACCTATATAATTGATGAGATAAGAACGATAAATATTAAGTGTTGATCAGCCAACTATAGGTATACCTACTATTAGAAATATAAAATAAACATAAGTTGTTCTACATGCATCAATATTACTATTTAAATTCTTTTGACGGATGTGTTAACTAAAAATCTTAAACTTATTGACCCATTAGTACGAGTTTCCCTAATATAATGATCAAATAGGTATCATCACAGTTGTAATAGTTTTTTTTCAGTATTCGCATCTTCTTCACATCAGGCCATGTCGTAGTTCTCATATTTTGATTGGTTGATTTTTTGTATGTTATTCATGTATGTATTATGCATATGATTGACAGCCAATAAGAAGGGGAGAACTACGATATAGATGAAGTAAAGAGCGGAGGATGCGTATCAAAAAACTGTGATGATAGGTACCTACTATTTACTATTTACTATTTTGTCATGCCTAATAGTATGCGTATTTTAAATACTCATCGAGAATGTTTTGAGCTATAATTGTAAATATTTTCGCCATTTTTCGCAATATCTCTATCCAGCAAGAGAACACGGCGATTCTACGCATCACTCCGGCATGCCGCGGCACCGGTTCAATGTGGTAGAGTGTCACGTGGGGATGCGCAAAGAACCGATTTTTGTATGGCCGCAGTGTTTTCTCTCTGGACAGAGTATAGAATTATTTGTTCCAACGTCAGAATATGAGATTTAATTATTTGTTAATTTAATGATAATAAGTAATAATATATCAAAATATGTTCCTATTTTATGTCGTACAATTTGTAACAGATTTTATTTTGTATTGAACGAAATTTAGTATATTTACAATCTGTATTTACAAGTTATGCTATGGGTACATTTGATGAGAATTTATTGACGGAAAGGGGAAGTCGCCCATTGACTTTTTAATACTAAAAAACTAGTTACACATATATTAGAACCATACTCGTTATAATAGTATATATTTTATATAGGTACTATAACAATTATCAACAATATAATATTATTATATTAATACGGTTAGTGCCTATTCAGTATACCATCCAATTCAGAATTCTATCATAATCAAGTAGGTAGTGGGTATAGGTAATAATGACTATAATGAGTGATAAAATTAATAATATTGTATAGCTTTTGTGCTTATAACATGAGAATCCGCAAACACTCAGCGATCGATCCAGACACACAGAACTGATACTTACTAGTTACTACACAGTACACAGATGCATATTAGACATTACCTAGTTATTACTTATTAGATAATACTAAGGTACTGGACATGGTTAAAATATCGCGGAATATCCTAAATTGAAATTAATTTTAAATTGCTAATGTTATATTTTTAATCATGCTGCTGGGTATTGACTATTGACTAATTAATAATCGTAAATCCATCATTATATTTTATAACAACGCAACGCAATACACAATTATAGATACTATGATTTTATAAAATTATATAAATCAATATTAAATGTAACACTGGTGGTATAACTGGTAGTTAGTATACTTTTATCCATTTCGTATTCCATTTAAAACAAAATAATAAAACGTTTGAACAGCCAAACGTGAATAGGTATTGAACTGGTCGTTCGCGCCACAGCACAACGGCGATCAAAAAAATAGGTATATAATATATATATATACATATATCAATATAAAATATTACACAATTAATAAGGCATTATAATACCGCTCACAGCCCGGATTAACAGTCCACAGACTATAATATACATTCTACATTCTGTAACCGTGGCTCATTGCTACCACAGAGTTACTGACCACAGTATCTTTATCCCGTACCAGTGATAACAAAATATATTCAAAAAATAAATCTATTCATTATTCGCAGGAATTATAGACGTCCGCTAATGTCAAGAACCGTACAATAACATCAATTTGATATCATCACAAATGTATGCAAATTAAAACATCGATGTAAGATTTTAAATTTAGTCGGGTACCTACAGTATAAGGCTATTAAAAAACAACAAACGTAAAAGGTGATACCTATAATAACAATAATAATATCATAATGAATTTGTTCGAATGTAATATTATATAACCTGTAGAGTAATATTATAATATAGTATGTTGTTTTTCTAGACATTTAAGACGACCGTAATATTTTAAAATATAACAAACAAATAGGTTAAAATAGCGTTTAAAACTTGTTTCCCAATAAATTACAGGCAATTGAACAAACAGGAAATATAGTTGCTGATAATGCTTACGAATTATGACTGACACAATAATAATAATAATAATCATAATAATATAATAATTGGAAAATGTAATAAAACAACATAATATTACACAAACTGCATAATTCAGTACAATTACGTATACCTATGCCGTATTTTCAGTTCTATTATAATATTATATTCATGTAAGTAATAAAATATATTGTGTTGTATATATTATGAGGTATTTTATAATATATGAGCATAATAAATAATATAGGTACACTTAATATTATCACCATGTACAGTATTATGGTTTCGATTGGAAAATCGAATATAAATAGAATAATATTAGGTGTACAATAACTAATAATATATGCGTCTCCACCTACCTATTACCTATTTACAACGACTCGCCAGCCCGTTTTAATTATACATAATATATAGCACGAGTCGTGTGTACAACCATCATTGTCGCCATTATTACCTGTGATCCAAACGTTCCCATTGTAAATGCCTTCACTAAACGGCTCGGACTTGAGTACGAAATTATTGTTGTTGGACGGCATGGACTCCATGAATGGAAAATCGTTTATGAACATTTTCAAAGCAACAGCCGTGGTTTGAGAAGAAAAATTACGACGGTGATGATGAAAAGCACCGCAAAACTCACGATACTGGCATGACGTTATACTTTATAATTTAATAGGAAAAAGTGAAATAATAAAATGTTTAGTGAAATAGATGTATAACAGTAAAAACAACACTAATAAGCAATATAAAAACCAGTGTATGCTCGCGCAACATCAGTATAATATGTAATAACATAAGACTCCTCAGTCATCTGCACCGGGACGCGTATTGTACAGAAATAATCGAATTATTCGATTGAAAAATCGGAACACATTTGACTCAAATGCTCGACCGTGGCCGCCGCCTATTCATAGAGATAAGAACACGTGGTGGGGCCCATCGGTTTATTATTGGATATATCTCTTATCGCCAAATACGTCATTATCTGCATTAGATTGTCTAAACCACCCCTGACTCATGTCGTCCTATACGACGTATAATATTGTGAGCCCGCACAAATCAAACTAATTTAATATTATGCTGTATTTCTATAATGTACATAGCAGGACATAGGTAAGTACTATATTACCTTAAATCGATCGCATGTCATGTATCCATTATTCTGTACAGCAGCCAGCAGGTACTTATATTATATAGTACGTATCCGAAATGTATCCCCAATAATGTGACTTAGGCCTTAGGGCGTAAGAGGTAATGGACATAATTCGTGTTTCGTTTTATTTTAAAGCATGTGATTAATTTTTTTAAATCCATTTGTTTGATTTTTGATTTTTTCTGGCCGTTTGAACCCGAATCCACTTTTTCTTTACCTAACCGTTTTATAATTGCTTAGAGTGGTTGATGCGTATTTGCATTACTTTGGTCTGATAACTATTTTTATCCTAGTGGAGGACAACAGGTAAGGTTAACATGACTTGGGTGTCCAGGGATAGCAAATATTCCCAACATTACGTGCTGAAAATTACCTGATTTCTTATTGTATAATATTATATACATACGAGCATGCTCAGTGGGGCTCAATATTCTTTTAAAATAAATAAAAATAATATATATATAAATTAGAAAAACATTTAATTTAAATGTGTTTATTGAGAGATTTAATAATAAAAATAACATTACTAACATTTAACGTGCCCTCAAAATTTTTGCACTTGCCATATTGAATATATTGCCGTATTCATTTTCTAATAAAATTGTATAGATAAATATTAAACCTGACCAGGTGTCCTGTCTGGTGTATACTCTCGTAACTAAATTTGTAAATTTTGAATAATTCAAAAAATATATAAAAACTATTTTAGCTATGTTATGCTAATTTGAGGAGTACCTTACCAAATTTCAATTTTTCCTTTATTGAAATAATCAACTAATTCAACAAAAAATATATTTTAAAAATGTAATTATTTAATTTTATTATAATTGTAAACAATTGTTTTGAATTATATTTTACATGCTCTTTATATAATTTACGTCCTACTGCTTATTAATTTCATGATGTAAATACGAGTAAACCGAATCAGAGGATACCTGGTGAGTTAGAACGTTGAATATTGATCTACATTTTGAATAAGAAAATTAAAATTAATGTCTAATAAAATATAATAGGTAGAAAAATATAAAAATTTGGTTTTTATTTTCAAATTTCGAACCATGATTCGTGCCATGGATTTGCCACTGGAGGCGATCCAATATAAATAGCCGACCGTGTGCCTATTTAACTGAACGTTACTGTAATACAACATGATTTTAGCCGGCACGCGGATTAACCATTTGGTACAATTTACTCATACTAGATAATTTTTTTATAATGACAAGAATATATAACTGGTGAAGTCTGGTACAGACTATGTCCTCTGTACAGCCATAAGGCAATAATAATTACGTAGTGCCTCTCGACTCTCATCTCCTTCTGCATTGGTAAGTTTGGAAAAATATAGGTTACAATAATCGTATGAATACATCTATTTTCTATAATAAGTACATATGTAAATCAAGTAAATCAATATCCGTGCTGACGTACTGCAAGTTATATAGGGTGAACTTGAATTTAAAAATGTCTCCGATAAGCCGTATGGACAATTTTTACACACCTGTTGTGCGGCTGTACACTAATTGACTAATCAAAAGATATTTAATTTGGTATAGGTATATTGTAGGATTATACTATTTAGTATTTAGACATTTAATCTCGGAGAGTGGCCTATATAGGTAACAAATTTGTTGTATCTATAAAATTAATAAGTGTCTGTAACAGGTTGTGGTTGTGCCGCTAACTTTATGAAAGTTAGCATTTAGCGATTTCACCTGGTCGGTAATTATTTGATATCTAACTGATAAGAACTGTTTATATTTTAAAACTGTGATAAGATTTTATATAACTTCATTGAATGTAAAATCTTATATTATGTTTATATGAGTGCCTCAGTGACTGCCGTACAAGACACGACGTATAATATCCATTATCTCGTATCCGTAAAGGTATACTTTTCTGATCGTAATCGAAAATGTTTATACCTGGTATTAAAGTATTAATTTACAAAAGCTTACAGTATTTAATTTATTTTATGATTGTTTAGTTGAGAATAATTTGTACTAAGATATTTTTTTGCCCTAGAAATATAAATTAGATAAATTTAGAAACCATTATAATATAATATCATGTACCAGCTATAGATTTGCCTTTATTTAAAACATTTTAATTTATATCAGTTTCATTTAATTATGTTTTTATCTTTCTCAAGTATATAGGTACTTAATGTACAACTGTACAATTGTACACATAAAAGTGTATATAAAATAAATTCGTTAAAATGTTATATTTTATAATAGATTACCTATTGTATAACAATTAAATAATTCTCTTATTTCAAAATGACAAAATTTATTTTATTATTCTCATTATACTATTATCTTCGTTATACGGAAATAACATGACAATAATAATATGTTAAATAAATAAATATTTTATAATATTTTGATGTATACAATAATTAATATTCATTTGATGTAGTGTAAATGATAATGTTTTACATATTTGCGCAATTGGTTCTTAATCGTTCCAATGTGCATTTTTGTTCCTACCTATGTACAAATTAAACTAAAACAATTATCTTAACAAACATAATATTTTGATTAGTTTATAATTAAATGTTGTATTAAGATATTCCGAATTGATTTAAATTAATTAAAAGAAAAAAAATGCTGTACATTAGGTGTCTAGAGAGTCACTGTAATGGATGTGTTAAATTTGAATTCAATAACCGATGTATGCGAAAAAGGATTCTGAGAGAAGGCGGTCTATTAGCCTATAATATTACTATAATTGTGTGATAGTATTATGACTAAAGTAATTTATTATATCATTAGATATTAGTATTACACTGCAGGGTTAAATTATTTTTTGCCAAATGAAATTGAAAATGTCATTGTGATGTCTATACTTATGCAATACAATAATATACTTTAAAAATCGTAGCTATTAGTATTTAACATTTAATATTAATACAAAGTAATTTGAACATTTTTGACATTTTGATCAATTTTGTCAAAATGTTAACTTCAGACGCTCATAAAAGAATATAGTGGATTAACGCTCAATTTTTTTTTTAATTTCTACGAACAACAACTTATGAGAAACGTTGTATTACATTTTCAATTTTTGACTGACTGAAATCTTTTTATGCCTATAAATAGCCTAAAAAGCGTGGACAATTCTATGATGCATATTAATAATTGCTAATATAAACATTCAGTGAAAATATCATGTTTCAGTGGTTAATTTTTTTAGAGTTACGTTTTAATTTTTAAAACAAAATCGATTTTTTGGAAAACTGGTTAGATTGGATTAAACATTTCAGTTATTCCTTAAATTCTTTTTCGTTTTCCTGACGCTTTTAAAAATTATTGGTTATTTTTTCCTTTGACCCCCCTCCCCCCCAATAACAATTAGAGTAATTAGACACACTTTTCTATCAGAAAAAAAAATATTGTTGAATAAAATTAAGCATTTTTACTGTCCTATAAGGTTTTATCTAATAATACATACTAGATTTTAGTACTAAAATTACTATTTACTGCGTCAAGGGTTACGTTTTTATAAACTGTTAACATAGCAGTTGATACATAATACTTTAACATAAAAAAATAAGTGGTTAACTGAGTACCGTTATACTGTTCAGCAGGTATCTATTATAGGAAGATCACTGTAATGGATGTTTTAAATTTGAATTCTATATGATATAAAATCATTGTATCGGAAAAACTATCTTAAAATATTAACATTGTAACAATGGATTCATTACTCCGTTCAGAATGTATAAGTTTTGAGGGATCTATTCTCCTCCCCCAAAACAACGACACTGTCTGACTTATTAATAGGTCTATGTAGAAGGTAAAACATATATATATATATATATATTTTTTTTTAATTAATTAATCCTCGGTAACAAAGGCCATTGGGTGGTTATTAATTATTTGTAGTAGTAATTTAACTGTGAGGGAAGGTACGGATTGTTAGAACACGTGTGTACGTATGGCGAGGATTTGTCACTAGAACCCGGGTGGTCACCCATCCGGGAACTAGTGGCACCGGCTGATACTTGATTTCAGAACACGTTTAGTGACTGAAGCCAACCACCATGCCCCACCAGACCACAAAAAATTGTATTATACTATATTATACTGAAATTACGATGAGTCATAATATAAATCTTAGCTTGCCTACCTTATCGTCACCACTAATAAATTGGTTTAAAACGTTTGACAATCACCTGTGGTTACCAAGGGTAGAAAGAATTCTTTCTATAGAAAATACAATACTATATAGAATAATAATACTATATCTACTTGAATATTGATCCTCCCATACGGGCCACATGGTGTAACAATAGTTTATTGTTATATTTTATAAATTACATACCTATCAGTATTTAAGTTAGAGTTCAGATTAAACTAGCAAATAAACATTATATTCATATATAACATATTATGTTTACATATTAAACATAATAATTATTATTATCACAATTTTAAATTGAAATATCTTGAAATAGGTATATTAACAATCAAATATAATATATTGTTATTTTTGCTAATGTTTATTTATTGATATAAATTAAAAGTGTAAGGTAAAGATTATTTGAATGCTACCATTATACATGACATAGATACCTTACTTTTTCCATACACGTCAAGAGTCACAATAATTCTTATCTGAAGGTCAAAGGTCTTTTGGACAACCTTTATGAACATAATGTTGTAAAACGAAATAATAAGTAAACAGTACAAAATGTGTACATACATTTCTATGTACATACTTGCTATTAATAGTTAATAAGTAAAATATTTAAAAAAAAATCGGAAATGGCCAAATTCCATATGAAAAAAAAAGTAGAAAGTAGGTAACCGTTTTGCAGTACAGTAGCCAGCAGGAGTTAAGATCTGAGTGTATCTCGTCATTGAGTTATTCATTGTAATCTATGTGTTAAATTTGATTGAATGATATATCATCGAATAATCATAAAACGATTCTAAGTGAAAACTGTCTGTCAGCCTATTACTAAGTATATATTATCCCTATTATGATATATTTGAATTTCTATTATAGTAATTTATTTTACTTATAGGATAGTTGTAAACAATTTTCAAACTTTTTAACAACATTTACTTTAACTTTTTTTAATCGACATAAATAGAAGAGAAAAAAGGTGGGCAAGTGGGTGCCACTCTGCTGTACAGTAGGTCACTGCAATGGATGTTGTTAAATTTGAATTCAATGATATAATAATATCATTGTATACGAAAAACGATTCTGGGCGAAGGATGTCTGTCAGCCTATGATATATTACTATAAGTATTCTTGATGATTATTGTAAAATAAAGTTATTTATTTATCTACTTACGTGGAACTTTGTTTTCAATTTTCAAACCTTAGCTAAAAAGTTGAACATTTTATAAATTTTTAACTACAAAATTATTATTAAATTTTAAGTTTGATACATTTTGTCAAAATTCAAATTTTAAATGCTTATAAAAAAATTGTGCCTATGTATTTTTAATATTTTTCAAATGCTATTTTAACAATGCTATATTATAGAATATATATATAACCAACAAATAAAATTTAATTGAAATTTGTAGAAAAAAAAACTAAAAAAGTTGGAAACTGAATATATCCGTAAATACTTCAAAACAAGTTAATATATTTTGAAAATTTTATCGTGTATAGAAAATGCTAATATAAATAACCAGTGAAAATTTCATGAATATGCGGTCATATTTTGTTTTAGAGTTAAAGCAAAAACCAAAATCAATTTTGCGTAAAAATTCCCGTTTTGGGAATTTTAAAAATGACCTCCCGAAAGCACCAACTAGATTCACTTTTTCATCGAACAAGATACTGTTAAAGGAAATTAAAGCATTATTTCGACTACTTATCGTGTACACAGACACAAAAAAAAAAAAATAAATAAATAAAACACACATCATTATAAAATGAAAACATTCATAACTCCGTTCAGAATCAAAAAAAAATACTATGAGGCTCCGTCAGTTTCTGAAGTATGTGATCATAAGACCGATATCGGAATATATTACGTAATCTACTTTTATAGACCAATTTTTTTTGTGTAACTACGTAGCTCTAAGTTGATGTTGTAAACATTTGTGTAATTTAGAACTTGAGTTGTTCAATTTATTAAGCAATATAATGTAAATCAGCTTTTAGCAACATTTTAAACACAATCTCATCTTTCGATAACAAAAAAAAAATGCTCAAATGCGTTAGGTTAGGTATGTGAATACTTTAAACCAGTTCACTTAATTAATTTTTATAAGTTATATTAAACGGCATGGATATAATATTTGAAATCATATTAAGTCTATTATGTATCAAATATTAATTTTGTTAAATTATATATTGTCATTTATGCAAAATATATTAGTTTTAATTAAAAATATAGTAATTTATATATGTAGGTAAAAAGAGGATTGTTTTTATAATGTAACAAATTTATTTAAATAAATCAAAATGGGGGTCAAGTGGATATCGCTCCACTGTACAGTAGGTTATAAGTAGTTCACTGTATAATGGATGGTATTAAATTTGAATTCAATGATATAATATCATTGAATACGAAAAACGATTCTGAGCGGAGCTGCAGGTATGTCAGTCTAGGATATTTTAAATTATATTGATATTGTTATTATACGGTAGCAAATTTTCGTAAGTTTTACGTATTTTGTCAAAATTAGAACTTTAAATGCTTATAAAAAAAAATTGTGACTACGGATTTTTAATATTTTTTATGTATTATTGTAACAATATATTAGAAGCCTACTATTACATTTTCAAGATTTTTTACCCAACAAATAAAATTTTATTTACATTTATAGAAAAAAACTAAAAAAATTGGAAACTGAAAATGTCCGTTAATAGCTCAAAATACGTCAGAATATTTTGAAAATGCTATGATGTGTAGAAAATGCTAATATAAACATTCGGTCAAAATTTCATGTTTATACTGTAATTTCTTTTAGAGTTACTTCAAAAACCAAACTCGATTTTGTCGAAAATCGGTTTTGCGTAAAATTCCCTTTTTTTCCTTAATTTTTCATTTGTTTTCACGGCGCTTTTGAAAACTACTGAGAAATTTTAACTTTTGACCCCCCAAAGTACCAACTAGATTAACTTTCCTATCAGAAAAGGTACTATTAAAGAAAATCGAAGCATTTTTTCTGTCCTAAAACGTGATGACAGACACAAAAAAAAATTTAAAAAATAATAAAAAAAAATATAAAAAAAATTAAAAAACACATATCATTATAAAATCAATACATTCATCGCTCCGCTCAGAATCTAAAATATTATGATATAACTATACATGTAACATTTATTTTTATTTTACTTTTTGATCACTCCTTATGTTGGTAAAATTGTTTAAAAACATTTATTTAATTTTTTTAGTCACCCAAATGATTTACAGTTTTAATGCTCGTTCTTCCTCTGGCATTTAATACTCTCTAAGAGTTTTTAACACCATCACGATCTCTCTCCGTTTCTCTCGACCCTGAGCTATTACTCTCCATTCCTGCACTCCCATCCTGTTAAGGTTCTCTTTCACAACATCCACTATCCAGTCAACTCTTCCTTAGTCGTCCTCGAGATCTCTTTCCCACCGGTTTCAACTCTCTGATTATATATCTTCTTTTTGTTTTCGTATCACGTCTCTTAACCACTGAAACCTTTGTCCTTTTACGAAGCTGATAACTGATGCAATTCCCATTTCTTCCTCCACATTTCTCTCGGCGATTCTGGTGGTAATCCACGCATAGGTAAGAGCAGATATTATTGCTGCCATATAATATAACCTTGCTTTGGTTTTTATAGAGAACAGTTTTAGTTAGAGATTTGATTTTAATTTAAAATCCAAACACATTATAAGTAGTGCATGTTATTATCACAATCTTACTCTACTAATCTTACTTTTAGGTAATTTGAATTTTTCGTCCATTTTTATATTTTCGTAATTTACAAATTTTAATCTTACAATTTTCATTCAACAACATATTTTCCAAACGCTCACCCGCTGTTCATGTGATACACTTAATCACTACACCTAGGTCAGAGTTCATATTATTATGTTTACCACCAGATTCGCACGAAATATTTTGTTGTTTATCATTTTTAATGTTTTTTGTAAAACCTATAAAATATATTTTACTGTCATAAACATAAATATAATTAATAATTTACCTTATGTATAAAATTGTATATAGGTAGTTGTAAAATCTTTTATTTAGAGCGTTGGGTATTTAATAATTATTGATTTCCGACTTCATTTTGTGTAATCATTAAATTATTAATCTAATTTATTATAATTATTAATAAGTAATAACTTGACAACATTAATTTATTATTATATATTATTATTTATTATCTCTTACAGGACAGTACCTAATTAATCGAAATAAGAAACGGTAAGAAATGTTACATAATATGTATTATATTATATTCCATACACTCTATCAAAAGTATAAGAAAATTCTGTTATAATTGTAGAAAGTATTTCGTTTCAGTCAATTTTAGTAACGAAAAAAAAAATGCACTTAGCACAAAAATATAATATAATATAAAATACGCACACTGCTGTACCTAAACCTATAGGTTACAATATATTCAATATATAAACATATAAAATGAATACATTAAAATTTCAGTTTCACCACGTGATTTGTTTTCCTACGACTACAATATTATTTTTATAATAAGCTTCCTTACTGATGTTTGCGATTAACATGTTTATCATAATATAATTATGTTTTTAATTAGTAGGCACTCATAATATTATTCTCAGTCAATATCATATACGGATATATTATAGAGACTTGATATTTTCACCAAATATTTAGCATTTTCTAGCGATACAATAGAATTTAAAAATTATATTATTTCTTTTTGTGTTATGACAAATCAGAATAAAAATTCTATTTTATTTTCATTCGTGTTTGATTAAAATATTGTTTGTAATTCAAAAACTTTAATACACCGAACTTCATAAGTTAAAAAATATTAAAAGTATCGAAACTACATTGTCACCATATTTTTTTTATTAGCATTTGAGACTCGAATTTTGATGAACATGAGAAAATTATGTAGTAGCCAGTAGGTAGTTAAATTTTTATTTCATACATTTTAGATTCTGAGCAGAACAATGAATATGTATTGATTTTATAATGATGTATGTTTTTGCATTTTTTGCATTTTCTATGTTGTGTAAACGATAGCTTCGATTTTTAACTACTTTTCAGGTGAGAAAGTAAATCTTAAAATGTCCAGTAATTTTCAAAACCTTAAGGAAAACCAAAAAAAAAAAAATAAGGAAAAACGAGAATTTTTACGCAAAATCTGTTTTTGACAAAATCGATTTTAGGTTTTCTCGTAACTCTAAAAAAAATTTCCTTGGATACGTGAATTTTCCATTGAATGTTAGCATTTTCTATACAGCATAAAACGGTGAGCTATTACAGGCATATGCAATTTTCGATTATTATTAGTTTTTTTTTTTTAGTTATTTTATATTCTAATTTGGACGAAATTTCATATTAAAACCAAGATTAACGATTTTAGTTATTTTGTTGAAATTTCAAAATATTATTCGTTGGTACATATATGAAACTTTTAGAGTAGGTATATTATATTATTTTATACACACAATGACATTTTCAAATGCAAATAATAATATAATTTATATCCGTAAAATTTAAACCACATTGTTCAATTTTTATACAACAAAGTTCTAGTGCACACAAATATGGACTAATTAAACTACTATAATTAAAGTGGTTGGTTAAATAATTCCAATCATAAACTTGAAAAAAACGTCATATATAAAGTAATTTTCAATATACCTAAAGCAATAAGAAATAATTTAATTTTAAACAAATTCTCCCATAAATAATTATAACATTTCATTATTATTCATGATACAACTTATTTAAGTCTAAAATTTACCTACTATAATAATATAAGATAAGTATTATAGTGGATTCAAACAAAATATTAATTATATTATATCATAGTAATTTTGTTCTATTTTGTTTCCATACGAGTTAAATTCTTTGATGTGGAAATATTACATTTTATAAATAAATACCTAGACTTGCAAATATTTAATTATTCATATTTACACTTTTAATAATAAATAATGTTATCAACAAATTGACCTTTACAGTAAGATTCTCAGTTGGGGATTATTTTTTAAAATTATGTTTAATACTTACTATGTACAGTATTATATTACTAATTGCCACTACATCATCTTTATTTAACAGAATAATTTACGCGTAAGGAAAACAAAAAATAATTATATTTACCTAAAATAATTAAAACCAAACTACCTAAATAACATTTTTTTCTTAAGATGAATACAATCTGTTTCCAAAGGAAACATTAAGAATAAAATGATGTAAGTGAATATAATTTATACCGCAGTCAATATGCTTGATGGAAAAAGTCACAGTGGGGACACTTCCTATACCTAATTTGTTTTTTTATTATTAATTATTATTATAATTATTTATATTAATAACTAAATCATTCAAAAACTTCAAATAAGAACAAAAAATACACCGGATGTTGGACATGTTTCGCTTCACCTCAATATAAGCTACCTAGATATGTGTATTATTAATGTTAATTTAAAAGGTTTATTTCAATAAAAAAATCTTCTGCTTAGTAAAAGTGTCTTGTACCACATTCTCAGAGACATATTCGAAATATTGTAACGGATATATTATTTTGTTTTTACACTAAGGAACTATTGAATCCTAGTCAGGATAGTGTCTTGCAGACTACAACAATATGTAGATAAAAATATATTACATTACTAAAAGAAAATGAAGTAATACCTACGTTCTTCGATTTTAGAATTTAAAATGAAACGTAGTGTTGTAACACGTTTACAATGTAGAGCTGTTTATTTTTAATTTTTTTTAATAAAAACACCTATGTGGTTTTACTTAAAATTTATAAATAATAATGTTAACAATTTTATATTATTATGTTATTTAACTTCCATGAGTTGAATAACAAATAATATGGTGTTCGGTCAATAATCCGTATATTATACAATGTAGGTATACTGCATAAAATACAAAGAAGAGATTCAAAACGTTAACGAAACGTTAAAATAATATACCAATAGTGTTATATAACTTTATGATTACTTATGATTTATTAAACAAAATAAACTCAATACCTATATCCTATTAAAATCGTTTGAAACAAAACCATATGTATATGCGCATGTATACTGTATAGGTTTCTATTCTGTTTAACATTTGATAAGAATATAAGATACATATTTAATTATTATACAGCCATATTATTATTTTATGTAAAGCTTATTTAATTATCACGAAATGTCTTTTGTTCATTTATCAGCAGTTTATTAATGATTACCTGTTGCACTACGTGTTTCGCTGTGGCATACTAATACGAAGACTACCTAGTAGGTAATAGGTATCTATAAAATATTATTTTAACTAAAGGTAATATTCTTTTAATTGCAAAATCAAAATTTTACACTGTTTTGCAGTCGACATTACTGTAAATAATATAATTACGAAAAATTTTCGGCGTTTAAATGATATGTATTATATTATGTTATTATAATACGAATTTAGCATATACCTATTTGAAAATGGTACCTAGTTGATAATTTTATTTCATGAAGAACACGTCAAATAATAATATCCGTAGATGTACCTATACAACGTTATATCAGCTGCGAGCATTACTTCGATTAGTACATTTTTTTTAGGGATTCAAAGAGCATTGTAGTACGTCATATTTTTGTAATGTCAATTTACACGAATATTTGTGGTGTTTTAAGTCTTATTTACTATTTTTCTTAATACACGTCAGACAGGTAATTATGAAAAATATATATTTCATATTCACCAATCGAATAGCAATTTATTACATTTTTTCTTTAGATTAAATATCATTATATAACCAATATTGTTTTGTGTGAGTAATTATAGACTATTAGAAATGAAAAATGATTTTTTTCTAAATACGTTTCGGATAGATTCAAATATTTAATTACACCAGTCTTGTTATTAAAAAATATTATTATTAAAATTACGTAAATATACAAAATCATGGAACGAAACGAAACGAAATTACATTATTATGTATTATCATTTGGTATGTCTAATTAAAATGCAACTGCATTATATTATGTTATAGCCGTTGCTGATAAATATATAACAAAAATGTAAGTGATAAAAATACTCCAATTAACTAAGCTTTTGAAATCATGTTCCTGGCTTGATTGTACGTGTAATAAACAAAAGGAAATTAATAGTCACGTGTGAACCATACGAATCGATATAAATAAGATAACTATTGGTAATAATTAATAATAATAATATATTAATAATATACAATAGTGAATATAAATCGTTTTAATAAAATAATATTATATATCTACCCGGCTACCCACCTATTTATCTTTATAATAAATTCTTAGTTATATTTTCACGGTATATTGTACACCATCAGTATTCAGTCGAAATTAATATTGACATCCGGTTTGTGGTTAAATTCACTTATTAGTATTTACACTTAAAATGTCAATAGTTATTATATATTTATATTATAGAAAAAAAACACATTTATTTCGATACCTACTGAATAAGTCGATTACTACAGAGAATGAATAAATAATCTATGCAGCTATAAAGAATGTGTGTATAATTTCAATTAAAAACGCTGTACTTAGTCGAGAAGTGGGTTTATGATAATCGTTAAGGTGATTAGTGATTGTATTTATGATTTTTCGAGAAGGCTGTTGATTATATTTTATCAATAATGGAGTAACATTACTGTTGTAAGAACAACTTACTTATAAGGATCCTTGTATTATTTTTCATTATTTTGTCTTAAAAACAAATATTTTATCAACATTTTAATCGTAAAAGTGGGGAAAGCTCTGTTTTACATTAGGTGCCTTGATTCAGTGTAATGTACTTGTTAAATTTGAATTCAATGATATCAAATCGTTGTATACGAAAAACGATTCTGAGCAAAGACTATAATATAACTAAATATATTTCATAATATTATTGTGTTAAAAGTAATTTACTTTACTATATTAGGCATTACTCATTAGTACTACAATAGGTTAAATTAATTTTTGCCAAAAAAATTGTATTTGAAAATATCATAGTGTGTATAAAATATAATAATATATTTAAAAGATTCAAGTACCCAGAAATAATATTTTTAAATTATAACAAAACAACTAAAATCGTTAATCTTAGTTAAAATATATAATTTTGTTCAATTTTGAACTTAAAATGCCTATAAAAACAAACTGTGTTTATACTTATAATATATTTCGGATTTTCCGGATACAGTATGAACTACTTATGAAAATCCTCGTTTTAAATTTTTAGCTATACAAAATGAGCATTTGAAACATTTTTAAGTATAAAATAATTTACAAATTTTTGAGATTTTGATGAATTTTGTCAAAATTTGACTTTAAATACTTATTTAGTACGTATGGATAATTAATGTTTTAGCAATTTATAACTTAAAAGGAACCTTGTAATGAATTTTATACAATTTTAAGTACCTAAATTAAAATTTTTTATAGACATTTATAGGAAAAATAACTAAAAAATTTCAAATTTCAAATGTTTATAAATAGCTCAAAACGAAAAATTTCAAATCTTAGGTGTACATAGAAAATTATTTATGAATTTATAACTTGAAATGAATTCTCAATTTTAGTAATTTCGATATATTTTGTTAAAATTTCAACTTCAGATGTTCATAAAAATACTGTGGATTTGACTGTTTTTTTTTCATGGACGGAATTCGGTACCAGTCCATTTATCTACGGTTATTATTTTAGGTTTACATTAAATTTATGAAAGACGCAACCCATTGATGACAGTATGACACTTTCTTATTATGTACCTATATGTTTATTAATCATTACATATTATAGTAAGAGATAATGATACTATTTAAGCTCCAGTCATATCTACTAGTAAGTTTTGTATTAATTACTAATGGATTTAGTTGAGGTGATATAGAAGATAATTGATTATTATTGAATCGTTTATAGAAGCATTTAGCTTCTTAAAAAATAAGTTATAATAATTCTTAATGATTATTTTTGATATATATGAATAATTTGGAATTTTAAGGGGTAAATAATAAACCTCTGATTGGATAAGTAATTGGTACCTATACAGACAGTAGATACTAAAATAAGCATATTGATATATAATTTTATAATTATGTTTATATTTTTTTAAATAACTCAAATTATATTATATAATAATGAACATTTTTTTTAAAAGTTATATATTATTTGTTGAATAACTTTGTTGGTCAAACATTTTAGTAACATAAGATTTAGCATTTTTTTTTGACCTAGTTTTATAATTTAACCGATGCCTATATTAAATGGCTGGTATCTAGGTGATACTGTTACAATGTTATCTAATAACTAATACAATCTTTTATATGTTTTCAATTTTTAATTGTCTTAAATAATTATCAATATTAAGTTATTTATAAATTAATATATATAGCAGAAGTACCCAAAGGCTCTTTTAAAATAATAAGTACCTACTTAACAGAATAATTTTCTCGTATTTTTAGGATTGTAATCCATCCCAAATGTGTTATGACTATAGTTTATACAATTTTATGAATTGAGCGTATACTAATATATGTATTTATAAGTTATAAGTTATAATAAATAGACTAATCACTATACTTCTTTTCAAATGTAGTATTCGTATTAAGAAAAATGTTAAATGTTCAAAAAGCTTTCAAATCATAAATGTTCGATTACATACATTTTAAAAATAGAATGATTTAAATTGTTTACGAATAGGTAAAGTAAACAGTATTTTATCCTAATACAGAAAGTATTTGTCAAGTATATTCATAAATAATTAAGTTAAATACTAAAACGGATTTCTTAAATCTATATAATAACTAATAAATATCTATAACCATCCTATTATCACACAATTTAAACTTAACCTAAGCATTGAGATCACTTCACAAATGATTATTATACACAAAACGTATACAATTATATAACATAGGTAAAAATTATGGATCATAAAACTCGTCTTTATACAAAAATAAAAATATATTAATTTATTAATTCCTTTCGAGGAAGGAGTCTGCATTAACGATCGATTGATTAATGTAATTTTATTAGCGCCATAAATATAAATAATACGTGGTTATACACATAAACAAATCTGTAAACGGTTTTGCTTATTTTGCAATCTAGATAAAATTGCAAAAATAGTTTTTTAAATGTGCATTATGTTGATTTAATCTACATATTGCACCTTTAATAGCATAATTATATAATGTAATTGTATCCACGACTATAATCATTTAACTTATTGTCTTTTGGATTCTTACAAAATTGAAACATCTTTCAACATTTTTAAATTGTTTGAAAATTAGTTTATTTTATAAGTAGCACTTGGTATATCACATTTCAAGAAAAAAGTAATTTATCTAACAAACGTGTTGTTTGAAATATATTCGAATAGGTATATTTTATTGATTTAAATTAATATTTGTTTGTAATATTTGCTTGTAATAATATGTCTGTTATCAATTCACTATGTTAGGCTATTATTTAAATCACAGAATAACATATTTTTATATTAAAATTAAAATACTCGTAATATTAGACATCTTAAAATGTATAATATTTTTATCAATCGTCTAATAAATAATACATTTTATTACAATGATGCAAATATCGCCGATCGAGTTTGTTCGTACGAAACATCAAAATATAATAATATGGCTTGGTCTCTTAGAATACTCCACGTTTCTCGATTGTTATATTCCTTGACTAATAGAAGAATGACTAATAGAAAATAATATCTTAATTTACTAATATACTGAAATACTAGTTATTATACATTTATACTATAGTATTGGCGTATTGCCCATCAATTATTATTATAAGTAGGTAACCATATTTTTACATATTTATTTCTTCAGAAACCTCCTACCTGTTATAATGGGGTTACTCGAGGTTATCACTGAGCCTATTCTCATCATAGATATAAAAAAAATATGTACGAGTGGTTATCAGTATGTAAGACTTGGGTTTTTATCAGCTCACCATGTAGAAAATGCTAACGTATTGATAAATATTTAATATACATATACACATATATGTATATAAATATATATATACATTATTGTATCATTTATATTATTATAATTTACACACACTCAAATACACGTACGCGCACCACAGATAAAGAAAAATCAACCCTGCGCAAGTGGATATTTTACTCGTCGTTTTAATATAATATTACAAAAAAAAACAATTACGATTAACTAATGAATATAATAACATTGAACGCACGCAACCGAATGAGACTTTTACCATCGACGTTTACTCGTAAACGGATGCGACCGTTTCCGATACAATTTGGTATACACACTGAAGATGTTTGTGTAGCACGATAGAAGCCCTTATTACAACTTTTTAGCGGCTTCTCCAATTAATTAAAAACCATTTATTTATATACATATGTGTATTGTTATTGCAATGCTCATCGGCACATCATCTGCGTTTGTCGTGCGTTAATTAGGCTGAAGGTTAAAGTGGTGGGTTTTCTTTCTTTTTTTTTCTCAAATACACATTTGTTCATTTGTTCATCGATCGAAACAACGTACAATTTTCTGTTGGTTAATATCCGCGTTGGATTTTTTAAACAGTTCATCGTGTGTAGGTATACTGCAATGCATGTTTCACAGCACGTAGACCAATAAATAACCGTGTGCAATAAATACAAATTAATATACCTACATAGGTAATACATATTGCATATATTATGATACACATTTTATAACTATATATTATGAAGATATGGTATTAGTAAATCACATACATACATGATAGTATATATCCATTTTAAACGTGAATATGGAATATATACAGGATGATTCTTTTGACATTTAACACTCGTTATTACATCAAAAAAAATATTACAGTTTTCGAAAATACATTTTTTTCGTGGTTTGCAGTAAAATTTGGAAAAAAAACATTATATTTTAAATTTTTATAACCACCGTTAAACATTTTTTGTCATGCTTGCAACGAATGTTTGGTTTTTGACCACGGTTGAAGCGCTGGAAAGCGACCTTTTTCAGTCCAGCTGGTGGTAAAGCGGGAATCCCCATAGTGCCGAGCGGTAAAGTGGAAATCACAAAAAGTGCCGGCGGAAAAGTGGAAATCCAAAAAGTGCCGGGTGGAAAATTGGAAATCCCCAAAAGTGCTGGGTGCGTATTCCCTGGACAACCAGCAACTGAAATGTATACCACGGTCCTTACAAACCAAAAACATTTGGTTACATCTTATATTCATATTATAATGTAGTAAGTCCTCTATGATATTAGAATTTATTATAAGGAACTGTAAAGACTTCACTGTTCCCATCGTTTTAAAATTTACTTCTTTAGTCCGGACAAAATTAGAGTATAATTCTGTGGTCTGGTCCTCTTAGATAAAATATCAAATTCACTACTTAGAGAATGTTCAAAATCGTTTCATACGTTTTTTTAGCTTTTAAATGTTATACTATCCGTGAGCCACATTCTCCTTACTAGCCAATATTAAATTTATTTCACATTGATTGTTTATCAGATAGAAGAAAAAAAATAGATTTAAAAGTTTTATTTAAACTAGGAAACGGTTACACTGATTGTCCGGAACTTTTAAGCTCCCTCAATTTTAACGTTCCTCAGCGTAGAACTATGTCCACTAATATTTTTTATATAGAGTAAATCATTCTTTATCTTCACCTATCAATAGAATTCGGCGCATCCGAGTTGGGTCCCAAGTACTAGGGTTAAATCACAGGTACTACCTAGTTGGGTCCGGGTTTTTTTTAGGTACTACTAGTTGGGTCCGGGATTTTTGCAGGTACTACATTAGTTGGATCTGGGATTATTTTAACACATATATATTAAAATGAGTAGCTCAGAAATAATCAAAAAAAAGAAACTGTGCTATACTAAAAGAAAAATTTGTAAAAACAAAATAAATGAAAAAATGCAGGAATAATATTAATCGATTTGATTTTGTAAAATTAATGTCTTATAAATTATTACCAACACGCTTATGATTTTTTTTAAACAATATTTTATTTTTATTTCCATTGTACAATACCTATGTATTTATGATATTTGATTTATAACATTTTTAATATTTGTTCTTTGTTTAGTACCTGCATGTTATTGTCATTATTATTAAAATAAATTTCGAATAATTTATATTTTTAATGGCAAAGAAATTAAAAAAAATAAACTGTAAAAAAACATACCATACCTTTGGTCTAAATAGATCATAGACAGTCCTAAGTCTGTTAAAATAGGAAGGAGAATTATATTATGTAGTACTCACCAAAAAAAAAATTAAGGACCCAACTATAGTGTTGTACCTGTAAAAAACCTGGACCCAACTTATGTAGTATCTGTAAAAATCCTGGTCCCAATTTTTTAGCAATTTTTAATTCGGGACCTAACTCAGATGCAGCCTTAGAATTATGTTATAAGCGAACAATACCAACATTCATTTGTTTAATTTTACTTCCTTAGAATCTTTTAATAATTATGTTAATAGATTTGTATGTTTTTAATTGGATTAATTGTATTATTATTTTTATTGTTTATTGTGGTTTATTATTATTTTTGTTATAATTTGTATTATTATTATCATTGAAAATATTGTACTATTATATACATATTGTACTTGGATCTTATAATCCGTTAGAATTTAAATAAATAAATAATCTGCTTGCATGACGCATTAATATTCAAACATTTTCACTGTTCCCACATAAGTAATATGAACGTTACCGATAAGTTTATTCTTCAATGAAACTGTTTTCGTAGAATAGTCTGTTGTTGCATAGATCCCTGCATTACATATTCCAAGACCGCAGGGGCGTGACAAAAAATAGTGCCTCGCGCCGCACACGTCGTCCGCGACTGAAATAGTTCACTTTCCGCCCTTGCCACACAATATAGTATATACTATTTGTCACGTCTGCACCGAAAGTTTGGTTTTCGACCACGGTTGAAGCGTTGGAAGGCGACCTTTTTTTGTCCAGCGGGCAGAAATTCCCAAAGTGCCCGGCAGTTAAGTGGAAATCCCAAAAAGTGCTGGGTGGTAAAGTGGAAATTCCCAAAAGTGCTGGGCGCGCATATCACGCGTATCTCCTGCACAATCAGACACGTGGTTTATATCACGGTCCTTACAAAAGATAAACTTTTGGTTCTATACTTACATAGTTACATTTTATATTCATATTATAACCTCCTCGCATGACGCGTAAACATTTTTTTTTCATGAAATTGTTCGTAGAATAATCTAATTGTTGCATAAATCCCTGCATAGTCATGATTTCATTTTTTTTTCTTATTTTAATATAATTATCAAAGTTAATACTGTTTTTTCTTAGGAACTCAATTAACTAATATCGCGGGGATACCGTTCTTCATAACTCTGAAATTAAAATTTTATCGGTGACCTGTAAGCATTATGATGAGCGTATACATTTACTGGTTTTCAAATGTATTAACAAGTACAAGCAATTGAACGTTTGATCTGCAGGAGAAGCTACTTATCATAACGTGGCACAATGCTGTGCGTGGTACTGGGAAGGAACAGGTGAGCGTGGTCGCCGTGGTGTAAACCAGATGTTTACTTAATAACAGTTATTGACACGTGGTTACTTAATATTGAGTTAACTTTATTAAGATATATTGTGGCTTACATATTAGAAATGTGAAACGGTACTAGTACGACACGAATTCGAAGACAGAGATGCCGCCGGACCGCAAGCCGCTCGTAAACGATGCCCTCACCCGATATGATCCCTTTCTGCTAGAGTAGAGACCATCGTTGGCGATACCGCTATGGGTAACGGCCGCCACAAATGGATATACTATATTATTGATTAATTCGTTTTTACTATTTTTTACTTTCCTACTCGTATAGTCGTATAATATCATGTCACAGTCATATTATTGTAAAATGTAAATTCTCAAGAGACCCTCATAAAAACTATATAGGTACACCTACTATATTCGTGCGTGTTTGATACAAACTATGTATTTATAATTTGGATTAACTTATTATTAAAATGTATTTCCAATTTTTTTTTAATCATGCAGTTTTATTACACAAAACCATATTTATTTAATCTACAACATGTGTTTATACTTTATTGAATAAATGGCTAATTTAATATACACGTGTATGCTGTATATTATATTATAGTATAGGTCAACTATATAGAGAGTGCTATTAGTTATATTCCATGCACACGTCTTAAGCAATATATTTTTCTGAACATTTTGATATAAGTACCGTTATAAAAATCGAATTTCGAAAGAGTATACCTACCTAGATAATAAGACGTAATACATATTATAACTTATAAGTATTTAAGGTTTGTATGAGTTAAGTGAAATGGCTGCTGAATGTCCAATACTCCACTCATAATTTTTTCAAATATTTATAAAAAAATTATAACAAGTTATTATGAAAATATTATATTTGTATACATCAAAGTACTCAAAAAATTATTCTTCTTCAGAAATTTAAGTATGAAATAAAAATTAATGTACGTGTTGTGAGTACACACAGCCACACAGGTGAAGTGAAATACCCGTTTTTAGATGTGAGGAGTCAGATTTTTACCATAGAGATCAAATATGAATACATTCTGCAACCAGAACCTATATTCTATTCCACATTAGTCTTTTTATAGAAAAAAAGAACTACAACAACTGAGAAACTATCTCTGCTTAGCGTGTTTCGAGAGTACGTAATTGAAAAGACTTCGCCTTAATATATGTATTGGGTATGAATTCAAGGTAGGTAATGATTTTGAGCCATGCAGACAAATGAATCAGAATCTATTCCTAAAAATATATAGTTGGATAGTTTTAATTTTACATTAAGTAAATTATATTTATATTATAACTAATTTTTTAAATTGGTAAGTTGAACTAATTTTTGACAAAAAAAAAAAAAACCAATATTGTTATAAATTTAATACATTCCTAACTTCACTCAAAATCTAAAATAATATCGCTAGGAGGCACTATATATAACATTAAAATAAGGTTTAATTATTTCAACAAGAATTTTTTTTTCATCCAAGTACAGGTCTCCTTTATTTTTCTTGTATTTTTATGATTTTTCCTTCGTGGTAAATTAAGTTTTTCAACCTTTATTATAAAAAGAATGATTCACAATATTATGCGACTACAATAATATCAAAATCTAAATAAATTAAATGAAACGAGAAATAAGAGGAAAAAAGTATACATTCTTAGAATCTGTATAGTTTCGAACAGTTTATTCTTGAGGAAGTTTAATGCGCAAGCGACTCCGACCGTCATTATCGATGTCACAATAAACACAGTTTTTTCTTTCGTGAAATTCAAACTTCATATTATTTTAACAGAACATGACATATTATAGTAGGTATAAATTAATTATTTTATAAGTATGTGACTGGCTTAATTTAAACATGATAATAATAATTAATGACCTATTTATTATTTTTTGTGAAAAAAAATGAAATCATATTCTTAATTTGTATCCATAGTTAATAGTTATTACTTATTAGTAATTTATCCCAATAAATAATAACTTCGTGGTATCATATTTATTTTAGAGTATGAGCGGAGTGATCAATTATCGGTTTTACAATGATTGGATATGTTATTTTTAATATTTTCTTTTTGTGCCTGAAAACATTTATTCTATAGTAGAAAAAATACTCTTGTTATTAACTTTGAATAATGTTTCTAGTACTAAATTGGATATAGGTTGTACTTCGGGAGAGTTGAAATTTGACATTTACTAGTGGGGGTACTTATTAAAATAATTGGGACAAAAAAAAAAGTACTACGAATTTGTTTCATAATTATTTTACAATATTATTATTAAAATAATTGTTTAGTAACCAAAAAAACTTGAACCGTCTCCGCGCAGAATTGCTTTTCATCGTATACCACGCAGGTTTATCATTTAATTACAATTTAATGCATCCATTAGACTAGTATAATAGTATAATACCTATTGGCTATTGGTTATTACAAGTTTTCAATATTTTAAAATCGACTGTATAGGAGTATAATGAGGTATAGGTAATATACACGAACAATGGTTTTACTTTAGTTTCGAGATTTTTGTATAATTTGTACTAAATACTTGGCGTTTAATGTGACAACCATTTTACAACCAAAATAATAGGAAAAATCAAAAACCATTATATATATATATATATATAACATATACAAATACGAGCTTAAAGAATACTAGTAAATATTCATCGTAAGTGTATATACAGTAAAACCTCTTTATAACGGACTACCTATAAGATGGAAATCTCCATAAAACAGAAAATAAAACACGATGGTCCACCAATGCTTTGCAATTTGCTTGGATTGCAAAATATTTTATTTTTATAGGTGAAAAATAACACGATTATTGGTATACAAATAATATTTAGTTTAAAATTTAAATTAGATATATACAAAAACATTATTAATTAATTTACATAATTATTGTTATTAGCTGTACCCTGCTCACGTTGCTAGGAATTTTAATTGAACGGAAATACTTGGATCAGTTTTTGTGTCTTTTGTTCATTTTATTTAAACATTTTTTGAATATTGAACGTATCGTTTTAATTCTGTTTATTAAAGTGCTTTTGGATACATAATATTTTTTTTGGTTTTTCTATACTTGGGATTATATATACGTGCATATTAAATTAAAATATTAAATGTATAAAAACGTGTCATGTAATGTAGATTAAATTAATATGGTTTTGTGTAATGAAACTGTGTAACTAAAATAAAATGGAAAAGCATTTTTATAATAAATACATTTACATATATTGGTCATATAATTATATTGTGTGAATTAGACACGCACGATATAATATAGGTGTATATTTTATGAGAGTCTCTGGTGAATTTACTACAATAGTGTCATGATATTATAAAGATAATTTAAAGTAAATAATAGTAAACAAAATTATTGATGTAGGTACATAATATAGTATAACATATTAGTTATAACAAGTTTTCGATATTTTCAAATTGACTGTACAGGAGTATAAAAATGTATAGGTAGTAAACATGAACCATAGTTTGACTATAGTTTCGATGTTTTAGTTTAATGCGTACTTGGCGTTTAAAGCGACAACCACTTTACATCCAAAATAATGGCAAAAATCAAAATCCAATTGTCGTATTTCACTCGTATACAAAAATATGTAATCAAACATATGAGCTTAAGGAATAATTTTTGGACAGATGATAAATACTCATCGTAAGTATATTATATATCAAATTTTTGTTTTATTAATTGGATATGTTAAAGATAATGTACATACAAACATATTTTGTTTTTTTTTATAAATAGATTGTAGATATGATTATTTTAATAGATAATTATATCTACAATCTTTACAAATGCAGTACAATAAATAGTTTAATTACAATAATATCATTGTGAATGATATGAAAATAAGTCTCACGCAGTCAAGACACCTGATTTTGTTTATCAGATCACGCACCAGTTTAGTTTGAGCCTTCTGAGTAGATCCTCAGGAAGTGTGCTTTAGATACGCTGTGAGATGAGTTAGTCGGGGTTCGTGTCGGAAGCATTTGTAAAAAAATCTATCTTTGAGCAGCTTTTCAGATAAGGTTGAAGGGTTTTTATTTGATACATATCATATTATGATATATGTATTTGATGCCTATATGCTCCGCTAATGACGAGAACGCATATATGTATAGGTAGTGGAAAGCTTGCAGTTTAGTTTTCCTACTTGAGTACTTGGTAGAACTTCAGATTCCAATGCCATATGCCCAAAGTGGTTAAAATGATACATATATGAAATGAGTTTGTGGGCTAATGGTAAGTTAAATGTTGGAGTGAAGGAATACTCTTAACAGGTGATGTCTCAATTACATTTTATATACAGATTCCAATTGCTCATTTTTGGATCTACTCTAAATCTAATACATTTTGGAGCAGTACATATAGTATATACCAAAGCAGTACCTACCTACTTAAAAAATTTAATAACACAGTATATTTTTGTATGAAATAGGATGTAAGTTAAAACTATTAGACTGCAGTATTAGTAATTACTGATATTACTTATTACTCATTCATCATTATTTTTATTTACAGTATATAACTAGGTACATAATATATTCACGATAGATAGTACTATATATGTCTATAATACCGTTTATTTCCGAGAAAATTGTTACCAACTCATAAAATGTTGTATGGTTATATTACTAATCTTTTCCATAAAATTGTTACAATCTGAATTTTTGTCACTTCGTCTTTTGTACAGATAATGATTTATAACTTATAACTTTTTGCTTTTTCTTAATGGTTTTAAATTGGTTCACTGCGTGCAGTAATTTATTATATTATTAGTAAAATTATCGATACTTCATAATAATCATGTTAAATTAACATAATATATTTGTTTTGAATTTTAAATATTATATCGATTTTAACTGTAGGTGTATAAATAATAATAATAAGTTAATTATTTTAAGGGGCACAGACATGCAACGTAATGGTTATTCATTATCCCAATTAAATAGAAATATGCCTAAAGCTAAATTAAAATATTACAATAGAAAATTACAAATAAATGTACTATTTAAATTCCGGTAATCCTAATATTGATTTGTAATTAAGATTGTGGGTGAAATTAAATTTAATAATTATTATAAGTTATGACATATTAATAATTTAGTTTTATCCACAGGCTCTATTGGATAAGCGTATTAATTGGATCTTTTGCATTATTAGTATTTTTGTCGTATGACATAGTTTTGAAATGGTATGATTCTCCAGTGAATAGATTTAATATTAACGAACCACGGCACATGTCTGAAAATCCATTTCCCGCAATAACAATTTGTCACAACGATCCTATTAGTTCAAACACAATGAACTTAGCCTCCGTACTGAAATGGGACCGACAAAACAAAACCGACGAAGAGTAAGAATTTGTACATTTAAATGATGAATTATTATATTATGGTACCATTATATGATTACAAAAACATTATTTTATACGTATAATTTAAATGTAAGAGAAGCTACAGACTTAATCTATAAAAAAAAATATTATTCAAAAGTAATTATGAAACTTTTTTTTTTTATATATTTGAAAGAGATATTTACAATCTATAGATAATTATAGTACAATGAAAATATTTGATAGTACATAACTAAAAAAATAAATAAATTATAGGTAGGTACAAAGAAATAAGCGAGATGAAACTACCCATTAGTTGCACCTCAGAAAATATTAAATTTTTTTTACAAAAATAAGTAAATAAATAATTTCAGAAAATATAATTATTGGTTATTTCTGTATAGATGGCAGACTCTGAACGTGGTATATGATATGTGTTCTTGGAAACATAAAATCTATAAACTGGAAAAAATAAATCCGAAAATTGTCTTTAAAGTACTAAAAGTATGTTTAATAACTATAAATTAATTAAATTAATGCATCGTTATTTACTTATATTAACGCATGGTGATTGATACTTATTGATATGTGTGATGTATAGAATAGTACGTTTTTTTTAAACTTTATATCAAAGAAACATGACTATTGTAATAAATAAGTTATAAGGATATAAGATATAAGATATAAGCACCTACCTTCTTATTTAAGAGATTTTTTTAAATTTAATAAACCATTTAAATTAAATTAAAATGATTGATTGGTAGGTACTTCAAAATAATTTAATTAAATCTACTCTTAGGTATTTTGACATGTGCATACAACAAATGATTACAATATATTGATGAGTCTTGCAATTCAATGGTTTTATTTTATAATACGTATTTTAAATAGTATACTATTAATAGTAATAATAATAATATTTTATTTTCAAAAATATATTTCACTTGCAGAAATTCTCAACTAAATGCGAAGATACTATAAAACAAATTCGATGGAAAGAAAAAATCATTGACAATCCTTGTGAAATCATGCAACCTATATTTTTATTAAACAATTTATGTTACAGTTTTAATGCTCTACCATATCACGATATGTATAGACAAATTCCAAACAAATTGTAAGTTTATAAAGAACCTTTAAGTAATAAGATAAATTATTTTTCATTGACGTACTGGGTGTTCCAAAATGAATTATTTGGTTTCAAAAAATCGTATTTATTATGAAATTTGAGTACCTAGGTAATTGCAAGTTCGGATAAGTTTTACAAGTTATTAATGTTTGTCCAAAAATATGTCCAATGTGAACAATGAAGACGTCGATATTTAAATTCCTCATAAACTATTGAACATTATTGAAAATTGTTCATAATAGATATGGAAATATAGAAATATATTTCATGGTTCATTTGAGTCATTAATATTATATTTCAAAATTTTAGTCGTGAATATATTTATATAATCATTTAGGTAGATACCTATTCTATTATGATTATTATTTATTATTGTGCCATACTATTCTTGTTTTTATTTGATGTGTTGTTAATTGGAATTATTTAATTTTATTAGACAAGATATACTTCAGATAGGTAAGAAATGGTCGATTTTAACGAGTAACTGGAATTCAGATGATGGTTACAGGACTAATGATGTAATATCAAATGTACCATGGAACATGAAATCGACAGCATTTTGGAATTCTGTTGAGTTTATATTAGCACAAAAGGATGCACTTAATGGGTGTTCGAGTAAACAAGGATTTACAGTTGAGTGTATTATACTAATTTTCAGTTCATCATTAGAATTAGGTTTTAATGTTTGCAGTTTTGCATACATGCGACATGTTACCTATTTGAAATGTGAACACAAATGTAAAGAAAAAAATTTTAAAAGTTTTTATTTCAATGTCTATTTTTCTATGAAACATTTTTTCTTAGATTAGTTTCGTGTAATTCGATATAAAACCTTACCAGTTGAAATTAATTGATTAAATTTGTTTCTTTATTTAGAGTTTCGGGCTTGAGCCCTATTATAAGAAATATTTATAATATAGAGAAGTGATTAAATTTGAGGAAAAGTGAATTATATTTTTCCAGTTTCATTATTTAGATTTTTTCGATTATTTTAATAAAAGAGCAATCAGAAATGTGGAATTGAGTGTGTTGACGAGTAGAAAACAAGGGGAATTTTAAAGTTAACAAGCGAGAAAAGGGAATAATGAAAATCAATTTTGGAGGTAATGAGCTAATTATCAAAAAATAATAAGTAACGAATTGACGTCAATATGAATAAATGGAAGTATGTAATATAATGTATGTTAGGTGAAATTTAATCTTGATACATAGTTAATGACCTAATAAATAAAGTAACATTTTTAATAAATTGAATTATTCAATGGGTCGATGAGTATTTTATCAATTTTTTTTTTTTAGGTTTTGTTTATTAGATAATTCGAATGTAATTTTAATTATTGAGATAAGTTTGTAAATAAGAATTACGAGTACATGGTTTTATTTTACGATCGTTTGTATATTGTGAATGGTGTTAAAAATTACAATTGATCGTACATACCTACTATATATAGTATATAAATTCATACATATATAATGCATTCAATAATTAATCGTGATAAGACGTCATTGTCATATATTAACACGTAATTTAAATAATAAATAAATATGTATCCATAAATTATTATTTAAAATTTTTAGATTTTTAAAATGTTGTTATAAAACTCATTAGTCATCATAATTAATGTATTAAACTAGAAGGTTTATTGGTTTTTAATATTTTGAAGGAAAAAAACTAATAATACTTATGTATCAAACTATGTAGGTATCCTGATTATTTCAGGTTTATTTTCATAGTCCATCAGACGTCCCGGACTATTCACATTCTTCTTTAAAACTTTCAAAAAGTAGCCATAGCTTTGTTCAAATAGCAACTCACTTGTCATTGACTGACGATGGCTTAAAAAATTGGACACCTGAAAAACGAGGATGTTATTATTTGAACGAGAAGTGGCTTAAGTACAACACAGTATATTCGTATATAAATTGTTATGTCGAATGTCAGGTGAATTATACTGAGACTTTGTGTGGCTGTGCTCCAATTTACAGAATAAGTATGATTAAATATAATTTATTTACTATTACGAACTATTCGAATGTCCAATCAAAACAACTTTAACAAGCTAAGATGTATTTTAATATCACATTAGCTATATTCATATGTGTTTTTTCGATGGGCCGCATGTAAATTTGGATGATTATATTGATCCTTGGCCCCTTCAAATGATTGTTAGCCAAACTAAATTAGTTAAAATTTTGTTGTTCTTTTGTTTTTTTCAACAGATAGTTCTCTTCCCGTGTGTGGACCCAAGTCTAACGAATGTCAAGCAAATGCCGCAGGTAAATGTCCGCATGATAAAATATTTTCATAATGGTACAGTAGGTATGTATAAATGTATAAAGAACATGTTCCATTTTTATATTGTATTATAACAGAAGTGACCAGGATGGGAAAAAATAAATAGATTGCTAGTAAATTTCACACTATATTTTGTATTAGCTATAGGTACTGAGTGTAATAGGTATATAGCGTGTTTGGTTAAATATTATTTCTTCTGAGAAAGCTATCAAGTTATAACAAACAATTTGTAATATACTCGCATATTGTGTATATAAATATTACATAATTTAAATAACGATAAAACTTTATTAAAATTAAAGATTTAGCTACTTTACAAAAAATAATAAATCATAATTTTATCTTATTAGTTCTTATACAGAGAGCATACCGTACATGTAAATGTTTGCCATCTTGTACAGACCTTGATTACGAATTATCTTATTCGACAGTACCTAGGAACTTCAGCTATATAAAAAACTCATTAACATTCTTGAACGACTCAACTGACAGGTGAGAAAATGTATTTGTTATTAATTCATTACCATTAAATAATGTGGCTTACAACAATATAGCACATTTTGCTTGATTACCATGTAATAAATTATACAAAAAAATACATAACCATATGCCTACAGTACTCATATAAAAATACATAAATAAAATAAAATAAAATGTTATAGTTATCGTAGTACAATACTTGTTGTAATTCAAAAATAAACCAAATTATTATTAAATAAGGCAGTCTTTGGAAAAAACGCGTTCGTGAACGCAATGTCCATTGTGTTCAACTTCATATTTAGTGAACGACACGTGAACGTCACCCAGTTTTTATAGAGTGTAAACATTTACAAAATAAGTACTTTTTAGAGGAATTAACATACAAATTAAAAATAAAAATTCGAATGATATTTTCGTCTTTTTTATCATGTTGTTTTTCATAATTTGCTATAGACTACACTGCAATAATAGACACTACACTATGTGTGTATCATTTTTGAAGAATCTTCAATCTATAGTATTAATACTTATTCATTTTTAAAAAAATATTCAAGTAACAACCCAATGAACAAGTTTATTTTTTCAATGAACTTGAACGTGAACGTGTTCCTTTCAAAAAAAATAATGAAAGTGAACGTTCTTTTAAGAGAAAAGAGTTTCTTTTATTATCATTGGATATAAACGTGAATGATTGCGTGAACTATTTTGAAAATATTATTTTTACATATATATTGCAGAATATTTTGAAAAGAAATATTATATTTTACAATTTTTTCTTGTCATAATTTCAGGTTTTTCATTTTTTTGAAGGACAAAATTAATTTTTATTAATTTTTAAATCATATTACGAAGCAGAATATTTTTCGTTATCTTTACGTAGATATATATAAATTAAATTTCAAACGAATGGTTAATTAATTATAGGTAATTTACCTATTATTCAAAATGTATGTATGAGCGGAGTAGTGCATCAACATTTTGCCACTCTATTTTAACTACCTTTCTAATTATTTCATTGTTCGAAATTTGATTCCAAAATAATATTTTGGCTTCAGAATATGAAATGAAATTTGATATTATTATTTGAAAAAATAATGAGCTTTAGAACAATAACGGTAAAAAATATTATTAACAATTTTCTAAAAAATGTTGTTTTGTTATGTAACACATTATAGTATAACATTCTTAAATTAAAATCAATAGGTACATTCAAATTGTTCGAAATAATGATTGCAGACATTTAAATTGACCATATTTTTATAATGTATAATCTTTTATAAGCTATACGACAGCAACACACACAATATGATGAGAATATATAATGTGTTACTTGAAAGTCTAATCATTAATCATGTAATAGTACCATTTGTAATACAAACAAACGAAAAAAAAAATATTATTGTCATATTGGGAATAATATTACAGTAAGATAAATATAAATGTTATTTCACAACTTGAAAAACCAAAACTAATATCATTAGATAATATTATATTAGCCAATTAACAAACATTATAATAACAATAGTGTAATTCATAGGAAAAGGAATTCGATGTCCAATAAAATCTAAGGAAATGCACTAAACATTTTTAAAGAATGCACATATAAAATTAACCAAATTCCATAAAACTATTAGGAGTACAGAACCTTTAAAATTTAACATGCAATTTACATATAAATATATAAATTTGATAGTTTGTTTATATTTAATGATGCTCAATCTGGTTTATTTGTACTCAGTGATGATCATACAATTATATTATGTATTAGATTCTTCCACTATACCCAAATAGATACTTATATAATACTATATTACTTTTTCACGCGTATTGGTTTTATAAGTTGTGTGATATTTTAAATACAAGATTAAGAAAAAAAAATTTAATTGTTTCCACTGCTAGTAGAATAATTTATACTACTAATTCCATTATTAATATTAATCTTGAAATAATTTTTTTAAATTTAAATGTATATCAAAAAATCTGTGCAAGAATCTAGAAAATGAAAAAAATGCCATTAGTATTTTTGAAACAAAAATTCCAAAAACGGCAAAAGGTTGTAATATAAAATTAATCATGTATATCTATTTAACAATACACGAAACGAGTACCAAAACGAGCATTGTTTAGTGACGGCTCTGAAAAAAAGATACAAAGTGCATTGAAATCCCAGCCCTAGTAATAATGTAACCTATCTTTGTACAGCAATAATTTGGCCAGCATTGAAGCCACAATTAATTTGGAACACACGTGGCCTTTGAGACGAAACGCTAAAGATACTAATATAGGCTATATAGGTTTGTTGAAACCTAATTAAATATTTTATTCTGAGCAACGATCTTGAATTAATTAACTTAATAATAACATTTTTTTTTAAAGGTAAAATTGCTGGACTGACGAATTTGTGCCGTGGAGTGAGCCTGATTTCAATATTGGAAACTTTTTATTTCATATTTATCAATCCCTTTTTTCACTGAAAAAAAAAATTAATTCTCGAGTTTTTGGTTAGATATAATAAAGATAATGATATAAGATTTAAGATCAACGTTTCAAATATTTACATGTACAGCTGACTCTCGGCAACTTGAACCTTGATAGCTCGAAATTCTCGATAATTTCTTGAATAATTAAAATTCCCCACTTAATAACACTTAATATTTAAATAATCTTGTTAACTTGGCAAGTTTTCGATATCTCGAATTATCTTATCCAAAAATAGTTTTAAAAAGATTTTATCAAGGCAATTATTTTTCACTTATGACTTGTTTTGAAAACCCAATCACTATAGTAAATTACATATTTTTAACTTAAACCTTAATAACTCGGGAGAACAATATTACCTCCGATATATTGGACAAATATAACGAAGAAGAATTTGAAGATCAACAAATACAATCCACCGGACGACTACGAGTTGGTTCCCGATTGTCGAATTGGTTCCTGGGTTGTCTACAGGTAACATACGAGTTGGTTCGCATGGGTTGTCTATAGGTAACGTACGAATTAGTTCCCACTTCCAACATGCTTTCATGAAAATACAAATTTGTTAAATTAACTTTTCAAACTATTAAAATATTATATTCAACCAGCAACAATTTTCATTTTATACAGATTATTAGGACTGTCTAGAATACTTAGATATGGTTAAAAATGTTGCTCAGTCTATATTATACATAATATAATATTATTATACTCTACACAGTACATAAACGTATTACGTATTTGTCAGTAACAATATTTGTGCTTGCAATAGAATACAAGTGTATAATAATATTT
Source organism: Nasonovia ribisnigri (assembly GCA_027563435.1). NCBI lineage: Eukaryota > Metazoa > Arthropoda > Insecta > Hemiptera > Aphididae > Nasonovia > Nasonovia ribisnigri. The sequence goes on from JANEHU010000127.1 coordinate 310,397, forward strand.
TTCCTAACTGCAATAATGTACCTACCTATCATAATAAGTCATAATAAAATAGCCAAATAGGTACCTAATATAAATTAATGTGCTATGAATTTACAACGTACATTTTTAACGAATTGTAAGTTCAAAATTTGGCCGTATTTCTATTTTATAATATTTTTGTCGATAAACTTTTATTTGGGAACTAATTCGAACAATTGTATACTGATAAGTACTTTTTTTCGGGAACCAATTCGTATACTTAATTTACCCCGGGAACCAATTCCGTATTACCCAATCCTGCACCATTACAAATAAAGAAATGACACTTGCATTAGAAACATTAAGTAAATATATAAAAGGCTATGAAGGTATGGAAGATTTATTTAAGCCACTAGGTATTTTATAAATAGAATTAAGAACAATGTATTAAATAAACAAATCAATTAACTCTACACTAATTCTTTAAAAATTAAAACCCACTTTTTAAAAGTTTTCGATAACTCGACATTTTTAATAAGTCGAATTTTTTCCCCGTTGAACTTCGAGTTACCGAGAGTCGATTGTATTACGTTATACTAATAATATAATAATTTGTAATTTTTATTATAGTATTTATTTATTTATTAACATAAAAAAATAGTGTATAATTATAATATATAGGCGTAAACTCAAACATTTTTTTAAATTATAAATTGTATAAATTATAGTAGAATTATAGAACCTAACCTGAAGAGTAAATTAAAATTTCTATACCAACAATAAAAATGAACTTCTTTTAATAATATTTAATTGTGTTTGTGAGAGTTTATACATCAATGGTGTATAGTGTAGAACTGGTTGGCTCTAGGGTAAATCTGTGGTGTCAAAAATAATAGGTATAAACATAAATTTAATTATAATAGTAGATAAATTATTATAATAAACTATATAATGATAGGCTATAATAATAATAATAATAATAATAATAATAATAATGATATGATACCTATATGTTCTGTTACCTTAAAATATTATAAACGATAACATTGTATGAACCTACTTAAAAATATTTAACTACTTCAGCTTTTATTTGAGCAAACTTGTCAACAGTTTGTATTTTTTTTAATGTAATGATAAAAGTCATATTATTGGGACCCCCTTCTACTAGAACATAATTTGGAGGCCTTTGGGCCTATGGTATAAACTACTGATATACATACATACATTTTATTCGAGTTCCTGCAAATATGTATTAAATTAGGTTGATTAAAAAATATATTTATTTGGACACCTAGTAATCCTTAAAATAGAATATTATATTTTTTAAACTGCAATTAGAAGCAATGGTGAATGTGACCCACACGGTTAATTTACTTAAAATTATTGATAAGGCGTTAGCTTTAAGATATAACATAATAAAATAGTAAATAATAGATGAATAATAATGTTATTAATAACTCTATAGGCAATGTTTAGACAAAGACAGTCAAGATACGTCTTGAAAATTAGTCCTGCGATATCTTAGTTACTACCTATCTTACAAGATACTTGTCTATGAAGTATCTTGGTGCAATAGTGATTTGTATTAGTTAAATGATCCTTGTCTATGGAGTATGGTGGTGCTAGAATAAATTAAAGGTACTTGTTACTATACTGAAAAATTATTCAAAAATGCAATAAGTTCCATGTTGATTATTTAAAAAAAACTTCATACATACGTACAAGTTATGAATAAAAGCGTTTTATTTAAACAAAAAATTATAAGAATCAAGTACTTGCGATATATTTTCCTATAATGCCTTATGTATAGTAATAATTACCAATTATTGGTGTTTGGTCACTTAGATGAGTTAAGGAAAACTTAAATCCAAGACAAAAGTCTGATAAGAAGATCCTTCGTATCACGTCGACCTTCAAATATTGCTATTATCTTTATTATTTGTTACAATTTATATTATTATTAAATCCTTGACTAATTGACCTCTCTTGCGGAATGTAATTTATCATAAGTTACATAAACGAGTAGCTTTAATACATTATTATATTATTATGGGTGTATATCTAAATACAGTGTACAATAGAGTTAATCATAATTCATATTCCGAACATTGAGTATATTATGTCATATGCACTTTACATAATATGTTTGTATTTTATCTAATACATTTAATACTATTATACAGTATAAAATATAAATGTATATAATATATGTATTAAACACATTATATTATAACTATAAAAATATCCCAATCAATATTTTAATGTCTCATGTAAATCTTGATGATCATAATCTATTTAAGTAGGTAAATCATATTCCCATCATTTGTAATAATTTGTATTGCATTGTGCATTGTCTATACTATTTATTATGTATTTTAAATTAAATAATTTGTCCATAAATAAAATTAAATAAAAAATAAAACTGTTTTCGTACCTTAGTATTTAGTGGTTAGTCGCCGTATAGGTGACTGGGTACAACGTTATCATAGGGAAATTTTTTGTAAGGAACACGTGCAATTTTTACTTGATAATCAGTACAAACAATTCAACTACAAATGTTGATAAACGTTATCCATCATTATATGATAATATATCGTGTTTACCACAAAATAAATAAAAGAAGACAATTTGAATAGGTAACTGCGATTGTAATTTGTAATATATATTTGTTATATTTATATATACATTATATATACCTATAATAAACTCTATTTCAAAGGAGAACATCCGGTCCACCGACCAGTTTTTGCTTGGTAACCTATTACCTAACCTTAACCTAACCCGATGAGTTTGAACAGGGTTGTCGGAAAACATCGCAATCAGATTCGATGTAAGTGGTTTAAGCCTAAAATATTTAAGTAGATTTAAATATATGAATTCATAAGTACCTACCTATAACCTATTATATTTGTCCCAGCGCTGTTACAATTTCCCTGAATACGATATTATTCCCAGGTCCACTTTTAATTGACTACCACTATCTAGGTTCTAGACATTTGTGAAAGTTAAGATTCCATACTCTCATATTGATAAAGGTAAAAGGTTACCTTAGTAATTGAAAGTACTATCAAACGTTAAAAGTTTAAATCTTATCAAAAACAAATCACAACATAAAACAAAAATAAATTGGAACTCCGCTATACAGAAGGTGTCAATAGTGAACTGTACCACGTTATTTATTAATTAACTAATTAATTTAAATATAATTTAGTAGGTCATTGTAATGGATGCATTAAATTTGAATTCAATGATATCAATTATTGCACATAAAAAACGATTCTAAGCGGAGACGTTCTAGTCTATGGATATTTTATTGTATTTTTAGTTAGATATACTGGTAAGTAATTTTTTTCTGTTACTTATACGGTAGTTTTGATACAATTTTTCAAAAACAAAACACATGTATTATATTTAAGTAGGTATATAATAATCATGGGTGTAACTAAGGTAAAATATATGGGAGTGCTAAAACCTAAAGCAAAACATAAGACTCCCCCCCCCCTTATTTATGATAAGCAAAATTATTTTACACTAAAATGTTACGTTTTTATTTAGTCATAAAATAATTTAACATAAAATATCAATTCAGCATACCTATAATTATAATAAATTTAATTGAGTTCAAAAACGAAAATATGACAATGTAGACAATGTATAATAATAGGCATGTATAGGTACAACCGTTAAAAATTTTAAGGATTTAATTATTTAAATGTGGCCGGTTCGCGTAACCATGATGTGCAAGTGTATCAAGCAGTGTTAGGAACAGATAACAAAAAAAATTATCTGGATAAAGATAAAGATAACCATACTAAATTATATTTAAGATACAGATAAAAGATAAAAATATCTTATCTAGATAAATAACAGATAATCATACAAATCAAAATTAAAATTACTAATTTAAAAAAGAGGGTCAAGTGGATGTCGCTCTGCTGTACAGTAGGTTACAAGTAGATCACTGTATAATGGATGGTATTAAATTTGAATTCGATGATATAATATCATTGTATACGAAAAACGATTCTGAGCGAGACAAAAACGATTCTAAGCGGAGACGGTATGTCAGTCTAGGATATTTTAAATTATATTGATATTGTTATTTTACGGTAGCTGCTAATTTGAATTAATATTATTCATATTATTTACTTATTAACTTAAAATTATCAGTGATGCTGAAAAAATATTATAACATATACTTTTACTCATTAATATTGATTTTAATATGTAATTTCGTCCAAATTTGAACTTAAAATGTTTGTAAAAAATAACTGTGTTTATATATTTTAGATTCTGAGCGGAGCGATGAATGTATTGATTTTACAATGATGTGTGTTTTTTTTAAATTTTTTTTTTATTTTTGTGTCTGTCATCACGTTTTAGGACAGAAAAAATGCTTCGATTTTCTTTAATAGTACTTTTTCTGATAGGAAAGTGAATCTAGTTGGTACTTTGGGGGGTCAAAAGTTAAAATTTCCCAGTAGTTTTCATGAGCGCCTGGAAAACCAAATGAAAAATTAAGGACAAAACGGGAATTTTTACGGAAAACCAATTTTCGACAAAATCGATTTTGGTTTTTGGTATAACTCTAAAAGAAATGACCGTAGAGACATGAAATTTTGACCGAATGTTTATATATGCATATTCTACACACCATATCATTTTCAAAATATTCTGACTTATTTTGAGCTGTTAACGGACATTTTCAGTTTTCAATTTTTTTAGTTTTTTTTTCAATAAATATCAATAAAGTTTTATCTGTTGGGCCAAAAAGTGTAAAAATTTAATACAAGGCTCCTGATATATTAATACAATATCAGTTGAAAAATATTAAAAATACATATGCACACATTTTTTTTATAAGCATTTAAAGTTCGAACTTTGACAAAATTCATCAAAATCTCGAAAATTATAAATTATTGTAATTAAACAATTATAAAATGGTTTTTATAACTAAGGATTGAAAATTTAAAATAAAAATTCTAATAAATAGTACATACTGTATTCAAAAAATCTAAAAAATATATAAACACAGTTATTTTTTATAGACATTTTAAGTTTAAATTTGGATGAAATTACATATTAAAATCAATTTTAACGAGTAAAAGTATATATTATAATATTTTTCTAGTATCACTGATAATTTAAGGTTAATAATTAAATAATATGAATAATATTAATTCAACTTAGCAGTCTGTAAAATAACAATATCAATATAATTTAAAATATCCTAGACTGACATACCGTCTCTGCTCAAAATCGTTTTTCGTATACAATGATATTATATCATTGAATTCAAATTTAATACCATCCATTATAGTACAGTGATCTACTTGTAGCCTAGGTACTGTACAGCGGAGTGACATCCACTTGACCCCCCTTTTTTTAGATTTTTTGATTATAGTATGTATAGCTATGGTGTGTAGAAAATGCTTATATAAACATTCAGTCATCAGTATTTTATGTACAAATTGTGCCTGAGACGATGAGATTAAAATGAAACATTTTCAAACAAATTTAGCTTTCCACAAAAAAATTTATCTTATAATTTTATCTAGATAGGTGAAATTTTTTAGCTAAAATAAATACTTAGATGACTTATCAAAATAAGATAAAAGATAAAAAAAAATTATCTAGATAAGTCTTAACACTGGTATCAAGTATAAAGTAGCCAAATGTAAAATAACTATATAATCAAGTATCAACTAACTAACAAGTACAAAATACAAGTATACAACAGTGGTGAATGGTGAAGACGTATTAGTGTACCAAGATGGCATTGTTGTTTACAAGACGTACCTATTTATTATTAATTTTTTAATTAATAATCCATATAACAATATAATATTAAGGCTGTTTGAAGAGGGTCGTTTTTTGGTGAATTCAGACCAATAAACGGAAAAAAAGGAAACTTCCGGAAGTTCAATTTTAATTTTGAAAAAATATTTGAATTCCTTTTCCTTTGAATTATCTTTACTAGTTTATTTAAGAAATAGATTTTCGATTTTTTTTTTTTTTAGTGTTTAGGTGAATTTGAAAAAAAAATTAATTTTAAGAAATTTTGTAGGGAATCTAGGAGGTTTTATTGATATTCTTATTTTTAAGTAAGTTATGATCATATTAAAAATTACAGTTTAAAAATGGTCATAACTTGCTTCTTAATTAAAATATTAATAAAAGCCTCTGAGATGCCCTAGATAATAATCTTACCTTTACATTTTATTAGTGGTAAATGCACTCTAATTTATAGTTTACGGAGTAAAATGTGTTACTGTGAACGTACAATTTGCCATGTTGTACGTTTGTAAGTCGAAGACAACAAATGTCCGTGTGGCGTTCTCTCAACATGTAGGAAACGTACTTATATTATAATGTCTAATATATATTAATATATTATGATATCGATAGTAAAAATTAACCATAACGAACTAAAAGGTTATTATTGTTATCGGGCCACAGTAAAAATGTAATAGCTAATATACTATATTACTATAATGCAGTTAAAACAGCTGAGGTTAAATATTTTTGCTCGTTATTATAATAAATATTTTTGCTCGATATTATAATATTTTATTATTATTTTTAAACTTTTAATTTGTGAAGGTCATGAATCTGAACATTCTGAACGATTCATAACTTTAATAGCCTTATAATATATTGATGGTAAATTATTAAAAATAAAAACATATAACAACGGAGGTTTTTTTATACACCTATTTTGAAACTAATAGAAATGAAAAAAGTGAAAAAATTATCGGTTTTAAAATGTTTAGTGTTTTTTTAAATAAAAAACATTATTAAAATTAGTCAATTAATGTTTCCAAGAGTGCCTATAAAATTATACACTGAAGTAATTTCAGATAAACAAACTTATAATATCAATTATTTCTCAAAAATTTTACAATAAAGTTTGATTTTAAAATAGTGGTTGTATTGCCTGTGTAAACTGCATTATGTGCACATTGCACATACATATAAACATAATATATATTAGGTATGCATTCAATTCAAACGTAATTTTTCAATCTTAAAACGATTTATTTACTTCATGAATTATTTTGTTCATCATAAAAATACAACAAGTAAATTTATTAATATGATGTATTTATGAAATTTTCATTGTAGAGAACTATTCCAGACTATAAGTCGTATTGTACATTAAAAGGTGCAGTCAATCAAGTAACAAGAGTTATGAGTATCTAGTTAGGACCATTAGGTATCCGTACCAACAACGTCAACCCGACTGTGGTTATTACAAAAGTGGGTGCTAAAGCATGGTCCGACCCAGTGAAATCCAACCCAATTCTAAGTAGAATACGAATTGGACGATTTACTGGTAAATACTTAAACATGACACAGAAACTATATTTCATCTAATTACTATTGTATTTCTATTAGCTCGTTCTAAACAAGCAATATATAATTTAATTCTTCTTCTTTTACTTCTCCTTCATTTAGAAAGTCCATCCATATAATCTTTATCGATGATTCCTGCTGTATTTTACATTCTCGTTATCATTCTAAATTTCTAATACATAGATGCTTAGCTACATTATTCAATCTCTCATTTTCTAAGAACCTTCAACTAATCAATTAAATTATATATATAAAAAAAACTTAATTGTAACACAGATTTAAATTAAGTGATTATGACATAAATTTAACTGTTCAGTTTCAGTATGTAGTTATTTTGTAAGTACCTACCTACTAAATTGTATTACCATGTAATTTTATTGCTGATCTATTATAAGCTTATTAAATACTATTATAAAAATAAAAATGACCCTATATAAGTACCGAGTTCGATAAACACAAAATTTGATACCATAATACTATGTTTGTGTATAGTAAATACTAATATACATAGTGGTAAAAAGCTTCTAGACCAAAAGACTCAACTTCGATAGTATTGTTTTACAACCAAATAACTAAATTATCGTCTTTATCGTTTTTATTATTATATTCTACGAGTTTATTATACTAAATTCACTGAATACAATAGATTTTAATAAATATAATATTCATTTTTAATTATTTATTTCCACCTCCCAGTGTCTCACTCTTAATAGTGATTGGTGGATGCAGTGACAAATAGAAAGAACACTTCAAAGTCAGAAGTTAGAAAATTTAGTTTAAAAAAATATATATAGCCCGGTATCTAGTGACGAATACGAGCGCTATCACTGCTAGTTCTTTGTGCACGTGCATAAAAGTTGAAAGTTGCACAAATAGATGTCACTGACGTTACCGTCCGAACGTGTTTATCGAATTTCTTGAATTGTGGTTGTCCATGGACCATGATCTTCTATCAAGCCATAACCGTGGTGTTCAGTTGTAGGTGGGTACTCCAGTGCTTACAATGTATTATACATTTGTATTTGTTGTGCCTCTATCAAGTTTGGAGCAATAAAAAAGCTTCAATTTTCAACTTTGTGTGGGTTCTGATTTAAAATTGTATCTGGTACTTTGGTAGGTATTCTGTAAAAAATAGGAAAATTCCAGTATTTTTATTAATAATCAGGAAAAATTAGTCCCAATCATTGTTATGAAAATATGAACTTTGAAGATCGATGATCACTTTTGATCAAATTGGATAATCATACTAAAAATAACGACTTATTCTCAATCGATTTTAATAATTTTGCTGTAGTTCATAAAAATATGAACGGTAGAGATTTAAGTGAATAGTATAATCATCAGTAAAAATGTTTAGTTTTTTATAAGAATGATAATTTTATAATATTATTAGTACATTTTATGATACTTCCTTTAATTTCTTCTTCTTAGTTCATATCATAATGGCCTTGCGTGTCGGGTGTTGTTCCTTGTTACTACTTATTGGTCCTATTTTGTTTTGTTGTAAAGATAATAATATATAAATGATAATGTTTAATTTGTATGCAGTATTTAAGTTAAGAACTGTGCTTAGTCATATTAAATTAATTACATATTTTACATTACAATAATAATTTGAATTTAAGGGCATTGCATGCCACGATTATCTGTCTTTCTCTAACACACGTGGAACATAGGAATAATGACCTAAAAACCTGACAAAAATTAAGGTACTTCTAGTTGTTCGATTTAAAATATGTAAAGATGTTTGAATTGGTATACAAGTTTACTTTGAATCGGTCGAAGCATATTTTTAATATTTTTTTTAATATATTTAATAATAAAAATTAACAAATTTATAAAACGTAAAATATTTATTCTCATCAAAATATTGCTACAATCTAAAGGTATATATATTATTATTGAAAGCTGGAAGCTATAAAAAAAAATAATTCATAATATATGGACGTTTAGTTGTATTTGCCTGTTACTGAGGCGTCACCCTAGAGTTTTTTTGCTTTCGGTCTTCGGATAAGTGGCGCTACAGTAAAGATATGTGTGTCCTCCCAACAAATAATTCAAAGGCCACACATATATTTTTTATTGTAAGCTCGTAAAATAAGTTTTACCGATATTGTGGGCAAGATTATTACCCCTTAATAGCCTTAGCCTGTCTCTATGTGCTCTACTGGCCTGTTGCATTATTTCTTTCTGTGGATTTCATCAATTCATATAATAAATGCACATACCTGTTTTGATAATCCGTTAAAATGCCATGCTATTGGCCTTTCAGTAAATCATTATTAAATACAGTTATTATGGTTATTACTCATTTCAATACGAACGATATTTAATTAAAACAATTTTGTTTTTTATATGGAATGGTGGCGGCATCTAGTGACGTCTCAGAACATATCATTTAGTGATGCATACACTAGATGTCGATGAATATTAGGTGGTCATTGACATTGATAATGATAAAAAATAAAATAATATAAGTACTTTAGAGACCACGCATGACAACTAGATTTTAAGGATCATTTTAAAGGCCACTTTATTTGCATTGCCATGTTACTTTAAGTCGCATAAAATCATTAGTGTGAGTATAATATGGACATAGTGTAATACTCGCACATGTCAACAATATATTCTATGACCAAGAAAAATGTAGGTTTTATTTTTCACTCGAAATGGACGATACTATATAAATCCTTCAGTGCCTTGCAATGTTTACTCCTATTTTGTTTCTGGAAAAATATTCGAATTTTTCATAATATTTACAATGGACGGCCTAGGCGTATTTTTAAAATTATGTTTAATTGGTAAACTATGTTAGCTTGAAATCTTTAAAATTAATCTGTTACAGTAAGTTGAAAGAACGAAAATATAAAAATGTGGCTCGGTGTTTCATTCGTATGTATAGAAGAGTTTAAATATTTTCTTGAATATAAATGAGAAGAACGTTCTGTTTGAATTAGAATTAGTACGTTTTAACTCAAGATACGAATATACGATAGTCATCAGCACCCTTATTATATCCTGTAGGTACTAATTACTAAGTTGTTGAGTATTCTTTAAAGGCAACTAGAGATTACCTATAGTTTTACCTATATTTATTTGTATAATTGTATACAAGAGTAAACAACAACAAGTCAACACGTCACATATGGTACACACTACACAGGCATTTTTTTAGTTTTTCTATTGTAAAAAAAAAAAAATTAAACCTCATTTTACTTTTAATATAAGTATTTTGAAAATACCTACCTACTTGTTATTTTGTATTCACGTATAATACTTATAGTATTAATTAATGCACCCAAAGTTGTGTATTTTTCAACCTAAAATTACATATTGTGTAATAGAAATGCTAATTTTATAAGATTTATATTAATTTTCATAATCATTTTTTATATAACGATATCAAATATCATTATAAACTATGGCACAAGACGTGTTGGTAATAATTTTTCAAACTTTTTTTAGTTTTTGAACCACCCAACCTAATTAGACCGATGTTGATGTATAATTTATTCTTATAATATGTGAATATTGTAAAATAGAACCTCAGTATTTCACGTACGTTAGTGGCGGCTGTATATCCGTAAGGGCGGGGGGGGAGTAATAGGGTTCAACTTCACCACATTATCAGCGTTGGAAGTTTATTATTCTAATTAGTTACGGAAAATGTGCACATTTTAACGAACTTCAATTGAATAATTGTCTTAAAATTTTCAAACTGAAAATTTGAGTACATTTCTGAACGCACCGCTTTACAGTACTTGATCAAAATAATATCACCGTGACGTTGTTAAATACAAAAGTTTCATTATATCTATAACCTTTCCCATATGGTATTCTATTGAAAACGCTGCAAATAAACATAAAAAGAAAACATACTCGAAAACATTGATCGAAAATGATACAATAATGCTTTGAAATCCTACACTGTTTACTGTGTGTATGTTTCGTTAGAAATAATAAAAGTATACAATACAATATCGGCAGAGGGTTCGAATAAAGAACCCGAAAAATCTAATCAATCCTGTACAGTGTACATACATTATATACCTATATTTTATTATACACAACGGTTGACGCACACAAGTCGTTTGCAGGGCGTGTCTGTTTTTTCCCTTTTTCTCGTTCATTAACCGATGAGTTATTATTTATTATCGTACATCCTACCTAGCATGGGTACCTGTTATAGTTATTTAATTTCATGTATATACACACACATACACCGCACGCACGCTTCTTTATATACAGATCTTTAGAGTTCAGACACAAAAACAACAATAATAATAATTTATAAAATTCGTTAGCTAATTAGTAGCGTTACGATTATTATCACATTAATATATTCAGCAAAGCTACGAACAACTGTACCTAAAACAGTAATGTAGATAAATATAACATTGTAACATATAATATAATATATACTATATAAAAAAAGGAGGAGAGTTAATAACCGCTCTGCTGTACAATAGTATGAGAGTGGACTGTACATCGTGATTGAGCAGGTCTCTGCAATGGATGTGTTAAATTTGAATTCAATGATAAATCATTACATATGAACGGAGATGGTCTGTCAGCCTATTGGCTATTATCAAATAAATATATTGCTATTGCCTATTAATGATTATAGTTATTTAATAAATACCTATTTTTTAAGACCCCTCGAATAATGTTTTTGAATTACAACAAAATATAACTAATATCGTTATTTTTCGTTTAAATTAGTTCTTTTATCTAGATTTAAACTTCAAATAACTATAAGAAAAAATTGTGCATGTTTAGTTTTTAGAATTCTTGGTTTCAGTATGAACTACTTATGAGATGTCTTGTAATAAATGTTTAAGCATCAAGTATATAAATAATATATACAATATATACTCAATGTTATAAGTTAAGATTCTACAATTCAAACACATTATTCATTTTTAACCACAAAATAATTTCTAGTATTCATGATTTTGACGATTTTTGTCAACATTAGAAAAACACATAAACAAAAAAATTTGACAGTGTCAATTGTCTAATAATAGCTTAAATATATTCAAACAATACATTTTGAAAATTATACTATGTACAGATAGTGATGATATACATAGATATACATAATATATTATATTAATATATATATTATATTATCTTTAGCATCTTTTCTACTGTTAAAAGTGTCATCCTTTAAAAAATAAGTTACATGGTGTAATGTCGGGTGACCTGAGTGCTCAGTGGTGAAATTAAAAATTGTTATGTGTGTAGAGTTTTCTGGCGCCGGTTGGTTGTGAAACTGTATCGTCTGCAGTCAGTTCTGGTGCTTCGACGAGGAGATAAGACACGTTAATTAGAAATCGCTGCCACCGCGGTTCTCGGAGCCTTATAGGATCGATGAACATTTCTGTTTGAGAATTATGTAGGTACCTTTAGGGATGAAATTAACATTTCACAAACTAAGGAAATTCAAATGTCATAATGTAAGAATTGGTTGTTAAAAAATAATTATCACCCATGCATTTCAAATCGTCACTGGAATATCGGTTGGATGTTGTAAGGGTGGCGTATTCGTTAGGCACATTGAATATTTTTAAACAATGTGGGGAACAAGTACAATTAATAAAAATTGTTTTTGGATTTATAATTTTGTTAACAAAGCTCATAAAAACTATGATAGGTATTTATTTTATTATACTCTGTATACGAATTAATAGTTGTCGCATTAAGATTTATTGATTTCAAAGCAATAATATTTGTAAATGGTAATGGTTGTATAATGCGGTATCCATCGTAATACACATTTATTATTATATTACAAATTAGGTATATATTATGGTAGTAATAAATGGATAATATATTGCCATATTAGGATTTGTGTGCGGGACACTTAGTGGCATATCCAGGATTTTTTTTTAAGGAGTAGAGGGTGTCACATATATCATTTGAGTATATTATATTGACGGAGGAAACATGTTCACAAATCATAATGCAACTGCTGCTCAAAAAACGTACGCATAATCACTATAATGTAAATCATTATTGAATCGTTAAAGTTTTCTTAATTTATTTATTTTTATAAGCATTGGAAATTTATTTCTCTTAAGAAATATTGGAACAAAATTATTAATAATGTGCAAATTTAAATATACAATGGTCAATGACTAGTAGCTTGGTAAGGGTGAGTTAGAATTAAGGTAAGGGGGTTAGACTAAACTCCTTAGCCTTGCTATAACATAAACGAAATTTGTTATTTTGTTATTTAATTAGATGTAGGCATTGGTAAGACTTATATTTTTGTTCATAGATATTAAAACAAAATATTTATTTTCTATCGCCATATTGATTATTATACATGTACTTACATTGTATTTTTATTTTTTATTAATTTAAAGATTTCTTGACTTGCTTATAAAACTTAGTGATAGATTATAAGAAATGTCTTATCTTTAGGAATAAAAAAATATCAGGCTTATATAATAACACAGATTATATTAAATATAATCTGTTATAATAATAATAATAATAAATTGAAAATTAATTATAATAATAATAATAAATAATGATAATATAATAACAGTTATCTGATAGAAGTAGTGATTAACTAACTTATCATTAGGCATAAAAGATAGCAGTTTATATTATAATAACACAGATTATATTAAATATAATCTGTGATAATAATAAAAAATAAATATTAAATTAATTATAATAATAATAATAAATACTGATCGATTATTCAATAACAATATCTTAAAGTAGTGATTAACATTAGTTTATTATTTTATTTAAGTAAAATCATTATTTATTTATGTTGAATATCAACGGGTATATACCCTTTTACAAATTATATAAAAAAAAAAAAAAAAACATATCAGATAAAAACTAAATAAGTGTAGTAAAACCTAACAAAAACCGATAAAATAATATAAAAATAACTCTGAAATAAAAGTAATAATTAATATATAAAATTATAGTTACATTATAAACATTTTTTTTTTTTTTCTTCTTTCATATTTATCAATCAATATTTTTTAATAATAACATAGATTTAAATTTAAAACAATTGCGTGAGAGAAAAAATATATCTAAATGTATACAAATTTTATTAGCTAAAATTAAAGCTCGAGGGAAAAAAGAATTAGTACCACTATTCGTTTTATAATGAGGGACTAAAAATAAATCTGAATTACGTGTAATAAGATATGGAATTCGAAAGCTAATTTCAGACAACAATTCAGGACACACAATATTGTAATTAATAAGATCATAGACAAACATAATATCAGTTAATTTTCGTCTAAGTGAAAGAGAAACAAGGCCAATAAAATCTTGAGTTAGATGGAGAGAGTCCCTAGATAATGGAATATTTGACAAGTATGAAATCCTTTTTAAAAATTTATATTGTACATTGTCCAAATCATTTATATATGTCAAGTATTTGCATGACCAGATTACGGAGCCGAAATCAAGATTGGATCTAACTAAAGATGTATACAAGGTTTTTAAGCATAACGGATTTATAAAATCTTTAGTATTTCTATTAATAAAGCCTAACATCTTAAACGATTTATTAATTATCATATTATGGTTCGTTTTAAAAGAAAGATCACTTTCAAAATAAATACCAAGATCTTTGATTACATTTACTCTAGTGAGAGAACACAATTCAATATTATAGTTAAAAAAGATAGGATTTTTTTTACGTGTAAATGTTATCGTATGACATTTATCAATATTTAACGGTAATAAATTTAATTTACTCCATAAATGAAATTTATTAAGATTATGTTGAAGAGATTCAGCATCACTTGAAGAATTAACTGTACAGAAAATCTTCGCATCATCCGCAAATAATAAAATGTTTATAGAACCATCAAGGACTAGTGGGAGATCATTAATAAAAATTAAAAATAGTAAAGGGCCTAAATGGCTGCCCTGAGGAACACCTGATAAGACAGGATAATCATCAGAAACGTAAGACATAATTTTAACTACTTGAGTACGATCAGAAAGATACGAAAATAACCATTGTAAAAAGTTCCCACCTATACCAAGACTTTTTAATTTATGATATAGTAAATTATGATTCACCTTATCAAACGCCTTTTGAAAGTCCGTATAAATAGTATCCACTTGAAAGCCTTGATCAAGAGCTTTTACAAGATAATTATGATATAATAATAAATTAGTTTGAATCGAATGTTTTGGTACAAATCCATGTTGAGAAAAGCTTATATTATTGCACAGTAAATTTGATAATTTTTTTGAGATAATTGCTTCAAACATTTTCGGCAAAATTGACATTTTCGAAACTGGCCTATAGTTTTTCACATTTTGTTTGTCACCTGATTTATGTATAGGAGTAATAAAAGATTTTTTCCAACAAAGAGGAAATGTTCCACTGGACAGAGACAAATTAAATAAATAATGTAGAGGTTTAACGAGAGTCTGACAACACATTTTCAAAAAAATTGTAGGAATTCCATCGGGTCCAATACTTGCCTTGTCATTAAGTGAACCAATATAATCTATAATTTCGTGTTCATGAATAATAAATGAATTCAAATTAAAATTATGAAACTGATTATAAAATAAATCATTATTGTAATCGTCTGTTATATGAGTTGTGCTAGTTGTGTATACTGATGAAAAATATTTAGCAAACAACCCAATGGTATCATTCATATTATTCGCAGAAATATTGTCTAAAAATACTGAAAGGGGAATATTAGAACGATTAGATCTCAAAGATTTAATATAATTCCAAAACGACTTCGGGTTGGTATTAATATTATTTTCAATTTTTAACAAATGATTTGCATGAATTTGAGAAGACAATTTTTTACAATTACTACGTAAGTTAGAAAAAAATATGTAATCTGAATGTGAATTAGTAATTTTATATTTTTTATGCGCCTGTTTTTTTAGTTTAATTAAATTTCTCAAAATAGGATTGGACCGATATAAACTACGCGAATCATAATGATTTAATTTAATTTTAGGAACAAACATATCAAACGAGTGGGATATAATTTCATTTAGTTTAAGAACCGCTAAATCGACATTAAGATTTATCAAATTAGACATTAGATCAATGCTATTAAGAAACAGATTAACATCATTATAATTACATGCATTAAAATTAAAAACAACTGGACATGATGTTTCGGAAAGAAATTCAGGTGTAGAAATGGATAAAATAAAATCCAATGGTGGGTGATAAGAATCAATTAACGGTGTAAGTGAACTACCTAGATGTATGCAATCAACGCAATTATTAGTCATAATTAAATCTAAGATATCAAACCGTTCATCAAGGATACTATTAACTTGTTTTAAATTCAAATAATTAATAAATGAACTGATTATAACATTCGAATTGGGATCATTAATTTGGGTATAATCAGTACAAGAGAAACCAGAAACATTATAATCACCAATAATAAGTATATTCACTATTGAATGAACAAGAATAATATTCTCCACTAACTCACAGTGTTTAATATATATATCTTTATGGGTATTGGGAGGAATATAAACACAGCCTAACAATAATTTAACATTATTATAATTAACTAATACAAATACCTGATCAATGCCACCGATATTATCAATAACAATACGTCTGCATTCCAAAATATCTCTGATGGCCAACAACACACCACCTCCTCTACAAACACGAGTACCAATTCTATCAGCTCTAAAAATATTAAAATTAATAATACCAAGTTCTACATCATTAATAGTATCATTTAACCAAGTTTCGGATAAAAATAAAAAATCACAGTTTAAATTATTAACAGAATTACGAAAAAATTGAAGTTTCGTCCTGAGACCTCTTACATTTTGATACATAACATTTATTTTAAAAAATTTTGAGATTGTTGAGGTTGAGAATGAGTAGAGATGACTTCCGATTTTTTAACAATATTAGGGGTACCATAAACAAACTTGATCGTTAAATCCATTTCACCTTTTGAAGTACGTTGATTTAATTCTTCACGTAATTTCTTCATAGCCTCTCTTTGATATTGAACAGTTTATTATCACACATTGTTTAATTTAATGGTAAAAAAAATAGTATAAAGTAAACGTTTTACTTTAAAAACTATCATTCATGATCAACTATGTATGATAACAATAATAACAACACATTTTTGAATTAAAAATAATATTTTTCACTTTATAGAAAATAACATGTATAAAAAAAATATATATATAGAAGTTTTATACAAAACAAAACATATTCTTCCCAAAATGCATTAATCAATAATAAATTATTATATTATAATTTTCTTATAACAATTAAAATAATTTTTTAAAAGACAATTATTGTATAGTACACTTTTGTTAAAATAACTATTTTTTTTATTTAGGACTTTGGAGATGGTGGTGCTTTTCCGGAAATCCAAGTTGCGCAATATCCATTGAATATGGGAAAAGAAAATAAAGAATCTGTTTCAAATGCTCTTGCATTGCAATTAACTTCAGATGGTAAAGTTAAATATGATGTGATTGCTCGCCAAGGTCAGAGAAAAGATAAAGTCATTTATTCAAAACTATCTGACATGCTTCCATCTGAGGTGGTCAATGAAGATGATCCTTCTTTGCAAAAGCCTGATTTGGAAGAAGTTGCAGACATCACTGAAAAAACAAGAGCAGCGTTGGAAAAGTTGACTAATTCAAAAGTTTCGGCTGCATTACCAGTACGAGCGGCCGATAAACCTGTAAGTTTCAATGTTCTTGATGTTTATGAATATATTTATTTTTAATCATACAATGTTTATGTTTAGGCTCCCGTACAATGGTTCCGGTATACTCCTACCGAACAAGGTCAAGAATATAATTCCGGTTCGAAACAACGTGTGGTAAGATTGGTGGAGGCACAAAAAGATCCAATGGAACCACCTAAATTTAAAATAAATAAAAAAATTCCCAGAGGTCCTCCATCACCCCCTGCGCCTTTAATGCATTCACCTACCAGAAAGACATCTGTTAAGGAGCAGAAAGAATGGAAAATTCCACCGTGTATATCTAATTGGAAAAATGCCAAAGGTTACACAATTCCATTAGATAAGAGATTAGCTGCTGATGGTCGAGGTTTACAACAAAACCACATAAATGAAAAATTTGCCAAGCTGGCCGAAGCTTTATACATAGCAGATCGTAAAGCCAGAGAAGCTGTTGAAATGAGAGCTCAGTTGGAAAAGAAAATGGCACAAAAAGAAAAGGAAAAGAAAGAAGAACATCTTAGAGCAATGGCTCAAAAAGCCAGAGAAGAAAGAGCTGGTATTCGGCTTCCTGGATCCGCAAAGAATGATGAATCTCGCGAACGTGATCAATTACGTCTGGAACGTCAAAAAGACAGAGCTCGTGATCGTAACCTTGCTAGAAATGCTGACAGCCGTAAAAACAAAGTATTGCGAGATCGAGACATCAGTGAACAAATTGCACTTGGTCTCCCAGCTATCACTAGAAAAACTGGAGATACTCAGTACGATCAACGTTTGCTTAATACAACAGCCGGTATGGATACTGGATTTGGTGATGATGAAGAATATAATGTGTATGATAAACCTTGGCGCGGAAACAGCAATTTGGCTCAACATATTTATCGTCCATCTGCTAATATTGATAAGGAAGTGTATGGTGATGATTTAGAAACAATTGCTAAGACTAATAGGTGAGTTTGGTATTATAAGGTTGGAATACTTAATTATTTTTATTATTTATTGAATGGTGCTATAATCGGTCTCCTAAACTGAATAATTTTTTAAGCTATTAGACAGTGTTGCGTATTTTGTGGTTTATGAATTTTCATAATTCTATAATTTTATTTTTAGAAAATGTGAAATTTTGAAATTAAAACATGTTGGAGAATATTTTTCATCTTATGAGACATATTTTTTAAAAGTTAGTTTCCATGTCAGGAAAATCAAAAAAAAGTTTTTATCAACCAGATTTTATGCTTATTTACTTGTAATTGCTATTGTTCTCCATATATTTTTTGTGACATGACCACTAGTGTCATCACATCCTCAATGAAAGATTTAGTTTCTACAGAAATAGTCTGTAATATTGTTTCACTTCAAACTATTTTCTTACCAGAAAAATTTTTAATGTTGGAAAATGTAAAAACTTAACAAAAGTTGCCCTAATTTTATCATTAAATATTTTTCTGGGAAGAAAATTACTCAGAAACTTGGACCTTCATCAAATGTATGGATATAAAAAAACGTATAAACGGTGATTATGTGGAAAAGTATTTTACAATATGTAGGAAAACCTTTTTTTGTTACTCATAAAATTTTTATTAAAAAACCTGACACTATGACTAACTAATACCAATAGATATAATTTAACTTATGTAATGTCTATCTTTTATAAAAATATTTAAGTAACTATGATTTTTGTTTTTATTTAGATTTGTGCCGAACAAAGAATTTAGCGGAACAGATCGTGATCCTAAAGCTAGTGGCCGGTCTGGTCCAGTTCAATTTGAAAAACATCAACAAGAAGAGGATCCATTTGGTTTGGATCAGTTCTTGACTCAAGCTAAGCATGCATCTAAAAGGTCTCAACCACAACAACAAGATCGTGATAAACGTCGTAGAAAAGATTAATTAATTTTTACCTTATTTGGTTTAAATCGTGTTTCATTCATTGTTCTAGAAGTACCTATAATTTTTTTTATCCAAAAAACTAGCATTTACACAACAATTCAGTAAAATATCATGAAATTAATAATTCTATATTCAATTAATTACAAATATTTTATCTACATAACAATGTTGATTTCTTAAGTATGAAAACCTTGATTTAATCATTAAAATATTTGTAATTAACATTTTCTACGGATAGTTTGTACCATCAATAAACTTTATCCAGTTTTTGGTAACATAATGTTTAGTTCCAAATAATAATAGACTAACTAAGACTTACTGACAAATCTGGTAGGTCCCACTTCATGCATCTCCCCTTGTATAGTTTACTATCATCAAATAACTAAAACCATCACAACAATGTCAGGTACTGAAATTTTACTACACTATGTCGGCACCATGCCCAGGTCTTAAGGAAATTTGATATCACACTGTTTCACATTCAATTAAAAAAAATTAGTTTCTTGATTGAAGTTTTAGAGGATATGACTGTGAAAATAATACGATAATAATAATTTAAAAAAAAAAACAATAATCGTAAAAAATTCTTGAGTTAAGAAAAAATCAAAACTTTATTAATTCATCACTGAATTCTATTTTTAAACACTTTTAAAGCATTGTATTATAATGACAGATATTGGCTCTACATATATGACCATAATTATTCTCATCCTATTCAAACATAGTTATCGGCAATGTCTTTCCGTTGTTTCTGTAAAAAATAATACATTTTTTATTTAATTCAATACCTATTGTTCTTTAAACATTTTACTTTAAATTTATTTAAAATTGATTACTGCCAATTTGGAACCCTCCTTTTCTTTTCTTAAAATATTTAATTGACTTGAATCTAGTTATTGATTATTAAAGTTGTATTGTTATTAAATAAATAAATAAATAAATTTTCCTCTGATTATATAGATATCAATTAGATATTCAATATGAAATGTATATATATATATAACAAAATATTATTTTGAAATAACTTATTAGTTATAGATATCAATTATCAATGCTGTGTCTAAGTTTGAATTTATTATAAAGTATTAATGTTATTCATTTTACCGAATAACGCTAATAATAAATTTAAAAAAAAAAACAGAACTATCGTAAAAAACCAACTAACGAAGATAATGTTCTGACCATCAAGTTTCATAATAGGCGGTCGAATCACTCTAATTTTTAAATTAACGGAGCTAAACGTGATCTGCTGGGCGTAAATTTGCTATGTGCGCACTTGTAAGACGGAGACACAAAATGTAAGTGTGGCTTCCTCTCAACTATAAAGTAGATAGGCATAATGCCTGTCAAGCGAAGTGAAGAAACTATAATGTCTTAGCCTCGTTGTCCTCCGACCAATGTCTAACATCGTCCGACGACACTGACGTGACGAAATACGACGATCACTATTCACTGGAGAAACTGTGGTCGTAAGACCTCGTTTCAACGTACTCACTCAGAAGTCAGAGCTTGTGCTAAAGAAAATATGTTAGAGCTGCAACCTGTTTGTTTTATAGAAGTGAAAAAATGTGGCTCTCGATTTTAATACATAACATATAGGTACTATCATAAATATTAACTGTATAATATTATAATAATTATATAAAATATCTCCACTTTTTTTTCAAACCAATCAAATTAATAACAAATTCCTTAAATTATACTTTTAATAACTACAATTAATATTGATCTAATTTTAAAATGCTTTTTTTTTTCTTTTGTACGTCGGTCGTCGACCTCTCCATCAGAGACGCTATTTTCAATTTAGTGATTTTTATTATTAGCATCTGGAGACTGGAAACACACCGTTGAAATAATTGATATTATACCACAGAATAGATTAAATCTATTCTGTGATTAAACTACACAATTCGCAAACTATTATATTGCTTACTTGTAATATTTGATAAGCTTACAATCAATGTGAACATTCTGAACTTGTCAAAATATTTGAGGAAAAATTGAATAATTGTGTAATATTACGTAAAAACATGTATTTATGACAAAATAATATGTAATATTAAAATATATATAGCTCATTTTATCAAAAATGTGTTGTCCAAGCTTTTCCTATACATAGTATACTTTTGAAAATTATTATTAATTTGACTCTTTTTGAGCTATTTATAGATATTTTAAAATTATTTTGGTTTTGGTTTTTTAGGTATATTTATATCTATGAAAAAATGTTTGGATACATAAACAAGATTTTTTTTACATGCATTAAATGTTTAAATGTTGACAAAATTCGTCAAAATATGAAAATTTGCAAATTATTTTGTAGTTAGAAATTTGTAAAATATTCAATTTGTAGAGCTACTTGTTTTATTGTTGTAATTTAAAAATATTAATCACCAGTGCTTAAAAGTTAAAGTTACTGTAGTAATAAATAATGGGTAATAGTAAAGTCAATTACTTTAATAGCAAGGATATCATAAATTCATAAAGTATAGGTATACCTACCTATTTAAAGTAATATAGACTTACTGAGTATAGGCACCTATACTGATTACTGACAGTCGACAGACCGTCTTCGCTCAAAATCGTTTTTCGAAGGTATTCAATGATTTTATGTCATTGATTTCAAATTTAACACACCTAAATCGCAGTTACTCACACGAAACCTAATGCGCAACAAAGTGGTACCCATTGTCCCACCTTTTTATATTGGTATATTAAATAGGTTTACCTAATACCTATATATTATATTATATTGTAAGTTCTTTTACTATACCCGAACAAATTTGGAAAACCACGGGAGTACGGAGATGATATGTGCAACTATTGAAAAAAATACATTTATTAAATTAATGAATTATACCTAATATACCTATAAATACTATATTTACTATAAATTTCATAATAAAGAGCACCGCTCTTCGCTTAGCTACGAAATAACGATAGAAATATTAAAATGCTGTTGGCTTTTCGATTCCAGCCACAAAAATACAAAATCCGTAGCAACGCAACGATAAACACATTACGACATGCTATTATAAACAATACACATTTAGAATTGAATTTCGTTTATTCGACGGTTAAATGAACGTTTTCAAAATTGATTGCAAGACGCCGGATACTCCTTTCCGCAGCTGTAGTGCCCGATCGAAGTTTTGCAGGGACTCAAGACTTTTTTACATAATATGTACAGGACATCCGATAAAGAGACGACCAAACTTTAAGCAAATACATAACTTTCGTTCAAGTTTTCGATTTAAAATATTTAGTTAATGTTTGCTCTTTACTGAATGCCCTGCACATATTTTCTGTAGGTTGAACTATGTGTACGCGGATCTTCAAGTCGGCGCACTATACCTACGTATATTATGCAATAATTATGCACTGTTTGACAGGTCGTATAGTTTATTCAGTACCAGGTCTTAAGCATAGTTTTGATATTGGAGTCTAGCACTCCCATTTTTATGTGTATATATAAATATCTAATATATATGTATATGCACAGGACGACCAATAAAGAAATTATCAAACGTTAAACAAATATATAGATATTATATAATTAAAAAACAACGACTTAAAGTTTGCGATTTCAAATATTTGGTTAATGTTTGCTCTTTGCTGGACGCCGCATATACTTTTCGTAGATTCAACTGTGTATACGTGGTCCTTCAAGTCAAAGTCAACGCATCACTATTTGTCAGGTCGTATATATAGTTTATTCAGTATACCCACCGGCTCCTGAGCCCAGTTTTGCTAGGATTCATATTTTTATGTATATATATATATGCGTTTATGTTGTATGTACAGGACGCCCAATAAAGATATGATTAAACTTTAAACAAATATGTAACTTACATGTAAATTTTTCTTTCAAGTTTTAAGTTTTCAAATATTTGGTTAATGTTTGCTCTTTACTGGACGCCCTGCACATATTTTTAGCAGGTCCCACATAAACATGGTTTTACATGAACCTATTGTAACCACACTGTCGCATTTTACGCACTTTGTCCAGTCGCATGTTAGTACAGCAGTATGTATAAATTGATGACGGGAGCCCAAATTACTTCCGGTATAACATTTGTGAACGGCTACGATGTGTTACACATTATACATACATTTTGTAATTTTTTTTACAACATTTTACTTCAATAAATTTCAGTGGAGGTCCGAAGCGTCGGCTCGTCTAGCAATCAGCAGATCCAGTGACCGGATGCGCAGAGCAATTGGGAGTCCTTTGGGCTTCCGGTAAATGATTTAATCACACTGATGTCTCAATTTACATACCAGTAAATCTTTGTATTGTTTGTTTTTGTTTTATGGTACTACGATTGTTTTCAATTTTCCATTATCGGACTGTGAAAAGGGACTACTCGCTGCACTAATCAATAATCAGATTGAAAGAAATACTGAATCAAAGAAAAATGTTTAAATTAATCATTATAGTTTTGATTAGGTACTAAATTTCAGCAGTGTGATCAAACCATCAAAAACTTTCAAGACTATTACTTAAGTTGATGGAAATAAACAAAATATTATTACCAAATAAATGTTTGTTTAATTATTTTCATACTTATGTATAATGTATAAGGTGAAAGCCGAATGGTAATTATTTTATAAGTAAACACTCGTGAAGTCATAACTTTACATCTCAGAAGCCAGAAGTTATCTCAAAAAGTAAAGACCTTGTAGAAAACCCTTGTATTAAATTTTTTTGATTTATTTATCGACATTGATTTGTAAAAAAAAAAATAAAAATCGAAAATTTCATATGCCTATAAATAGTTCAACATGAGTCAAAATATTATGGTGTAGGTGTAGAAAATGTTACTATACACATTTTGTCGACAATTTTGCATACAAATTCCTGTTATTCTTTAAATAATCCTTATCTTTCGTTCATGACACGTAATTTATTGTGTGATCGCATTCAAGTATTAGTAGTGAGGGAAAAACTACACATTTTTAAATGAAAATGTATTAGCAAAAAATTATAATGGAGTGTAATAAATATGAAAGTAGAATGAGATTAATTTTTACATCAGTAAAAACAAAGGGAAGAAATAATAGTTTTATAGTTGCAACTTGCAACTTGCAAACAAAAACAACTAATAAGCTATAGCTTAAGGATTTAATTTTAATTTTTGAAAAACAATGGTTTTGTATAGTATTGTGTGGTACTTTTTTGAATGAGAAATTTAATTTTTATATAATATGTCTATAATATAGTATATTTTAGTTATTCTTAATGATTAATGAACTATTATCTAGAAGTTATAAATAACCATATATAACTAACTACTTACTATTTCAAATGTTTGTCTGTGGGTATTATTTATCGTGTTTAGAAATTTAAGATTTAAAAAATGTATTTTTTAGTATACTTAAGATAGATAATTAATTTACAAAAAAATATTGTAAAAATATTTTAATAAAGTACCTACTTTTAATTGTCCTCATCACATAGATGATAATTAAGAACAATTAATATAATACAAATATAACCATGATAATTGTTATTTATCCTAAAGTAATTACATCAATAATCATCACCATCATCTAGATATTGTCGAAGTCGTCTTCCTATTAGTTTAGGATAAGTTCGATTTCGTTTTTTAAATTCTTTGCTTTGATGTGTTACAGCACCATGCTGAATTTGAAAATTACATAGAGCATTTAAGGGTTTTAGCAATATATTTTTGTATGATTCCTCTTTTTCTAATACTGTTAATGCTTCAATCGCAGTTTCTAATGTAGAAAGACATCCATCTGTTGGTTGGGTCCTGATTATATAATGACTTTCATATTTGTGCATCAATTTTACCTAAATTATTAAATAAGATATTAGACAGTCGTTAAAGTGAAATGTACAAGTACATATTATATTATATGCGTTAGCAAAATATAATTAAGTAATTAATGAAAAAATGAATAATGGGTACTGAATATTGACTATGGAATAAAATATAAACGTTACTATTGTCCACGATATACTCATTGGTCGTATGTAAGGACTATTTTTTTTGATTTTTTTTGATACTTTAAATGTTAAGTATTTTTAATAATTACAACATAAATTTAAAATAAAAGGGGTAAAAGTAGGAGGATTGAGTAAGTTACCTTTAGTACTAGTTCAGCATAATATAAGTAATGAGTCTATTATAACTTATAATTTAAATTTAAAAAAAAACATTAATTTCTATGACATAATTTAATAACCATTAACATTTTTTAAGGACATTTTTTGTCATTTTTTAATATTTTTAAGGTCATCAACTTTTGAGCCCTAGTTATGAGTTATAACATAAGTTTATTTTATATTCTTGATACGTAGGAAAAAAAATTGTGGGGATATGTATACTACTGATACAATTAACACATAGGTTAATACAAACATTGTTCAATGGTCTCCTTAACAAAACATACAAACACTTGAGGGGTACCACTTAAATGTTAAAAGGTTTCTGCTAATAATAATGGTATCTTTAGTCTATATTGATTTGAACGATTTACATAGAAATAAACTAAATTATATAGTTACTAACATGTATCATTGATTGAAGCAGTTGAGTATTATTGTAAATAGCTTTTGCTTGTGGCCAAGTACCATCAAGTATAATCAAATTATGAAGTTCTGTTTCTTTTGGTAGATCAACTATATCCATAGCTTTTTTAGAAGGATACAGTAAAACTGAATGTTTAGATGATAATATATCCCATAGGCCGACATGTCTGAAAAACGTAAAATTTCAGATATTATTTCTTTTATTAAGATAGTACCTTTTTCCAATAACCGTAGTCATACTCAATAATTAATAATTTACAAATTATAATATATTATAATATATATTATATAAATTGTAATAAGAAACAAAAGAAAATTTAAATAAATATTAGTACCTATAGTAATATTAACTTATAGGCTAAAAATAAAGCAACAAGTTATATTGTAGATTGTAGATAATGTTGAAATGAAATATTTAAGTGCATTTTGAGACAAGAAGAGACCAATTATTAAACCAAATTTCTTAAGGCAAATGGGGTAATCTTAATGAAAATATCAGTTTATAAAAGAATAGAATTGCTGATCTGGGTGTTAAAAAACAGTAAAGTTAGTAATTATTAAGTACATAGGACAGAAGTTTTTAACCTTTTGTGACTCGCGGATCCCTGCAAAAATAATCTTTGATGCCATAGACCACAAGTTTGAGAGAAACAAAATCTATAAAACTGTATAAAATAATAATAATAATATAGTGATAGCCTTCATGATGATCATGCATCCGCATATATTTAGTGTGTCCAGGGGGCTGCGAACCATAGGTTAAGAATTGCTGACATAGAAACTAATTACATAGCTTAACCCCAACACTCATATAAAAAGATAATCGAGTAACTGAAAAATAATTCATATCATGATGGTATTGAAACCAAATAATACAAGTTATATTATAAATTAAACACAGAACACATATTCTTACGTTTATACCATGAAATCTGTAATTTTTACTGTAAACATGTACTCTGTAGTAATTCAAATATAAACATGATTTTAAAGATAAAATATTGCGATTTTATTAAATATTTAGTAATTATTCATATACTTTTCAAAAGTAACAAATCTAAAAGTAATGTTTATATGAAACTAACCAATAAACCAATAAACATATTAAATTATCAAAATAAATAATAATAATAATATTATAATAAATATTTACTTTTTTGTAGGGAATTTTTTTCCTTTATAAACAACACAACTTTCTTCTGCCAATCCCAATGTCAACATAGGAGCAGTACGAAGGCTTCTTTTTTCTTCTGCCGGGTGTTGCAGTAGAATAATTCGACATTTAGGCTTTAGCCTTGTTTTAGGTAAATAATTACACCAACATACATTTTGAGGTCGCCTGAAGATGCAAAATTAAATTTATATGATAAATGTATTTATATAATATATACTATACTTCATAAATTAAATAAATAAATAGTTATAAGGAATTATATTTTATTTTTAATGAAATAATTATTAAACTAATATGATTTATAAGTGAACAAATAACATTGGACACAGTTACTGTATACTAATACAAGTTTATGCTTAGTATTTTGAATTAAACTCACTCGCATGAAAAACATATTTGACGCATTTCAGGAGGGTCTGCAGGTAAATTTATAAAATCATCCCAGACATCATCAACCTCTTTATTAGACATGATGACCAAAATATTATATTTGTTTTTTATCCTTATTTTTATAATACCTATATTTAAATAACATTTGATCATTGTAATATTAATATTATATTAATCAAAACCATTTGAATTACTAAAAACCAATTAAATAATACTTTTAAAATAATAAATTATACAGTGGTAACTTACCAAAATTAATAAATTAGAATATATTATGCATCTAATTTATTAATAAAAATAAGCAGCAAAAACTACTGCCACACAAAATATAGTTTCCTAAAACAAAAAATATTTTCTATTTAATACTATTAAAGTAATTCAATATTTATATATTCCAAACATATGATTATTAGTTAATAATATTTAAAAATGAAAAGTTTGATTACCATAATATGATTGATATTAATAACTAATATTTATTTATTTTTAAAATATTTAAATAAAAAAAAAATCTAATATCAAAATGTATTCAAAATATTAATCCCCAAATTAGATAATTATATAGCTAACTGGATAGGAAGAACTGTTAAAACTTTTTTCATATGAGAAATTATTAATAATAGTCATTAAGTTAAACTTATTATATAAGTTAAATAAATATAGTGGAGATCAATTTTAAAAATTTCATGTGTTTTTTGGACTTATAAAATGTAACTTAATGTAAAAACTGAAATTTATATTAATATTTATACATGCAATATAAGCATCTAGAACATAAATTATACTTGTATATTTTTGAATTGATAACAAAAATATTTTTATGAATTTACATTTAAAAAGTTATCAGAGGCTTGTGTGTCAGTATCAGCATCCCAAATACAACGCGCTGCAACTCTTGTACCAGCACCGTGTCGTTCACCTAAAACAACTTGTACGATTGACTTGTAACGACTGTCTAAACAATGATCTATAAATGAAAAAACTGTATCACACAACTAAAATAATTGTTTATTTTAAAACTAATATAATCTGTCATTTTACAGTTGAAATATTTTCAAAATCTATTTTATGATTACTAATGAATAGAGAGTGGATCTTAAGGTTTTTACATATTTTTATTGGCTTTAATAGCTTTATGAGGGTGAAAAATGTGGACAATCTATCCATCATAGATTTTGTAGGAAAAAATTTATTTTGCATATTTTAACATATTTTGGACATAAGAGAATATTTAGCTTATTTCTCATATTTTAGAATATATCCCAGAATATATTCAATTATTGTTCATAAAAAAAGCATATTTTATTAATTTCCCAAGTTGGAATTTTTCTAAGAAAAAAAGATTTGATTTCTAAATGTTAAAAATTAAAAGTCATTGAATTATCTACTTGGTTGTAATTAAATTGGTAATGTTAGTCATACTGATATTCTCAGTCCATGATTGTACCATAGATTATCGTATTTGACAACTGATAACCTGATGAGAATGATTTAATGATAAAATTTTTTTTTTACTTTTATAGTTTAATATTTTAACGTACCTACGATTTAGTTTTATAATATTCATCTTTATTTTTTTCATTTAAATGATTTATCTTTTACCAAGGAATGATGCATATAAGTTGTTCATTGTTTTTATTTAACTATTTTGTTTTTTATATATAATTTTATTATATTTATATTCCTGTGTATGAACTGTTTTGCATTTTTATATTTAAATAATTTACTTGTTACCAAAGGAATGCCCCATAACAGTAATTTATTGTTTTTATTGAACTATTTAAGAAAGAAAAAAATTCATATTATTGTATTTTTACAAGTTTAAGGAATACTTAGAGAATATTTTAGGATTTTTTTAGAGCATATTAGCATCATATTTTAAGCTTTTAAGAACCTAAAAATCTGCTCTTTACTAATGAACATATCAAATTTGTTAAGGAAAAAAAACCTTTAAGTCTGTCCTTGATTTCATGAGCGATAGTTATGGTAAGTACTTCAGCTTGAATTTGGCTATACTCTTTATCCTTCAGGTGTTTAAGAAGAGTCTCTTGAATAGCTTCTTTTGCAATATGTGTATTGAATCTAAAATAATACAATCAAATTACAATTATTCATGAATATAATTGTATATTACGGGGTGTCTGTGGTATATTGTTAAGTAGGTGGTATACTATGTTTTAATATAACTTTTATTAATCTATTTATTTTAATATAACTAAAGGTTAAGTTTACACTTATTATATTATTATTATTTATAATATATTGTTATAATTTTACTTGAGTTGAACCGCTTGAGTTTTAAAAATGTATTGAAAATAACAAACATAGAATATAATTTTTTTTTCTTAATTATAATGTGTACATTTAAAATGTATATACTAGCATACGTTTACAATTTAATAAGCTATAATATTATCATAATTAATTGTATGACTTACTTTTGATTGTGTGTAGGTCTGATTTGGAAATTATGAACTTGTGATTTGTTATAATCGTCGATAGCTACTTCGTTCTCTACTTCAAGTTTTACTGACATAATTTTTAAATGTGGAAAATATTTTTTCAGTCACTAAAATTTTATTATTTGACATTTAATTTCAGATTCAGACATAAAAAAAATTCAAAATGTTGTTGTATTATGTAATTTGGATTAAGTTCTTTATCTTATCTTATCGATAAACAGCGTAATATCACAGAATAATATTATAATTCTATGGTAATATTAATTATTATCATTATCATTTTTTTACTTGTGCCTACCACGGTATATTAATAATCTAAGACCGTGGTATAAAATACCACAAAACAATATAGAATAGACACTCCACGATGTAGACACGATTTAAGATATTATAAAAACTTTCAACCGTTGCTGATGAAAGAAGAATAATAGACATCAGTTTCATATAATTAATAATGGTATCTATGCCATAATTACAAGAAAAAAACTTCATGAAATAATAATTTATACTTATTAAGTACTTTTTTCCTTAATTAATTACATACATATTTACTTCCCAAAATTAATACTAATTAATAATCAAAATAATACTATATACCTAAGTTGTTGTTAGTTTCGCTATTTTCTTTTTAGTCCTATTAAGTTTTTGTGTTTTTTGATTTTCAGTATAGGTATATTGCCTCATTCGCATTATAATATAAGAACTGAAAATGTCAACCATCATTTGTTTTTTGTGGTCTGGACAAGGAAATTTCAAGTTGATAGAAATTAGAAAATACTCATTGTAAGTGTTTTCAAAACCATCAGGACTACTGGCATGCTTAGTAAAACAGCTCTCGGTATTCGGTATAATTTCAGTTTAGTTCCCACGCGATTTCTTTGATTTTTTCCCCCTAAATTATGTGTTTTAAAGCACTGAATACAAAAGTCTAATTCCAAAATTCTCGCAAATCATTATTTTGGAAGTTACACCTTACCAAAGTTTACGATTTTACATTTTTACGCATTTACGTATGCATGCGCACGAAACGCTGTATACTTTGCTTTCCTATTTTCGTATTGGATTGTCACCTATTATTAATTATATTATTTTATTTTGTTATTATTAAGATAATAGAACTGATAATGTTTTATTTTCGTATTAAATATTACTGTTTGAGGATGGCTATGTTAGTGCCTACATGCGTAGGTACTCCAGATCACTACAGTTTTTGTTAAGTTACGAGAACATATCATTTTAAAATGTTATTTGTTCATTTTATTGAGTTATATGATATATTTGAACATAAACCAATGGCCCCGTCGCAATAAGTGTAATAGAAAAATTGCAATCATGGAATTTGTTAGTCCGTGATGCCGTGATGGTGTGTTAAAATATAAAAATTGTCATTATTTAAAATTATACCCTGATGTGCGTTCTTTAGACGGGTTAGGTTGGAGATGTAGGGCACCTATAAATAAACAGACAAACAAATGCGATTATTATTGATCGATTCACGTAGATACATTTTTTCATAAATCGCATTTGTCGTTATACAAAATAGTATCGTTTGCATATTTGTGGTTAGAAAATGTGTCATTGTCATTTATTGTAAAACTAATTAAAATTGCTCAACATACTGATGTAGACTGGTCATCGTTTCATAGAGAAGTCGTCTTTGAGGCTATGATTACAAATCATAATAAGATAGGTAAGTTTAAAATTACCTATCTTAGAATTAAAAGTTAAACCTTTTTTATTACACTATTAAATTGATTAATTCATGTGATAGGTGGAGTCGGTCAAGTTGTCGAAATTGATGGTCCAAATTTGGTCGAAGAAAATATAACCGCGGGCATCGTGTAGATGGGAAATGGATTTTTGTTGGTGTTCAGCGAGAAACTGGAGCTTGTTTTTTAATACCCGTAGAAAAGCGAGATAAAGATACCCTTTTAACAGCAATCAATGATTGGATCTTGCCAGAGACTACAATTATCAGCGATTGTTAGAAGATATAAATACCTTAATACATTTAGTTTTTACCCTGTGACCTACATGAGGTGGTTTTGCATAGCAAGTAGAGGGATATTTTCGATTTAGAGAAGATATAAATATCTTCTCTACATCAGCTCGAGACACTCGATCAGCTGATCGGGTCTCCATTTCCTACGGTATGAACACAGATAGGTATATACTATATATACATATATCTGTGGGTATGAAGTATTGGACTCGTAAAAGTTGTACCGTATCCGTAATCTGAATATCTGATAGGACGTTGGCAACATGTGTCCCTCTTTGTTACGAAATTATAAAAACAGAAACAATCCATTGACCACGGACGATGACCGTTTTGTTTAAAGTTTTTTATGTGTGGTATTGTCAGTTTCAGTCACTGGATTGGACGTCTGGACTGGAAACGACTAACGAGACGTTTACCGCCGGGCCCCATAGTGTCCGCAAGAGTGGTGTATAGTAAGAGGAATCGTACATGAGCTAATCTAGCGCTATCTATACGTCAGTGATAAACCCTTTACCAAATATTGTATGCCCGCCAAATAAACCTACATCATTTATTTATTTATTTATTTTATTTCTGCTGGCTGAGCCCTTTTGTATGAACATATAGTTCAATTAGTTGACAATATATATGAGAAAAGTAAGTACATAGTAAATAAGAGTGACAATGGTAAAAAAATACAAAGAAGAAAGAAGAATAAAAATATATAATATAAATATACGACAAAAAACCATTACAAGAATGTAAAGTGCGGGTCCACATTGGAATTAGACATTAATCGTCTTGGTGGCTCGTTCGCTAAGTAATTAGTGGTAGCATACGGGACAGAAAAAGGAATAGATGATCGGGTTGACCGCCCAGGTACTTTAAAACAAATTAAAGAGATTAGGGAAGGAGAATCGACTTTTCCATTCAATAACCCTTCAAGGAACCTAAGACCCGCATTGTGACGACATTCAGTTAAATAAGATAGACCAAGAACAGTGACAACTGAGATATTAATCATAAGGTGCACAATGGATTTTTAATATGTAGCTGGCAAAACGCAAAAACTTACGATAGACACGTTCAAGCTGCCTAGAATGGTTAGCTGTAAGGGATCCCAGACAACACAACAATATTCAAGCATAGAGCGGACAATTGCGCAATATAATGCTTTAAATGAATTACGGAGCTGGAAGTCTTTAGCTAAACGCATAACAAAACTTAGAGTTTTAAATACCTTACAGCATATATGTGAGGACTAAGATCGAGATTATGACCAAATTTAAAGCCAAGGTCATATTATATTATAAAAATCACTGACTAACATATTATTGTCGTATGTTCCATCCAAACATTCCGAATTCTAAAGACAAAGATAATTTATCAGTCATCACCAAGAACAATATTAATTGACAAATGACACTTTATTTTTTTAAAAGAATTTACCTTAAATTATTTTTGAAATGCGTAAATTTAATGTTCAGTTGCTGGGTGTAACAGCCAAAACCACGCTAAAATGCTAATAAATCATCTTGGGAAACAGCAATACGTAGTTCAATAAGTAATCAGGTAAAAGACCTGAAGTATGTTTGTTTAGAACATTTTTTACCTGAAGTTTAATACGTTTGTAGAAGGAATAGTATGCCTGTGGTAAGCCAGGTGGCGCTAGATTAGTTCACGTACTATTTTCCATTCTACACCTCTCTCACGGACACGAAGGGGCCCGGTGGTAAACGTCTCGTTTCCAGTCCAGTGTAGTAGTCCGTGGTTTCAGTATTGTATACACTTTTATAGTTTTATATATTATAATATTGTTATTTTACATTTTTCAAAATAATTTCATTTTGCGCCAAAAGACAATATTTATAATAATATATTTTTTAATCGTTGACCTTATATTTAATTCAACTTCAAGCTCCTTAATAATTCCTATTTTATTGAAATATTATGCAATGTTAGTTATTTATAAAGGCTCAAGTCGCGGGCTCAGACAGTGAGGACTGGAAACGATATGATGGGCGGGGGACGGGGAGCCGGCCCGCAATTATTGCCTCGGTCCTTCTACCCTTCCCTGCTATCATTGATACACAACTAACATGCACGCTATCTGCTTGATAAAATATCAACTTTTGATTTTTTTAAATATATAAATATAAATATAGCCTATAGGTAGTAGGTTCTTAATAAAAACTAATTACTGTGGACTATGCCACGTGTATTTTTTAGTATTCTGATTTATTAGTATCTAAATAGTATTCTAATTTATATTTATATTATTCTTATCATCGTTCAATTGCCACTAGGAAGTGTTAAAACCAGCTTTGAACTAATCAGCAGAGGCACTCCACGTTTCTCGTTTCCAGTTCTCTATCTTAGTCCACGGCTCAAGTACAGTTCAGGTAAATATTCATTAATATTTAATACAAACTTAACACTACATAAAATGGTATTAACAGAGCAAAAAATAATACATAATAATGTACTCATTTTAAATAAAAGTAATAAATATAACAAATGAGTAAATAACAACCTGTAGAGTTCAGATTTCAATAATATAATATACTTGGCTTATCAAATCTAAATAATTTCATGTATAAAACAAATCAAAGTTTTTTAATTCATTATATTCTCTATTACGATCCAAGGGATTATTATGGGTTTATAGCCATAAGACTCATAAGAGGTATGGTGATATGGAATTGAAAGTCTAGGATCCCTTACGAGCTCGAATTAAAATAAACTGGATACGGAACGGAAATAAATTAATTGAATACACCAGTTGCTCACAACACCTAGCGCTACTCTAGCCATAGTGTATAAATGTATGTACTATATGTATTATCAGTACTTCCAAAAAAAATAATTATTAATTTATTCATAATGACATAATTTAATATACCTATATAGGTACGTAAAAATTTCAATGTTTAAAAATCAAATTTCTTATAATGGATAATAATATTTAATTAATTTACCATAATTTTTAATTTTTACAATTATGATTCCAAATAAACTAGTTATAAAAAGAACACTAGTGCTATTATTTTTTTTTATACCAGCACTAGTGTTTTTGACACACGCAGCTGATCGTCTTAGCACTAATCAGTTTCATTTGTTATACATGTTAAGCTGCCTCGTTCCGTATCACAGACTTCTATATAATATAGAATAGAAGTCCATAGTTTCCATAGTGTTCCATACCTAGTATAATATCTTAATTCGTGGTTACGAGAAAGATTAGGTATGGCATATATTCGCCTTTCATTCGTGAAACTCGCCTTTCATTCGTGAATTTTCGCCTTTCATTCGTGAAACTTTCGCCTTTCATTCGTTAAATTCACCTTTGATTCGTGAAACTCGCCTTTGATTCGTGAAACACGCGGAGACGGTCGCAAAAAAGGCGGCCACCTCTGTGGCCGCGCTGTCAAGGTTGATGCCGAACATCAGCAGGCCTTGTCAATGGAAGAGGAGGCTCCTTGGATCCGTAGCAGAGAGCCAACTACTATACGCCGCTCCCGTCTGGTCTGCCACGGTCAACACCACGGCCAAAGCAAGGACCATTTTGAGAAGACCGCAAAGGGTCGCCGCTCTGAGAGCCATAAGAGCTTACAGAATGGTCTCCGATGAAGCCGCTCTCCTCCTCGCTGGCATGCCACCCGTCGACTTGGTAGCTGAAGAGAGATCCAGAATCAAAGCAAGGGCGTCAGAGGATCCCCAGCCGGGAGACATTCCTCTCTCCAGATGGAGGATCAAGAGGGAAGAGAGGAAGAATATCATTGCAGAATGGAACAGGAAGTGGAACGGTACCACGAAGGCCCCTTGGACCCGTCGTCTTATACCGAACATCGTAAGATGGGAGAATAGGACGACACCCAAGGTTCCTTGGACCTACCATATGACTCAGGCGTTAACGGGGCACGGATGCTTCCAGCAATATCTACACCGAATGGGCAGGGCTGCTAGCCCACGCTGAATGCACTGCCCTTGCGTGTCAGACACAGCTGAGTACACCATCTTCGATTGTGAAAACTGGGAAGGCCTAAGATCAGACCTCAGGGAACGTCTGGGTCATCCCCCAACAGCAGACGATGTTCCGAACATTCTGTACGGTCCCATCTTCGAAGACCTCCCCGCCGATCGTCAAGAAAAGGCGATAGTACTCTACGACGCAAAAGAGACATTCAGGATCTTTTACAAAATGGTAGAAGAGATCCTGACTCTCAAGGAAGCAGAGGAGAGGGCCCGCCAAGCAGCCGAGGCTGCTGGCGATTAACTCAGAACGGGGCTTCCAGAGCGGCGGGCTGAGGCCGGCTCGAGAAGAGGAGCTTAGAACGTGAAGTCCAGGATGGCTGGTCAGACCGGTCCGTGAAGAGGACTTCAGAACGCGAGGTCTAGGGTGGCGGACTCAGATCGACCCGAGAAGACTACAAGGAGATTATGCAATAAATTGTAAATTTATGTGAGGGGTTAGCTCGAGGCCTGTCTCGGCTATCTCCATGTGGCTTTTGCCAGTTGTAAAGTAATTGTAAGGCATCATGGGTCTGTGGTACACGAATACTTACTAGCTATCGCTAAGGAAGGTGTATCACAGTTCATGCGAGCCGAATCTATGATTGTAAATTTTTATTAAAATAAACGATGTTGCATGGGGGCTAAGCAATGTGAAAACAGTTCGGCCCTCATGCAGCGATGCAACATGGAAAAAAAAAAGGTATGGCATATAGTGACATCTACCGGTCAGATAAACAGGTAATCAGTCGTTAAATCTAGAAACAACCATGGTCCGTTCTACCACGTGACGGTACCGGTCTGAATGATTAATATATTAAGGACAAATCGATTACTCTGCATCGTGGAGGTATGAAGAATGACGCATACCCCTCTGCGCAGCGGCTAAGTGTCGGTCCCGGAGGGTCCGACTGGTGATCCTGAGAGACGATCATCCCAAAACGTATAGAGCAGTGGTGTGGTTAACATTGAACTTACCTCCCGGATATTTTTTACCTTCTTAAAATTTACATGCGATACGTCCAAATTTTTACAATTCGCGCACAGACTTCGCTCTGTAGAGTTGTTGGTTAAGTAAGACTTTATGACTTATGAGTGTACCGACTATCTACTGTCATTGAGTAGGTCAAGTAATAAATGAGATAAATTTAGTATAATCAATATGATTTATATGAGTAAGTATGAAAAACAATAGTGACTGGAGACGGTCCGTTACCAAAGATAATAAAATATCATATTTTATAATTAATTTTAATAACGACTCTTTCAATAGTAAAAATATGATCAAAAGTAATTTATATTTAATTAGTAATATAATATAAGACCTTATTTGACAAAAAATGATTTTGTACCCCCCCAACTGTTAAAACGACACTGACACCGTATATTTAATAAAACAAAATTTAAATTGTTTTCCATACACTCATAAGATAAGTGAAATGTATAGTAATTAATAATTTTGTTAGATATAAGAACATAAAATTACCACTGTGGAAGTATAAAAATAACTCAAAAAAACTAACCTATTCCATAATTGTTATTTGTTAACATTAATAATGGTTCCCACTTAATAAAAATATGAATTTTAAATAATGTTTTACATAATTTTTAAAGAAAAGAATTGTGAAATTGTTGTTACATGCGAAAACATTATTTAAGGATTATAGCAGTTTCCAAGAATCGATATCGTTTATGAGCCGTTTTCCTCAAAACAGTAAAACACTGATTAGTTGCAAGAAAGATAACAAAATTAGTTCGAAAGTCGGATAAGTATAAGTACCTACCTATTTACTAAAGGTAATAGTTTTACAAGTTACGTGGTTTTAATTTATTATTTGAACTTAATCCTGTTAGGTGGCATCGCCGCTTAGATCATATACATTAATATATGATCCAAGCACCGCTGGGAGCCTTCCTATTCTTATCTGGAACTTCTTTGTCAAATTTATCACCAGACTTACTTATTATATCACGTTTGTATAATTTGTAAACATATTGTTTTATAAATAAAAAATGTATCATTTCCGACAATATACATTAAAACTTACTCAGATTCTTTGCAGAGCCGGAATGATCTCAATTCTCAATAACAACTATAATAGCTACTTCTATATTATACCATCAGAACAATTATTTAGTAGCACTGTTGTTAAAAAATATAAATACAAAATTAATAATCACAAACAAAATATTGACTATGATTCGTGGCAATCCACATGGACCTAAACCACATACCTAGTCAACAATAATAATATAAATATAATATAATGTAATAGGTATCGTAATATTATCTGGACGGTCTCACTACGTCATAATCAAAACGATCAAAGTAACATATTATTATTATTGTAATAAAATTCAACAGTTCAAAACTGAAAATTGCCATGTTATATTTTTCCTGGTAGTAATCATCTGCATACTTTGAATGTAACAATAATTACCAATATATGCGTGCGTCAGTCATATTATAGTAATATTATTATATCGTATTAAATCAGTAGCGTGACTTGTATATTATTAGTATTTATTTGTTTCTAAGACTTCTACGAGTGCGGTTGCAGTGCTAGTCGAACTCATAGAAACGCGTTATAAATACAATCTCTCGCGCTTATACTATAATCATAAAATCATTTACATAATACCTAATCCTAATGGTTGGGGATTACGTGGAAAAGTATTAATTTGTCTATAAGCATTTTATCGATGAGAATTTTTAATTTAAGTAACCTATGTTAAAAATGAAAAATATCTACTTATTATTTGTATTGTTCTATTTTATTAAATACTTTTCGCGAGTTGAGTGTTTCCTGTTAAAAAAAAATCACGTTGTATATTCATGCATTGACACATGCTGTAAGTAGTAAGTTACATCGGCTAATGTCTAAATACGCATTCGTATTAATCAATGAGGTTTTGTAATTATTTATGACGTATAATATGGTCCTATATAATGCAGTCTATACTTATCAACAAAAATACAAAATACAAAACTGTAGGTGATGATCGTCCTATATTAGACAATATAAATGTGTCTTTATTTTTTTTAAATTAATTTATAACATCACAATATCACATACCTAACATTATATGGAGGCCAACCATTACTAGACGGATGTAATACCTATAACCATGTACGAGTGTCGTCGTGTCGAGAAGGTATATTATAATAATTAATAAGCTACCCATACTCCATAGGTATATTATATATATTGCTATATTATGGTGTTCTCTCAATGTATAATATGTATATTTAGTATTTACCATAAACACGTAGTCTTATAAAATTATTAAGTAGCAGTGTACGAATATAAATACTTATTTTAATACTTTTTATGTATTCGAAAATGTTTTTGAATATATTTGAGATGAACTATGAAGTAGGTCATAAGTCATAACTCATTAGTATTTAAATTATACGTATTTTGCATAGGTTTTTTTGTATTTGTTATTCATGTGAAAAATACGGCTTATATCTTAACATTGATATTATAATTAGTATTTGTGAAAACAACTGATGGTAACTGAAAATATATATTCAAATTTTATTTTTAATATTTTAAAGCCAAAATTTTAAAAAATAAAAATAAAAATTTAACACTATTTTTAAAAAATCACTAAAATTATTTTTAAACATAAATACATTTTAGAAATAGTAGTTTATTTATTTTCAAAACGGTTTTTATTAATTATTGCGCTCGTATAAAGTTAACGTGCCCCCTACAAGTAACCCTCACAAGTCGTAATATCAAACCGATATTCCAGTTCATCTCACACCCTTTCAAACATACCGGGAGAGACAGTTTGTAATGCAGCCACTAACCTCGTTTTCTATAACCTCGTTAACAAGTCATTAGATTTATCACTATTGACATTTCCGCTCACGTAAAATGTTGTATCGTTACTACAGAAATGTTCAACAGTCTTTAAACGTCGAGGATGGTATGGATACAACTTGCAAGCCTGAAAACTCCAACTATTTTTTTTAGCGTGTCTTATTATTAATTATTATATCCTCGTCGAAGCACCTGAATTTAGTGCGGGAACACTTGCAGGGGATCGCATATTCGCATTGAATGAATAACTTTAGACCATTTCGGCAAAACCCGAAAAAGTACCTAATAAAAATTGTTTTTTAATTTATAGACTTTACCATAAAGCTCCAAAATTAATTTTGTTTAACTTTAACAGCCTCCATAGTGCATGCGAATAAATACGTATTAATTACTTATAGACAGTGGCAAAGCTAAGGATTTTGTATAAGGGGGGGGGGGCTTAGTTCCACTAAAAAATCTCCATTCAACTTTCCTTCATTTACGTTTTTTTGGAAAATCATTTTTTTAATATAAATATTATGATATAGGCTAAAATAAACATGGTCAAAAGGGGGACCGGGGGGGCTATAGATACATCTCCCTTAGTAGTTAGTCCCCCTGGCTATATGCCTCTGCTTATTATAGGCGGAATCTTGTACTAATGTACTGCATTATCCATGATAATTGATAGGTAAACAGTATGTTAAATTTTTAAGTTAGGTAACGAATTATTTAGGGTGAATTCGACCTAGCACTTAATTCGAGTTATTTTCAATGGATAGGAAACGTTAAAATACATATTATTTAATAAATATGTATTTGAATAAATATTCTAATAACTTTTTTTTATGATTTTTAATCAAATTCAAATAATAGAAATAATTGTTGATGGAAATAAATACAAAATTAATTGTGTGGAAACACAGTTATGTACGTTTATTAACAACGTATAGTAGATGTATATTGTATTTACATATAAATATAATATATATAATACAGTAACTAATTCACAATATACAATTATAGTAATGATAATTTTACAATAATATTAGACATTATATTTCTCGTAAATACAAACTATTTTAGAAATTTAAATGGGGAAAAAAACATAAATAATGAGAATAATAAATATATTAGGTAGGTAACTTAAAGTATGATTTAATTAATTTATACTAACCGCCAATACTATTAATTTCTATACTATGATCTATAAATTATAATTGTGTATTAAAAATATTTTGGTAGCATATTTATTTACCTATTTAGTTCCTGATAGATTATACCCGTGGTTGTTATCAAAAATAGTTATAACATTTTTCTTAAGCAATATTGTCGGGGCGTCAGGCTCAAATCAATAGATAATATAATTATTAGGCATAAGTAGGTTCGTATATTATTATATGTTTAGTATTAACATTGAAACATTGAAATTGATTATCTGGTATGACATATTTTTAACTAGAATAACACCAGATAAATAAAATATGTATGATTTGGATAGTTATAGTGATTAGTGAAAGTTATACAAGAATGGAGTATGAAGACGTGTTCAGCAGTATCCTACATCGCATATTATAATATACAAAATATAATATATTATACAGAATCAATATAAAAATATTTTTTTATCAATTGTAGTAGGTAGGTATATTATATTATACTATAAGTCTTTGTCTAATAATTCTTTTAAGTCGTTAATCAAGACTTGCACGGTTTCGGTTAACTCGGAAACTGCAGGATTAATAAAAATTGAATCTAAAAATACAGAATTTGAAAAAAAATCAAAAATTTTATCTACTCTGGACAGTGTTTTATCTGTAAGATGTCTTTTGGTTAGTTCTTTTAGTATTTCTCTACACTTAAATAAATAATTAATTAAATAGTTTTTGTCATAACTGAATTCTATTTCATAAAAACTTACTGCAATCATAGTTAACTCTCTAAATTTATCTTTAAAATTATTTGCTAATTCCAATTCATTACTGTCAAATTGATCATTTCTATATAAAATATTTAATTTAACGATGATTTTGATTATATTTTTCGTCAACTTTTCGGATTCTTTCTTATTTCCTGTCTGAAAAATATAAACAATAATAAGTTAGGTATTAGTATGTAATTGTAGTTGTCAAAAATTTTTCACATGGATTGGTTGTACTGATGGGTAGATCACATGGTGGGCTAATATGCGATAATTTGGTTATGAGATATTAAATTAAATTGTTTAAGATCTTTTTAATCACTCATCAGTTGTCACAATGTTGTTTTTAATAATTTTAGTGAAGGGAAATAAACAAAAATGTACAAAAAGTGTTTTCTGGTTTGGTTAATTAAAAAATAAAACAACAAAAACAAAAGTCAAGAAGAAGTTTAGTAATTATCAAAAATTGAAAATTAAAAATCTTAATCTTTTAAATTAGATAGAACATAATATATTTTGTAAATTCTACTATATTTAACAACTGCTTTTTACAATCGAATTGTGCATAATACCTAAACGGAAATTTATCCGTATGAATTGTTTTTATTAGTATATTTTGAGTATTGTATAATTAATAATAA
The DNA here is from genome assembly GCA_027563435.1 of Nasonovia ribisnigri. Lineage (NCBI taxonomy): Eukaryota > Metazoa > Arthropoda > Insecta > Hemiptera > Aphididae > Nasonovia > Nasonovia ribisnigri. The sequence goes on from JANEHU010000127.1 coordinate 353,264, forward strand.
CTGTACCTACAGACTACCTATTATTTTATTAAATAGTATATTTAGGATTTTTGAATTGAGTATTATCGAATTAATTTTAATACAAATTGAACGTGAAGATCTGTTTCTATTTGAACTCATTGAAATAATAATGAATCTTGTTTTACTTAATATAAATGTGGCCAATATTTAAATTATTCCAGGGACGGGTAAATTTGAAAGCTATTTTGCATTTTATCATATATTTATATTCCACAGTAAATTATTATGTTTTTGTTTTACTGTTTCTATACTTATCGTTATGTAATTTAATTTACGTACTCTTATCAATTTATTGACCTAAACGGTGATCATTTTAGATTTATAAGAAACATGTGGGCATACCAAGGTAATTTTGAGTATTTTCACATTCAATATTTTAATTTAGAAATACTAACTATAAGTACCGCAAAAATCGTATAAAATTCGAACAACATGTGAATTGTTATACTTTGTTATGTTGTAGAAAGTAGAAACATGCCATGCTGTTATGCCGTAAAAGAAACTATAATATTGAATAAAAAATAAATTGAAATATGTATCACATAGATACCCATTTATATTATTATTTGCATAATATGGTAAACTTAAAAGTAAACAATTTAAAATAGAATTGGCAATGGTAAAAAATAACATGGTATAATATAAATTGAAATATGAGCCACTCGGGGGCAAAAATAAACTATCATCAAATGGATTTCTTTAATGCATTCAAATAGTAGACAGTTATAATGCATGTAATATTCCTACTTTTACGCTGTGGATATAATGATAATAATATTGAAAAAAAAATGATTGAACCTTACCTAATTACCTAATTAAAATTCACAGTTTTCACAATATTAGCAATTACTTTGCGTCATGCACCTACTTATTTATACTATTTTATACTTTACAACAGAGTTTCTGTTTGTTGTTAAAACAAATATTTAGATATAACGTTTCAATAATTATAATATTATATTAGTATTTAAGACGTATTAAATTTGTAAACTCACGTAAATTTTCGCAAGTCGATACAAATTGTCCAAAATATTAGCATTGCGTTCGTGAATAAATAATTTTATAACATTTTTATTGGTTACTTTGCCCAAAAACTTTTTTTGAGCTTGTAAAATAATTTCCTTTGATTTAAATCCTTCCGTCATTCCTAAAATATGCAGTGCACAAAATCGGTAAATTAGTTTAGCATGGTGACTGTATTAAAATATTATAATTTATTTAACTCACCCACTTATTCCAAAAAACGTTTAAACGATGAAATGTCTGTTATGTTTTGATTGCGTTGACCTGGAATCTGGAAATAATTTTAATATATATTACACACATTGATTGATTGATGTATAATTATCGTAAATCAAGTATTATTTATTTCCTTCAAAATGTTACTCATATAATATTATATACGTCATAGTGGTCATACTATTAATATACTTTATTATTATATGTGTATGTTCAACGCGTTACTAAATTAGGTATTTTAGTCATTTTAGATAAACCTAATCAGGGGAGGATGGGTCATGGGTACCTAACTGTATATGTATTATGTACCCACAATGACATTGATCTGATACAATATAATAATTATCATGTCTGAGTTTAATGTACAAGTGCACACCAATAAAATAAATAATAATACATATTTATTACATTTATGTATATGTACATTTTGTAAATGCAATTTGTTTGATGGTATAATATACTATGTAGGTACATAGTATCCCAACCTATGGTAATTACCATGTAATAGCCTATGCAGGCTAATGTCGAATTGCCAAACACCATTTACCTATATTTGTATTGACTAATAATGACTAGGTACATTGCCTACTTTTCATTTGCAATTGGTGTGTAATAAATAATAATGTTCATACTTTTAAATTGTGTTCACATTACTTATATATTTTATAGATTTATTTGTAAATATGTTTAATGTAATACAAAATCATTTCAAAACTAAGTAGGTACCTATATACTCATCTTTTATTTGAGACAATCACGAGATAAAATTCACTTGTTGGTAACTACTTAAATTCATATATTATATGCTATTCACTAGTTATTACTTATTAGCATTAATATGTTTTAAAGAATGCATATTATACATTATAGATACATATGTATCATAATTGTATATTGTTTTTAATTGACATCACCGGGTATTCTTTCAAGGTCTACTTCATTTAGCGTCATTGAAATTAATAAATAATAATATTCAAATAACTTATATAATATTATTAAGTAGTCAATAATATTTGTTTAAAAATGTATACCTACCTACCGCTATAATAACCTATATGCATTATTATGAGGATCATGTTTTTAAATTACAGTTTTTTGCCTCCTATAATTATTTAATGTAAATTATTGCTGTTTTATTATAATTATCGTTATTTTATACTTTTTACGATCAGGTGAATCAGGTCAATGCTTCGCAATTGATGCATATTTTATTTGTTAACATTTGCGTTCAACAGTACAGTAATAACTAGTAATATATATAATAGTATTCTAGTCATACATATGTATAATACGTTAAAAATAGTAACAAGTTGTTTTCTTTGTTTTTCTATAGATGGCTTATTATAGTCTTTTAGACATTATTACACCACTACACCAGTCACCAAGATTCTCTAGTGTCTTACAATATTTACTTGTATTTGATCTTTTTTTTGTATTACCTATGTCGTTTTTATAGGTGTACACGCCTTGTACACCCATATTTTATAATAAAAAATAATTTGGGTAGTGTGTTTTATAAAATTGAGATCATCGCTCAGCATTCCCGTTATTTTATGTTTATTTGAAAATAGTATTTTAATAAATGTAATAACTAATAGCCAATAGGTAATAGATAATAATACAATATAATAATTAGTGTCTATTGGTACCTATATACTAAATAAAAAATACCTATTTACATATATCTATTTAGTATATAATATATTATTGGTATATAGGAAACGTAAACTTTGTGTGAAATATAGGCAAAGTGTTCAAACTTCAGTGATTCTAATGTTGTTGGGTATAAAATATAAATCATATAACAGGTGTCGTGCAAATCAACGGCACTTTGAATATGAAACTATATATTGCACATTAACACAATATTCTTAATTATAAGATTATATTATATTATGTTTGTATTATTTATAGGTAGGTACCTACCTACTTATTTTTTTTGGTGTAAATCGGATGGATATCATAGGTATTTTATGTATATTTATCACCTTAATTTTAGTCGTACTCATATAAATTATTATTCAATATTTTTATTGTATACCGTTATTTAAAATGCTAACGATTAACATTTAACCAATCAACCGCAAAAAAATACGAAATTGTTGGTACAATATTATCGCAGATTACATGTTAAACTATATGTTGGATAGAGTTTTTAATTTATTTACAATAAGCGCACATTATTATTACCTATCAATATAGTTATAATATCATAAGCAATACCTATATACTACCTTAATATAGGTAAGTATACATTTTTTTATGTCTTCATAAAACGATTGTACTTACCAATAAATTTTTTTGCCACTCAATAATTTATTTCTGCAGTTTACATATCCAACTCGGCGCCAATCGTGAAAGATATCTGGAGCTATGTTACGATATTATAGTCTATATTATTCACGCCGTATGCGATACAACCACAGTATGTAGTATGTACCTAAATTCGCGATGCCTTTTAATTAAATAAAAGTGCCCCTCAAAAAACTAAAGATAATATTTCAAATTTGGTATCTATCCCGGTAAAATGTTTGCAAAAAAACTGTATTCCCCAGGTGAACGGTTCACGCGAGTATATAGTGGCGGTTGACGGTTTGGTACCGGCACAGGAACTAGACTAAAACCGTTTGGTGGACGAGAGACGGAAACGAAACAGCTGCCTCCTTGCTAGTCGTATACGCGGCGGACGACTATGACGACGACGGTTATTGTAATAATGAGTGCTGAGTATAATGGGGAAAAAAAATCGAATACTGCAGCTGCTTGCGCCTTTGCACGCATGCGATGACGATAATATTATATTAATAATAATAATAATAATAATATGGTGATGATGATGACGATGAACTCATATTATTGGTAGGTAGCCGGTACATATTAGTTATACATTTAAACATAAAAAAAAAAAATTAAGAACAAATAATAATAACTAGTAGCCAGTTTATAATAATGTGTCAAAAAGATTGTCTATGATATTTGTGATTTGTCTATATTCAATAAACTAAACGATTTACGCTGACCGTAACTACATTTAAGTAGGTAAGTATTATAGGTATTAGCTTACTATATTACCTTACAATACCTGGTAAATAAACCATATTACCTACTAATGTGTTAAGATATATAAATAGGTACCATATTGTTAGCATTAGTAGTGAACATAATAACTATTGTAATTACTTCTTAATTATAACTTATATTAATTATTTAATTATATTAGGTAGGTAGCCATAAAATATACACTGAATCTATGACTTATGAGAAAAAATAATCTTCAGTACCAACCCTAGCTACCTATGACCCTAGTACTTATAAAATGTGTATAATAATATACACACCTGTCGGACTCGGCTGTCACCTGCTATGCTTCATTTATGGATATAACCTTAAAATGTATTTTCTATTGTCAATTGTCATCTTAATTGTATAGGATTGTATGGACAAAGGACCTATAACATAACTATTGAACATATTTTGTATACAGATTTGTAGTACGACGAGTATGGTGTATATTGCGTATAATTATAAATATAGGTAGGTACATTTGTACAAACTACATTTACTATTTGTAAAACACCTACTGAAATCTTGTTTTTAATAGGTATTTAAGCAATAAGCAAATTAAATTAAAAATTTTTTTTTTAAAAACCCGTTGAAAACTTAGTAGTCAGTACCTATTATTTAGGTAGACTTTATACTAATTTGAAAAGTACAACAAGTAATATTATATAAATATTAATTAATATATTATGTTCGATTACCAACTTTAGTTTTTAACTACTATACGTAGATATAAAACAATAACTTTAATTTTAACGACATTAAAAATAACGAAAATATAAATAAATAATAATATAGGTACTCAGGTTTTGTTTTAAACATCACGTAAATTCTACATATATTTTGAATTTTGACTAACTGGATAATAATTTAGGTACCTAGATGATTTAATTTTTGACACTGATTTTCTAATTATGAATAACACGTTATTAAAAATTAGTTTGTAGCCATTACAACATTTGAAACACTTAAATAATCCTTTCTGCGTTAAAACGTTTTTATTTACTAATTAGTTCTATAAGACCTATACATTTTCATTGTTCTTATTTAAATTAAATTTAGTGTCTTAAAAAAAAATACTGTGACTCACTGAAAAAAATATTGTGGAGGCCAGCTGGGGGTATTGAATATTTTTACAATATGTTGTATAAATATTATGGTAAGTATAACACGTATATAAAGGTTATAAACGTATAAAGCTAAATTAAAAAAAAAGGGGGTCAAGTAGATGTCGCTCCGCTGTACAGTAGATCACTGTATAAGTATAATGGATAGTATTAAATTTGAATTCAATGATATAATATTATCATTGTATACGAAAACGATTCTGAGCGGAGACGGTATGCCAGTCTAGGATATTTTAAATTATATTGATATTGTTATTATATGGTATCTGGTAAGTTGAATTAATAATATTATTCATATTATTTAATTTTCAACCTAAAATTATCAGTGATGTTGGAAAAATATTATAATATATACTTTTAAACGTTAAAATTGATTTTAATATGTAATTTCGTCCAAATTGTTACAATGTATCAGGAGCCTTGTATTAATTGTTTACGCCTTTTTGACCCAATAAATAAAATTTTATTGACATTTATAAAAAAAATACTAAAAAAAATTGAAAACTGAAAATGTCAGTAAATAGCTCAAAACGAGTCAAAATGTTATGATGTATAGAAAATGTATATAAACATATACAGTGAAAATGTCATGTATCTACGGTCATTTTGAGTTACACTAAAAATCAAAATCGATTTTGCGTAAAAATTCCCGTTTTTTCTTCTTCTTTTCCCTGCGCTTTTGAAAACTATTGTGAATTTTGAGCTCCCGAATGGACCAACTAGATTCCCTTTTCCATCGAACTCTTGTTAAAGATACTGAAGTTGAGAATCGTAGCGTTATTTCGAATACTTATCGTGTACACAGGCACAAATAAAATAAAAATAATAAAACACACGTCATTGTACAATCGAATCGATAGCTCCGCGGCTCAGAATCTAAAAGATGTTGTTTAAACATTTAAATCTAAACTAAGAATATTATAGTCTACCTTGGTACCTAACCTATATTAAACTAATAATAAAAATTAGGACTGTAATAATTATAAAGACGATTTTTTTAACATTATTATATGTATATAATAATAGTCAGAGCGCGCCAGAGTATCTCTAATTTTTCTTCTATTTTTCTATTAATATTACTTATACATAATAATACGTAATAAAAATAATAATTTAATTAATTAATTGATTATTAAATAAATAAAGTTTTTTTTGAACCGTATTCATTATAAAATTAATAATGGTCGATATAATATTATATAATATTATAAACTAATAATTAATAAACTATAAAGGTACATTATTTATACAGAAGCCATCTAGGGCATGCATCATCGTTTCCGCCAAAATGAAAAAAGGTTTGGTTTTCATTTCCGCTAAAATATTTTATTTTTTTCCGAAATTATCGTTTGATATTTGAAAAACCACTAAGTAAGTAGTCATAATTCTGGTTAAATGTTGTTATTGTTTTATGGTATTCTGAAAATTATGTTTCCGAAAATAGTAGGTACATTTCCACCCACAGACCATAATGTGGTCCAATTTCAGTACCTAATATTGTTTATACAGAGGAACAAATAATTGCGAATCATTTGCCCATGCACATTTCAACGAACAGTTCTACAAATAGCATCCTAACATCAATATGTTTATAAACATTTTAATCTCAAGTGTTCAAACTACCATAGAATAACTTTTATGTGTAGGTAAACAAATATAGTTCTAAATTAAATACATCAAACACCGAAAAGATAAAATATTCAAAACAGATTAAACACGTTAATTGCAATAATAACAATAAGTAAGTTAAAACTAAACATATTACCCGTATGGCTTATTTTATAACAGCATAAGTATAGGTTAGTCTACCTACCTATATATTATTATTGATTACCAATATTTGACTGTAACGATCATTTTTAATCTTTTTGGAAATCAATAAATCTCTCTATATATACATAAAATATAAAAATCAAATTAGATGAGATATAATGAGTATTTGTGAAGATAACCTATGGTCTTCGACTTAGCACCTTGATGGCTAACTCAATAAGCATAATGGCGTATTATTTATAGGTATAATTCCGTGGACCATGACACTATTTCAGAATTTTTAACTCGTTTATATTTTATTGGTTGTATTCATTATTCAATAATAATAAACGCTAGATAAGTCTATAACTTTTTGAGGGATGATATGAAAGAAACGACTCGTGAACTTAAATTTACAAAAATCTTAACGTAAATGTTATCACATGTTATAAATTGGTTTTACCGAATAGTAACTTTACGTGACAAGTTTTGTATTGTTGTAGTCTTACACATAATTATAAGTGTTTTAGATTCTGAGCGGAGCGATGAATGTATTGGTTTTACAATGATGTGTGTTTTTTTTTTTATTTTTTTTTTATTTTTTGTGTCTGTCATCACGTTTTAGGACAGTAAAAGTGCTTAGATTTTCTTCAATAGTACCTTTTCTGATAGGAAAGTGAATCTAGTTGGTACTTTGGGGGGTCAAAAGTAAACATTTTTCAGTAGTTTTCAAAAGTACCGTGAAAAACAAATGGAAAATTAAGGAAAAAACGGGAATTTTTACGCAACATTGATTTTCGATAAAATCGATTTTGGTTTTTGGTGTAAGTCTAAAAAAAATGACGGTAAATACATGAAATTTTTACTGAATGTTTATATAAGCAGTTTCTATATACCATACCGTTTTCAAAATATTTTGACTTATTTTGAGCTGTTTACAGACATTTTAAATTTCCAATCTTTTTGGTTTTTTTTTTTTAAAAATCAATAACATTTTATTTATTCGTTAAAAATTCTTGAAAATTTAATAGAATGCTCCTAATATATTGTTTCAAAGGCACATGAAAAATATTAAAAATCTGTAGTCACAATTTTTTTTTTTAAGCATTTAAAGTTGAAATTTTGACAAATTACGTAAAAATGACGAAAATTTGCAAATTATTTGGAGTTAGAAATTCATAAAAATTTTTCTTTTTAAATCTAAGGTTTTAAATTTTAACACAAGATTTAACGTAAGTTTTTCTACTTTTATCAAAAATAAAATATCTAAAAGCAATTAAAAATAATTTTTTATGAGTGTTTTAAGTTCATAATTTTACAACATAGGATATTCACTCGATTTCTCATGTAGCGTTTTTCTTATTTGGTTGTAATTCAAAAACGAATAATTGTAGATGCATGAAAATTTCATTAAATGTTTATATTCTCATTTTCTATACACCATTCAATTTTGAAAATATTTTGATTTGTTTTGAGCTGTTTACAGACATTTTTAGTTTTCAATTTTTTTAGTTTTTTTTTTTATAATTGTCAATAAAATTTTATTTGGTGGGCCAAAAAGTCTGAAAATTTAATACAAGCTTTCTTATATATTGTTACAACATCAGTTGAAAAATTTTAAAAATACATAGGCACGATTTTTTTTTATAAGCATTTAAAGTTCGAATTTTGACAAAATTTGTCAAAATCTCGAAAATTATAAATCATTGTAATTAAAAAATTATAAAATGTTCAGTTTTTATAACTAAGTGTTGAAAATTTAAAACAAAAATTCTCATAAATAAATCATACTGTAACCAAAAAATCTAAAAAATATATCAACACATTTATTTTTTACAGACATTTTAATTTCAAATTTAGACAAAATTTCATATTTAAACCAAGAATAATGATTTTAGTTATTTTGATATAATTTAAAAATATTATTTGTTGGTATATGAAACTTTTAGAATATATTGTTATATTTTATATACACGCAATGGCATTTTAAAATATAATTTTTTTGAGAAAAATGAATTTAACCAACTATAGTAAATACTAATGCCTATAATACTAAAATTAATTAGTTTATTCACAATAATATCATCAAATACATTTAGACTATTAGTAAGATATTATAGACTGACTGACCGTCTTCCCTCAGAATCGTTTTTCTTATTCAATGATATTATATCATTGGATTAAATTATTAAAATCTAACACAATCCATTACAGTGACTCACTTGTAACCTACTGTACAGCAGAGCGACATACACTTACCCGCCCTTTTTTTTACTTTCAATGATTTAGTGAATTTTTTGAAAAATATTTATGTAGGTATCTAATTCAAAACAATACGGACAAGTAGTTTTTCAGTTATTAAAATGTTTATACTAGTGAAAATACTCCTTAAAAATGGTCTTATGATATATCATACTATAGTATTAAAACATAGATGTTAAGTCGGATTTAGTATTTATTATACTTGGACCATTTTTATAAATTATAAATATTGCAGATGGATTAAAATAAATTTCTAAAAATGTTGAATATTATTACCATTGCACCAACATTTTTCAAACCCATGATCGTGAACCTATTATATCCAGTATCCTCAACAGGTACCAATATACACAATTACATAATAAGTTGAATAAGTTAAATAAGTAAATTATTCTAAAACCAGGTACTCGTACGAATTTTGATTTTGATATATCAACATTTTCAGAAAAATTATCAGCTAAATAATTTAACGTTTACAATAGGCGGACTTTCATTTGAAAATATGGTCTGTAAGTATAATTCTTAAGAATTTCAAGTTAGAATATTTTAACAAATCGATTATCTATTAAAAGAAAAAATGGGATTGAGCATGTTTGGTGAATCATCCTGTATGCTGGTTGTATATTTGTATGTATAGTGGTAGTCAAATGATCGGCAATCAGATCTATCATCTATACTGTCTTTAGTTTATTTTTATATTTTACAGTTTATAGAATAGAGGTAAATCGTAAATGATGTAATAGAGTAGAGGTTCCTTATATATTCGCACATATGTACCTACCTACAATGAAATTTGTCCATCACGCCGCTACCTATGTTTTATAATAAAATGACTATCTACATATTTTTTTTTAACTTTTTATAAAACAAAAAAAATACATGCACTGGTGCAGGATCCGACTCACCACACATTCCCTTTGCATATATCCCTGGGCTCTGACCCCTGTACTTATATATATTTTATTTAAAATTGGTTTCGTTCTCATTCTCCCTATTCTAATTCCCATTATTTAACCAATACTATTATTAATAAATTATATTTTTAAGACCCTCAACTTACTCTAACAGATACCTACCTAACTACCTACCTTTTTTTTTTTTTTTTTTTTTTTTCGTGTTTGAACCGACGGCGCCGCGGGAAGTGCTTTCGCATTACTGCCGCGAAAACCTAACTACCTACCTATATTTACTGAAATTAACGGAGGTAGGTACCTCGTGTTCTCGTTTATATAGTTATATGCATTTGTACAATATGATAAATTATATTATGATATCAATAAACGGGGAGAGAGGTTATATTCATTTTCATGACAATAGTATGCACCTATATATACTAGTTATTCGTAGTTTTTTTATGTTTACACTTTAAATTAAAGACACCTTATATGGCTTTTCAATTAAAATTTATATGTTTTCTTCAATTTGATTACAAAGCAGACTTGTAGCCAGTATAAGCACCTACCAGCAAAGCTCCAATAAGTTTCGACGATACGTAGGTAGTTGTTATATTTGCAATCAAAGTGTTACCTACCTATATAAAGGAAATATTCGGAATAATAATGAAAATTGTTTCCAATTAAGGATCGTAGTGCCCCGTTATTATGTAGAATCTTTGTGCGTTTTTCGCGGGATTTTGAAAAACGCTAACCAAAACAGAAACCCCCGAACACTGCGTCAAATTTAATATATAAATAGTTAGAACCCTATAGGTTGTATTATTTATTATTATAATATATATGTAGGTAGGTAATAATAATTAATAATTCAAAATCTCAATGATGTATTGGTACAGCACAATTTTGATAAGAATTGTTGTTTGTACATAATTTGCGTCGTAAAAAAATAATATAAAAATTGAAACACTTGAAAGATGAAATGCAGGGTAGGTACTTATCTCAACCAGCCTTGGAAAACATGCTTGCCCCCAATTTTACCATAAACTAAAGAGTATGAGTAAAATGCAGACAATTGTACACGTCCACAACCTATTGATTTTCTTAAATGTTTATGGATTTGACTTTTGTTTTGAAAACTGTATGAAGTCTATTCTAATGACTTACGAATTTTTCTTGAATGTGAATATCATTTTTCACTACCTAATATTCACATTGTTATTACATAGCTTGAGGTTTGAATTTGTACCTTAAAACGTATACGTTGTATAAGATCTAAGATCTGTACGTACCTAATAATTTTAAATCATTTTTTGTCTGTGCTTTTTTACTTTGAGTAGACTTTTAATATTTAATGTATTATCGTTCTACAGTATACTGTAAAGCGGATCTGCCGTTTATTGTTTTCGACGTTTTGGTCTCTAAGTAACAATTTTACTCATCATTCAGCAGAAAACTGAAAATCATTGAAAAATATCGTTAATTAATTTAGTATATTTATATAATTCGGCGCATCCGAGTTGGGTCCCGAGTGGTTAAATCACAGGTACTACACTAGGTGGGTCCTGGTTTTTTTTAGGTACTACACGAGTTGGGTCCGGGATTTTTGCAGGTACTACACTAGTTGGGTCCATGATTTTTTCAGGTACTACACTAGTTAGGTCCGGGGTTATTTTAAGACACATATATTAAAATAAGAAGCTCAGAAATAATTAAAAAAAAGAAACTGTATTATACTAAAAGAAAAATGTATAAAAGACAAAATAAATTAAAATAATGCAGGAATAATTAATTGATTTGATTCTGTAAATTTTGTTGATTTATAACATTTTTAATAGTTTTTCTTTGTTTGGTACCTGCATGTTATTGCCATTTATTATTAAAATAAATTTTGAATAATTTATATTTTTAATGGCAAAGAAAATAAAAAAAATGAACTGTAAAAAACATTTTTAACCATACTTTTGGTCTACATAGATCATAGACAGTCCTAAGTCTGTTAAAATGGGAAAGAAATTATATTATGTACTCACCAAAAAAAAATTAAGGACCCAACTAGTGTAAGTTGTATCCGTGAAAATCCCGGACCCAACTAGTGTAGTATCTGTAAAAATCCCGGACCCAACTAGTATAGCAATTTTTAATTCGGGACCCAACTCGGATGCAGCCATATAATTATTTTAGTACCTACCTATTTCTTATCAAATGATAAGTACCTACAGGCTACATTGCTACAAGGTAGTAATTGGGTTTACAATCGCCTATAGGTATGTGTGTTTTCAGGTAATAAAAAAGCTCAAAAGGTTTCTGATGCATCGTTTTTATACACCTATATTATAATAATTATTAATTTATAATATTATGTAATAAATAAAAAAATTTACACTTATCGGACATAATATTATGGTATTTTAGAAGAGTCATTATTAGAACTCTATATTGTGTATTTTTCAGGAAATAATAAGCTTATTAAAAGAAAATACGAATTATTATTAAATTATTGATTTTTCATTTGTATGCACGTTAAGTCCCGACCTCAGTATTCAATATACTATTTCCGACTGAAATGTTGTAAATAAACGATCTAATTGTTTCTTAAACGTGATTTATTGATCAATTAAATATTAATGTACCATTAAACCACTCAATCTTTTGTTCAATTCGTCATCAATCTCTTATGATAATTTTTTTGTGTTATGGTGCAATGATTGTGATAAAAAAAGTAAAAAAATTAAAATCGGCAAATAATAGTCAAAATTATTATTTATTTGTAAATCTATGTTAATAAAAGGCAATGTGTGTGTGTGTATAAGTGTGTAACCCACAGCGAAGTCTATCACACCTATGGTTCTGAAACATAGTACTTACATAATATATTATAGGTGGTCATACTCTCGAGGATGTGCACTTCGAAGTAAATTTTAAAAATGTTGCTTATTAAAAAGGAGTCTCTCGTTTTGGATTTGAAAGCTCATGAATGACGAATATAATTTTTGTTTTTATAGCGCTGCCATTGGTTACAGAAAATTAAATTGTTATTCATGATTGGATAGAATTTTATAATTGGTCAAAACAGCCCAAATAACTGAGTTAAAAATTTATGCAGATTGCGTTTAACTGAGCTTGAGAAGCAGTAAATCCATGGGCAATGGCACGCAGGATCACCTAGTAGACACGTAGACACGCAACACTGTAATGTAAACAAAGAAAACATATAACATTTTGTACTTAATAATTTGAAGGCTAATAATAAGAATCTTTTTTTCCAGAAATAAAGTCGTCTATATTTCAAATAAAATATCTACCCATCTAATATTATTCATACTTATACTATACGTTTCTAACTAAAGCAGAAATAAATATTCTTAATGAATTCTTCAGATAGAATTACATAAAAAATTAGTTATTAGATTCCCATACCTTACCTTAAAAATGTATTTGTAGATCGAATTTTAGACTTACCATTTTTATTTTTTACTATTTAAAACAAAAAACAAATAGATAAATCATTGATTTCCATATAAATTATTAATAGTTTATAGTAGAAAAAACTTTATTTTTTATTTTAAATACGTTATATGCAATCTGTTATCTATATCAGTTGACACATTTGAGCATATATTATGCTATCTTGCTATGAGTAGAAAAAACGTGAGGATTTTATAAAATAAGTCAGCCAGTGACACTTTCAATATAAAAAAAAACTTAGGTTGATTGTATGACATTAGATTATTTATAAGTATGTACTATGCGAGGTAGATATATACATGGATACATGGAATATATGGAATCAAGTAATTTAAGAAACAATACTAAGCAATTTTTTTTTATAATTTCAATTATAAATTGTATTTTAAATGAGCGAGTTTCATTGCTGCTGATTATAAATATTATATTTATAACAAAGTAAACAAAGTTACGAATACATAAAAACATTTTCGTTCACAGCTACATAATACAAATACCAACTAAATAAATATTGATAAAAGAATCAATTGATGCTATTCCTACATTTCATATTAATTAGTTTAGGTTATTATGTAGGATATACAATATACATAATAGTCTCAAAACAACATAAACATTGTGTATACATGAAAAACTTATTTTAAATTCATAAATACACAATCATATTATTTTATTATTATATTGATAAATATATCAAATATATATATTTGGTGGAAAATAATAATATAATTGTTTATAATAGTCACAAGTATAAATATTATATTTAAAAAAAAAATGTTAATTAATTATTATTAAGAATGATAGTTATAATTATTATTGCTTAAATTATGTCCCCACTTTTAAAAAGGAAATGTCTGAGGTCAGCCAGAACATTTAGTTTTTTTTTAAATAAATTAAACATAATGAATATAGATACAATGCTATTCGAGTGCTTACACAATTACACACTAAATTATAAATTAAATTTTCTAATTTTCAATTATTGAAAATATATATTACAAATATTAATCATTTATTCTGGATTGCATAAAAATTTGATAGACTAAATAGTTTTTTAAAATATAATGAACCAGTGAATATTTAGAGTTCTAAAAACCGTAAAGGATTTGTTAAAAGTTTCAAAAATTATTATTTATGCAACCCATTATAGTGTTACATATTATGATCACAATATTATAATAAAGTTTTCTAATAGGATTTTTTTTTTTAGTTGATATTGAATCGTTAATCATTCTTAAAATATACTTGAAAAGACAAACAAAATTAATAATCTGATGTAAGATAATTTCTTTTGTAGTTTTTAAATAGTATAAAATTACTTTTTGTTTTGTGCTTCAGTAATTATATTTAAATATATAAGTTTTTCAATTTGATTTTATAGAGGTTTGTTACGTTTAATAATTTATGAATACAAACATGCACTAAAAATGTACCGCTTTAGAAATATTTGTGCGCCTAAGATTGTGCGATATTAAATTTTCAAATAATTAAGATTAACGATTCATAAAATTTGAAAAAAAAAATTAAAAGTAAGTACAAAAAATCGGTAACTAAAATAAAAATAAAATTTAGAAATAATAAATTTAAAATAAATATTTAAAAAGTAAACAAATAATAAATATTTGAAATCAAAATTTAAAAAATATAATAATAAGGACGGCAATATGTTTGGCCATTAAAACAAAACAAAAGATTTATTTAAACATTATTTCAATGGAAACAAAATATCAAACAATTAAAAAAAGAATGTACTTGGGTTTTTTTTTTGTCAATAATATAACTTTGTAATTAGGGACAAATGATAGGAAATAGGTTCAACTAGACAACCGCAAGTGCAGATCTGCCGAGTCATCCATTTCACTCTCAGTTGTATCTACTGATGCTGACCTCTCAGTCTTGCCGATAGTATTGCCGTTGTTCACCCAACGTTGTTTCCATGCTTCGAGTCGCATTACCTAATACATGATATTGTTAGTTGATACATTAATATGTGTTTAATAATACTTTAATTTATATTTATATATGAAGTGATTTGTCTAAAATGAGCCACTTAAAATGTATGTACAAGATTTTTAATTTTAAAGTTAGCATCAAGGTTAGTCACTTTTAGTTTTCTAAAGGCGTTAGAAAATCAAAAGTTAATTGAAGTTATGAAATTATGATTTCAAACCTAATTTTTAAATGGCTTAATATTTTGAAGTACAAAATGTTACAGCATTATAAGTATTTCAGATCTTGAAAAAATAAAATAATACTTGGTATTATAAGTGATTCATTAAAAATTAAATATCTTAATTTATAAACCAAAATATATTACACATACATACCCATTTAATTTAAGAATAGAAGCAAATTAATGAAAGTGATATATTAATATATAAATAAAAACGTGCAAACTCACTGTGTCAGCCTAACCATTTCCATGGTTCAACGTCTGGTGTGGTCGGTGAGAGCAGCTAGAAACCATTTTTTTTTTTTATTTGGTTAATATAAGCGTGCTGTTAGTGGTGTTATTAATTAAACAAGCAATGACAATAAAAAATTTATTATATTATCTTATGCAATATTTTTATTATTTTATTATAAATTGGTTTTACTCTCGTAAAAATTCATAAAAATATGATATCATAAAAACTAAATGTAACTTTGAATATAATTATACTTAATAGGTATTTCTCTAACAAAAGCAAATGATGGTTTTCTTTTAAAACATTTAAAAATGGTTCATCTTTGCAGTGTACAACCAGGATTTTTTCATGGAGGGTATCCGCGAGTAGCGTATACAGTGGTACTTTTTTTTTTTACACATTAAAAAGTATTTGATAAATATGGTTCAAAACCCCTTTGGTCGCGCCACTGCATATTTTTTTTCGTAAACAATGTTCTTATAAAAGTTATTGAAGAAACATGAAAAATAGAAACTTAATAAAATAAAATATTCACATTATAATAAACTTTTTTAAGTTTTTATATTCTTTAGAATTTCTAATTGGTATTTTTAATATTTTAATTTCAAACAAAAATAGGTAAGATCTTTAACACTTTTTATCATTTACTTAATCAAATTTTTATGGATTCA
Source organism: Nasonovia ribisnigri (assembly GCA_027563435.1). Taxonomy (NCBI): domain Eukaryota; kingdom Metazoa; phylum Arthropoda; class Insecta; order Hemiptera; family Aphididae; genus Nasonovia; species Nasonovia ribisnigri. The sequence continues at coordinate 370,165 of JANEHU010000127.1, forward strand.
TGGAATCCCAGAACTAATTAAAAATATGTCTATTTTACAATAAACGCTAGTACATAAACACCCTAAGGTTTTGCCAAAAACAACATGTTATTGTAAAATAAAATTGAATTAAAGTTATATTAATTATTAAGAATATTACTAAAAAGTTGTTTATCATAAAGATATTATAATTATTATTGCTGTGGAATTCCGGGATGATCTATCCAATGTTAATTATTAATTGCATTCATAAATCATATTGCAAATTATGATTTAGGTATTCAAATGTACAAAACAACATTGACCTACAAAAACAGCAATGCAAATATTGGACCAATTGTTTGACTCCGGGTCTAGGGAAATGGGTACAAACACCATACATAAGGGAGTGCTAATACATCAAATTCAGATGTGTCATAGCTATTAAACTATTACATTTGAGCTTGTGTTTTAAATCAATAAACAACTATTTTATTTCAACTGATGGAAATTGTCAAAATTAATTAGGTAAATCACTTCACCATACAATTTAAAATCTGGAACGCTGGCAGAGCAGCACACAAAAATGTATGTGTTAATTAAATATTATTAAATTATAAAAGCCCAATAATATTGCATAATATGATATTCACAATTTTAAATTTTTAAATAGGTTGATTTACACTAGTTATATTAATTAAAGTTAATTTTCCATATTGCCCATTCACCAAACAGAGTTAAACAACTTCTTAAAACATAATATTGTAAGTATTGTTAGTATATTAAACATTTAAACACCAGTAGATTAATGTACTATTTTATAAATTTATAGCATGTTAAAGAAGCACATGAGTTTATATAAATAGTGTTTTAAATTTATTTCCTCAGATATGATATCTTACTTCTGCTTTGAGATCGGCAACCTTATCTTGAAGTTCTTTAACTTTATCACTGTCATCTAATGAGTTATTTCGAAGTTCACCTTCAGTTACCATTTCTTCATTCTAAAATATAAAAATAATAGTTTATTAATGTATACAATGTTTTAAAGTTCTATATCAATCAAATATTTGCACTAACTTTAACTTCTAATCTTGATATCTTTTGGTTTAATTCTGCCACCATTTGAGCATGCTCAGCTTCTCGTATTCTTGAAGAAATCATGTCATGTTTCATCTATAAAAAAGTTATTAAATTGATGTGAACGTATAGAATGATTAAAAATTATTTTTATGTATAACATACTTTGGATTCTAAGTCAGTATACTTATTCTGTTGTTCCCTCAGTTTTGCTACTATGTCTCTTTGTTTGGTTTCAGCCAATTCTAACTGTTCACGTACAGCTTTATTATCATCGTCTTGCCTTCTTAATTGATTTCCGCTGACTTGAACTTGTGTCTCCAGTTCCATAACCTTAATAATTAAAATAATTGCAATTTGTAATTATAATAAACCATCCTGTCTTATTTATATATTATTATGAACAAAATTCAAAAAAAATGTTATGAATTGAAAATTAATGTGTTCATATAATTTTGTTAAAAATAATATTTATTTCTGGAATAAAATTATCTGTCTATAGTACAATAATAATTATAATAAAATTTCATAATGAAACAAATACATACTTTTAATCTAAGTTCTTTAAGTTCAGCCAAAGTTTCCATTTCTCTTAGTTTAGAAGTCATAAGTTCTTCTTCAAGCCGCTGAGTTTCTGCATTGTTCCAGTTTAATAGGTTACCAATTTTTTTGGGTGTTGAATCGGGTGCAGGTGGTGGGTCGATCCTTTTTTTATCTTGCAAATGCCTTTGCCATTGCGAGTTGATTTCATTAACTCGTTGTCTGAGATCTTTTAAAGATAGGTTGGCTTCTGCCTCTCTCAATTTTACAGCAATCAATTCTTCTTGAAGATGTGCAACTGAATTGTCCACAACTGATTCTCGAAGAGTTTTCTTGTCCTATAAATTATTTAATTGTAATTTGTTCAGCTTCACCCATGAAAATTGTTTTTGTGTACTCACATGTTCTAACTCCCCAATTTTATCCTTAAGGTCACGTATTGCAGCCTCGTTTTCAGCATCTCTTAATCTAACTTTGACCAATTCTTCTTGAAGATCACTGATCATTTCTTCTTTAAGTGATAGTTGTTCTTGTTTTATTGAAAGCTCATCCAGAGATGATTGACAAGAGTTGTGCTGAAAAATAATTGATTTAATTTACAACTGACTTTAAAAAAATGTCTATTAAAAAAATTAACTTACGTTTTCTGTTATCAAAAAAGACATTTGTTTAATTTCGTCCAAAGCATTTTCTAGAGCATGAGTTGTCTCTAAATGTGTATGTCTTAGAGCTGTTAATTCTCGTTGTACAATAAATGTTGTTTCTTCTTCTTCAGCACGCGATACTTGACCCCTTACTAACAGACCAGCAAGTTCACTAGACTCAGCTTCAAGAAGTTCAACTTTTTGTCTTAGCAAGCGATTTTCCGTTCGAAGTTTCTATTATGGGAACATATTTAGTAAATAATGTGCATATATTAATACATAGTTATTTAAATAATACCATTAATAAACAGAAAATTTTTTTGTTAAAAAATAAATGCAAGCGATAGAGCAAGGAAGTAGTATACAAATTACTAAAGTTAAAAACAATACAATAAGTTTTATATTTAGATAATAAATTAAGTTACAGTTTTAAAGTATACATTTTTGAAATCACAGGGATGTTTTAAATAAATGGATTTGTTTCTTTTTTTAAATTTTACAATTTTAATAGTATATAACTGTAAGCTAGCGTGTGCAAACTTTACAAGGCATGTGAAGTCTTAACATAATTCTACATATTAATCTGGGCACCTTGAGTTCAAACATTTCTTCCTGTTCTTTATTTTTATGGACTGTATATTCTTTTTCTAATTTTTTCATGCGTTTAACATTATATTTAATGGTAAGAGCTTGTGCCATCAGACCATCAGCATCAGAATTAGCTCGGGAAGGTAATTCTTTCTGGAAAAACTAAAAAAGAGCAAATATATTGAGTTCAATTTATTAGTTATTATAAATTACATAGTACAAGTTACTCACTCTAAGCATTCCTTCCATATCTAAACACAAGAGATCATCTTTACCTAATTGAAGCAATGCTAAGGCCACTTTAAATATTATTTCTATTCCTTCGGATAGAAAAACATCAATAATCCTAGGAAAAATTTTTTTACAAGCAAAATTACAATAATGTACATCAATACAATTGTGTGTAAAACTATTCAAAAATTAGATACCTGCAAGCAGTAGGTAATGCAAGTGCAGTGGTGAACAATGTTAGAAACCAACTACTTGCGTACATAGTAGTATGGAAGCTTTGGGATTGGAAATGTACAAAAAGTTCTGGAATGTGATCCTGTAAAAAATTAAAAATATACTAATTTATAAGCATAAATACTAGCAACGTACACATTTATAATTAATTTATATTTTTTATAATTGTATAATTTATTATAAATATACTATACCTGGACCAAATTTTCTAATTGATACATGCACAGACCAAGTTCAGCCATGGTTGGCTTGAACATGTCTCGCATTTTATAATCTTGCATTATCTTTACAAAAACAGCAAATGCTTCTTCCTCAGGCATTTGCATTAGTAATAACCCAACTATAAATCCTGAACCTTGGCAGTAGCCCACCTCACGATCATGTAACGAATAAGCTTTCATGACGTTGAACAGGCTTTCTTGCCCAAGCCCATCTTTTTCTTTGAAGAAATCGTGTTCAGGATAGGTACGCGCAATGTCCCTTCTGATGACCTACAACATAATATTATGGTTAGTCGATTGTTTTAACTTAAATAAATAAAATAAATATGTAATCTAAATAAACTGTATGGTATCATTACTTTTTCACACGCTGATGTAGCTTTGATGTATTCTGGATATTGTTTTCTGATTGGTGAATCATTAGCGCCACATAACAATTGCCACACGATTCCTCGGAAATGGTGTGGCACTCCTTTTCTAACCAATTCTTTGAGGTATGCGTTTTTTTTCTTGTTGTAATTATCCCAGTCATTAACAACTTGTCCCCAAAGACCCCATACATCTTCTTCACCATCTTGACTTGAGCCTGTACCTAAATAGCAAAAATATTATTAAATTACGTAAATTATGATTAAAAACAGACCTAGAATTCTTCGGGATTGAACACGAATGTAAATAGAAATACTGTTTCTAAAATACTTTTTTCGACTGAACAACTTCGATCGTGCCATATTATTGTTTTTTCATAGATTTTTAGTAAAACAGTTAACAAACTACTAACGACTGATATATTGTATTGAGTAACTTAATATTAAAGATTTGTTTTTACTAGTCCGATCCCATTAAAAAAATAATAATAATAAGATGTGATAGATGAAAATTAATGTCAGCGTTGAGAATAATAGATTATATACATATAGACAATAATTGGTTTTATGTGTTGAATGAATAATAGAGATAAATAAAATAAGGAGAATAGCGGTAATTAAATAATTCATATTAATCAATGTTAATATAATTTAGTCGATTTAACAAACATTATATAAAATGAAATCTTTAAGTTAAATATAATGACTACTTATTTTAAATATATATTTTTTTTTAAGTTACTCAACTAAAGAACTTAACGTAAAAAATATTATTAAAAACTCCTAAATATTGTTGAAGAAACAAAAGTTGCAGCAGACACGCAATTTGGTTTATGTTTCAAACATTCTATAATTCACCAAATTTATCGTATAGCAGATAAGAAAAACATATTGCATTGATACTTTCTTTAACGTTTACCAAACGTTCGACCGCGACTGCCATGCAGGGGTCTTCTGTTCAAATTGAAACTCATTTTACCATCTAGCTGTCTATACTACTAGTCGACATTTGATATTAAAATGTAACTACCTACAGATTTAAGTTATTTTCCCAAAAAGTATTAATAAAAACTTGGAAGAATCCTCAATATTGCTTATTTTATAGTTTTCTGTACACATAAACAATTTGAAATTAATTTATGCGTATTTAAACTATTTTTCTACGAACCTATTATCACATAATTTTACGTCAGTATTGAGTTATAAATTATATTATACAATATTTAATAAACCCATCGAATTGGGAAAATACTATTAATAAATAAATATAATGTAAGGTAATCCTGGTACACTATTCTTAGAAATGGATCTCCTTTGCTCAGAATTAATTTCGTATACAATAATCTTTCATCTTATTTAAATTTAGCACATCAATTGATATTCTCGAAACCACCAGAACGAGTTTCCCTGTGTTTTACATCTATATCAACAACAGACCACAGACTAAATTAATATTACATTTTGGAAAATATATTCTTATAATATAAAATGTTGGGCTTTGTTATGACGTATGACTTTATGAGGTTGGCCAAAGACTTTAGGCTCAAATCTTTCATAAAGGCTCTCTATCGTTCTATTGTTCAGCCTATAATTTGAGACCCCATGCTGTTGTTAACGCTTGTCAGCTGGAAAGGGTTAAGCGAAGGTTTTTCCGATTTGCCAGCTACTTTCTGGGGATTGCTTGTCCTCTTCGCGATTTTAATCCTGTTACCATCTAACTTCGTCTAGTTACTTTAGCCGAGCGTCGACGGGTTTAGCTAGAGATTCTCCTACCTTACTTTCCCTATAATGACATTTAGAGTTCCCCAACGGTCCTCTCGCTCTACTGCTGTGTTTCACTTACCCTTCAGTTCCACCAACTGCATGAGCAATAAACTTCTAAGACATTTGGTGTTACATGCCAACACGCACTTCACTTTAAACTTTTTACATTTTTAATTGTACCCATAATTAAACAAATATGTATCTAGGTATGTTATATACTTATATATCACCATGTTACTAATATTGTATTGGTATCTTACCTTGTGTGTTTATCTAGGTACCTAATTGTACAAAAGGCTCAGCCCGTATAATTTATAATAAATAAATAAATAATACATTTTTTTGGGAATTATTTACGTTTTTTTAACTATTAATTGATACACGCAAGCCAAAAAGAAATAAGAAACAATTGCATTTTTATTTGATACTTAGATACAAATAAAGGTTTGCCATCCCTACCTAACCTATATGGTGGAGGTGAAATCTAAAAAGAAACTAATTATTAAGTCAACAGGTAATATTTTAACGTGGGTACAAATTACAATATTATAGTCTATAATACATATATATATTATTATGTAGGTTTTTATGGTATGTAAAGTAGGTATAAACCTTATTTATGTTAGTTATATATTAGTTTAAGTTGGAAATCATAATGCATTATGAACAAGAATGAAGAAACCAAACTTAAAAGCTGCAAATGCTTCAATGCCGACATTTAAGGGGATTTGATACCGTGATTTTCTGTCTTATTTGTCTAACACACGCGTGACATAAGATTTTAGACGTGTTTTTTTGCCAAGCATACTAATTGATCTAATAAAGCGATACGAATTCTGAAAACAGATTTTAATTTGTCAGTCACGTCTCTTTGCAATTGACTTTACCACATTTTTGATTTTTTCCCCTTAATTCCTAAAATAATTATATTAAAAAAGAGTAATTAATAAATCGTTTATTTCAATTTTCGGTGAAGTTATTAAATTAAAAAATCAAAAATGTTGAAAAGTTGATTTGAAGTTAACTTGACAACAAATTCAAATCTGTCTTTAGAATTCTTATCGCTTTGTTAGATCTATTGATATGTTTAGAAACATAACACGTCTAAAAACCTATATCACGCGTGTGTTTGACAAAGACAGAAAATCACGGTATCTATCGAATCCCCTTAACAATGTAAATTGAAAAACGTCACGGCATACGCTTGGGCGTGTCTGGGAAACGGGACTTACTACGATAAAGTGCAATATTACAGACAATATCAAAAATTGATCAGTATAGCCAGTATAGGTACTTCCAAACATTTTTTTAATTACCATTAATTATTATATTTTATTGATTATCATACAACATATTTTACGTAACACATTTAACTGTAAAATACATATTATTAATACCAATTATAGTATAGTATATTTATTTATGCATATTATATAAATTTATACTTCTTTCATTTCAATGCCCGAATGTGGTATCTCTTTAGGGATATCAAATGGCCAAACGTTGTGTGTTTTTTGAATACCGAACGGGTAAAAATGTCCAATCGTGCTGGACCGATTTTAACGTACAGTATTCGTAGGAAACGGCTATTAAATAACCGTAATATAATTATGTTCAATGAAATAATAAATTATGAATTATATTAATTATTTAATTTTTACAGTATATTTTAAATACATAATTTACGAAATAAAAATAAAAATGCAACCATAAATAGTATATTTTTATTATTTTTTTCATATAATTATATTCATTTAATTGGATCGATTATATAAATCATAATTATAAAGAGTTATCGGAGTAAATTCATTGGGAATCCAATTACTATTTTATAATTTGTTTACAATCATTGTCATTATTGCCAAAGATTACCGGAGAAGGATAAAAAGATACACCTACGTTTTTATCTACTGCAAGTAGTATATTATAATAATTATTTATTAGGTATAATAATAATAATATAATCATAATACAGTAATTTATATTGGTTTATTATATTATATTTAAGGTACTTACAAGCTAACAGTACACCTACCCATAGTAGATTACTCGAAATTGCTGTCAAATTATGGGTATTTTAATATTCTGAAATTGAATAGATGAATTATACATTCATAGAAGAAAGTATAATTTGTATTTTTATTATAGAAAATTAAAAAATCACATAATAATATAATATGCATCACGATTTTAAAGCATTAATTTTCCCCGTAATATATAGGTGATAACACAAATGTCACTTGTGTTTTGAATTATCAAAATACAGTAGATATATAAAAAAAATGTATAACTTAATAACTGTGAATAAAGCATTATGTAATCTGGTCATCTGCTAATGACAGACCAGTATTGTAAATTGAAGTGCAATAGTGCAAAATTGAAGGGCTATTATATTTAATTAGTTTAATTTAATTTTTACTATTATTGTCATCTGTTAATACTATTATTGTAATTTACCTTATTCTGGTAATAAAATAATTTTTTTTTAAATTTGTTAATAGGTAAAATTGATTGTTAACTTTTTTAAGATTAATTTCTCACTTAAATTAAATAACTTGGTAGGTATGTCGGTGTATTACATTTTTTAATTTTTTTAAATTAATGATCCCGATCAATTCAATATTTATTACTCTAAATAAATAAACAAACTTATGTAAATATTCCTAGGTAATTATATTTAATTTTAAAAAGAGTTGGTACCACCTACACATACACAGTTAATAAAATATATATGCAATACTCCCTTATTAAAACCATTGACAATGTATAAATAGTATTTTATGATGTGTTTAAAAATATAATTGATTATAGAAGGGACCTGGAGGTATCTAAATATATTAATGTAACGTAAAATACAAATTATTAAACGGTTTGATAGACCTAGTTTTAAAAAAGGTACTTTTTGATTCATATTCTAATACTATTATTTATTAACAAATAATATAATTTATCAACTCATAAAAGTGGAAGATTCGAGTAAAAATGTAAAACAAGTTATGATTACCTAGTACAATAGTAGTTAATTACCTAGTATATTATTACCTCTATACCTAAACTTGTAAATAACTTTAAAAATAATTTAGTTTTCTTAACATTATTACTTGAACAAATTTCTTCTAAACATACAACCAAAACATCCTTAAATGTTAAATTATATGTTCTCTAAAATTATTATTATTAAATTATCGTTACTTATATTTACGTACGTAAAATAGTCAGTTTGAACTAAAATGTGAAAAAAAATTCAAATTTTGATTCTGAAGTCCGGTTCACAGTCACGCGTATGGTATGCAACTGATCGTTGTAACGAACGCGAGTAACTATTGAGGTTGTATCCTAGCCTAACTCTGAACTCGTGTAAAATATAATGCATTAACACAATAATTTGTACTTACCAGACACGAGTGAGATTTGTGATGCATCGGAGCTTTTTCTGGAATGTGTGCTATTGTTAGATATGGAATTGAGCGATTTTGAATCCGACTCGATGAGCCTAGGGACGTAAAAAATTGTCATTTTACGCAACTTATGTTTTACACAATATTGATGACTTGACAGTATATTTTATTTATTTAAAATTTGTATTTTCAACTATTCCTAATACAAAATAACACGTTATTAAGTGATTCTAAAATGTTCGGTGGGTTCGATATCAACACACAACAATTTATAGTGATATAAAATATATATTAGGACAATAAAAGCTTATCGCAATATAATATTATCATCACCAGAGTTCAAAATATTGTAAATAATAATTGCACGTAAATTCAGATATTTGATCAATATACCATCCATAAAGCAATAGATAATATAATATAGTTTTGGATGTGTCAATATGTGGTTATAGAGTGATTTATATAACTAAGAATATTCATACTTTATTACTTATTTATTTTATAAGCATTTATAGTTTAGATGAGCAAAGTAGTGCAGCACGTCTATAATATTCCTAGGGGTATTCCCTATCGTTCCACATCTCTTATCTAAATTGTATACCTAGTTTAAATGCTTATAAGTATGTTTAATATTTTATATTTATACATTATGTGTATAATATAATATAATATAATATAATATAATATACATATATATATTTATTATTTATACGTCGATATTTCCGAAAACTCCTGCTTTAGAGTACTATGAAATATCATATTATTTTGCTGCCATAAAAAAAAATTAAAAAAATAAACTCCTTAAACAAAAATGTAGTTGGATTATGAGTTTTTTTTACATGTACGTATAATTATTATTCTGTCTATATTATTTTATCATGTTTTATTAAATAATAAATACGATTTTATAAACACAATATATATATATTATAAATGTATGCAGTAAGAATCAAAGAGACTCAGGTCAAGGATAATTGATAATTATTTTGTTATTTAACAAATTTGTTGATAAAAAGGTGTGCTAAGCTAGTGACAATGTTTCAATAACTAACAACTTTAACCTGATACATTTTCAAACTTCGACTTGGAAATTGGTAATAGTTTATGAGAAGCGAGATTCTATGATGGCTTTAGAATATATTATATAGACCTATATAAGTTTGATAACCTAACTTACTTCTAGTATAGTACTATTAGAAGTAAGAACTTACCGATTGGCCTCCTCGAGTTTCGCTAACAGCGCCAGTTCTTCGGTGGTTAGTGCCGGTTTTTCACAAGGATCGTCGTTGTCGTTATTGTTGTTGCTTATGAATTCTGTGGCCGTCTGTGACGATACCAACATATCAGCCGAATTAACTGGTGGGCTCATCTCAGTCGTCCAGGCCGTGAGGCCAAGACTTCGGAATACCGTCGGATGATGCGATCAACCGGATTTCCGGTGGTTGGATGGGTGGAAGACATTATCATTACGATCGGTTGAAATCTAAAATGACAGAAGTTCAATTGATTAATAAATAATAGGTAGTAAAATGAGTACGTATTATATTAATACACGAACACGCGATATCGGACAACACATTTGTGACTCGGGTTTAAGTCACGATAAAACCTAATCAGCAACCCTTAGATCATATATACAACGAATAGAGCCACTCAATGTCCCGCCTACAGAAAGAGCTGAAGCAAACATAATTGTAGGATCTGTGACATCTGCACATGCGCGACTGTCTATCATTATGTTATCCGATTAATTTACGAAGTACGAAATTTGAATTGATAATGTTTTAACCGGTAAAATTAAAATCTTCGCCAAAATAAATGATTCACGCGCATGCGCATATCACATTGGCCCTACTGTTATGTTAGCTTTACAGATTTTATGAATGGCTCTATCCATTGTATATGATCTAAGTAGCAACCGGTGTGCTTTGTACAATCTGTCCGGGATTTCCCAACGTTAAGTAATTATGCTCCCCCCAGTGTTCGATGAGTGAAAATCGAATAAATAATTAACAATTTTCTTCGGTTATATTGTGTTAAAACTATATTACTGTAGCTATCCAGGAAAAGTACATATTATAATAATATAATGTTGTTTAATGTTTCTATACGTTTCAGCTTTAAAGAAAAACTGATTAATTTTAGATTTATGAAATGTTGTGAGACACGTAGATTCAAGATAGGTATTATGAGATAAAGTATAATAATACGGATATCAATTCAGATCTGATTCATATGATCGAATCTTAAAAGCATTTAATTTTATAATGTTTTTATAACTAAAATCACAAAAAAATGTCTATAAATATGTTCATAAAAAGAATACAAAAAAGATAGAAACCTATAGTGGCTAATTCTAAAATTCATTAAATACGTTATGAATATATAGAATCTATATAGGTATTAGTTATGTAACATGAAAAGAAGAGGATACTTAACGCTTTTAAGTTATTTGAGCCGACATTTGTTTTAAATTTGAAACGGAGTAGATATTGAGAAAGCTATTAGGCTTACAATGTGTTTTTTTACGATTTTCTTTAGCTTGGTTAACACTTTTTGGGGTACTGAAACAGTTCTAATAGTTTCATGCAACATATTATGGCTATTATATTGGATGTTTATAAAAAAATAGTAATTCTTATAAAACGTTCTTTTTATTGTAAAAATAGAAGCACTTATTAAAATAATATACAATATTACAACCGATTCTAATAATATTACATTTTATGATTTCGGTTATTTTTAAGTACCCTGCACTATCCAGTATCCAACACAGAATAATTTTAGATTCTGAGGGGAACGACTGATATTGACTTTACAATGAAGCGTTTTTTTCTTGTGTCTTATTTTCAAGTGGGAAAGTGAATCTAGTTGGTACTTTAGAGAAGTCTAAATTGAAAATTTCCGGTAGTTTTCAAAAGCATTTAGAAAAAAACAAATCAAGAAAAATGAGAAGTATTATGAAAAACTAGTTTTTGACAAAATCTAAGTTGTTTTTTTGGTGAATAAGTTACTAAAAAAATAAAATAAGATAACCGTAGGTACTTGAAATTTTTACCAAATATTTAAATTAGTTTTTTATACATTTTATATGGGTATAATTTAAAAAAATGTTACACTTTTTATGTTTTTGGCCATTTATAGACAATTTTAATTTTTAGGTTTTTATTATAAAAATTGATAACATTTTTTCGCTGTATCCAACTTTTAAATTGTATCAAACTTTTAAACAACAAGCTTCCTCATAAGTTGTTATAATAGCATTTAAAATTTATATTTTGACAAAACTTATCAAAATTACAAAAATTTATAAATTATTTTGTAAGTAGTTACAAAATTACAAAATGTTAAACTTAAAGCAAGGTTTCTCTTAAGTAGGTAGTTCATACTGTAACTATAGAAAAACTAAAATCGAAACTATATTATTAGCACTAATTTTATTAAGTATATACTTAATAATATAGTATATTTGACCGTCGTTTTCGCTCAGAATATTGTTTTTCGTATAATATGTTAAATGTTTAATGATTTATACCACAGAATTCAAATTTAGGGGGACGAGGTGGCCGAGCGGTCTAAGGCGTCGGTTGCGGCGCTGCCGTTGCCGCTTCGATTCTCGGTCACTGGGCGGCATTTTTCTTCGGGCAAGTCACGGTGTCCGGAGAACAAGTGCCGCTATCCCCCACTCCGGGGCATGGCAGAAACCTACGGGTGCCCCACTAGAAATTCTGCCACAACACACACACGTGTACCAAAAAAACCAAAACCAAAAAACCAAACCAACTGTTCCACCCCCACTGTTCCACCCAAAAACAGGATAATAGGCTAATGACCATAGTTGTCGAAGCCTTCAACCCCCAATAAAAAAAAAAAAAATTCAAATTTAACACATCCATTTCAGTGACCCAGACGACATCTACTGTACAGCAGAGCAGACTCGCTGGCCTATCTTTTTTATTTTTAAAGTACCTAGCTCAAATATAATATAAAGAAACATATTTTGAAATCATTATCAGTAACAAATATTTATCATCATAGTACACTTAATAGCTCAACTGTAGTCATGAACTACAGCAACCTCTCTGTCAAGGTTGAGCTGGTCAAATACTCTTGCATATAGCCATATGCCTTCATAATATCCACTCGGCCACACCTCATCATTATAATCTTTGAAAGAATTGAAATCAATTATACTATCTTTACCATCCACTCGTAAGTCTAGTGTAATAACGTTGTTAACAGTTCTACAATTAAATACATTAAATCAAATACTTATACATATTTATTATTTATTCTATGAATATTGCAGAGGTTTAAATTCTAATTTAATTTATTATAGATTCTGAGCGAACAAGAAATGTATAGGTATTTGGTTTAACAATAATTATTTAATTTGTCTGTTATAATTTTTTCAAGTTTTTTGTTAGTATTTCGTTGGATGTTTTAATTTAGCATACTAATTTTCAATAAATGTAAAAGTTACTATCAGAAATAATACTTATAATTTATAAGTTATAACATAAACAAAATACATTGATGTACTTTAAACTGTATTTATACTTATATTTAATGTATAAATGTACAGTTTTATTTTTTATATAATTGTTCACAACTAACAGCAGTTGTTTACACTCAAATAATGTACAGGTAAAATACTTGTACGGTATAGATAATTGAATCGTTCTATAATAATAGTTAATGTAAATTTGTTCGCCTAAATAATAATTATTACTAATTGTATTCAACACGATGGCGTATAGTGCAGTAATGTATATTCTGTGTCAATAGATAGTAACTCAGTATAGGGACGTAAGTATCACAAGTGTATAATTATATAATCGGTGTAATAAGTAAATCTAAAACTTATATTATACAATATAATTTTTGCTTATTCGAGAATTTCACAAATTATATTTTCTATTAAAAAAAATGTACACATAATTTTGTAAAAATCAGCAACTTGGATTTAAATGTTATAGCTCTATAAGTCTTATTAGTTATTAAAATTAAATTAAAATGTACGTTATTAGTGATATTTAATACCTCGAAATTATAAATTACTATGCTAGGTATAGTTTAAACTTTATATTAGCACATATTTTACATATACTAATTTAGACAGTGTGTAGTATATATATGTAAATGTACGAAATATCTACTTTTTACATCGTACTTTTAAAACTTCGGTTTGTTTTTAATTTTTAATAAACAGTGTCTTCACTTGCAAGTATCATAATTTATTGAATCTATCGTGATATACCGATACTTAACAGAACTACAGGAGTACCTATCTACTTAAAAAAAAAATGTATTGATATTACTGTTATTTGTTAGTATTACATTCATCTCCATATTACACGTATTGAAATCTGAAGATAAAATCCATTAAAATAATGTAATGCATTATATATATTGTGTACTCTTCTCAAGTACTATAATACAATATTATACATTAATCTCTTTTATTCTCTATATTATTAATAATGTTTTGAATCTTATTTTTGTTCACATGGACTGATTCTTAAGTAGAATATATGTTTTAACCAATTGAAATAATTGTGTCTACACGGTTGTAAAGAATTACCATGTTTTAAATTCTTTCCATTATTCACCACGCGTTAAACATGACGTAATTTATGCCGCTAACCTGACCGACCTCGAAAACACTTTGCAACACCTGATCAAACTGAAAGCATACAATTTTCCGCCATACAAACGGACCTTTTAACGTTAATATGACAAAAAACTGCAGCTGATTAAATATAACATTGTTTTTTTTTTTTTTTTACTAACAATTTAATTTCAATAACCCATGATAGAAGTATAAGTTTTTTTTAACAGCTGAAAAATGTTATCAAAATATCTTTAATGAATACATTATACAACAATTGAGTAGGTCATCATTTAAGCAGATATAAAAATGCTGTTGAAAACGAGGGATTGCATTATGATTATAATTCATTTTTTTTAAAGTTAACTCAAACTATTTGATTATATATTTTGGATAATTTTTTTCTTACTATATATAAGTTGATGTTATATACACATTATATATTATATAACTTTGTACTGCAACACATTTTCACGAACCTTAATAAGTGTACAATATTTAAATCAAATGCATTAATGTACCTATAAACTATACATTTTTGTATTGTACCTACTCGTTATGTACACAAAAATGGAAGCTGTGGTGAAGGGTGGTTGAAAATAAAAAAATAAAAACAAATCATTGTGGAATCAAATCAATAGGTACATTAATCACTCCGCTAAAAATTTAAAATTAGTATTATTACAATAGGGAAATATGTTAACAGACTACACTATATACCTAATGTGCGCCTATATGAATGAAACAAAACGAGTGTCTGACATTAGGTACCTATCTGTATAATATTGTCCAGTTTTATTTTATTTTCATTACAATATTTTTATGTACACTTTTATATCCTAGTACCTACAACGACTATAATTAATTAGTCCGATAACATCATTATACAGCACATATTATTAATCCGGCCAGTTCAACAGTTTTAAAAATAGTTAGGTACCTACCTATAATATAATAATAGTATAGTATATATAAATATAAACCATAATGTGACTTTAAATGTTTAAGACATTCTGGTTAATGGTTGGAGAAATATTAATAATTCACACTGTTAAACTAAAATGTAGTGTTACCTGTAATGGTATTGTATACGGTCACTGTTCGTATTTATAGCTTTTTTTTTATTTAACTAGCGCTACGACTGTGGCACTCGCTTTTTATACGCCTATGCTATTATATACCATATGGATTTAAATTCTTAAGAGGACTCTGCACCCTCATGTGTTGTCTACGTCTTACAAATGTAAAACATTGGAAAAACTGTTTTTCGCGGGTAAGAACCACTCAGGCCAAGCTAAGCTAAGCAACCAATTTTTCACACTATTTACTGAGCAAGTGTTTTTATTTTTTCGATATCACTGATATCAGAACTTAAAATAATTTATTCAAGTTTGAAAAATGTTTAAACAAAAAGAACTTTTAGATTCTGAGCGGAGCGATGAATGTATTGATTTTGTAATGATGTGTGTTTTTTTATTTTTTTATTTTTGTGTTTGTCATCACCTTTTAGGACAAAAAAAATGCTTCGATATTCTTCAATAGTACCTTTTCTGATAGGAAAGTGAATCTGGTTGGTACTTTGGGAGATCAAAAGTCAAAATTTCTCAGTAGTTTTGAAAAGCGCCGTGAAAAACAAATGAAAAATTAAGGGAAAAACGGGCATTTTTACGGAAAACCAATTTTCGACAAAATCGATTTTGGTTTTTGGTATAACTCTAAAAGAAATGACAGTAGAGACATGACATTTAGACCGAATGTTTATATAACCATTTTCTACACACCATAACATTTTCAAAATATTCTGACTTATTTTAAGCTGTAAACGGACATTTACAGTTTCCAATTTTTTTAGTTTTTTTTTCTATAAATGTCAATAAAATTTTATTTGTTGGGTAAAAAATCTTGAAAATTTAATAGTAGGCTTCTAATATATAGTTTTAAAGGCAGATGAAAAATATTAACGATCCGTGTGACTTTTTTATTATAGGTAATCAAAGTTCAAATTTTGACAAAATACGTAAAAATGACGAAAATGTGCAATTTATTTTGAGTTAGAAATTCATAAAAAATTTTCTTTTTATATCTAATGTTTGAAAACGTAATACAAGATTCCTCATAAGTTTGCTTAATTTTATCAATAAATAAATGTTTATAAATAAATTTTTATGAGCATTTTAAGTTCAAATTTTTACAAGATTAGATATTCACTCGATTTCTCATGTAGTGATTTTTTTATTTTGTTTCAATTCAAAAACGAATAACTGTATGCATGAAAATTTCACTGAATGTGTATATTAGCATTTTCTATACACCATCTAATTTTGAATATATTTTGACTGTTTTTGAGTTTTTTATGGACCATTTCAATTTACAAATTTTTTAGTTTTTTTTCATATAAATACCAATTAATTTTTATTTGTTGGGCCAAAAATAATGAAAATTTAATATAAGGCTTCTGATGTATTGTTACAATAGCAATTGAAAAATATTAAAAATACATAGGCACATATTTTTTTATAAGCATTTAAAGTTCGAATTTTGACAAAATTCATCAAAATATCGAAAATTATCAATCATTGTAATTAAACAACTATAAAATGGTCAGTTTTTATAACTAAGGATTGAAAATTTAAAATAAAGATTCTAATAAATAGTACATACTGTAATCAAAAAATCTAAAAAATATTTAAACACAGTTATTTTTTACAGACATTTTAAGTTCAAATTTGGACGAAATTACATATTAAAATCAATTTTAACGAGTAAAAGTATATATTATAATATTTTTATAGCATCACTGATAATTTTAGGTTAATAATTAAATAATATGAATAATATTAATTCAACTTAGCAGCTTAAATCGTTTTTCGTATACAATGATATTATGTCATTAAATTCAAATTTAATACCATCCATTATACTGCAGTGATCTACTTGTAACCTACTGTACAGCAGAGCGACATCCACTTGACCCCCTTTTTTATATTAAATTTGTGATATCGTAAAACTAAAAACAACGTTGCACAGTAAATGTTTTCTCACTTATAGTGTAAAAATTTGGTTGTTAAGCTTGGACTACAACCTGAGTGGTTCTTACTCGCGGAAAACAGTTTTTGGTATGTTTTACAAGTGTAAAACGGAGACAACACATGCGTGTATAGCGTTCTCTTAAGTCAAAGAGAGTTAAACCATAAAATACGACAAAATATATTGTTCACTTGTTCATGTCTATTGCACACATTCTAAAAAATTTGACATCACACTCTCATTACATTTCTCGTTAGTAGAACAAATCATAAAAGTTTAAAGAAGATAAAAAGATATTAACTTAAAATACGTAATACAAAGAAAACGATCTTTTAAAATTAAGCGATAAAAATTTAAATTTAAATCATTAAAAAAAAATAATAGGAATAGCACTGTTTAAATTATTTAAAGAAATTTAACCAAATGTGAAGCATTAAAGTTGATTGTAGTATATGGAGCGTAATTTTTGTATGCTACATGTGTAGTGGCCGGAAACCACAAATCGATAAAAGCACTTTGAATAGGAAATTATTTTAATAATATTAAAAACGTATTAGTACCTTTTTTCTTCATACATACAACCAAAACGTATACATTTTGTCCGATATACCTATTGTATATTGAAAATTAAAGTATTACGAATGTGAGAGGAAAGATAATTTTTTTATGTTTGGTTGGGCATGAATGGTGAAAAAATGGTAATAGGATCGATATACAGTTGGACCAAATGAGGTCATTGTTGACCATTACTCTCTGGGGAATCTCATAAAAAACATTAGACACTATATAGTATATTGTATATATAGTATTCAACATTGAACATATTAATATTAATAATTTAAAGTCTAAAAACATACTAATTCATTTTTTGTTGTTGTTCAAAAAACGTAAAATAAAGTTATAGTGAAGTTTTTGATTATTTACTCTGGGAAAGTTAAAACGAGCGTTAGGTTAATTATAGTTTTATAATTAAAAGTAGAAGCGACACTTGAAAAAAATGATTATAAATAATAAGAATCCAATTAATAAAAGGTTTAGAGTTTTAGACTTTTGGTTTATATTATGTTATCATACACGGTTTGCAATAATTTAAAACTTAATACACCGATAAATTATATAATATATAACATTATTTTTCATATATTTTAATTTTAGTTTGTTATTAATTAAATACAAATGTAGATTTTGATAAGTGACAGAAAAACGAAGTCATAAAAGTGAAGACAAATTTGTAAAATGTTTTTAAAACATTTGTTATTTTTTAAAGATTACATATTGAGACACATCATTGACCAAAGTGCATAATATATTATAACATAAACTCTTGAAATAATGCCATATTGAATAATGAATTTATGTTTTATTGAAAGTCCAAATTAAACTTGATGACAGTAATGACTGCAGTTTCGGCAACTCTTCTTTCCAGTCAGCGTTATATAGCAATTCTTAAGACGTATAAAACCATTTAAAAATATTTTTTTTTATTGAACTATTCATAGGAAGATATTATGCATAATAATTTAATATTATATTAATACATGGGAGGCTGAAATACTTATCAGTTATCATAATGCGGGTATAATAAGTTACTGTGTATAATAATATAAGAAACATGAAAAGATTTTGCTATAATACAACCATTAATAATCATTACCATTTATTATAAGGGCAGTCGTCGATACTCGAGAATTACTACATTTCTACAAAATATAACAATTTCTAAATACAGAATAGACTGGTGCCAGCCACCCGGTCCGTATACCTATACAGTATACGTGCTTGTGTTATCATGCCTATACCAATGTATTATTATGGTTATAAATTATAATATTATATTATAAATATATATTTATCTAACATAATATTATTTCGGTATTAGTCATTCGGCTCATTTTATTCCCCCGCTCTCTTCGCAGTTTATGAATTTAATTCTAAAGTGTTATAAGATGATTCAAATTCTGTTTGTTGGATTCTAAACGAAAAATCATTAAACTTAGGTTGCTATCATGCAGGAAAATCCGGGCTTTAATAGTTTTTAAATATCAGTGGCCACTGTTTATTTAACATTATAGCATAATTATTTATAAAATTATAACACAGTTAAGAGGACGTCGTATTTTACAATTTAAAGGTAAGATTATTATCTAGGGCATTAAAATGCTTATTGTTATATTTTAATTTTAAAGTGAGTTATGGATATTTTAAGATGTACAAACAATTTACAATTGAATTTTCAAATACTCATAAATAGCTTTAAAATTAAAATATAATAAAAAGTCTATTAGATGCTCTGGATTTTACTTTCAAATGTTTTAAGAGGTTAATTCACTAAAGTTTTTAACTAACGGAGCTAAACGAGATCTGCTTAAAATTTGCAATGTCGTATATGTGTAAGATGGAGACAACACAATTTTCGGGTGCGACGTTTTCTTAATATTTTCAACTGTATTGTTATCGACAATTTCATCACTTATCAAGTTATTAGTTGGCTTATGTTATCCGTTTTGTACAGTACAAAAATTATTACTAGGGCTCGAATTTCAATGCATTTACATCTTTTATTGGAAAATATTACACACACGATGCTTTCCAATGTACAGATGTGTTTCAACGTTTCAAGTACTACGAATTTTTTTCGGAGCATTTTTTGTGGATTTCACAGTTTTTGGGAAATTTTTTTAATTTTTAGAAAAATGTTTACCTTTTCTCACATGATGACTAAAAAAATGTATTTCATTGAAATATAAACATAAAACATAGTACTACGTAATATAAATAATTTTCATTAAGAACTATAATAAAATATCAGGTAATCTTATTTTAAATAAGCCAAGGCTGAAATTTATCTTTATGTCACACCAACCTATAGGCTGATTTTATATATTTTTAGTGCATTTAAATCCGAACTCTAATGGTTACATTAAGTAGCGAGCGCTGACGACAATAATATAGTAAAATACCAGTCGAAAAATTTTGTTACCGGTAGTCGACAAAGTTCATTTAAAGCCCCCCTAAAAATAAACCCTAGGATCGCCCATGTACGTACCTAATAAAATCGATATTAGATACATTCTGTTAACGATCATAATAATGTTCGTATGTAATATTTGAGTTTCGTGGTGTTGGATATAAATGATATAATATTATAACAAGTATTAATTATTTAATAATAAATAACAAATTAAAAAGATAAGTTTATCTTTTATAAAGGATTTAATGACAATAATGAACATGGGAGTTACATTACATTTAACAGACGCAAAATGTATATTGTATAGTGCATAACGTAAATGTTTCGAATTATAGAAACATGTTCATTTTTAATATTATTAAATAACCAAGTTGCATAATATGATAAAACATAACATATTTTAAATTAATTTCCATAGGAACTAGTTTTAATTTTTTAAACATTATTTCTTGTTTATAAAATAATTGTATTTAAGATACAATTGGATGAGAAAAAATAAATTAATCTGCTTTTATACTTATCGAGTTTCTACCGTTCTAGACATTTTTAAATGTTAGAAAAAATAAAATTACAATAAATTTTAACAATATTTATAAGCATTATTTTTAGATATTAAATTAAAAAATTGCCTTTGTATCATAGAGAATACCCGTGGGTTAAGTATAATATTAACCATGATGTGAAAATACAATGTATACTCATACGCGTAGGCAACACGTGGGATGGATCTGTAGGAATCACTAATTAGAATAACAAATCAAATCCTACAGGCTTGGTACGATACATGTCTGACTATGGAAGTATCGAGTACAAATCCAATATAAAATGTACAATAAATTTAAAGATTTAAATAGTCATACAAGTTGATACATTTTTAAATTGTACGATATTATAAAGATTATTATTAAAATATCATATATAAATGATTCAAACTAGATACCTATGCCACGATACAAAAACTAGTAAAAAAAATAGAAATATAAAGTAATTACAAATTATTAACTATGTATTTGTTTAAAAAACACCACGTATTAAAACATAATATATTACATTTATAACGAATTTTATGAATACAATCTTAAAACAGAGTGGTACTGCTTTTAATATATTATGCATAATGACTTAAATAAAGAGTACAAAAAAGAGTTTATTTATAAAACATTAGTTTTTGAAAAATCGATTTTTTTTTGTACCTGATAACTCAAAATAGAAAACCAAAGATTGTACTAGACATTTTCATAAAGTATTAATAATAGCATTTTAGAAACATATGGTTAGAAGTTTTCGAGCCTTCGAGGTACTGTTTTTTTTCGATGTACGCTGATATAACTTTTGTTTATAGTTAAAAAGCTTAAAACGTAATACAAGATTCTCTTGAAGTTGTTTATAGAGCAATTAAAACTTTTTGAAAATAAATAGACAGATTTTTTTTAGACATTTAAAATTTAATTTTGTCGTTTTTAAATATTAATCGTAGACTTGAAACTTTTCGCCAATACGCGTATATTATTTACTATACACAAACAATTACAGGTTCAAAATACTGAGAATAGGTGAATAGGTACCAACCTCAAAAATTAGTACTTAGTATTAAGAATATAATATAACTTTTAGAAAATAATATGGGGAGGAAGGGGTTTAGTCCCATTAAAAACATTGGGCTACTTGCGACTATGGTATTGACTTATAGGTATAATAGCAATAATATATGACGATATAATAATAAAATAATTAATTCTGTACCTAATATTATAATAATGCGTTTCTTTTTCTTCAAAATTTAGTTCAACCGACCATAGGGAAATCATTAACTAAAAAAATATAAATATTTTATAAAAGGATAATTTATTATAATAATAGACTGACGTATACCGTTTTATGATTTAAACATCTACTTTCGGCTCATCGAAGTAGCAACTAGGTCCAATTTTCTGCTAGAAACTATCCTCAAGTTTGAAAATTAAAGCATTTTTTCTGCACCGAAATGTAATGACGGAAAAAAAACACATAAATGTAAAACCAATGACCAACACATTTATCACGTCTCTCAGATATACAAGGGTAGTTTTCATTAAAAAAAAATTTATTTATACACCCTATTTAACAAAAAACATTACATTTTGATGGGAGAAAAGAATTTAATTGTTATATGGAAGAAATAATATAATATTTTTGATATACCATATGGTTATGTTAACAAAGAACATTATAACCAAATTATATTAACATAAAACAGGTACACCGACGAGGAATGAAATTACATCACGGATTCATGCAATAATACGTAGCATATAGTGGGTAGTATACAAAACAGTTTTCTTTTGTGCTTATATATTACATTGATAAGAATTATATAATGAAATGTTGTTCTTACACTGTATAGTGTATAGTATTGAACAATTATTTAATATATATATCATAGGCGGTATTATTAAAAGTATAAAAGATTTTCAAATACACAAATTTAAAAATAATCCAAAAGATTGGTATAGTAAGTTAACGTTTGTAAATTAAAAAGTTGTAAACTATATATTCTATTCTATTATAATACGATAATAGGTATAATTAGTATATTACAGATATGTATGATTGCCTTTTGGAGTTTTTGGTAGCTAAGATGAAGGAATTTGGGTTCCATAACGATTTTATTAATATACATTAAAAATAATTTAGGAAATTCATTGTTATACAAATATTATAACACAGAAACACAGAGATCTAATGGAAGAACAATGTGTAACACGAATTCGTATCATACACGGAACTGGGGACAAAGCGCGAAACGCAACATCCAAAACGTCAGTATAAATAGAGATTTTTTTATTTAAAACAATTAACATTTTGATATTATCTTTGATTAAAATGCAAAAAAGTTAAACGTATTTCATAATTTGTAAGCGATTTTTAATTTAATTATCTTTGTTATGAACCAAAACAAAAAAATATATTTATTACAAAAAGTAGGCCTGTTTTAATGCTAATGATGCAATCAATTTGAAATACATTCGGTTCAATGGTTTTTAGCTATTTTATAACATTAAATGCGTAAATTATGTCCATGACCAGTTATAATACCAAAAGCATTTTCCAACGTTAATAAAATGATTTGAAAACTGATCGCAACTTGCTGGTTAAATAGTCCTTGAAATTCAATTTTGTGTAAAAAGGGGGGAAATTCTATAGAATCCTTGAACTATATAATGGTACCTATAGTCAAATTATCTATTACCTTGTATATTTCCGTAGATTTATTTGGGAATATACACTACACTAGAAATAGTATACCTAGGTAATGATACTAAACAACGATTTTTTTTTTAAGCATAACTTATGGAATAATTACGAAAATGTTCATTTTATTATAGACAATTTTTGGTTAAGACAAACATTTAATTTAATTGAATGTTTAATAATATTATGTGCCTATAGTGTACAATATAGGTAATACATGTGTTAATAATAATTAAATTAGGTGTCTATGATGTATCATTACGATGTTAGACATATATAATATATAATAAATCTAAATGTTGCTGTTTTTATTATAATTTTTTTACTCAAATAGTTATAGGTATTATACATACAAAACGTTATATATTTATAAAGCATAATGTTTTGTAGACTAATATATTATATATTTATATATTACATAATAATTATTCTGTAAGTTAATATAAATTTTTTTCAAATTATTATAAAAATATGTAGAACATAAAACAATGAAAAATTATTACTCTCAAAATAACGCTAATGATAATTATTAATTTGTCCTACGTGCAAAGAAAAATAATGTACAGTTCATATATACCTACATTATCTTCAACCGTTATGAATTCGTTTTTCACCAATTAACCAACCAAGCACCGTTAGGATGGACAAAGATAGTTAGTAATAAGAAATTAAGAAATAACTAATAACTTTGTATGCTACATGAACACAGTTATTATGGTTCTTATTGAATGTTATTAATTTAATAAGTATATTATTAAATAGAAAAATATTTTATGATTACTTTAAAATTATATACACGTCATTTTACACAGTCAAGTGTTTTACATTTTATTTATAACTTATTAATTATTACTGATCATTATTTTTACGTAAAAATAAATCTACAAACTCAATATGAAACGTAACTCTTATGAAAAAATTCATTTTTTTAGCAGAATGAATTCAAATTTAAAATGTTATAACTCATATTAAGTTAGCTTGGTTAGAGTTCTGATAAATTACCAATATGTTATATTTTTGGTTATAAAACGTTGGATAAATAAATATTTAATTATACTTATGATTTAATTTGTATACTCAAAATCGTTAAAATTTACCATAATAGTTAAGAAGTAAAATCATCAGTCACGAACAATAGTTGAGTAGGAATATTTCGTTTAAGGTTGAATTATATTTAACGAAGTTTTAAACAAGTAATCGAAACACAACACCGTGTTGGGCAAAAAAATACATACACAATAATAATAAAAAAATAACTACACTAAACGAGCGAGGACATGGTCCGTTCAATGACCGGCGATGACTGCGAAGTACGAGACTACTAACTATATTGCCGTAGTTGCGGCGGTGTGTCAGTTCAGTTGAACCTCCAGAAGCGCATATGTACACGTTATGTTCAGTAAATGTCCTATTTATTACACCTACGTAGGTGCGTACTAATATTTTAAACATATCTAGTAGATAAATTAAAACGTTTGAAATATTATTAAAATGACAAAAATTGAATCTAATTTCAAATATTGATTATTTGTTTTATTAATTAAAAACTCCAAAATTAAAAGTATCCAATAAATTATTTTATTATTATTAATTAGTACCTGCATTTAAACAGGAAATATTTTGTTTAAAAAAGTTTTGATATTTGACAAAAGCTAAAAAATGTCGGTTACGTAAGACGTTGAATGTCTACTATATATATTGATATTATATTGGAGATCACTGTGTGACGAATGACAAGTGAATTAAAATATTTTGATATACCCAGGCACTCAGCTGTTGACTGTTGTTATAGCTGTTTTGGCGAATTGGAAGGAAATCGTGTGCTAATATTAAAGACCACTTCTCTCCCTTTCACTTTCCCTTTTGTTAAATTAATGATATACACTTTGAAAAGTACCTATAAATTGTTTGGCCCACACAAACAAATTTACACATATCATGTTAGTTGTTTTAGATATAGATTTTCATACCCTACAAAACACAATAACTAATGCTTGACATTTGAAACAATAAAACGTATAAATGTGATATAGAAATAAAATACGTAATTATCATTATATTTAGTCCATCATATTCATATAATTCATAAAAAGAATCTATAATTTAAAGGAAAATTATAATACAAAAAAGAAAGTTGTTAATATTTAATAAAAAAAAGGGGGGTCAAGCGGATGTCGCTCTGCTGTACAGTAGGTTACGGTAGGTTACAAGTAGATCACTGCAGTATAATGGATGGTATTAAATTTGAATTTAATGACATAATATCATTGTATACGAAAAACGATTCTGAGTGGAGACGGTATGTCAATCTAGGATATTTTAAATTATATTGATATTGTTATTTTACGGAAGCTGCTGCCTGCTAAGTTGAATTAATATTATTCATATTATTTAATTATTAACCTAAAATTATCAGTGATGCTATAAAAATATAATAATGTATACTTTTACTCGTTAAAATTGATTTTAATATGTAATTTCGTCCAAATTTGAACTTAAAATGTCTGCAAAAAATTACTGTGTTTATATATTTTTTAGATTTTTTGTTTACAATATGTACCTACTATTTATTAGAATATTTATTTAAAATTTTCAATCTTTCGTTATAAAAACTGACCATTTTATAATTGTTTGATTACAATGATTGATAATTTTCGATATTTTGATGAATTTTGTCAAAATTCGAACTTTAAATACTTATAAAAAAATATGTGCCTATGTATTTTTAATATTTTTCAATTGCTATTGTAACAATATATCAGGAGGAGCATTCTATTACATTTTCATTATTTTTGCCCAAAAAATAAAAATTTATTGGTATTTATATAAAAAAAACTAAAAAAATTGAAAATTGAATTGGTCCATAAAAAGCTCAAAAACAGTCAAAATATATTCAAAATTAGATGGTGTATAGAAAATGCTAATATACACATCCAGTGAAATTTTCATGCATACAGTTATTCGTTTTTGAATTGCAACAAAATAAAAAAATCACTACATGAGAAATCAAGTGAATATCTAATCTTGTAAAAATTTGAACTTAAAATGCTCATAAAAATTTATTTTGACTTGCTTATAAACATTTATTTATTGATAAAATTAAGCAAACTTATGAGGAATCTTGTATTACGTTTTCAAACATTAGATATAAAAAGAAAATTTTTTATGAATTTCTAACTCAAAATAAATTGCACATTTTTACGTATTTTGTCAAAATTTGAACTTTGATTACCTATAAAAAAAAATTGTGACTACGGATTTTTAATATTTTTCATCTGCCTTTGAAACTATATATTAGAAGCTTACTATTAAATTTTCAAGATTTTTTACCCAACAAATAAAATTTTATTGACATTTATAGAAAAAAAAACTAAAAAAATTGGAAACTGTAAATGTCCGTTTACAGCTCAAAATAAGTCAGAATATTTTGAAAATGTTATGGTGTGTAGAAAATGGTTATATAAACATTCGGTCAAAATGTCATGTCTCTACTGTCATTTCTTTTAGAGTTATACCAAAAACCAAAATCGATTTTGTCAAAAATTGGTTTTCCGTAAAAATGCCCGTTTTTCCCTTAATTTTTCATTTGTTTTTCACGGCGCTTTTCAAAACTACTGAGAAATTTTGACTTTTGATCCCCCAAAGTACCAACTAGATTCACTTTCCTATCAGAAAAGGTACTATTGAAGAAAATTGAAGCATTTTTTCTGTCCCAAAAGATGATGACAAACACAAAAATAATAAAAAAAAAAAACACACATCATTTTAAAATCATCGCTACGCTCAGAAAATAAAACAGTTGTATAATTAGGTAAAAATAATGATGGTTTAAACTTTAAATTTTAAATGGGAACTATTATTAATTCATTATATGCACATAGTGACGTGAAGGAAATTTTCCACTTTTTAAAAACACAAGTTTAGAAAGATCCACTATATTTGATGAGTTATTACTTATGAGTCATAAGTTATGACATTAATGATATCTAGTGTTCTTTAGAAATTTCATATTCCTATGGGTTAGGGTTTTATAGAACATTTTTTTTTCATTTCTTCTGTACACAATTTGGGTTGCATGATCAAGTATGCCATACATTTTATGAGTGCCTAATTAAAAGATAAATATAACATAAATATGTATATATCTATAATTGTAATTTGTTGGCTCTGGTAAAGATTTAAATGTATGTACAATTTTAGCATCTCTAAAAGATATATTATATTTCCATTCATGTTGAAACTGGTGCCAAATAATTTGATGGCCCTATCACACCTCTATGATGATAGGCACAGCACTGCAAGTATGCATTAGTTGTACAATAATGCGTGTTTTTAAAGGCATTAAAATCTTATATACGTCATTGAATAGATACTGCTTATGATAACCTATATTATAATAGATCTGAAGTAAAAACCTATATAGTATAATATGTTATAAAATAATTTTATTTATGTTAAGTATTATTGCATTAAATTGCTATTGTTATTAAGTACTGAATTATAAATGCATGACATTATCATGTCAATCTGACACCTAGGTATGAATCAAAGAATAATTCGCTTATAATACTAAATAAGTAAAATAACTGTATCAGTTGTTAATTTGTAAGTATTTTTAGGTTAGGCTATTCATTTACCAAGTAATGATCTTGATGAGTAGGTATTTAATATTTTAATGCATCAAATATTTTTTCCTAGGTAATTGATAAACTGTCAATTTTGATTAAGTGTATGGTTATTTCCCAATTAATTAGATTACATTAGACACTTATCAAAGAACAATCTTCCTACCTTAACTTTTATTTTATGTTTTTATATTATTTTTAAATAATGAAAACAAAAAAAATGAATATTTTTTATTTGTATAAATGAATGATCAGACTTAATAATATTTTTATATTTATAATTATTTTAATAAGGTGTTAATGAATTATAATTTATAAATTACAGCTGAGATAACTCAGAAACTTCATTGTGCCTTTTATAAGGGTTTACGTTATAATTGAGGCATCTACATAACTCAAAAAATACATAATTTAAATACATTTTTATCCCGTATTACATTTGAGTTATTGAGACTCGACTGCATAATTTTAATGATTAAAGTCAGTGGTCGGGAGAAGCGCGCTGATTGTGGTGATTAATGTAGCATCACTAAAATATACCTAATGTGGCAAAATACTATAGCGCACTATTGATTTACGGTTTGCATAGCAAAAACTATCATTTTGTCGCTATCTAGGTACTTATTTAGTGATGTTAAAATATTATAACTATTATTTATTTATTTATATAATAATAATGATAAGTGTATAAGTAAATTTTTTGGGCTTAATCTAGAATTAACTTACGTTGTCAAATCTTGTCCAGTGACTATATTATGTAAAATCAGTAGAAACTACAAATCAAAAAATGTTCAATAAGAAAATTTTAAAAATGTAGCAGTGTTGCACTCTACATTTAAAAAAAGGTAGCTTAGGAAGCTACTTTTTTGGGGAGTAGCCGTAGAGCACGGTTATCTACTACTACTAGTAAATAACCTTTCTGTAGAGTTTGCGAGGTTTCAAAATACCAGTTTTATTGATGAGTTCAATTTATAGCAGCGTTAACATTTTTATCCTAGCTTAGTTTACTTTTTAGCGTAAGGATAATATGTGATATTCTTCATAGTTACCTACTTGTTTTTTATTCCCTGCCACCAAAGAACTGGTTTTTTGATCACAAATTGTATATACCTAGGTACTTGCCGTAACAAAACTTAAAAAAATGTAAATAATAACAATAGTCATATTGTTTACAAATTAATAGTAGCATAGTTAATAATTAATTTTTTATCGATATGTTTTTTATAAAAATTAAAAATGAAAGGCTAGCATTAAATATTTTAGTGAATGCATTAATTTCTAACATATTTTCTAACAAGTTAGTAACGTAATTTATATACTTGAAACCATAAGGCATAAACACAACATAGCCACAAGCTGACAACATACTGACATAATAATAATAAAATATAATATAATTTCAAATATTATAGGTAGGTACATGCTCTTATTTGATTACTAGATCACATACTAAACTTACCTATACCTATGTATCCTATGACTATCAAGAAACAGATTTTTATCGACCATGAATATTGAATTTTTAGAATAAAGAGGCCTAGAGGCCAGTCAATAATAAATAAGTATCTTTATTTTTACATATTGAAACCCTACATAATATATAATTTATCTATCTGATTGTTAATTTTTTTTGGATGTTAGAATATCAGTACCTGTTATAATTGTATGAATCACATTACACATAACCTATCACCATACTTTGGAAATGTTGACTGTTGTTTGTTGTTACAATCAATTTGCATTACTCACATATCATAAAATAATTGATATTTTATGACTAATTTTTATCTCATGATATTGCATCAATGTTTTTTTAGTAAGATCAGTTTATACATTGGCAGGGCTACACCTTTTTTTTTGTCTTAAGTATATTGTTCATACAGAATATATGGCCATTGACCAACATTAACAATTTATTTACATGACATTGAATGGAATATTTTATAATTGTTAATTTAGGATAATGAAGATAAGGCTAGTTGTCATCAATGACATAATTACTATTTAAATAAAATACACCAGCAATCATAATAATTAAAGATATTTTCTGAAAAAACAAGAATAAAATGATGTGTGTGTGTCAAGTAGAATATAAAAGCAAATTAAATTTACAGATAAACATAAATAAATAAACTCTATTTACACTTAACAGACAATCACTAATCAAATTTAAAATAGTAAAATTAAATAAATTTAAATTTTATCAACAATCTGAGTTTGATAGTAGTTATAAACAATTTTAACTTTATACTCATTGGGTATATACAAATATCGAGATAAATAAAGAATCAATTCTGAGTCAATAGCTTCAATTAATTTTCAACGGAGTTATATATGTACGATGTTCCTAGGTACTTACCAATAATTGTAATTAGTTGACCCAACTGCGATTAGAATATTCCGAGACACGTCACAATCGAACACATCAGTGAATTGAATAATATTGCAATTTATATCCAAGTCTGAGAAACTCGGATAAGCTTAATTATTATTCTTAATACTAATAAATAATGATTAATTACGATTATACTATTTTAGATTAAATAAAAAAAGAGTAGTAAAAAAAATTATATTTATTGAACTGCTTATCGATGTATATAAATGATATTATAGTTTTTATCAAAATAATAATTATTGAACTTTCTAATTTCGCATAATTTCAGACCGATTTGAAACGTTTTGCATCAGCTCAAAACGTTTTACAGTGTATTGATTCAAATTTGGTCATAGTAACGTCCTAATAACCTTATGCGATGAGTAAATTCCACAAAACGAAATTATAATATTAATTATTGAAATGTGTTATATTTTTCAAAAAATCATAAATCAAATACTATTAAGATCTATTTCAAAATAAATCTAAATTACATATTAGGAGTTGAAAACAATCAGAACATGATAATCGGTTGATATTCAGCTAACAAAATATTATTTTACGTTTCACCAATTTTCTCGGTATAATTGCCAAAGAGAATAAAAACAAGATCAGCTGAGAGTTTTGTTTATGTTGTGCCTATATTACCATTATTATAAACCTGGTCATTGGTACTGGTGTTGGACCAGAGTACCAGACCGTGGGGTTAGTTTTCGGCCGCCTTCGGTAATCGGTATTGTGATTAAAATTTCGTCCGCTCCGTCACCGTTGTTTATACGTTTGTTAGCTGCTTTTCACCCCGTGTTAACCGTAAATCGTAATTCTACCCGCTACTCGAAATATATTTATGTTTAGGTGTTTTTACAATAAAAGGCGCGAACAACGTCTGTAATTCCGGCCATTTATCTCTACGTTCACTCACAAAATTACGGTGTTTTGACTGTTCAGTTATTCGTTGGCGTCGCAACAACGTAACGGAAAACCGGAGTTTTCGAACAGAAAAATGAGCGAAGAAGAACAACTTCCGACCGGATGGGAGAAGCGAGTGAGCCGGTCTACCGGTATGTTTACATGATATTATTGTGGAATTATTTTCTGTATCTGGCCATGATGGAATTTAGTAATACCAAAATGTTACCGTGACTTTATTTAAGTCCTTGTTGCGTAAGATTTAGGCAGTATCAAACAATTATATGGCCGTTTAGATGTTTGGCCTATGAGTTTTTGTTTTTAAATTCTATGTTAAATAGAATTGCGTTTTTTTTTCGGCATAAACGTGTATTATCTCAGTTTACCCTGCTTTTTATTTTTAGCTATTATTTTCAATTTTCATATTTCGTTAACACTTAATTATTTGTAAAAATTCAAATTGCTTTGAAATATGATAGATAATAGATAGGTATTTATAATTAATATTTTATGGTCGATAACACGTCATGTCTCATACATATCATATTAGGTATATGAGTAGTAATGACTAAAGTCTACCTTGACCTTTCTATAATTTTAATGTCATATTTCCATAATATGATGAATATAGGTAATAATTTATCTGTGTCATCTAAAAGAGAGAAAATTGTAACTAGGTAGGAATTCAACCACTAATGCACTAAACAACCTTAAAATGTACTAACATATGCATTACAATCTTTTTAAAATTTACTTATGTTAAAAATATGAGAAGTAACTATCTAGGTTTATTGAAAATTCATAGGTACCAAAAAAATTTGTCATCAACTATATTTCTGATTTTCTGTCACAAGCGGTAATGTAAATATTTATCTGGGACAATGTCAGAAACATATGTTTCCGACTAATGTTTCTGGCTCTGGACTGGGCTTAAGATAACATCCTTCAGTCATCTTTGAGTATAACATCTGTATGCCTACTGTGTAGTCGAGCCATGCTCATGCTCAGTGGTCAGTTACCTGAGTTTCTTCTTATGTTAAATATCAGTAAGAATGTTTAACACTGTTTAACATGCAGAGAAAGGAATCAGACTTAAAGAAAGAAAATATATAGTAATCACTTAAAATTAAGTAATTTTTAAAACTATAACCTATGTCACTATAAAGACAGTTTTTTAATTTATTAAAGTAGTTTTAGAAGAATATGTACCTATAAATATACGTAATAAACAGTTATAAATATACCTACAATTGGATTCATTTTATTATAACTTTTCAGGTCAAACTTATTATTTAAACTTATTAACTAAGGAAAGCCAATGGTCTGTACCAACAAAACCAGCATCTGAAAATACAGGCTCAACAAATGCTGGTCCTGAACAAGTACAATGTAGTCATTTATTGGTTAAACATGACAAATCACGCCGACCCTCATCGTGGCGAGAAGAACGTATTACTAGATCAAAATCTGAAGCAATTGACATCATAAAATGTAAATATATCTGCATTTAATTAACTATTATATGATGATTTTTAATGAAATTTAAATTATATATTTACAGCTTATCGCGAACAAATTGTTTCCGGCAAAGCATCATTCGCTGAACTTGCCCAGAAATATTCTGATTGTAGTTCGGCAAAACGTGGTGGTGATTTGGGACCATTTACTAGAGGAACAATGCAAAAGCCATTCGAAGATGCATCATTTGCATTAAAAATTGGAGAGCTCAGTGAACCTATCCATACTGATTCTGGTGTACACATAATTTTACGTACAGCTTAGATCACAAATAACTGTTTTCTTTTATGATTCAAACTTTTGCCTTTTCTAATTTATTGTTTATTTCTGAGACACAATAATAATATGTATTGGTTGCCTTATTTAATACTGATTGCCATTTATAAATATTTTGTTTTGTATTTTCTATTTTCAACTGCAATAATTGTTTCTCAAATGACAGTAATATTATAATACAAATTACAAACAAAAATGTAGAACATTTATAGTAACAAAACCAGTTCTGAAATATTATGCTGCTTATATATTTTTATATTTTTTTTTGTTTCTAGCAAATTATTGTGATATTTAAAATTCTTTCTCATCCACAATGTTCGGTTCATAATCATTTATATTCCTATTTGATAAATATTTCATATTTTACTCACATTTTCTTTGTCCATAATATAAACCAATTGTTATTATTAAAATTAAATTAAACTGTAATACATTTTTATATTACAGTTTTTAGGTTTCTATAATACATTTTAAATATGTTATATGGCCTTTGTATACTTTTGGCTACCTATCGTCAGTCGTGACCGCCATAGTTATAATTGCTAATTTTATCAAAATATTATTTCATCTTATTTTGGCATACTCGTGGAATTATCATTGTTTTAAATATATTGTTTTGACATTAAATTAATTAACTCTTCTATCATTGTTTTTTCACATCTACTATGTTTTATATAGCCAATATTAACAATACATTATATTTTATACTCTGTTCAAAATTATACAAGTCCCATTACAAGTCAAATTATATAAGACGACAACTGCTTTCCAATGAAAGCTTGAACAAAGCTATGCTCCTCCTGCACACAAGTTGGTCGTTTGGTACTGATCTCATTTTGAATACTCAATAGATGCCTCTACCGTTTTAGTAATGTTAATTTGATGAATATTATGATTTTTATGACATACTTAAAATTATATATAACTTATATTAATTAATTTAAGACTCACAAATTACAAATAAAAGCCAGAAAGTTATTAATAAAATAATTTGTCTAATTATGAATCTATATAATATAGGTAATACCATTCTTATAATTATCCAAATGAATTTGTGTTGTAAATGGAGAACCTATTTGTGATGTAATATCTTCATTGTTAATTTTAAAGTTGTTTATTTAATCGTTCAAAGTTATTGAGATAAATTATTAAAAATGATGGCTATGTCAAAGTTTTTCTCTATTTATAATGCAATTTGGATATCTGTTCTATTTAAAACATCAATAAAGTAAATTGTGTTGGCAAATTATTCATATGATTTCATAGTTACTCAATAATGGTACTAATAAAGTGTAATATATTAATGTATTTTGATAAATTAATGACTAATAAGTTGTTATTCAAGATAGTTAGGTTATTTTTACATCAATTTAAAGTATCAAAAGTGTATAGTCAACTCACCATTTTTTTTATAAAAGTAAAGTTGAAATTTTAAAGAAATTGAATATTTACATGTTATTTTTAGTTGTAGACATATCTTCTCATTTTCATCTGAACTTATGTATTAGGAGTAGCGACTGCTATCCCTTTTATTGAATGTATATAGGCAGGCGGGTACCTAAGTATGTTTTGATAATACATTTATAAATTAGTACAATCAAGTATAATCAAGTAGAATATATTGAACAGTCTAAATTGTTTAAGCAGTAGAATTAACATAGGTACCTACATGGCTACATAACTATAGAAATAATAAAACCGTGTTTCTGGGTTTTTAATAACTATCCATTTTATAGTGTGATAAATGTACAATATTATAAATCTCATAAACTTCCAGATTATTTTATGTCTAGGAAGCATTTTACTCTCTAATGTAGGTACAAACATGATTGCATTTTCTACTAGAAACCATCCTTGATTTTGATTATTGAAACATTTTTACTGCTACAAGGTGGAGTCAGACTAATAAAAATGTATAACCAATTATTTTATATATTCATCTCTCTGTTCTGTATCAAAATTGTATTTTGACATAGAAAGATGTTATACGTTCATACCAAATGTTTGACACACATTTGAGAATTTATATAGGTACATTTTATATATTATATTATTATTTGATAAAAAAAAACAATATTAATTTTTTTGAATTGAGTAAAAACTGAAAAATGTTGATCTTGAGTTGTATTACCTATGTAAACATGTAGTCTATAGTATTTCGATACAATTAACTATTAAGATTTAAGACTGTGAAATGTGAATACCTACTCAATTATTTAATTATATTGTGATAGATGAGAAATTGAGAACGTTGGGATATGTCGTACGTAAATATTTGGTTATTTTTTTATTGATCCCCCCCCCTCCCATTTTTAATTGAGTCGGTGCCACTGATTGTGATGATGAATCGATAATAATATAACTCTGAGAAGAGTTGCGGTTATGAAAAACTAAAAAGTATAAGTAAATAATAATATTATTATAGTATTACATTTTAATTATAATTATTATATTGATTATAAAATTGAAAAATAAAATCACTGACATCATTCATTATTCTTACATAATATAAATAAAATAGAATCAATTTAACCAAACTATGCATCACTGCAATTTCTGTCTAGTATCTGTGATGTGGAATTTACACAAAATAAATTTATCTTCCTAAAAATATCTAGAGTTTAGATTAATACAAGAGTTGAGTGCCCTCGGCTCAGACTATGTCGACTATCGAGTTCAAAGATTAGAATAATTGTACATATTATTATTATGTTTATATACTACCTAATACTTACATACCGTGAACCGTCTACAGCGTACCGACTACAGATATCTTTGATATGACGCATTGAGTATTGACGTTTGTAATTTTGTTTTTATCAATTTAAAAAAAAAGGTACCTACGTAATGAATAAAATAGTAATAATAATACGTAAAAATGTACAATATTATCTAACTACACATAGATAAACTACATCATCCATACGACTATAAATCATTTTAAAAGTTAGAACATTGGAATCAGCACTGAGGTGCCACAACGATTCGTTCAAAATTCAAAACAATACAAATTACCAAAAATCAACTTCAACGCATTCAACGCAAAACATTTAAATAATTTACGATATTGACTATTGTTAAACTACTTAAAATAATATATTTTATATTCCTTTTTTCCTTATTGCAGTAGTATATGAAACTGAGTAAAATAATTCCTGCAGTCTTTTAAGGGATTCACAATGTTCTAAGGAACATTGTATAGACAACTTCATTTGCATTCGGGGCATATGGAGTTATATTTAGGCGCATAGCTACATAGGTGCCAACGGGTAAATTTTTAAAATTTTTATATTCATACCTAAGATTAGAAATTGTAATACAAGACTTCTCATAAGTTGTTCTTATGGGAATTTTAAAAAAAAATGCTTGATTCCACACAAATTCTCTATGAGCGTCTGAAGTTCAAATTTTTACAAAATTGGATATTTACATATAAAATAACGATTACTATTATCGAACAATATAACTCTATTAAAATGAAATAATTAAGTGAATAAATCTAATCAATATTATCCCAAAAACAATGGAATATTGTCATTTGCAATGAAATGTGTAGGAATGGCTAAATAAATTAAAAAAAAGTGATAATTCAAAAATTGAATTACAATTAATACTGATGGAATATAGAAATATAAAACAAAACTACCAATAAAAGATGAATTATCTAAACCTAGACTAATTAAGATGTTTTATAAAATATTGAACGAAAAGTCTGAGCCCCCCCCCCCACAAACGATAAAAGTGCAAGAATTAGAGAGTTAGATTTCAAGCTTAATACAAAAATTGTTATTAAGGGAAATAGTATCTGGAAACCTGCTTAAGTTATTTAACAATTAACGTTAAGGTCAGGTATTAGTTTAGAACCTTTTTTAAGTGATCAAAATAATAGAATTAAAAGAAGGAGTGAAAAAGGTATAAAGGTCTCCAGAACTTAACATAATATGAATAAACTAACAAAAACTAATTTGAAAAATAAATATCATAATTATCATCCTCCTCATCCTTATCCTCATCTCACCTGCAGGGGGATTATACCATCTGGGAGATATTAAGAAGTGATAAGTAGGTTATACAAAAAGGAGGTCTTCTCCGTAGGTTAGGTTAGGTTAGAAGCGTCTCTTTATTTTTATGAAGTATCAACCACCTAGCTTGCTAATATTGACTCAATAAAGCTATTTTTCTTCCGCGGCCGATGGCCGAAACAAAAGCTGACGTCGAAATTCGATTAAAGCCGATTTAATCGACGGGTGTGGTCACTGTGGTCCATAACAGAACCGGATGATAATTATTGGTCGTTGCCTGAGGTTACTCTTTTTTGATACAGTGTAGTACCTACCTATACAGATAACATTTTCAAAATCGGTGTCTTTTCTCCATTAATAGGAAATAGAGGAAAGATTATGTCGTTATAGCAATACGCCAATATATATTTTATACATGTTATAGTTAGAAATTCTAACATTATAATATACAAATCGATCTAAAGTAATTACCTATGTTAGCCGTTAGGATTATAGATACACTTTATCAAAATCTGAATTGTATATACAAAATCATTTGACATTATTAAGTGTTTCAAAATTATATTTCGCCTAAAATAATATAATTATTATAATATAGGAATTATATTATAATATGTTTATCATTTATTATATATTATGGTTTTAAGCCATAAGGTAGGTTTTAAGTCAATACTGACGTAGAATAGTGTAAATAGGTAAGTGAAATAACCGTTCAAATCTTAAACGTAATATTCTGTGTTATTAGCTTCTCATATCTCAATATACTAATGGCCTACTATCGAAAGAATAATCAATTTTATTGTTGGTGCAAATTGTAATTTCTATTTCCTATTTTTATTACTACCCGAGACTGTGCAAGTTACATGACTTTATTTGGGTAAAAATTAGTACCTAATATCGAAATTCGAAAGAATAATCAATTTGAATTTTGATGCAAATTACTACAATTCACATTTCTTACTGGGCACCCGAGATGGTGCAAATTACATGACTTTATTTTGGTAAAATTATTAATTGCATTTTGAAAATGTTTGTGCAAATCACATATGTTGTACATATTATGGGTCAGTTTCGGTGCAAGTTGACTGCAACAGATCGTGTACCATAATATTCACTATAGGTACCACTAAGTTGACGGGTGGACGTTATTCACATGACTGATGGACGACGATTCCTTTCAAAGCGCGTACAAAACGTAGTTGATATGAGTAAATTACGAAAAAGAGAATTTAATGAAGATTTATCGTGTGAAACAAATTTTAAATTTTTAGCAACAGTATCGTTGGGTTTATAATAATGTTCAATATTATTTTGCTAGTTTTTTTATTACAATTTTTAGATATTTCAATGGTCACTACGTTCTATTTGTTTTTCGCTTATTATCAACTAAATATACACATTCGACATTCGTATATCTTCTTTCTTTGTGCAATAAGCAAAGAGTGCAAAGACTTCGGTTAATATTTTCCCTCCCCAAGGGCCAAGACAGTTACTGTTGACTTTGAAAAAGCTACTCGTAAAACAGTTTCTGAAATGTGGTCGTAAACTTATATGGCAGGGTGTCGGCTTCATTAAACTTTTTTAAATTATTATTGGTAGAACTAACAATTGTAATATAATGCTCCTCAAAAGTTTTAAAAAATACTGTAAAACCTAGGTTCCTATTTAAACGAAAAATAAGGATTTTAGTTATTTCATTGAAATTCAAAAACATAATATAAATCGTACGGGAATTTTCCTTTACATATTATATTATTATTTTCTAATTTCAATATACACAACTAAATTTTCAAAATAATGTTCAGACTAATTGTTTATGATATATTTTATACTTATACCGTGCTAAGGTGCGTCGGTATTGACTTGGCTATAAATGCATAATAAATAACAATATTATAATATAATATATAGGTAGGTATACAATTATTTTGGCAAAAATTAGTTCACCATAATACACACGGTAATAGTAGGTAATAATATATTAAATCATAAAATATCTTTAGAAATATACTTTAGGCTGGTCTCCGCTCGTAATTGTTTTTCGTATGCAATCGAATGCATATTTTACTGTTAGACTCAAATTTAACACATCCATTACAGCGACCTACTTTGAATGCCATCAGATACAGTCAAAATCTATAGCTACCTATACTACAAATTAGAGCAACTTTCTTGGTTTTTATTTTTAATGATAGTTTGACAATATTTAAAAAAATACCCAAGGCAAAACCAACTTAAGGCTGCCGATCCACTCATCGATCACCCTCAAATACGCCACTGGCTGAATCACATAACCATAGGTTATATTATTATTATATTAATACAGTACCTAACTTTTATTTTATAACACCTACGTACTCTCTGCAGCTTTTGAATCTTCCATCACCACCGTAAATAATAGATAGATTTGTTGGTAGGTCAAACGTATACGAACTACCATATAATATATATATATATATACCTACGTACCTAATTGTTATTAAAATAATAACTATAATAATTATTATTTATTTATACTGCCGTACCTATTATAGGACAAGCTATAACTCAAATGCTATAATTCCTTCCTGTAAAATTATAATGACTCCACTACAGACCACACAATCACGGAGTTCCGTTTAAGTGTCATTATTTTAATTTTAAGAAATCCACTGCCTATTAACAATATCATAATTTATAGGTAATATAAGTAATACAATCAATTGAGTATTGTGATCGAAATAATGGTCCTTACTGGCTTACCATAGTATGCACATGAATACATTATACTGTATTACTGTAGTATAATGATTAATGATAATCATTAGAAATCCGCCTTCTATAAGGTACACATCAATATAATACTAACAAAATTAAAATAAAACGACCTTTACAAAACAAACAGTACGTATATGGAAAATTGTTTTTTTTTATGTTTCTGTAACACGTTGCAGTGTTTAAATTATTTGATTTATGTCTCAGGAAAATCGGCAATATTATGCACGAGTCGTTGCAAAACAATTTGCAATATATTGCAACGGTCGTTGTTATTTATTATAATATAATATATAGCAGGTGTTGGTTTTTATTTTAAAAACGAAGTTTTGAGTTGGGACTTTTTAAAACACAACATTACTGATTAATAATAATTGTATTATTATATTATACCTATAGGCTATAAGGAGGTAAGTACCTGCACTCCATAATATAATATGTATATATAATTTGTATACCGTATATTGATTTAACGAAGGTCGGTACTCGGTATTGATATTTTATTATGCTCCATCATAATTATATGTTATTATATTGTCTTTTGAATAAACGAGTCGCTTGTCACCAAGGCCAAGGATGAATAAGGTACCTACGTACAAACAAAGTTGGAAAAATAAACGTTAAACATTATACATTTATATTATAAAACTATAGATGTATTGCCCAACTCAGCCCTGGCTTAAAATGTATTAATCGATCTATCATTTTCAGTTTTAGGTAGGTACTTCAGTTGAACTGCACAATACAATAACTGTGAAAACCCCTTCAAAGTAGGTACGTCTATTTCGAAGTCTTTCCCGGACGAACAGACTGACAGACAAATGTACCTATCTCTTGTTTCATGCAATATCACATTTAGCTGTCTAGGTTTAAAAAATACAAAGAATAAAATTTGCATACGTTGCATTTGCAAAACGCAAGAAAAATAAAGAAATAAAAATAAAATTGTATATAATCGCAATTTAGTCAATTTTTGAATGTTATGGTGATAAACGATGATTTTTGTTAGGTTGCTAGTAGAGTGTACGTAGAAATTTGTAGGCGTGCTCACCCTACACCAGGTGACGTATAATTGACCGTGAGAAAAGCAAAGATTTCCCAAACAAATCGCAAATGCTAACCGTGCTGGAAATTGAACTCTTCTGAAGTCAAATCTGGTCAGAGGTCACAATTCTCCATTGGAATTCTCGCTATGAAAATGTCTTCGCCTTTAGCCACGCCTGTCAGAATCGTTTCCTCTTTGACATTTGTGAGCAAACTTTTGACTGCCAATTTTTTTCCGTTGCATAGTTTTAGTGGATTTAGGTTACGAAGTAGAATAATAGCAGAACAGTAATGTAGCCTATGGGATGGCTCACCTGGAGGATCTAATGAGTTCAGAAATTCAGTAGGATAATTAACTGTTTGCTCTTCATCACGGTTTTCTACACCTCGCAAATACCCGGGTCGTTGATCGAAAACTTTATCAATGGATCGCCGTGCTGTTGATGTTCCCGGTAAAGTGTCCAGTACCTAGGTGTACCTACTGTTGTTTATATTGCTAATGTGAAGCAACTTACACCAATAGCAACCCATGGTTTTTGTGGTTGATGATTTTCTTGGGAAATACACTAACGATATGAGTTGCAGGTTAACTGTGAGAACGCTGAAACGGTGTTACGAAAATCTGGCAAAAATGAAATGTTATTCATTAGAGTTGAAGGAAACTTTCCTTCTCCAATTTGCAAAAGTATTGAACAGTCCTCTTGATGGTCCAATCGAATGATCACTACATAGAGTCCTAGAACAACTCTTATAATATTTGATGTGAGATGAAGCTTTTGAGTATCGCAAGACAACTACTGTTTTCTATCC
Source organism: Nasonovia ribisnigri (assembly GCA_027563435.1). NCBI lineage: Eukaryota > Metazoa > Arthropoda > Insecta > Hemiptera > Aphididae > Nasonovia > Nasonovia ribisnigri. The sequence goes on from JANEHU010000127.1 coordinate 412,363, forward strand.
ATATAATATCAGCTAAATACAATTCAATGAGAAATATTTTCCCTGTTCCTCCTGGTGCGTTCAAAAATAAGATATTGTCTTTTTCATTGGCGACTTGTTAAATAATATCATCGAACTCTAGATTTTGATCAGGGATCAAACGAGACTGATTTGTTTCCATAAATATTCGTAAGGCACCTAGCTGTATCGTAGTATTTCTTTCCCTTAATTGTCTCTATTGAGGAGGCCTATATCATCACGCGTCGGTAACTCCAAACCTAGGTACCGAATTATTGATTCCCGAGCCCCAACCACACGTGCCGAATCGGTTCCCGTTTGAAAAAGGTTTTATTTAGGTGAGCCGAATTGGCTCCTGTTTAATCACGCACATTTTCTTTCTCAATTTTACAGGCTTAGGACTTTCAACTTTAAAGTAGGTTTGGTTGAAAATGTGCTTTAATGTGTGTTAAAAGATATAATATATAAAATTTAAAATCGTTGATTTGAAAGTCAACCAGTCAACACTTAGGTTTGTACAAAATACAAATAACAAAATATAATAAATACAATTTAAAATCGTTAATTTGCAAATTTTCTTTAAATATTCAATTCGCATAAGGTTCTCATTAATGTTCTCGGTCATACAATTTTCTAAAATCCAAATGTTTGTTATTTATTTCCTGTTTGCTAGTAAGTTTCCTTGTATTATTTCTTAATATAATTCAATGTCTGAATGCTGTTTAAAGTCTCCATAAAATAAATCAACAACTTAGTTTCCTTTTCACTAAACATAAACTGTCGTATAATAACGAAAAATTAAAATTAAAAATATAAATTAAAATACAACCGATGTTTATGCGAAAACAAATTGATATAGGTTATATTATAGGTAAGAGTGTAAATGACGATGTGTTATTCGAGACTGTACAGTGCTCGCTAACATTATTGTCATACTTGCATATAGGATATATAATACGAATATACGATACCATACAGCAATACAAGTACGTATATCTTAAATTGTTACAATTTTGCCTGAACACAAACGGGAGCAAACCTAATAAAATATATTTTTTAAACGAGGACCAATGCGGCTCAACTTAATAAAATACATTTTTCATACTGGAACCAATTATTCGGCTGCTCCCACTGACACACGTGTCCATCCGCAGTTCGAAGAGCTTCAAAATATGTCGGTCCTTTTACCATGTGTAGAAATTAGCATTCAGCATTGTTAAGATGAATTGTGTAGACGTGACCCAATGCATCTCTTTATTTGAATAATATATTCTGTTCTCGGTACGGTGGTCCCTATTTTTTAATTAAACACATTTTTTTTTTAAAGTACCTATTCCACGTATATCGTTTTCGTTTTCAAATCCAAACACCTCCTTTCATATTGCCCTTTTGACATACTTAAAAATACATTTTATTGGTAAGATAGTGTCGGTTTGATTACGAAACATAAAATAATTATAATTAATTAACTTTAAAATTCAAATTTTGTACTTAAAAATGCTTAGAAAATGTTTCTATTGAAAATGCGCATTGTCTTTAAAATAAAGTAAAACGTAAAAAAAAAATACAATTAAATAAGATAATCCCCTTGTTTGGATTGAAACGTATGCAACTTTAGTCTATAATAATTAAAATGATACAAAGATATGATTATAATAATAAGTGACCTTTGGTTTTGTGGTGAATAATCATTATTTTTGGGGATCGGTATAACATCAGGTTTTTTGTATTGTATAATTAATTGCGAGTGTATCAATCTAACGAGTGTATCTAAGATTTAATAATAATTATGCCATGCAAACAAATTCTTGTGTAATAAATAATATAATATTATATAAATCTATTTTTAAGTTTAAATAAATTAAAATTTACCAGGTTTGTATTGTTTTATTACCATCGATGTATTTAAGGGTAGTGGTGGGATTCAATGTATATTCCTTCTATTCTGTTTTTATTCAGTTAGAACTTATAACTATTTGTAATGTAATTACTTATTACCTATAATTACCACTTATTTGAATGGATTTTAATTTTGATCCCGGAAATATATACACCTCTATTATTATAAGTTACAACATCGTTATATATCATCTTATAAATTATTATTTTATTAGATTATAGGTATACCTAGTTTTACAGTTTCAATAAATCACGACGTACATTTTTTGCAGTTTATTGGCAACGAAAATATCATGATGTTAAAATAAATCATTTCTTCTTTGTAATCTGCATGATGGTATAATAATTGTGATATAAATATAATATAATAGGCAATATCTATGTTAATACTAATATAATATGACTAACAACTATTATAAAATATTGCTTGGCCGCTGTAGGATGAATTAGTAGGTACCTACTTGTCTGTGAATTTGCTTTATTTGTATGTCATTAGTAGAGTAAGGTATGTATTATAATAATTTGTGTACTTACAATTTTTATTTTTATACTATAGGTAATATTTTAGTATTGAATAAATTGCATTAAGATGTAGAAGTTGCTCAATTGTTTAAACATTTGTTATCTCAGTCTCAGTCTCATACAATTACATATTTAAAAATAATATTATTATGACACGACAAAAACACTCGTCATGCAAATCAGTCATAAATTACTGTTAGGTGCCTACCTACGTGATTTTTAAACAAAAACATTTGTTACGAAAATAGAACAGAACAACGTTTTTGAGGCATCATAATAATATGGTGTACAAAAAGTATTATTTATACAGTGTTTATTACCTATATGGTTTTCGATAATTTCAAAATTTAAAACAGGCCAGTTCAATCGATTATCGCATGAAGTTGGTAATACATTTATTATACAAGTGTGAAGTGATATACATTTAAAGTTTTTAATACAGTTAATGTGCTTTAGTGTAGGTATTAAGCACATTTTTTTCAGTTTCAGATTTTGCAATACACTTAAGTCAGGATATACCTAAAAGGTTTTATGGTTTAAGGTTTTATGGATGGAGGTTTTTTAAACTTTTTTTCTGTAAGTATTTTCTGATAAAAAATGTATGATTTGAAAATTTAAAGAAACACTATTTATCAATCAGATATAACAAGTCTAGTTGGTACCATATAGTCAGTAGTCTCTGTATTTCTGTATGACTTTTTTTTTTTTATAAAAAATAGCAATTTTTAGTTCAAAGACCTGACCTTTAAAATGTTCTTGAATAGATTTCATTTTTTAGTGTATTTTGTATATATTTTTATTTCATAAAAAGAAATTTTATCCGGAAAATATCAAAAACAATAAAAAAACATATTGTCATTAGGTACAATAGGTAGAATAATTTTTTTTCTTAACATCATACTTAAATGTAACTATTGTTTTATATTTTCGTTCATTTATTGAATATTTTAAATAATCATTAGTTAATGAATATGATTAATTTCAAAAATTGTATCACTATACTGAATAGGCAGTGTTATAGGTAGTGATATTAATAATCCTACTAATAATTTATATGAGTATAGTATAGTATACCAATAAATATAAATATTTGAATTATAGTTATATTTTTTCATCAAGACATGAATTGCGTTAAAAAAATTTTAAATCACCCATAATCAATATATTAAATTGAATCCGGAAAAAAAAACAATAACAACGTTTATATTGTCATCATAGTCATAATAAGTAGAATATTCATTTTTCTAATCATCATACTGAAAATATAATATAAGTTGTAACTATACATATTATTGTTATATACTTTTATTCGTTAACATGAAATTATACATGGTCAATGAATATGAATTATTTTTGAAAAGTTTTCAGTATAGTGAATAGGTACTGAATAATGAATCATTATTAATGATATTATACCTATAGGCACATACTTACTGATAATTTATGTAAGTATACCTGTATAAATTTAATATATATAAATATTTGATTCGTAATATTGTGTCATCCGGACACGAATCAATCACGTCCAAAAAATTATTAATTGCGATACCAATTTATTACAAGATTATGATGCACTGTGTAGGTAGGTTAGGTATCTACGCAATTCATCCAAGAGTTATGAGTGATGCGTGGTTACCCAAATTACTTGTCGATTAGGCTCACGTTTTGATTAAATTAAGTTTTAATTTGAAAATAGGTACTTAAATATTGGTTGAACCAGTAGTGTTCTAATATAGATGTATGATGGATATATTTTAAATAGGTTATAGGTATCTTTAAAAAAAATAATATATATATACTTATGTATGCAGGTACTAATTTCTCAACATAAGACTGGCATATATAGTATGTACATCTACTTCTAAAGCATAGTTGTAGTGCAGGGTTTTATATTATTAAATACAATCAATACATAATATGATAGGTAATGGAATATGTAATGATATAATATGGTCCTCTAAATGTGTAAATAATTGTCAACAATTTTTGTCATTTAGGTAAGTATATTATTTTAATTTAATAATTTTTTTTTTGCTTACTTTATTTTTGTTTTGTCCTCTTATTTCTTATTAATATAATATATTATAATGAACTATAGTTTTTAAATTTAAAATTCAATACAAAAATACATTTGAAACATATATTAGGATGCGCTTTAGTGAGTTGTGATTAAAGTTTTAAACGTAACGAATAACGATTGGCTAATGTTAAATAGATTTTCATTTCGATGATATTGAAGATGATGCCCAATTAAATGTAGATGTTTCATCAATGCAATAATTACTCATTTATTAATCACAATATTTTTTATCCCATCGTCATCAATTTTCAGTAAAAGTTTATAATAATATATTATAATCTAGCGGGATCAACATATTATATAAAAGTTCAGCGGAGGCACTGATAAGTTTCTTACAGGTAAAAAGATAATTTCAGCGGAAACGATATATGCCCCTATAAAGGAATACGAATTCTGGGTCAGCTGAATCCCCAAACCCCCCGGGTACGTCACCGCAGATGTCATTACCAAAAAGGAATAAATGCATATAAAACCACTATTTATGTGATATCCATAAATATACTATAGGCCGTTTAGGTTTTTCTGAAGCTACTATTGGTGCCTATTTCCTATAAATTATGAACAGATTTTTAAAACCTTGAATTAATTATTATCGCTACGGGTAAGGAAAAGATGACTGCAGTATAGACTGTGGTTGTGGCAGAATTAGACAGTTAAATTTAAATTTTCTATTTTGAAACAGGTTTTTGCTTGAGGCATTATTGAAGATTATAATTTGATGTTGCATATACATGTCATACATATATGTTTTTTTTACCAAAAACAGATTTACCTATAGACCTATATCTCAATAGATTCGATGAGTTAAGTTTAAAATAAAATAAAACTACGTAAAAATATAAATAAAAAAGTAATCCTTCAATAAAATAATACAAATGATTTCGTCACTTTCTCCAAAAATAAATTCAGAGTTAAATAAACCGAATATAAGTGTCGATATAAAACGTGCGTGTTGCGTGCAACCATCTACCTACCAATATTATATGAATATGTATAGTCCGGACTAAAAATTAATTGGTACGTGTCATGGAAATGGATATTATTCAAAATATTGTATAGGTACCTACTAGGTAGTAGTTGAATAAAGAGTTTTTGATTTGTTGAAAATAACTATTTGTGCTTCGGTATTTATAATAATATAATGTTAAAAGCAATTAAATAATAATTATGCAAATACATTGTATGACCTCACATACTAATAATTTCATATTAGTCTTGAATTCATATAATATTTTTTTGTTTTTAAGAATAAGCATCAGAAAACTGTGGGGAGGGAGGGGGATAGGATGGTGCTAAATTATATTTATTTATCTTAGATATATTAAGATAAATTCCATATTAAAAATACCATATTAGGTTTGTAAGCATAAAACAAGACAATATTATTCTTTATGTATCATGTGTTACCTATATGCGTCCCGATCTCTATAGAATTGCGTTCCATTTTCATCTTAAAAAAAAGCACGTTCACAAAATTTGTCCCTGACTGAATTTATTGTATTAATACTATTTAGTGGTTCCTTTTTATACCCATGAGGTCTCTCGTAGGATCTGAGGATGGTAGGTCTGATTTGTTTTTATTTCCTGCACCCAAATATTAAGTAGGTACATAGTAACATCGTGATTCGTCATGCATTCTCACCGACATTTTATGCTATTCTATAAAATATATAATAAGCACTTATTCAAATTCAGATTTTTGGAATTATTAATGACCGTACATTCAAATACTCGTACAATTTTACCATTTATAAAATTTCCTGTAGAGGTAAAAACTTCTTTTTTTTTCAAATGAAAACCAACCGCTTTTTACTATAAATTATTGTTAAACAGATATACATATGATTCATTTACTATTATTTTGATGCATTTAAACATAATTCGAACGAGTAGTTTCTGAGTTATTAAGCTTTAAGTACTAAGAGAATAATAGTCTTGGAACATATGGAGTCAATGATGAAAGTTGGATGTTGGGTCAACATGTATGAATATTACTTATTTTGTCGGATTATAAGTGTTGGGTAGCAAAAAGGTAGGAATAGTTCATAAGGACAAAAAAAAATATAGAATAAGGAAGTCAAAGCTATTAATTAATTATAAAAATAAACAATTTTAAATTAAAGGTTAATTAATTTGCTTATTAAGACGTTTGGAGTAAAATAGTAGCTGTAGGTACTAGCGATCGGTTTACTAACAAGACTTTTATTTTATATTTTAACTAGTATTACTCGAACACTATTATTTAGATAATTCAATATTGTAAATGTATAAGTAATTAGATCAATTTAAAATCAAAATAAATAAGTTAAAGGTGAATTAATAATACTATAACAATTAATAAACTATACATTTACTACAATATAGAGAATCTTATTTCCTCCTTAGCAGTCATCTGCACTCACCGTGTAGCGAATGGATTATTCTCATATCAGTGAATGCAGGGATTATTAAACTTTCCTGGGACACGGGTCCATTTAAGATATAGAAAAAACTATGAATCTCAATCCTCACCCTGAAAAAAAAATGAGAAATTAAATCAAAAATTTAATTTTTCCGAATACAGCTCTCGGGTAGACAGCATTTTTTTATTTTTATCTTAAACTAATTATAATATCATCTTAAACGATGTTCGACTATATAGTGTAGTAAATTATTATAATCCATAATAGAAGGATATCCATTTATCTGCTTTCATTCGAATTTAAACGAACAATGTATAGGTATTATATTGTATAGGCGTACTTATAAATGCATTACAAAGATTACAATTCATACGATTTCAAAAAAATATATTTTCGGGTTGTTGTTGTTACGAGCCACTAGTATTATTATCGCGTTAGTCGATGATCACAAAATTCCGACATTGTCGTTGATATATATTATATTACTGATCCGAAACATGACTTAAATGCACATGGGTACCAAATATGAGATAAATATCATATACCTACATAATATAATAATAATATATTATAGTGGCGTGGACGGTATAATAATATAATATTATATAAAACGAATTGTTATTATTACGTACGCGTCTAGTAGTCATTTCACCGTATTACATATTATACATAATATATATATTTATATATTGTATATACTTATAGTACACACCTATACATAGACGCGTGTACATGACAATATTCGCAATGAACTTGTACCGCTCTCGTACCTCCCCCCCCCCCCGGGGGGGTCATCGTGCGCGATATTTAGACAGTCTGGCGTCCTCGGCGGTGGGGGTATTGGCGGCGGCGCGTGCGGTCTCGTGTCCGTCTCGTCCAGTCAGTGGTACACGCGGTCTGTGCCGGTCCAACTCCCCTACGACACGCGCGCCTCGCGTGTTTTCCCTCAAAAAAATAAAATAAAATAATATTAATAATATCGCCACGATTGGAAGTCGCCGTCGTAGAGGTATAGGTACCCCGCAATAATATTATTAAACTACCATGTTATATCGTCGTACCGGTATTATGATAAATTCAAACATAATTTCGCGTCCAAGTGCGTGCCGTCGCATCCGCATCACCGTTTCGTATCATCGTTTCTAGTTTGTTTTTTTGTACTTCATCTCTTCTATTTTTTTTTGCATTTTTTCCATCCGAAATTGACGTCTCACTCCCAATATAACGTTATTCCAATACGATATAAATATTGTTATACACAATATAACATGAGTTCGAAAACGTCGGTCCGAGCGCCGACGGCAAAGTGGCCACTGATTGTCGCGTTGTCCGTCATGTCCGCCTCGATCCTCGTGGCCACGATCGCGTGGACGGCGGTCGGCCACCTGCAAGTGACGTCCACCGAACGTTTCGACGGCACGGTCACAGAATTAGTTGTCGCCTCAAATGACACGGTCGTCACTGAGTTCGAAGATGATGATTCGCAATCTGGTAAGTTCCTACCTATACGTACCTACGTATATATATTAAGTACCTAGGTACTTATAAAATTGTACGCCAAATTATTGTATCGGGGGCCGTAATAATAATAGCAAAAAAAAAGAAAAAAAACATTTACACCTACCGCAGGTGCTGCATAACTGTTATGCGTGTTTAATTTAATTCAAATGTAAGCAAATCGAATTAAACAATATATATACACACCGTATTATACGCCTAATGAGATGGATTTTATGATTACGATTGCACTAGTTTTTATAATATTATTGTGCATATTTAATAATAATTTTTTCCAAGTATATTATGTAAGTATTAAAAAATAACTGCAAAATATAAGACAAAACTATTTTTTTTTTATCAAATTTGACAGATGAAAACAATATTTATTTATTTTTTATTTCTACAAATATAATATATAATATATTATTTTTATTTTTAAATTAAGTATACGTAATATTTTATTTTCGTTGTAGGCGTAATAATATGGTTTCTAGAGTCATATCTAAAAGTAGAAATAATACATCAGGAATTATACTTATAGCTACGAATATCTAAAAAATTAATTTGAACTAAATTATACTCAATATACGTAGGTGTATGCACATCTTATAGTTGTCTTGAGACGTTGTTTAAATTTATGTTAATAATGAAAGCATTTTAAACAACTGATTCTTATAAGAAAAAACAACTATTATATTAGTATATTACCATTTATCTATTTTATATAATAAGGTAGAAGTATCACAATGAAATACCTATTTTCCATTAAATAAAAGAAAATACTTACCTACCTTCTTAATTGATTAATTAATAATTTTAACGAGACATGTGAACAATGATAAATAATTGCATATTTTATTTTTATAAAGTCCATAAATTGTTGATGACGTTATAAATTAAGTGCTTACATGTATGAGTTTACATGTATTTTTTAAGCTGAGGAAATGTTATAGGCAATTTCAAATAGTGACTTCCTACGATAAGAATATTGTATATAATCTGATTTCAAGATTTTATTTGTTGTATCACCTATTGAAGCTACTGGTTTATTAAGTTGTTTAAATATAATATAACCTTTGATAAAAAAAAAGTTGTAGACTGCTTGAATTTTAGTAAGTAAAAAATACGTATTATTCCGAAGAAAAACTAAATAGTTCATTGTGAATTCAACATAAATTTTGTTCATAAAATGTTGTATTAAATTGTTAGGTATAGTATTTTTCAAATACCATTGAAAAAAATATTGCCAAAAACATAATTATTGTATTCTTAGATTCATTATTTATATTACATAATACTGTTATGACCTAAATGAATATACCAATATAATATACAACTACTCGTATGATCTATGTTTAAAAATTTAGGATAATTATATAATATTATACATTATTACATTACATTATACCTAATTTGAATAAAGAATGAACTACTTATTAAAAGTATTAACAGTTTTATTCTTCGAATCGAATAAGAAAGTTACAATAAAATGATAAATATTGTAGGTAATAGGTAGTCAGGCAAGTATCTATTAACTCATAACTAATAAGTATTACAATTTTATAATATATTTTCATTGTACACAAAATATAACATACAAATTATATATATATATTATAATCAATTGCGAGTCTCTCAAAATCAAAATAATTAATTAATTTGTCGAAATGGTTGCTTGAAAAGTTGTGATATTTATAATAGTAATAATTATAATAATAATAGTTTTAATGTTTATTACTAAGAATAATTGAAAAAATGAATCACTACATCAAAATGATTAAATTTTAAACTAGAGTATAAAGTATTTAAATATATTATTCTGAATAAATTGATTTTTAATGTATTTATCCTAATATGTTGAAAACATAAAAATAATTTTTCATACAGCTTTGACCATATTTTAAATGATATGTAACACGTGCAATTCCGATCACGAAAATAGATATTTTGTAAATTTCTTTACGTGTTAATGTGTTATTATTGTTAAAAGATGTTTATACTTAATAGAAGATTTAATATGAATTATCATTTTCTTTATGCAAACTGTAACTAACAGTAGACATGTGTATATTTTTAAACTTAGATCTTTAGACAATAACTATGATTGACTATTCTAAATAATTATGTTTTATGGAAAAAAAATGAAGCTTATATAGGGCTGTTCCGTAGACCTTGAAAGAAATCTTTAGGAACATTGCAAATAATACTCCAACCGATTCGGAAATTTTTTTTTTTGTAAAATTGTATTTTTATCCTGGCAAAGAGCCATACATACCTAATCATTTCTTGCAGACATTTTATCGATGAAATGTTGATGTACTATTTTCACTATTTTAAATCCTTTCACTACCATTCTTTTAATAGTTAAAAGATAATTTGTTGCTAATTGTCGAAATTAACTTTTAAATAATTAGGCAAGTACATTTCAATGGTTTATCAAAAACTTATTTTTGTTTATCGTTAAAAAAAAACACCTATAAAACAATATTTTAATTTTTAAAGGACTTAAAAATATTGGTACAAGAATTTAAATGAGCAAAATCCATTCTAAAGAAATTTCACCATATACGTTTTACTTTTCGTGCCTACCTAATAGCTCATCAATAATTAACTCTTCATTACATTATATGATATATATAATTGATTAATGAAAAACATACAACTTTTCAGTACCTACCTATCTCTTAGCATGCCATCTCTCACGCATTACTAGTATCGTAAAAATTAAATTGGCTTAAATCTCTTCACAAGATAAACAAAACATATTATGACGCGTTTCACATAAAATACCTGACCCCACAGTTTAATTTTATTTATTTATTTGTTCAATAAAAAGCAAAATAATATTTTGTAAATAAAGTATGCACAAATTTCTATTACGTTTTCAACACGTTTTTCACGACATCTTCTGAAATAAAAAAAATAGTTTTCTGGGGCTTATTATTTACCATAATGTATCGCACCGACAATTAATGTGTTTAGTTGGATTGCCCTACACTGAATGTAGTCTTAAGGGACAACCAGGAGACGTAGGCGTGGCTTGCACGGTCGCTAAAATATCGTTCTATGAACAAACTGTTACCATTCAATAAGCAGACACTGCAGCACAAGTCTAAGCGTACATCTATAGTTGTATATAATGTAATTGATCGAATTGGCAGAGGATAATAGGTTTGTTTTATTTATAAAATATTCTTATGGTAATCAAAGTTGTATAGCAAAGTTTTATGTTAATATTTTAATTGCTATTTGTAATACGTTAACTTAAGCTGTTGTTATTCGATATTTCAATACGAGTTCATAAAAAAAACCTCTTTGGTTTATACACAAATTTTAGTATTTAAAAATGAAATTATTTTTTAAATATTTAAAATCGTTTCCAACAATAACGAAAAATATTAAAATTTACTAATGTGCAATATAACCACAAATAACCATTCAATTTACTATTTTAATTTTATTTTTGACTATATAAAATACTTTAAAGTTTTTTATTTTATTGACTTATACATTTATATTTACATCTCTTATCGTAGCTATCGGATAATTAAAAATTAAAATTGAGTACTATAAAAATAATATTTAACAACTTAAATTTTGTAATTAACTATACCAAATTATAGAACGTAACTTTTTCACTTTTTTTTTTGTTGTACTGATACAAATCATAACAGACCAAAATGACTGTTATATAAATCACGATAAAATTGCCAGCTATTGATTAAATTATAATTTTATTTTATAATGATTAAGTCCTGGTTAAATCTCAGTGGCCAGTATATTATCATTTATTGATATGATTATGAACACCAACCTCTAATGATACTTTTACAACCATAATTTTAGTACATGTTATGATAGTCTATGTGCTACTTTTTTCCGTGCAAAAAATTCCACAGCCTGTGATTGTTTAAAATGAAAAAAAATAAAAATCCATTTTGAATAGGTGGTTTTGATACCATAAAATAATAAATATTTAGCATAACTCATAAATAGCTATAAAAATGAGAAAAAAACGCGGAAGTCACAATAAAATATTAAATTAAACGTTGCAAATAAAATAATAGAACGTGATGCCTTGATGGTAATGTACACTTACATGGTAACAATATAGTTATACCTTATAACTTAAAGTTTAATATCTTTAAATATAATTATATAATTCAATATACGCATAACATTTGTTGTAATTTATAATATAAAACATATAAGTTATATACCTATAACTGTAAAATAACACCATTGAAACTTGTTAAAAAGGAATTATCAAATATGTACCTACATTATAATATAGTTTAATTTGTATTGATGAGTTATGAATTATAATTTATAAATATTATGGTGTTATATACTTAATCCATAACAATTTACCTCTTGGTATTCTATAATTCCAAACATGTCAAGTATCCACACGATTTACACAATTGTTGCTACTGACGGACAACTTTACTGTTCTAGTTTAGACAATAAAATACGTAAATAACGTACCTATTTAACGCAGGGACAAAGTTGCGTATTACTACGTAGTCACATTGTAATTAATAAAAGTTGTCTAATATCATTCGCAATTAGTATGAACAATAGGGGTTCTTGGGACGCAATTCATATGCAGTTAAATTTGTACCAGGTTTTTCTTTTATATGATTATCTATGGTTGCATCATACATAGGAACATTTTGAGAGACTTCATCATTGTACCTACGAAATAATTGAGTGGGCAATTACACAATTAGAAATTTTTTATTATTGCTTTTATAGGTAGTCGGGAAGTGAAGTTTTAATTTGTTTTTGAAAAACTTTCAGTTTTCAAAATGGGAGGTCAGTGAGTCGCCATTAATAAATAAAATAGAACTTTGGTTTGAAAAACATCATGATTTATATAATAAGTCTAAAAATTGTCTGATTGTATTATCGATGAATCGTCATTTACGTAAAATCAGTTAAAACTTATATCCCAGTTCTTAGTTAATACTATTATAATTGATAATAATATTGTGTTAACGGAGGTTTGAATTAATGAAATAATAAACACATTATTATTACTATTACACTATTATGTGGGTTGTTTAAATTCTAGTTTAAAAATGTATGTTAATCTGTTGTGGTTTTATTCAACCCTAATTAACTCCTCGAGATAAATTATTATAAATAATATTATGTAGCGCGTCACGTTGTGCAATACTGAACAATTTACGACTTTATTACGTAATTAAATAATACTTACAGCTGCTGTTGTATTATATTTTTATTCTATGTATATATATATTTTTTTTTGATAGTATTTTTCGGTTTGATCTTTATAATAATATTAAGTATACCATATCCACGCATTTTATTTATTTTTAATTTCAATTCGCCCCGTCGATTTTCCACAATATCAGTTAATCAATAATAATAATAATAATATAGGTAGCTTCGTAATATTTATCATTAATTATGCACCTATAATATATTTTGTTTTCATAATACTTCCATAACACACGCGTCGCCCATCGTATGTCGATCACCACTCAAACGCTAGTCGTATATAGCTGCGTGGCGCTTGAGAAATACGTTCACTCAACGATAGTTACTAAAATATAATCATATACGCTTGATATTATTATGTCCAGTAGGTATTATAATAAAATATATTGTGTAATATTGTGTCATTATAGGTATCTCCTTGACTGCATCCGCGTGGGGCAGGAGACATTGCATATTATTATTATGTATATTTACGGGCCATATAATAATATAACCCACTGCTGCGGCACACTGGCACTGCGTTTTTAATAATAATATTAATATATACGGTTGCGGCTGTCAACGCGAAGTCAGCGGATTGCTTGCTGCCGCTGACCGACGACGGCCCCGAACCCATTATATGCACACGGATGCAATTTTAAGGTGGCGAATTTTTTTTTTCCTTCAACCCATAGTTTAATTATTGTTATATGCATAACGTATAACGATGTTTATATATACAGGGTGATTCGTTTACGTCATGGTTATAAACTTATAACTGTAATTAAGTTTTTTTTTTTTATATACATATATACTGCAGTTCGAACTTGGAACCGATTACCGTAATGAAATAACATTTATAACACATTTTGGAAAAAAAAAACGCTTAATATAATAATATATAGGTAATATTGTTTACTATTTTATACAGTGATTTTAATCGACGAGCGTTTTAAACTTTGGTTATGCGGAGAAAAGTGTCAAGAGGTAGATTAATGCACTCATCAAAACTTTAAGTTCTTATTAATAAAAAAAATGTGTGCAATATTTATCTTATACACAGAGCATTTTAATAAAGTATTTTGCTACAGGTTGTCGTTAAAGTAATTTAAAATAATTGTATTTTTTCATGTACAAAATGTTGTGTTACATGCAAATACATATAAGATACTTAAAGCTGTATAAAAATGGTTTTTTTTTTCAAAAACTCCACAGTTTACTTGGAAAATGTGTGCAGTTAGTAAAATGGATCGGGGATGTATATACCTATGTTTATTTTATATAAACGTAATTTAAAAAAAAAACGAAAAAATAAAATATGTACTCAGCTGCGAATTCAAACAGATTTACATTTCATGCGTGTACCTGACATATTATTATTATTCTCATACTGAATAGAATTGGATATGTTTTCATGACAGTGAGAAAAAAAAAAGTTGTCTATGTCGGTTTCATTGACAGTTTGACGACGTAAACTACGTCTTGTTAATATTCCTCTATACGAAGATACGATTGGTGAAGTGTTATTTGATGTTTTCTATTTCGAGTTCTCCTTTCTGATGTGTGACAATGAAATGGTTTTAACGATCACCGCCGATGATTTGAAATATTTAACAGCGATATTGGAATTGTATAACTTACTAGAAAGAAACTAGAAAAAAAACTGGTGGTACTGGAAATTAAAAATATAAAATTAATAATACGCAAGGCTATATTTATAAGAAATTTAATTTAACTGTAAAAATTGTCTCACATATTTTCCATTAACATTTTAAAAGTAAAAGCATAATAATTTATTCAATATTAGTCATTCATATTGCCTATTTTCATTACCTATGTTATTGTTATCATTGCATAACTGGCTTAAAGTAGGTATACAAATACAACTTGTATAACTTTCTTGACATCGAATGTTTCAGTTTTAAATTTGAATCTATTTCTGCTTAAAATGTTAGCGAAGAAGAGTATCCATTTTTAAACTTCGAGTAGACCAAGATTTATAAAATTAAAAAAATTTATATTTATTATCGTCATGCTTACAGATATTATTCATGGTCATAATATATAGTCAAATAGAGAAGATGATAATTAGGTATATTAGTGTACTAACTTTTAACGATATTTTACATTTATATCTACTGAAATAGAAAAATAATTAATAAGAACCTCATCACCCTTCATAAATAATTTACTGGCAATAGTGAAAGAAACATGTTGGTTTTATTTAAAATGAAAAGAAATCTTATTTATAGCTTGAAATTAAATTCAAATAATATAATTAAAATTGTGTTTTTATTATATTATATATAGTCAAGAATCAAGATGAATCAACTTATCATTTTTCGTATTTCGACTGTTCGCACGTAAAACATACTGGAAACAACAAAACAATAATTTTATTCAAAAGATATAAAAAATAAAGTAATTATTACTGGACCCCGTATAAACAATACACAAGAAAATAATTAGTTTTGTGGCTACCATCCACTCACAGAAAGGTTAGACTTATTCTCAAGTATATGAAAATTAAAATGTATTATTATTAAGTGATTTTGTATTATTTAAACCAAACAGGAATAACACAATACTACTCGCATAGGTAATGTTATTTATTGTGTGTGTCTGCAACAGGTTCCAATCATACTTAAATTGTCGTCAATGATATAATATGATACATATATATTATTTTATTCTATATTGTTTAGAAATAGTCTATTAGAGAGTACAATTATTATACTCGCCATAACTAAATGCTAATTTATAAATTGATTTTATAATTAACTTCTATATCAAACGAAAATATTAGAACACTCATACCTACCTATATGGCATACTACACATTTCGAATGCATTGAATCTTTTCAACAGTGAGACACTGAACATTATACAAATCACTATTATTATAATTATTATTATTATTATACATGTGCACACCGCCGTCCCGTACGAACTGATTGTATATATTGTAACAAATATATTTTGTGCTTGGATGTTATGTACATTTTTCTGCTGGTAACTGATTGGTTATAGTTGAACAAAAAACTTTAGACAACTTTAGACTTTTCTAGACAGTCGAGTGATAAAGCTTTAAAAGTTCCACATGAATCTATCTATTGTTTTTAATTTGAGTCTGTTCAGTTAGCACTTATTGGAGAGGTTATTATTTTAAATCTTCTAAGTAGTTAATAGTTGTTACTAGTCGTTTAACAAGTTTAACAAAACTTAAGAAAAAACTACCGATAACTATTACAGTGGAAATATTTTTATATTACAGCAAACAAGGTTTTAACTGAGTTCCGGTCAGTGCGTATCAGTACGCACTGCGTAATCGTTTTTCGAATGTGATGTATTGATCAAATGATTTATCTCAAAAACGGCACGTTCCCGGACTTTCAACCTTAGAAATATACTTTTATATATATTACCTATATTTAAAGACACAATGCTATGAATTACACAAAAGACCTTTTAAAAACTAAATTATTGTTGAAATAAGTGAATTATATTGTTTATATTTGATTTATGTGATAAAGTGTTTTCAGAAAAATATTTAGATATATGACGTATTGCATAATATTGTATTATTTTAATATCTTAAATAGATTTATAGGTAACCCTGTTGTATTAGTGTCGAAGAGTGTTAGAATATAGTTAATTATGAAAACTAATTAGTACTAATTATTAATAATATTGTAACAATTATATTTACGATAATAGAAAATAACTATCGATAATAAAATATTACAATTCTTTCGTAGTTATGGGCATTATTTTGTACGTAGCCAGATGCTGTATGAACTAAATATAGTCGAATGTCAGATGACATACAATGTCTGTACCTGCGTAATCCATGGGGAGCAGTCTAAAAGTTATTATTTATACACAGAAGTCTTACATATGACTGTAATTTGTTCACGTCAATGATTAATGGTCAACAATGTAAAATGGACCGAAAAGAATGAAAAAAAAACAGCGGGAGCTGTACAGACAAAACAACAGGTTTCATTAATTGTTTGGGGTTATAATACGCGGTAGGTAGTAAACAAACGGATACGGGTTTACCCCGTGCACAGATGATGATGATACATGGACAGGGAGAACATTTCGTAAAATGTATAATATTAATATTAAGTATGCGGACGACCGTTGAAAGAACATAAATCATGTAGTCAGAAGTTGAGGAAATAATATAATATTTCACTCCGTGGTAATGAACACGATGTGTGTGAAGAAAGTCGTTTTCAAAAAAAAAGTTATTTCAATTTAATTTGTTTTATGCTATACTCTTTATTATTATGTGAGAGCATCGAGTGTGCTCCTCACAACTTATATTATGAATGAATATGTTTTAAAATTTTTAATTTTTTTTTTGAACCAGAGCTACAATTTATTTCACAAACTCACAACCACATCCGGCCGATGTATAGAATATAAAATTGAAACTTTGTATGCTTATAATTTTATATGATCGATTTTTCTCATCAGTTAGGCTTTTGACATTTTGTTTCCCCTTTATGCTGTAAATATAATTAGTATACATTTTCTTTGCCTACCTACTTGAAGTACAACGCGAATTGATGTAATTACGTTTAATAATAACCACATTAGAAATATTCAAATATTCACTGTTCCTATTTTAAAAAAAATATGAAATTCTCATTACAAATCGTTATTCGTTAGTAACACAATTATTGTCTATATGCTGACAATAGATGATGTCTATGCTGTGGGGTTTAATACTCACGCAATTTCAATATTGTGATTATAGGTTGGGTATTACTAAATTAAGGGCATGTTTAAAATCAAGGTATTTCATTTAAGAAGCTATCAAAATTACGAAGAATAGAATTTACTATGTACAGTGTACACACAGAAGTTTTTATGAATTGTATACACTTTCAAAAAAGTTGATAATTAATAAAAAACTAAAATAATTCAACACTATGTAATGTCAAAAATGTTAATATTAAAAAATAATTACTTCTGGAATAATATCCGATAATTTTTAAATTACTTTTACTATGATACTTATGTTGTTTTGTTGTGGTAAATTAAATTTTTAACGCGAATATTTGAAAAAGAACAGTGGTTTTTACTACCTATACTTCGTCTATACGAGATATTTTTTAGAACTCTTTTACGAAAAATCAGTCAAAAAATCAAAAAACGTGTATCCAGCCTAAAAACATATTTATGTTTAAAAAAAAAAATAACAAAATAACTGTAAAATATTTGAAAATGAATGTAACTTACAATAATATTATATTAGGAAGAAAAAACTATGTTAACTATAGAGTATAAAATATATGTATATATATTTATTGAAAAAACATAATACAGGTGTCAGGTATACAGGTTAATAATAGTACAATCTATAACTTTTGGACACCTTCTATAAGTTATACTTGTGTTGGAGATGTAGTTCTAATATGAGGTTTGAAATTTTACAATATTTATGCAACGAGTTTGAAGTAATGTTTTATGAAATGTTATTATTATAAACATTTAAATTAAGTCAATATAATATTATAATTGAATTATTTGTGAAAAGAAACCGTACTATAGCTGCCTGTAAATTGTATTTAAAATTAGTCTTAAGTTACTAGGCATTTAATCAAAAATTTTTTTAAATAAAAAAGTTTAAATAAAAAAAATTACTTAAAATAATTTTATCTTTAATGAATAATATTCATATATGTTATAATATATTATCAGAGTATTTTATATGACATAAAATACAAGTATTATATTTTTAAAACCTTATAGACATTTAGGTCATTCAATAATATCCATACTCTGACAACTCTCTATTTCTTTTATTAACTTATTCATAAACGTAGACAGACAGTAAATTACCATTGTGTTCATGAATATATTCTGCTGTGTAAATTAAAAATAAAAATGGTACTAATCTCCTAAATTATGCGTATAAATGACATTTCCTTACTCAAGTAATACCATTTGTCGTAATGGCAACGATTTTCATTTAACATTATTTTATTTGTGTAATTCAATCGAATCAGTTTTTTTACTGTGAAAATAAACTGAAAATAAATAAATAAAAGTCACTAGGTGTGTTAATAATCGAATAATAGTATTTACGCTTTCAGTCTTACAACAATTTAGGTTTATGTTCGTGGACATTTTGCACAAAGTTACTATAGAAATTTCTGTCTAAAGTGTTTTTATTTATATATCTATGATTTTAGAACATATACGTTATTTTAATAAATTAGAATAATTAATTTGGTACAATTATATAATAATTTTAATAATTTTTTTTTATACAATATTAAATCTAAATACATAATTATAATATACAGTTGTAGGTACTTAAATATAATATATTTATATACAAGTACATCATTAAAGATGTATATAAATAAAGATCATATTTTATGGACCATTGCACATTTATGATGTCAATTAAGAATGTTTATGATTGTATTAAGATTTATTTTCTTGATTATTTTATAATTTTTGATTAATAATACAATCAAGATTGTACATTGAACATGATTCTATACGTATAGGTTTCTACCTATATTTTAAAATTTAGATATAGCAATAATTAGTACAATGAGCTAGTTTTATAGAATTTAAATTCATTTGATGTCTTTTTCAGTCTCTAATAATCGTTATTTTTATATGTTTATGTATATATTTTTTCTAATCAAAGCAATATTATTACACTAGGTAAGTAACTAGTACACGCGATGTATGACATAGGTACCTAGCTACTATACACATAGGTAGTAGATACATTGGTATTAATAGTATACTATATATTAAATAATAATAATGAGTTCTAAGAGTAGTTCTTATCTCCTAGTTCTGACATACTTAGGTACATAAATTATAATACTTTCGTGTTATTATGATGAGTTGTATAAAAAATTGATTAATTTAATAGGGTTCACTAAAATATAATGACCAATCGAGGGCTACTAAATTATGTTTAAGGGACTATTACCTACCTAGTGATTGATTTAAGGTTTCAAGTGATGGTTTATGCAAATCGAAATTAGACTTTGTCCTCTATTAATTAACTATTTGGCACTACAACAATATTTATATAACTATTGTTATATATATATTATTATATATTATAAAAGAAAATAATACTTTTATTTTTTTTTATTAAAAGACAGCTATTAACCAAGGACGTTTCTGTTTATTTTGAATAAAAAAAAATACGTGTAAACAACAATTAATAAAACTGAACCCTTTATGTAACACTAAAATAGCTAAGTAGTCGAAGCGAAATAAAGATCAATTAAATAAAAAAAACTGAGCACATAAATTTTACTCGTCTTTTCCAAATACGCCTGCAGTGCGTGTGAATTATTATAAAATGCTCCGGTACACGAAGAACAGTTGATTGCTATTATGACCAAGAGGGAACTTTAACTTTTATCAGATATCGAAACCGTCTAAACTACAAAGTTTTTTTATATATTAATTTTAAATAATATTTAATGAGAATATAAAATATAAATTATCAAACACTTAATTCAAATTTTTCCATTTTAAATGTAATTTTTATTTCTAATTTGAATAATACCTAGTAGTAAACATCATTAAAAAAATCAACAGTTATAATCAATGCTAGTAGTTTGAATATGGTATTAATAGTTTTCATTTTCATCAACCTTTTATTTAATTTATATTACACCCATTCTATTAATTGATTACTAGGTATTATTTTTCAATACTACATTTATTTAATACACATAAGCATTAACCGTTAGGTATAATTTAAGAGTCTGCACTATATGTGGTTCCACAGTCGGTTATTAAATGATATTAGATTAATTTAGATTTTATGGCTCAATTAAAAAATTAAGAACAGTGGAAATGCTTTACAAATTAGTGATGTAGACAGACGTCCAAAGTGTGTTACAAAAAAAAAATAAACCAATACCAAAACTAACTTATTTTGTATGTTTATTATGTAAGTAGGTACCTATAATATTATATACTTAGGCTATTATTTACATTTGTTTTATTTTTTAATGTACCTAATTATAAATTTAATAAATTGTTTTTTAATCAGACATTTCAACCTATTTGGTTGACCAATTAATTCATTACAATTTATATTATTATTCTTACGATCTAGTGGACTTAAAAAAAAATTGTAGTTGATAGTATTGTTATAAGATCAATACAAATTAAAAATTAAAAGTTAATATTTATTTTTTATAATGTTTTAGTAGTTAAATTTATACTACTTACAGCAGTCACAACATAATATTTAAACGAGTCAATATTATTATTATTATTATTATGTGAAGTCGTTTAGTTTTATTGGTCGAAATACAATATCATATTTATTATATACTATTACTATACTATAGCTTATAAAATAAGTGTACGATTTCGTAGTATTTTGTTGAATGAGATCTAGAGTCCAATGAATGAATGAAAAAAAAAACAATTGCTTAATGTTAAACACAACATAAGCGTTTCGCTATTACCCAGAACTAGCAGTAAAAAGTGTGGAAAGGTGAGAAAAATTGATGGCCAAGCCATAATTTGCACGCAACGTTATCGGATTCGTCCTTAAATGAATATAGTGATTACTGACAAGGTCAAGTGTGAATATTGTGTAGGTATAAGATTAGGTTTGAAATTGGATGAGAACCCGAAGACGATAAAGTTGTTATCGAGTCATTAATAATATTTAATTATTTATAATACATTATATTATCTTGTTGTGCTTAATTTAATTCGAATAAAATCATATTAGCTGGGTATGTTTAGAAAATTTTAAAACTCTAGAGTCAGAAGTATTACTACGTAAAATGATAAAAATGAAAATTAATTTGAATTTTTTGATTGACAAAAGTCGAAGAATTTGGTTTTTAGCATAGGTAACGATGATTACCTCACCGTCTGTTCAATTACATATTTGTCATGGTAAATTATTTTGATTTACCTTTATCATACTTACGTATTATAGTGTACCTTATAAGTATAATAAGTATATAAGATAAGTGTTCATAATAAAGTGTCAAATATTTGTACAAAATGAACAAATCCAACTAATAATTTCATCGCGGGATAGAAAGGATTGCTTTTCATAATCGTTTTACGTCCATCAAATTGGAAATTTGTCGGTACTTTAAAAAAAAAAATAAAAATAATAAGTGGCTTTAAACGGAGTAAAAGTTGAACATTTATAATAGCTAGCTGGATGATGACAACATAAAAAGATTAAAAAATTCCAGGACACCGCCGCAAGAATATTATGTACAGATTTCTACAGAGTTTGAAGAACGACCGCCGACTGTATAATATGATATAGGTACTGCACATGATTAACTGTACGTCTTTTAACTATTATTTATTTTATTTATGTAATGTGTTCGACATTATGACTGTGTTGTGTAATTAAATTTAGTTTTTATGACAATAAATTGACTATACGTTGAACGTGTGCTGCAGGTTCGGCTAAATAATATAATAATAATATATCGAAATATAGAAAAATAAATATATTTATGACGATATTATTAAACGTCCAGTGCCTATTATACATATCACATAATAAATAATTATGTGAAATAGTATAAAGCTAACAATGCCGCATTGTGTATTTATTCAATATTACGATAAACTCGAGTAAAGCGTGCGGTGTAGTTACACAATTGTTTTACCCTTTATTCGTGTTGTATTCTGTGCAGTCATTTAATTTATTCTTTACACCATTCATTAAACACTAAAGTAACACGTGCATTACATATTATTTACCGTCATTTGAATTTCACATCTAGGTATGTTATTAGCCCCGAGAAGAATATTAGTGCAATCATATAGGTTCATTAATATTAATACGTCGTGCTAATTACATACCAATATATACCATTTACAAAAATAAAAGTTCAAAAGATAGTTGATTCCTAAACAACGT
Source organism: Nasonovia ribisnigri (assembly GCA_027563435.1). NCBI lineage: Eukaryota > Metazoa > Arthropoda > Insecta > Hemiptera > Aphididae > Nasonovia > Nasonovia ribisnigri. Next base: position 435,905 of record JANEHU010000127.1, read on the forward strand.
CGTTATTATATTATGGAAACTATTAATTCGATTTGGTTTTTTTTTTAGTGGGTCTTTATAATTATATTTATTTTATTCGTTAACATTTTTCGAGGCGATGAAAAAACGTTCCACTATTTGAACACTTGTATGGCACCTCCATAAATTGGATAATGTAAAACACACATTTTAGCGATTTTACTTTAGACAGAACATTTTTAGAATTTACCATACCGGTGTTAGATGAGATATTTTTTTAGTATAACCGCGATTATTTTTTATTTGATCAAACTTCTCGTCTAGAATCTATCTTTAAAATGTAATATTAGCCAGGTACTATCGAGTTTAATGTAAATTGTTCGATTGGCACCTACACTGAAAGCAATGTTTTAGTTTATATTTTAACGTGATACCTACTTGTTCCCCTATATTATTTGGGTACCTCTATAACTACCTAATAAAATAGATTATTCAAATTGTTGAATCCATTTAATGTTCATCTTATTTTTAAGTTTTATGAACTCCTTTGTAATCATTAATTTATGTGTGTAATATGCTAATTTTCAGTATTGATTTAAATTGTTTGAACTACTTTCAAAGGTTATATGTAATGTATAAATTTATAACGGAAGCAAGAAAGTATTTTTATGTTAAATTGTTGAATAATTCAATACAATGTTATACAGGTAATTTAATTCAATTATAATATTTTAAATACGAATACCCGACTCTAGAACAATTTTGTTATACTGTTAGTTTTCAAAAATCAATAATTATTCAAGCATGTCTTATTTGATTTAATACCAGGAATCTTGAAATATGATCTGCTAACTGTTATATATAAAACCGTATACCTAAACTGTTTATATTCAACGGTTATTGAACGGATAAGTTATACAGACATAAGTGTTACAGAATTATGAGCTATACTCTATAACATAATATTAAGTTAAACATCATAGTAGGTATCGATAATGACATCTATAAGTATTAAAGTATCAAATAAAGTGTTATGTTATTAAATTTTGTAATTGTTATTAGAGTATTTTTAAAATTGCTTCAACAGATTCGACAAGCTCAAACACGTTCTAAAAAAAAATCAAGCTTTAAATATTTTAAAGACGAAAAAATTAATACTCCGTATACTATAATATATACTGTACCTATATATACCTATTGTCCTATATTATACTCGTAAATGCGAAAATGTTCGTGGCCATTCAGCATATTGTTGTTATACGCACTTTTGAAATATATTTTCCCCGGAGCTGATAAATAAAGAAGTATACCATTCCGAGTATGTTGACCTTGAATTCTGGAAGCCGTCCCGGTGGAAGTCTCGGGGTCAGACTCTAAATTCGCGACAGGCGAGATCATCGATCTCCGTGGTCCAGCGGCTCGATGCCAATGTGTACATACACGCTCGCGTATGTCCACCGCTGCTGTTATTAATTGGCTCTTAAAAAGTTTTTTTTTTCTAAAAATAAAATCCTTAATTGGTCTATCGTTGTTGCGTTATTTTTTATGATCTCACTTTTACCATAATATAATAATTATTATGCATACGCACATGCATGTACGACAGTCGTCAATGAAATATATGTATGTGGGTCCGAGTGCAAAAGTACATCTCTCACAAGTATTTTCATCCGGCGAACGAGACCCCTTTCTCGACTGGAAGTCTGGATATTATATTTCAAAACGATTTTTAAGTACTCTTGTTTTAGGTCATTGAAAATGTACACATAGCGTGTAGACACGTGATGGTCGTCATAACATTACTACATGACTGCTGAAATTATTATGCATTTTTTCCAACTTTTCTAAGTGGACTCGGTTTATCCACGGTTCAGTCTGTATCCATAAACTACAATTCATGAACTTGAAATTACTTTGAATTTTCGAAAAACCATGATATAATAGTAACATAATATTATATTATCTTGTAAGAACCTACTTATATGTAAGCTGTTATAAATCACTATGAAATAGAGTTGACAAATAAATTTTGACTGTATATGACTCAAATTTACAACGGAGCAATATAAAAATAATATTCTTTGTAATAAATAAAACATTATTTCTTTTTTATTAACTTTTAGTTTCATACGATTTTTTAACAAAAGTGAAACTAATATGATAATACATTAGTACTTAATATTTATTATTTTTGTAACTATAGTATTATCTTTTTTGATATTTTGTCATATTCCAATTATTTACAATGAAAGCATAAAATATTGTTTTGTGATACAAAAAAAACCATTTTTCCATTGATGTAATAATTGATATATTTTGGTTTATAAAAATATTCTATCTAATATTTACTGCAGTTTATAGGCACACGTGTACAACAAGTTATACCTACCTAGTTTATATAAAATTTTTAAACTATAATTATAATTTTATTATTTGTATAATTCATATGTTTATGCATGGAATTCATTGTATATATAAAAAAAAAGACAACCATATTATATCATTTTTATAAAAATATTATGTGTTGCAAATCCTCTTGATATGATTTGTTGGTTTGGTATAATAATGAATAGTTGAATGGGAAATAATGAATAGAGTAACTCCATTCATTAACGGACTGCTTTCATAGTAGATAGTAGAATATACCCAACAAGAAAATAAAATATAAATCAAACATTTACCAATATTCCTAGACCTTATCCTAGTGCAATAAATCAAAGTTATGATATAACAGAGCAATGTTTCTTGCATTGAGGTTAAAGAAATCAGTACAAAATACAATCAATTTCATAAGCATATAGATGTAGGTACATAATATAAAAGTAAGATAAAATGTAGAAAAAAATGAAGTTTACATTTAAACAATCGCTACCACGTTACAAATTCAATTGTTAAAGTGCTTTTTTCTTCATACAATTGATAATTGTTATTATATTTTAAATTATAATACTATTGCAAGAAATAAAATTTAAAAAATAATTATATATATATCTATGCACTTTTATAAAACAAATTTTATTATTATTATATGTCTTAAATATACTAAACACCATAACTATTAGACTAAAATATTATTATTATTATTTTATTATTAGTGTTATGCTTTTGAGTTCTATACAATTATACCTATTTATAAATAGGTACCTACAATAATTTATCAAAAGTATATATTATTATTTTTACTGCGATACTTTGAAATATGATAGATAAAATAAAACATTTTATGTCACGGCGACTAGCTCGTCGAATCAACCAATACCAATTCGAACAAACGTCCAAAAAGGATTAAACGTCTGACAAACAACGTCGCCGCGGTTAGGAAATTATGATTTATGCGGCAATTTATCATTCAATACGCGGTTTAATCCAGATTTATATTTGTATTCCCTTAAAAAAATTCGCGTATGCATTCAGCGCTGGAGTATATACGTCGGAAATATCTGTGTCAGCTCCCCGCATAATATTATAAACGAGTAAGTGAACAACCACCACCCGATTGTGAAGTAAACGCATTATGTATTATTTATAATAATGAAAAAATAAATGTGTAGCAGATTCCTCTCTGAATGGCCTATGATATTGTACGGCATTCAAGCCGAACAACAACACGTCAGAAAAAATAAACCGGTTGATTATATTTTATTTGTAATTAATCACCATAATATAATATATTATATTATTATGTATATTCTCTGGTATATGTATAAAATGTATAATGGTAAAATAAAAACAGTTGAAAAGCCGTTAATTACGTCTCATAACCTCACAATACGCCCCGCGTTCTATAGATCATAGACCATAATATTATACCATAGTAATACTACCTAGTTAGTGTATAGGTACCTACCACAGTAGCAATGCAAACTTTTTTCGAAGATAGGTATACACAGGACAAAAATATAAATTGTACACAATTATATCATTCACGCTATAATATTACGTATACTTACATGTTTAATTAGGACCAATTCATATATAATATTACATTAATGATTCAAACTGAACTACTGTACAAACATCCGAGTAGTCGAGTATTTGAGTTGTTGAAGTTTATATTATTATTGTCTATTGAGTGGAATTACCTATAAAACAATATTCCATATCTATATTATTATAGATAGGTAGGTACCTTTTTTTTCTCGAATTATTAAACATTTTGTTTCGTTGTAATTCGAGCTCCACTTGATACCTACCTTATTTATTGAAAAACTGTGACATTCACTTGACCAAGTTCTTAATAAATATGCGGTAAACCACCCACAGTTGTCAACGGAATTTTAAAGGAAATTAATAATTCTTTCAACTCAATTTTTAACTGAAATAGTCATATCACATAATTATTAGACAATTCAGGTTTTGTAATTTCGAAGGTTACTTAACAAAATTATGATGGTCAGCAAATCTATAGAAATGTAATAATTATGAATAAGACATTACACAATTGTAAGAATTATAATATACACGTTACTGTATGTATTTCAAATATTATTTTACATAATACTACCGTAGATTACCGTTTGATTAAATATCGAAAAAGTTCTGACTTGAGATATTAAATTATGTAGACAATCATTGTAAAGTTACTTGTTAAATTATTTTTGAATATTTCAATTTTCTGTATAACTCGTTCAATAATGATGATTAATTTAAAACATTATTGATAGGTCACTAAGAAACTTTATTTATAGGTCACTAAGTAATACAATTAATTTCAAAACAGTTAATTAAAAAACTATAAACTGTAGTTTGTTTTATACCTATAAGGTAATATAAAATATAAAATAACCAACATCATAAAACTACTTCTAATAAATAACTGAAATATTACGTAAGAGCCTTTATTTTAAAGTTTAAACTGTTTAAAGTAATGGATTATAAATTTAAATTGTCCTTGTAGCAATAATGGCCTAGTTGACAACGCTGAGTAATGATCTGTGAAAAAAAAATAATAAAATTGAAATTTTTTCTTATTTGTGTGACACTTAGAGTCAAATGATGATCAGTGATCACAAACATCCAAATTTAAAAATTATTTTAATACTTGCTTTCAATCAGCCTTTCTAGACACTCATTGTTAGACAACTTAATGTCTAGACGTTTAGTCACTCATTTATTTTGTTTTTAAAATATAATATTATTAATTAATTTTAAACATAATATGGTATACAAGTTTTTATTTTTTTTGAAATCAAACAAATCGAGTTAATATACACCTAACCGATTTCATAATGTTATTACTTCTATCTCATGTGCTAATTACATACGAAAAGAACTTTGTTTGCATACTTTTAATATTTTATTTTTATGTTGTGTGAAATGTGAAAATGTCGACTACAGTTGAGAGACCATTTTATGAAATTGTTTATTACAATTTTATTTTAAATATTTTAGTAAAATACATTTTTTTGAAATATTTCAGTGACAGCGATATATTTCTGACAAACGTTATATTATTTTGTATTTTTTTTATCGCTTTATCGTAATTAATGCATGGGTAATTCCGACAGTAATTATGACAAATTACGAAGATCAAAAGTTTCAAATTGTTTAAAAAAAAATGATAAAAATGATAGAAATTTCGAATAAAAAATGTTATTATACTTTTTTTAGTAAAAATAGCTGTAAAAACGTTAATATAAAAATATGTGTTTGAATAAATATAGCTAGTGATGTTCCCAGTAAAAATGTATTGTACTAAAAAAATTACAATGATTTTTTTTATCAATTTTTAAGTTGAGTATTTTTCAGTTTTAAATAGATATAATACGTTTTAACGTCGTTATAAATAACATATTTCTTTTTTTGCTTTTATACTAAATTAAAATCTGTTCCAAAATAATGAAAATAATCATGATAATCAGTTTTAATTAAATTATACAAGTATGCAAAATATATATAACTTTAACTCATACATATTTCTATAGAAATATTGTTACAAAATATTTCAATTCGATACAATATAACTATAACTACGTCCTTAATTTAAATATCTGCATACAGGTTTAATTTTTTTATGTTATAATTTTAATTATTGTATAATACACAACATAACTAAATCCAAGTATTTTCTCTGAATGTCTTAAAACCGTTTACCTTCGCATATTCCACACCGGACCTACACCGTCGTCGGTACCGATCGTTTGATAGACAATACCAACTACTCCTATGTAGGAATAATGAGTAGTATGAAAAAAAAAATTGATGGCGATCGGCTTATTAATATCTTTGAAATTCTTTCGCAGAAAACAATAAAACTGCTAAGTTTCACGATTAATCGAGAAAAAAACGTTCTCATAAAAATCGCTGGTGTTTTTTTATACAATAATATTCTCATCAAGAACCTATTACTTTCACAAAGACATGTGTTCCAAGTTGGTTGTATTTGTTTGCTCTTCAACTTGGTTGTTTATACGAAATTATTATTTTCCGCATAAATTATCGACCCCATAGAAATACCGTAAACCATGATCATGTAATCCATATAGATATAATATCACAGTAAATAAAAACACGTATAAATTATTATAATATTATGTGCACATACAGTACGCGAATAATATCGAGACATTCTTCGTAACGGTACTTATACATATATACAGTGTATGATAATATGGGGAAGGCGATTTATCCCTCTTCTTGGCGTTATACATATCATAAGCGATCTGTAGTTAAATAATTATCATTTTAACAGGTTTTGTTTTAATATCGGAAATATATTATGATGGTCCCAATCGAATATTTTTTTTCATCACCGTCAACCCTTGTAGAAGCGCATTTTATATGTGGTTTAACGATTTCGGTATACTGATCTTAGTTTGACTGATGATAAGTGACTTATATTATGTAAAATACTTAAATTACCTATTAAAATCACGTAATTTAGGTACCTACTACAAGATGTTCTTTCCATTTCCATTTGTCTAGACGTAATGGTCATGATACTGAAGTATTTGTTTAGCAAGACGTTTAAAAATACGTTAATGTTTTCAGCCACTTATACGCCACGTAACATATATAATATATAAACCTATATATATCATACGTCACATGCGATGATTACATTTTATAATGTATATACTACTTTTCGTTTAAACAATACGTTCCTATCTAAACAATATATTATAGCTGTATTTGAATTTTAAATATATGTGTTGTCTTTAAATAATAATTATTTATAATAGATGTAAGTATAATATGATGTTTATTATAGTAAAAAAATCAATAGGTACTTACATTGTTCCATTTTAAATTTTTTTAATTATTTTAGATAGTAAAATACAAAATTTAAAAAAAAATATGTCTCTACTATATTATATTTTTGGTATACAATTATGAATAAGTAATAATAAACATAATTTAAAACATGATAAAATTATCATCTCATAATATTTGACATCTATGTTCAAAATACTTCATATCAATAAATTATCAATACTTCAAAATATGATTCAAAATTCGTAAGTAATTCCATGATAATATCACTTTTTGTATACTACAAATAAATATTTAAAAAATGAGTATTTAATTTTAAGATTAAAATCAGAATTTAAAGGTCTAATTGGGTGTGTATTTGATAAAGGAATCTTAAATGCAAATAGAAACTGTACCTACTTAATTAGGTTATCAGTGTTTAAGTTTAAAATGTAAGCAAATCATTATTAACATGTTTTGTTTTGGATTTACCTTGATACAAATATAATAAATAACCAAGAATAATATTTTTTTAATATTATTTTAACGACTTGTATTTTTCTGCTTCGTGTTTAAAGCGACACGACTCTCCATGGGTCGATCAATTTCTTTTACCAGGTATTACTGCAGCAGTATAACCCTTCGTTTCGGTCCGATGATTCCTTTTTAGTATTAGGTAAAACTAATTTGATTTTTTTTTTTGGATTTCCTCAGTCCTACAATTAAGGGTTTTGTGGTCCATCCCTCTATCTCTCTCTCTCTCTTTCTCGTCTGATCTTATCTTGTTATTGAGAAACCAATAACATAATACACACTTGTTAGACATGGCTTTATGTAAGTATATACAGCAGTCGTGACTCGTGATAGGTACGTTTTTTTCGGATCTTTTTTTTTTTATATTAAACGCATAAATATTTATTTTTCACCACGTCGTATAATGTAATGGCCCATCTGTGGCAGACTTTTTGTTACTTTTTTAAACGGCTTAAATATAATATATAATATATAATTCAACTCAGTTTGATTGTAAAATAAAAAAAAATTACTCCAAGATTTTTTTTTAGATTCTGTTCCTTTGTTTTGTATTTAATTGAATACGATAATGTTTTAATGTATAATATAATATTTCTTTTGGCGTTATTAATTCATTAATGATGACTTAAAATAAGATTTAACATACCTACCAATAGGTACCTTCTGATCATTTACTTTTTTTTTTATGAATTCAATGACAAATCATATTTTAATCGACATCTTAAAGGCTATTATAATATAATTTAGATTTACTTTATATTAAATTAATAATACGTTAGGCATATACAGTGATTTTAGAATATTCATTAATTTTAAGTGTATAATTAGACAAACCAAACATGGGCTATATATGTGAATACTTTTTAAATCGTTTTATTCCATACTTAATTTAGGCATATATTGTGTTTGGAATAGAAATTAATTTTTAACATGCACTAAAGAAGTAAGGAATAATAATTATGATAATTATGTTGAGATATAGACATCTAATCATAGATGTCCATGGATAACATCGATTTCCAAAATTAAAAACACGTCGATTAAATTGGATATTAATTAAATTATTTTATAGGTATTAATATATAATAATATAGTTATACCTGTTTATTCCTAATAATTGCTTTCTATAAATACAATCTAACAAATATAGGTGACCTATTAATGCAATACAATTTTGATCTAAGTAAAAGTTAATTATTATTATTTTTAGTAATAAAATCCGCGTGAAATTAAGAAATGATTAATATTGTATACTAATAAAAGCATCATCGTAAAATACACTTCTTATTTCTAGTATATAAGTGCTAAAAATAAAATAATAATGATAGTAATTTAAAGTAAATATACCTATAAGGTGTTAATATCCCATAAACTCTTAAAAATAAATTAAATATTTTATAACTGATAAATTACAGAAGGTAGTAAAAAGTGAAAATTAAAATATAATTTTTATTTAGTCACATATTTTCACGTACGAAATAATGTTTTCTAAAAAAATCAAACAAATATACTATGGTTTATCTAAAATTTAAAACCTATTACCTTTCTACTATAAATAGTGAAGCACCTACATTGAAATAACTTTTTTCATATTTATTTTTATCGACGTATCGTTCATATCAATAATTTTATTTATGAAGAGCAAAAAGTGATATTAATGAAACATTGTCCATCGTTCATAATTATTTCTATATAATATGAAAAAATCCCTATTACCAAAAAAATGTTCACACATTTTGTTCACAGTTCGATCTATATGTGTCTTATCATTAGTGATTTATCATTTTTGTCTATTGTTTATTTCGAAACACACGTTTTAAATATAAATTATTTTGTTGCTTTACTGTAGTTTATGTGCCACTATAATATGCTGTCAGAAGTATTAACATTTCACGAATAAGTCATAATGTACGTTGAGATGTGTTTACATTAATATTGGTTTTTGCTTATACGTTTCTTTACTTGAAAATAGTTTTGAATTTTATTAAATTTTAAAAAATAGTTTTAATGTCCATATGATTCTTTCAAATAATCTTTTATATACTAGGTAGGTAGTTATTTATATATACATATTAGGTACATAATGTACCAGGATACATATTGTGCATATTAATATACATTTCGGACATTTAAATAAACGCGATATGTACAATTAATGTACTTAACGGTGTTTTTATGCATTAAAATGTTATGATAATAAATATAATAATAATAAACTATATTTATTGTACCTACAGTTAATATGATTCAAATTCATTTCGTTTACGATGTAAGTGCTCATTTAATAACACCAAAATATAATTAAGGAACCGCCATAAAAATAATAATTATATATTAGTAAAAAAAAACTATTTGTTCCGTATTCAGTAAATATTTGTTTAGAAAAGTATTCTGCTTCTGATAAAAAATTAAAAAAAATCTCATTTAAACGTCAAAAGTAGATATAGTGGTTCAACGACTACAAACACTGCAACAGTTAAAAAAAAAACAAAGCAGATATTATAACGTTGTGGAATTGCACGCGTCTTAAATTTTCCAAAACGAAATATTATCGAAACAAGTTAATACATGTCGCATTAGAGTGTGTCCATTGTTGAAAGATGTACAATGTACCTACGTTATATCTATAATCAGCTATGTGTATTATAATAAATTTATAAATCCTTGGTCATAATATGGCATAATTTTCATATACTTATTCGAGTTATATTGAGTTATACTACACTATAGAAACTTATTAGGCAAATATATACACATAAAAATTGTAAAAACGATTATTTATATTTTATAATAGCAAATAAACAATCATGATGTTCAATACACGATCATGAATAGGTTACTAATCTTTTATGAATGGATAACGTATAATACTATTATGTAGGTACCTACATGCTAGATGATCGGCACATATTGGATGTAAATAATAAAGTGGGCGTTATGATTACATAGGCCTAACTCCATAGATTGATTATACATCGATGAATATGTATTAATATTTGATTTTTCTAATAAAATATTATTTCTTTAAATCGTGAGTAGGTTAGAAATATTGTAATTTATTTTTTTATTTACACGATTTATACACCCTGAGGTCTATAGTTATAAAATGAGGTAGGAGTGTCTACTACAATAATAATAATACATTATAAGTACTTAAAAATAAAAATGTTTTTAAAATGCTTACACCATATTCCATAAACGAATTGCTGCAGTTGTAAAAACAATTTTTAACTAAAATATAAATCTGAAACCAGAATGTAACAAAAAATTATTTGATGAAAGACATTTAGATTTTAAAACTTCTAGGTACATAGCAATATATATTTTTCAATAATTTATTTTGTAACAATTAATCCAATTACTTGAGTTAGGATAGGTTCATTTTATTTAAAAAAATTTAAAGTCAATTAAAAATAACTGAACATTGTAAAAAATAAATAATAATATGAGATATAATATATTTTATAGTGCCCACAATTATTATTATAAAAACAAATTTACAAATTAATTATTATTAAATAGATTCATTAAGTTATTTTTATCAATCTGAACTTAAATAGACGTTTGCTATTTTATTCTAGGTATTAAAGAATTTATCTCGGAGAAATATTTATAATAATTTGTTTATTCAGTATTAAACTTAGACTGACGTTGTGTAGATAAACCATTTTAGCCTATCCCTATTTATAAAGAATTGTTTTACTGTATGAACTAAATATCAATTAGATGATTTGAGATTAATTCATTTTTATTGATATGAGTGCGAGAATGCGATGCGTTTTAAAATCCTTGAATTGAATATTGCTTACCAATACAGTTTGTAATTACCTTCACCTATAATATATGTATAGGTATGTTATAAACTAAAATTGTATTTTAATATTGACACTGTATAGTCTTATTGAAAATTGTTTATTTTTACAGACAGGTACATAATATAAAATATTTTGTGAATTATATTGTATACCTAGGTATTGGATGTTAAGTACTCATGACAACAAAAACTACTAGTGTTATTACTTTATACTACTACTAAGTTATTACTTTATAAGTAATTATTTGTTGTACTTTGGACTTAATACCATTACTCTTGAATACTTGATGTACCTATAGCCAATCTGTTCGTCCTTAAATGTAGGTATACTTTATACTTAACTTATAAATTTGGTGTAGTTATCTGCAGGCATTTAGTATATTTCTTAATTCGTCTCTATTAAATTAAATTGCGAATATTACAAAATCAAAATATAATAATTTTTGTATCCATCCAAATATCTGATATTATATACTCGAAATACGATTTAAGAATTAGTATTCTAAATTGTGTTCGATTATGTTACCTGTATGAAACATATACGTAAGTATTTATATTTTAATGTCCAAATGTATATTTACAAATATGTATTAATATTGCATAACACCCCGTGGGTACCGTAGTACATAAAATGTAGTCTGAACATTTCAAATGACGAATATGCCGAGTTAATCGAAATAAAAGTAGCCAAGATGACGGCGGCCATTCAATAGGTGTTATCCTCGTATATAATAGTAATAATAATAATAATAATAATAATAATGATAAAAGTAACAGTGATTATCCAAGACTAGCGTAATAATTTTAATTGGCCATAATGGGTCATAATGGAACTCACCGTTGGGCGGGTCTATGGCCCGAGGACATAGTGGCTGCTGGAAACCGTGTGAAGGATAACCTCCGGATAATAGACAGAAGACTTGCAGGAGACGATCGAAGAAAGCCTTTTTGGCTTGCTCATCTGCCCACGGAATAATTAATATTTTAAAAACTCATTATATAATCAGGTACCTATACCTGTCGTGGGGTTGCCATATTTTCATAGAGTCATACCGGTAATCTATATTATCGTCACGGAAATCACTCATTTGATTCCGGACGAACGGTAAGAGAATCTGAAAAAATCATCGACGTAGTTTACAAAAAATTCTGAGATTTTAATAATAATATTTTTTTAGAGTTTAAACGATTTTATTAATTACCTATATAGTACCTACCTAGTACTGACGTGTATATAAACTAAGATACAATATATTGTAGCATCTATAGGTGTAAAAATAAACTGTGTTAAAATCCGACAAAAATTAAATTTAAAAAGAGAAAATTAGCTGGTATCATATTTGATTTTTTTCGTATTTTCTAACATAATCGATCATCAAAACTATGAATTATACATCCAATGTACAATATTATACAGTTTTCATATTTTGTTCAGTGAATAAGGATAATTGGTTTAAAATATCTACACACACAAAGTGTATTATAATATATCTAAAGTTATTAAATACTACTTTTTGTCGTCGGTGTATTATTTGTCTATGAGTCTTATTAAAATAGGAGTGAATATACCGATATGGTAAAGCACCTGTCATTTTTTATGGTAGGTGTTAATTTCTCGACATGTATACTTAAACAATATTTTACCTGTTTGGCGTGTTCAATTTGAGATTAGGTTCTGGTTTTTGCGGTATTGTTTTCTATCCTGCAGAGCAACAGAAAATTATCCAACCTAACGGGTCAATGTGTTTTTCAACATGTTATAAATAGGTATGGCTTTTGTAGTGGGATCGTAAAGTCTAGAGTAAAATAGGATCGCCATTATACTGAAATTATTTTAAATGTTCACAGATGATTTATTAATGCATTATTATTGTCGTGCTTATTGTATAATAATATGTATGTTAATATATTTCGTCTATCACTGTGATTGCACGCGTAGTTTCATTTTAACATAAAATTCAAAAATGATATATAGCATATTAAGTAATCGTCGTAATACAGTTATGCCGTTAATTGGTAGGCAGTAATATCACAGGCAGATACCTTGCATGACAATATTTTTACTTTGTATTGTCCTGGTTTGTTTCAAATCTTGTTCCGTGAGAGCAATTTCTAACAGTATAGGTATACGTAAAGGTTAGTCGACCAACGTGTATTACACAACTCGATCATGTGTAAGACACTCTGTATACTATTACCTATATTATGTATTTGTATTTGCAACAATAATTATTATCTATAAACTCTGTGCACCTTTATAGGATACCTACAACTAATATTGATACAAAATCGTAAGTATATATTATCATTAATAATTATAAATATTAATATCACATAATTCTTATCGGGGGGAAAAAACAGTCAATTGTGAAAGTTTTCAAAATATTCGTAGTTTTTTGAACTGTGCAATAATTTTATAATGTGTTAGGACAAATCCAATTCGTACGATGCGTTTCAATGGTATACAGTTACCCACATATTATAATAGACACCTAGGTAGGTACCTATAATTAATATCAAAAAATATATTATCCTCTTCGCATGATTCCCGCGTCCACGCATACCTATAAATTATGACGATATATATATTATATTATGTATGTTTGATTGACTGCAAACGCACCACGCCGTACAAGGGAGACGAGAGAAGTATATATATTTAATGTGCTGTATAAAATGTATGTACCCGTGTAGTACACGTTTTTCTCATTCAATACGTAATAATGTAACAAATGTAAATAAGAAACTTCACAGATATACGCCATTGTTGTATTGAAATATTGTTTGTTAAAATATATACATACGGAATGGTAGCATGTTTTATTCAATGGAACAATTTGAGTTTGATGAGCGCAGCTGTTGATTTTCGATTGTTTCGATCGATGATTCGTCTGTGGTACTAAACTTCACAGAAGACACCAGAAGGTCAAGTGCAGACACGATATGTATGTATATACGTATATAGTTGTATGCAATGCGTTCAAAATATTATTACACTTGACGGCGACGATATGTCGAGGAAAGTCTCGCACACGTGTTTGTGTGTGTGTGTGTGTGTGTGTGTGTTAGTACAATCGCGTGGATAGTATAATATAATAATGATGTATAGATAGTCAATTACCGGTGTCTGTGAAATAGCTATTTGTCGGAAACAGGAAATTCGTACCAAATTATTTAAATTGAGAAGTTTTAGTTGATGGCGGGTGGGCTCCAGCAGATTATCGTTTGGGTAAACAATGAAACGCACCGTGAACAATAAAATATAAAAACGCGCGCTCGTGGCCGCCAGTGAAATGGGGTCAAAACGACTACACGCCTACAGTTTTTGGAAACTTTTAGATTCAGAGTAACCGTACTGTGGATTATGGGCGGGGTGATTCAATTATCTATCCATAGCTCAGGGATAATTTCGATCGAACGACTATTATATTATTATAATGAAGTGATCATATTTTATTTCACGTTAATTGATTCCCGAAAATACGATTTAACTTTTATTACTAAACGATATTATAGTCAATTGAATACACCATACTTTTTTGAATTAATTCTCCTGAAGTGCCATTAATGTGTGGCTTCGTTAATCAAGTCGTTCGCGCTTTTAAATGCATTAATCAAATATTCTTACCGTACATGGTGTGTACAGATGGTGTGTTTTTTAATTAAAAAAAAAAATTATACTTAAACACATTTATCTCATATGATAGGTAGGTACATAGTATTTTATTTGACAAATTACTCTTGTACCCCATGATTATATTTATTGATTAATTATATAAGTGTGCAACTTTAAACTTACCTATATCATAATAAATGATATTATATGTAGATACACATGCGTATATAATTAAGCACTGATCAATAATATTAATTGGTTAAAGTTATTATATTTTATATTCATTTTAAATTAGTAAAAAAAATCAACACACAATAACAAATAAAAACTAATAATAACTCACTTAAGTTCTTGTTTTTAGTTATCTACGAAATTGTAATCTATAAAACCCGTGTATTGATATATTATTATGATACAATAGGTATCTGCATATATCAATGCTCGATAGCGCTTAATTTATTTTAGTTAACAGTTCACTTTTTACCGGACATTTTAGTCCTTATAATTATTATAATAAACAATATAATTATTCAATTAATTACCTTCTATACCTAATTACCAACTATAGGTTCATTAGTTGCACAGTGTCCCTATAGTGTCACAACATATTAAAGTTGTTAACAGAAAATTTGAATCAAGTGTATACAGCTCGCTTATTCATCCCGTGGTCGCCATTATATCCAATATCACGGAAACAAATCTATTGAACCCTAACCAAACACGTGTTGGCGCTGCTTCTTTTATACGCCTGCCTGGATGTTCACCCTTTGTTTACCTAAGTAAGGTTAATGTACCTGATATTTTAAGTTTAGGTTTAATGTACATATCAATTCTGTATGATGGTAGTCTCTTAGCGTATCCGCTGTCACACGTCGATGGTCGATTACATATTATACATGTTATAATTTTCAAACGCCGCACGATACACGCCTATCTAATAAGATAAGATTTTTTAACTGACATAATATGATTCAATGTGCCTCCGTTGGATTGTCTCCAAACACCAAAACCAGTAATCGTGCAGGTATAGGTACATGGCACGTGGAACGATCAGTGTCCACATTACCTAGCTTATATAGTTATATGTATTCAAGGCAAATAATGTTATTTGTATGCATGTGACGCAAAGTTTGTCACACAGGTGTCAAAATATGTAATTTTATTTTTAAATTTCCCGATTATTATGTGTTGTATATTCATTTGCATATGTGTAGATTACTGATTTAACGACAAACGAATGATTGAAGATTGCAAGTTCACAAGAGTATTAAAATAATTATTCTTACCTATAGGTACCTACGTATTCAGTAGGTAGTATAAATTAAGTAGATACAGGTATATTATGTATACTACCGGATAGGTGCACATACTCTGTACACGTCTGTACACGTCTGTAAACTAATTGATTATCGCTTGTAGATTATCATAATTTATTATATGAAACGTGAAGTTTATAATTTATGCACCTATACAATATATGGATAAACTGAACTCGAATCTAATTTTATATTATCATCAAATCAGTATAATAGTTAGTACGAAAAAAAAAATTATAGAAATAATTACGATTTCATTTGATGAGAGTAATTATTCAAAAATATAGTCTCGATTAAGCCAGCCATGTGATCAATTTGAAGAGTTTTTTTAGTTCAAGTATTTTTTAAAATCTATTTATCAAGCACTTAGAATTTAATGTTTAAGCAGATATTATATCATCAACCAAACACATATTTTAATGTATTCACACATCACATCCGTTTTTAAAACTTTTTTTTTATGTTATTATTTGTGGCAAATAAGTAAGGTCAATCATTTTATAATACAATGAATAACTGTTATGCAAATATAGTTGATGGGCTCCACGGAGATCAGTTTTAAAATTAAATAAGATTACATTCCATGAATAAAATATGTAATTGTTATTACAAGTTTAGCCTAATTAATAAACACAAATTATTGAACAAATGTATGAATTAATATAAGGATTGTATTTATTTAATTTATACTAACTGATAACGGATCAGAAAACTGAATGGTAATATTTAAATTATAGGGAATTAACCTGTAGAGTTGATTTAATTAAGACTTATTATTTTTTATACAATACGTTTCAATTCATTAACTATAGTGGCAATTAAGGTTATTCGCTGGGTTTGTTGATATAGTTCCAACATAATATGTATAATATACTGTGTCTTTTTTTAAGACTCGACTTTGTGTGTTGAACTTTGAACTCTTCTACTCCAATAGTTTTATGAATAAATTATTATATGCATTTGTACTGAAATAATATCGATAGACTTTAATGATAATTGCAAGAAACCCAAAAAAATAGAACAATAATTTTAATCACACTTAATTTAAAAAAAAAGACAATTTTAATCGTATTACAAAAAAAAATTATTATAATATATATTATTTTTATGTATAGTTTAATTTTTATGTTTTAATATATATTACACAGGAAATTGGGTCGATAATTTCCAATTTTTATTTCATTTAAACAAAACAGTTAAAATGTATACTATAAACGTTTAGTTTTTAAATTCTTAGATAGGTACAGCAAAAGGCATACCAGCTATATGATACATTATAAAATAATTTCTTTAATTACGACGAAATCAATATTTATAGCTATATGATGATAGAAGATATTGTAATTTTGAATATATCACAACATTCACAACTTGAAATTTTAATACAAGGTTACTCGCACGTAATAATAAATAATAATTTATTGTTACATTATTTAATAAATTATAAACATCCTTAATATGGTAATTTTTATTACGAGTCCTTATAATTAAAATAAAAAAAATCATAGAAGCAATAGAACCTATACCAAGCTCCGTTCAACTGCGTTTATCTAATGCGATGATTTATCTCATTGGTTTAAATTTTACCAACATAATACTGCACTGAATAGTTTTGCTTATGGAGTAAAGCCAGTCACTGTATCCTGTCTGTAATTATTTCAATAATTTGTATACATTAGGCGGTATATTGTTTCATTAATATCAATAACCAATATATTTTTGGTTCTTTAGTGATCGCATTTAATTAATTTAAAAAAATCAATGCTGTAATAATGGAAAACATATAAAATTGAAAATTGATATAAAATGTGTGTATATATTTATACAATAAACAACCTAACAAATTGCCAGTGCCGTAGATATTGTATATTTTGTATTTTAATTAAATGCAATAATAATAGCTAAAATATTAAATAACATTGTTTTACATTTTGTTTAGATTATTAATCAGCAATAATATCTGTTTGCATTTGTTGTTCTTTCCAGTATCAAACTTTTCATTTTATTTATTTAATATTTGCGTTAGTAAAAATATTTATTGGACAATATTGTTTTAATTATTATACTTCGTTTGAATATTTAATTAAAACAAGTAGGTTCTAAATAAGTTATTTAAATAATTATACTATGAATAATAGTCTTTAAAAATGGTTTCACAAAAATATAAAATAGATGGAATAATATTGGATATAATTTATACTTTTCTATACTTGGACCATTTAATTCGGATACGTTGAAATTTATAGAAAAATTATTCACTTAATAATTTACAGTAGAAAAAGGAAGGGTTCTCATTTAAAATACAGAAGTTTGCAATTCCGCAGGACACTCCGTAGGTAGTACAAAACATTTCAATAGTTTGAATAAAATGATGTTTAAGTATAATACTTAAAAATTTAAAAATCAGATTTCGAATAACTAAATTATTGAAGAAAAAAGGGGGTGAGCATGCTTGGTGATATGCTCTGTATGGATGTATATTATAATTTATTATAATTTTTAATTTGCATCAAAAACCGTCATATATCTGCTTCAACTGAAATTGTTTTAAGTCTCATCATGTCAGAATTGTATTCAATAATTCGATTAAGTGATAGATCGATATAATGGCATCATTTTAATTTGATTATCAATTAAATGTCACTATAGTGGAGTAACAATAATTGTAGTACATTATTTGTTGGATGGCAGATAATGGAGTGTTGAATAAATCCTTGTAACGTACTTTGTACAGGACTGAAGACAGTGGTTCATTATATAAGAATATTATTCGTATTCCGTGCACTACACTTCAGTAGAATTACATTTTGAAGAATGATTTGTCATTGGATTATTCGTCACTACGAACGTCGATAAAATATGTAAATTGAGTCGTGTTTGACAAAATGTATATATTATACTATATTTTTTAAGTGAATAATCCTCAGGTTTGGTTATATTTTTTGACCTAAATTGACTTGGTACTTATTATTTTTGGTTTTTAATCATATAAATATTATTAAAAAGAGCACGGAGAAAACGGCTGCTTTCTAGTTTCCATACACAAATGATGGATTATTGTGCAGGCCATGGGGCATCATTTATGTTTTTTGATATAGAAATTAAAATCACATTTTTATATTTTTATATTTTTATAATACTTTATTCCAACACTTTATAATAATTGATATACCATTTAAATATAGATTTTTTTTTATATACCCTTTACCAACACAGCTCAACAATTATCATTATATTCAATTTATTTAAATTTATTCATTTAACATTGGAATGTTCAAAACTATAATCAATCTTAGATATATTTTTTTATTGAAATTAAAAGTTGACGTCGTTAGGCTTAGATTATAGCAAAATATAATTCATTTTTTAGATTCAACAATGTCACCTGTACTAGTTCACTGAACATAATCAAATCGTAGTAAAATTACTGGGTGCTTACCCAGTCACAGTTCATATGAACACATCTCAAACAAAAGCCGGTAAGCCGGTAACCGGTAAGCCGTAGTAAATCTTACTGAAGGAAGTTGCATATAATTATAAGTTTTTAAATAATAAAACATCTTGTAGGTATACATATAAGCAAAGATAAGCAAGTTAATGAAAATAATTAACTCAAGTTAAGTTAAATTAAGGACAAGAGATCGATACGTTAGAAGTTGACAGTTAACAAATCATAAATTTAACTTGCTAAGTTAAAAGTTGATATGAAAAAAAATATTAGCTTACCTAACTGAGTTAAAAAAAAAAATTAATTTACTTTTATAAATTGTTATGTGGATTACATAAAGAGTGACCGCGTTCTTACTAACTTCCTAAATTATAATAAAAATTGTATTGAACTTTTATCGTAATATACAGTGTATATACCCTATATTTTATTTTACATGATTATTAAATATTTAAACTATAGACGTCTCAATTAATAACTAATATAATTTTTTTTTACATAAAATAGCAATTTAAGATCATAATATAATATTATGCCTATCTAATTTACTATAATATATCATTATACAAAATTATTTTATCAAGAAAAATAATAGAATTGATTGTATTGTTATTAGTATTGGATTATTTTTAATTTAACATTAACATTTACGTATAAAACTATAAAAACGTAAAATTTAAAAAAAATGTTTAACTCTATTTTTAAATCAACTCAGAAAAGCTTAGTTTTTTCAACTGTCCATTAAACTAGTTAAGTTCACAAGTTGATTAAAAAATTAACTAACTAGTTAAGTTAATATCCGACTTTGCATATAAGTAAATTACCTATAACACATTACTCGTGAGTCGTGATACAATTTATTATTACCAGGTATCGTGAATAATATTGAGAAAGTATTAAAATCGTGGTCGCTCGTGGTTTTTTGTATTAGGCCTAAACTCACTGTACCCTACTATTAGACTAATATACTTCTACCTATATAGTGAGTACTTCCATCGTCACCATTCCTGCTCGGTCGATTTAAATGATTTGAACCTATTGCACGTGCTTCAATACCTTTTCATTGGAATTTGGCACATATTATATCCAACCATCAGGGTTAAGTGTTCGGCTAACGAGGACGCATCATTTATTGCTCTTCCTTTTTAACGTGCTCGCCAACTATACCTATTCCACCAAATTTCTTCAAATGCGTTGTACATTTTCATAATTTGCTTCAAGAATATTCATAATCATAATATTAAGCTCGTGGTATTAATATGGAAATAGGTAAATTACTTAAACTAATATCGAAATATCATATTTACGCTCACTACAGACTCACAGTATCCTTAATCTCCTCTCCATTGTGTAGAATCGAGCAAAATATTAAGAAGCGTCGGATTTCCTTGTTAAAAAAATAAATATAAAGTATATAAAATATCAAGTTAATACTTCACAAATATTCATTGAATATCAAATTGTAAATCTGTATCCAAGTGACAAAGTGGCAAGCTGTAATGCTTAAATAATAGCTATAGGTACAAGTTAAAATGGAAATTAAATATGAAATTTAATAGGAGATTAAGACTGGACGATTTCTGAAACTGTTATAGCACTTCTATGCAGCTGGTGGTTAAAAATAATCCTGAGATTATATGATTAAAATCGCAATAGAATTATTATATTCTGCTCGTTGTTCACAGTCAATAATGCATTTTAATGTTATAATCCCGTCGTCTAATACTTTTCTCCTGACCGATAATAATTATAATATTATTGTCAAGGACGAGTGGTTGCACACCAACGCACCAACTATCATATAAATCTGCCATATTCGTAATAAACGTCTTATTTTTTACAAACGTTGCAGAAAGCTTAGATTAATTATACCTACACTATTTAAACTTCAAAACCCGAAGAAATCAGTTTCTATAATGAAATCCTGTATTTTAAAATTTAGCCAATTCCATACTATCATTTATCATTGTTGTCTTAGCTACAAAAAATATACGATTACATAGTCTATATAATATAATACCTATAACATATATTATTATACTGCTCGTTGTTTGTTAACAAAGATGCACAGTCGCGCGGAGTATTGTTAAAATTTAAAAGTTCCTGTTGGGCTGCAATGTTAGGTAATTATTTAAATTGATGTATCTTAATTCTGAGTGCCGAATCATAATCAACGCAGACGAATCGCGATATTGCGACGAGAAACCGTTCTTGAATAATGGAGAATAGTTCAACGGTTGTCGACCTCTTTTCGTTATATTTTTCGTCGATCTTCAGCTATTACTAGTAATAAACGCAATGTTATATATACGTAACAATATGAGGTATTAATAGTGTATTACTCTGCATACTACTCGTATTATTGTGTGAAACCCAGAACATACCGTGATGCACAAATCTTCGATCGTACCATACAATATATACATTATAATATTAAATATAAAAATATAAATACATTTAAAAAATAATCCAAACATTTTTTAAACGCCTACCAAGAGAGCTGTCCCATCCAGATATTGTTTAGATAAGTTTTTGTTTTTGATTAATAAAAATATTTTTTTTAAACGATGATTAAATTTTTTTTTTTAATTGAGTAATTATAAACAAGGTCGACAGACAAATCTCCGTAGAATTAGCATACAAATCAACTTAGGTTTTATTTTTAGTATTTTATTTAGTATTTTTAAATACTATTGATCAGAAATTACTAATTATTATTTAATTTTCAATCACATATTAATTGTATTTACAAATTATTTAAATCAACTTAAAAAGTTACATGAATTATTTTAACAGTAAATACTCATATTATCCATATGGAAAATCACGTTTTTAGAAATATTTTTTTTACATATTTTTAAATCATTAAATAAAACAATCAAATTCAAGACTTGATATTTATACAAGTATAACAATTTTCAGAAAAATATCGTTATTGGAATATGATAACAAAAATGTAATTCGTCTTTCAAAGAGCTTAAAACTTAAAAAATTAAAACTTTAGAAAATATTAAAAATTTTTTCTTCAATACATAATGTATTACATTGTGATGACTAAAAATTATCTAAAAAAATATTTCTGCAAACGTTTATACTTTTCAAGATATTGAGTGTTTTCTTTTAAAAGAATATTTGTATACCTATGGCTATATATTATAATGTACATACGATACAGGAGTGAAACGCGTGTTGTTAGTGTTACAATTACTATTTCATATATTATAATATTATAATAATAATAATATAATGCAACGGGTTGTGCATTTATGTACATAGCGTGAACATCGTTGAACTAAAATAGATTAATACAGTCAGACATAAAATATAATATTGTCACCAACTTTCATCATGACCTAGGTTGTGTTTTATAATACCTATGTAATGTGTTTTTGGCATTGTCTTCATATTAGCACAACGTATTCATAATATTATGGGCTCCGTCGTCCAGAAAAGTTCCGTCTACTTAACACCGCATGTTAATTGTGCATTTATAATATTTAATGGTTTACAATTTTCTTTGACCCGAATTTGAAGAAGATAAATTTAGAATTATTTTAAATGCAATTTTTTTTTATCTATTATAATAATTTATGTAGGCACTCAACTTAAAAAAGTTCCAAAATGAACATGATGTATTGGATCATTAATTGGAAATCGTTCGAACACTTGATTACATTTTGTACTAAACATGGTTCCTACTTCCTAGTACAAACTTACCGATAGATTTTTAATTAATTTACATATTATAGTTGTAAGTTATAACTTATATTATAACGGTAGAGCTATTAAAAAACCGGTTCTAGTACACGACGTGTTAACCGATATTACAATCGAAGTATTAGGTATACATACTATTTTTTATTTTTTTTTATACCAATTTAAAATCTATAATTAATCAATTGGAAATGTAAATATTTATATTTCTAAAACCCTTTCCAAGCAGAACATAAAAATATGTTAATTTAATTTTTATCATTTATTTGATAACTTAAAAAAAATAAATAAGGTAGACAAGCATTCGATCCGGAGTATAGAAGCCTTCATGATCGTATTGTATAGCTTCTGAGACGTAGCCATTTTAACTACTATCATACGGTCTGTCGACCAAACCGAGGTAATGTGCGTTAATAATTCTCAGCGTGTGCAGTCTTGGCCCATCATGAGTTGTCAGAGTCCAGAAGTGAAACGGGCTTTTTGTTCGGTCGATAAATCCTATCGTCGCCCCAACAGTAAATTATCATTATGCGAATACTCAGATTTATGCTGTTATTGTAGTACTGTTAGAGCAGTTTTTTTATCATTTAAATTCAATATAAATAATAAACAGTTACTATTGATATGATTTGGAGAATTTTAATTTTGCAGTTGTTATAATGTCTTGTACCTACTTAGGTAAAATTGTAAAAATATTTAAGTACTATGGTTTATGGTCCTTTTAGTTTACCCAGAGCAGGTGGTAAATTTTCGTGAACCCCACATTTTACATTTTTAAAAATCTAAATTCACGTGAAACAACCGAGACACAGAGAGAGAGACAGAGATTTCAGATTTACCTTTGTAGAAACAGAAAACTTATTTTATTTAACAAAGCCTTATTCCCAAATGTGTGGCACTTCCGAAACTCCAGCACTGAGGCGTAATTAGTTTTTCTGTGCTCTTTTAATGGTACAGCAGGACTGTAGAAATCTGTTTAATGTAAGTATAATAATTGTATGTACAACGTTGTATGTTATATTTTACCATTTAACTATAAATAACTCTTTTAACATAAACTTTACTGTGTAACATCGACGACGCCTATATACTTGAATCATTTTAGAGTAATATACTTATAAATATATATTTTGCATTTGTAATTTTAAAATTTGTGTTTTAAGTTTTAACTGTAATATTGAATAACTAAGTTTTAAATATTTTATATAGTAAATACAATTTACGGTTTTAGTAATAAAATATGTGATACCCTTTTTATGTAATCTTGTTATAATAGTAAAAATTGGTATTAAAAATAAAATAAATAAAATATTTAAATGTGTTCAACATTTAAAGCTAAGGAACATTTTTAGCTTGTGCACCAACCAACTATAAAAGTAAAATAGTAATTATGTTGTGTGGTATTAAAATTTAAAACGACAATATGTATCTTATACAATATTATAATAGGTATTCGTCGTCACAAATTAAATTAAATTCTTGAAAGTACACGATATTGGCCAGACTAACCTGTTATTTATTTTTATTTTTTAATTTTCTGGCATTATAGTTTATTATAAAACTTAACTTACTATACTCGCTGTGAATTAAACGTTACGTATACTTTTTTCGGCTAGATTCCTAAAATTAAATTAAAATAAAATAATGATTATAAGCTAAAACGAAAAATATTAATAAATACTATAATATAGTATAATAAAATATATAATATATATTATGATGTACCTATACAACATCTTTATAGTCCATATTATAAAATATGTGTTTTTATGTGTTAGACAACTTTATGCGGCGATGTTTTATTTAAATATACTTCATTCATATATTATATCATATATATTAATGTAAAATATACAGATCATTGGCATTCGTTTTCATTACCTACTTAAATATATTATAATTTTCGTGTCGTCTGTTTTTATAAAATATAAGTGAAAATAGTTTTACATTAACTCCTGAAGCGACGGGTACACGCCATTGAAGTATAAATCGTCATCGTATAATTAACTATTCACACATTTACGTGTATTATTATAAGTACCTGGTTCTAATATCGTAGTTTTCAATACCTACCTACTTATGCAAATACAGTAAGACGTTTTTGTAATTTGAAGACAATTTGCTCATGAATTATCAGTAAAACGACTGGGATGGGAAAATTGTACAGATATAGTTTTTCGAGTAAAAATGTTAAACGGCACATTTCTCATCGTCTGTAATCATTCTAATATTCTATACTTCCATTATATGGGCAGTGTAAAAAAAATAAACTGATTCAATAACGTATTTACGATTGTTCGAAACGTAATATAATATTATATATAGGTGCTCTGGCTTGACAGTTTTCGAAGACGGTTCCCAATATGGTTTCTTGTAATGATTATTTTGTACTCTGCTTTACACTACGGCGATTTTATTGTTATTTATCATCGATATAATATTGTTATTATTGTACTCCATCTCGTTTGGTGCGTATAGATAATATTATAATCGCCACGTTGCCGTAAAAAAAGTCTTGGACGACTACTAATGGTTGTATGGAATAAAAAAATAGTGAAAATAAAAATATCAACAACCGTCAGTAAATAATATAGTTTATCGTCCGATTTTCTCGAGATTTGAAAACAAACACAGAAGAGTATCATACTGTGTACATTTAACAACAGTTTTACGGCCGGTCTGGCGACAATTGTATTATTTATTTTTTTATTCTTCAATCGTCCCGATATCTTACTGTACCCTTATATTTAGTGAGCAAACAGTGATATGAAACGTGAGTATTTCCGAATGAGTATATATAATATGCACTTAAAGGACCGGTTGACGGGACGTTTTACGTACTGGCCACCCCATAACTCGACGTTACATAGGTACACACCACGTTCTATAGGTATACGATTACGAACCTCGCGTGTGGTATAATAGTAAATAAATATAAGACAATAAGAGTAAAAATTATTCTAGTAATTTCGATGACAATGCTGATAGCTGTTATTATAATATATAAACCTACGGGATGTTCGAACAATCGACAGTGTTTTTTTTTAAAAAATGTTTTTAATAATAGGTATTCTGTTTGCATCCGTGGTTAATCATTACCATAGAAATATAATAATATACCCAATGTGATAAAGCATAATATTATATTAATTAACGTTAAAAGTTAAAAAAAATTTCATGACATTTTATAAATTTTCTTTCACAAATCATGTTTTTCACCATATTTTTTCTTTTTATCGCAATATTTTTCACATACTTAATTATAAGCAGAATAATTTACGGAGCTGTGAATTGGCAATAATTTTCCGAAGTATTATGCCCTCCAAAAGCTGCAGTAGGTATATAGAAATATTTCAGTTAGTAGTGTACATTTATCGTAATATTCCTATACGCAATACATGATAATATTATGTGGTGAACATGTACAATACACTGAACGCATTTTTTCTAAAACGTCTAATATATTTACTTATCATTTTGTTATATGAGATAAATTACATTTTAACTTTACAAAGTCACTAGTCGAAGCTGTAAATTTGCAATAATTGTCTAAAGTATTATTTAAAAGATGCGGTTAGCATATTATATGTATAGGTATATAAGTATACATTTTTATTCTATGTATATTTCAGTTAATCGTTAATTTTATCGTAATATTCCTACACAGTACATTATATAACAATATTGTGAATATTTATATAATAAATTGAACACTCAGTTTTCTAGAACATCTAATTTACTTTTAATTTTGTTATGCGATAAATTAAATTTTAACTTTATACAAAGTTATTCTGTGAAATAAATTACATAAACACTAATTAAGACCAAAAGTTATTGGGTTGTTATAATGACGTTGAAAACATTTCAACATTAGAATAAAGCGAGACATTATAAAAATAACGTTTTTATTATCAAACGTTTTCTATAAATCATGGATCTCGTTTTTTTTTTTGTTATTAACTCGAACACAGCAAACTAATAATAAAAAAAATATTATAATTATGTATGACGTTTATGTATGTTTTAGTTTTAAATTGAATCTGAAATGTTATAATAACTACTGACTTGTGGTCTTATAGTACAAATTAATTTGAGTATACGCAACTACTCCCCCCCAGTGGCGCTGAGCTCAGGCGATTCAAGTGATTTAAAATTAGAACCGCATACCCCGTCATCGTAATATTATATTAGAACATGATTTAAGTTTTGTGTGAATAATAAACTATGGACTCGATTCCGATTATATTATATCCATAATAATAATAATAGTACAACGGGCCCACGTAGAGTTAAACCGTTTTGATTAATTATATTTTACGAAGACAAAAATCGAGCGTCGTCCACGAAAATCCGCAGTCTCAATATATTTATCCCTTTTTTGAATAGCGCCGTTCAAACGGATCGCATACGGAACAGCGTAGGTACCTACAACACGTGTATCGAACACGTTTGTTGTCGGAATAATAATATTATAATGCAAACAAATTCGTTTCAATGGGACGATCGTGACGTCCGTTATAATAATAATAATAATAATAATATTAATATTATAATATCATATCCAAATTCCAAGAGCTGAGGTTCTCCGGCACCTGATCGATCGATCGATATCGATGGCGATATAATAATAATAATAATAATAATATTATGTCGTGCATGAGAGAATTTGAATTTTTTTTTTTAATAATATCTCCCCTGGACAATGTTCAAAAATGTCTTTCACGAGGAACCAGCTCATTCTATACCAGGTCCAAATAATAATGATAATAATAATAACAATATTAATATGTAGTAGCGAAATACGAAAAAAAAAAATCAATAAAGTCGAAACCACTCGATGCCAACGCACCCGGTTTTCTTCGGCCTTGACAATGAACGTTGCGAAATATTTACATGCTCCCTCGTATTATACCTAGGTATTGTATAGGTATATAAACTCTGAATTGATTTACGTCGGCCAGGAAGTCACGACATTCTCCGAGAACGGCTCCTCCAGATTCGTTTTTTTTTCTGTTCACTATACGCACCACAATATTATACGTGTACGGCGTACTTATAAACCTATATATAAGTGTCTGTGTGTGCAGTTAAATTAACAATAATAACTTTATAGACATACGGCGGCGTCGGCGTCGGCATAGCTTTGTGCAGGTGGTGGTGTCCTGCAGCCTGACTTCGCAATTTTTCTTTCTTATTCACATTCGTCGCTATTTGTTTTTATTACATATTATTATCATCATTATTATTTATAATACTCGCCTTCGGTTGCCACATTATATTATTTAAATATTCTGACGTTACGAAATTACATCGTATGTATTCGTGTGTAACGTTAAATCGAAGATGTCGTTCACGTTAAGTGTTATGGTTGATGTTGGCACATGTGAAAATCGATTGACGTTTCCTGAAACTATATTACAAAACCATTTTAACTGAGCATCGTATCGTGACTGTTTCAAACGCTTAATTCCAGCTGTATATTTGCGTTTTCGTTTTAATTTAAACCAATCAACTGCAGAGTTTAAAAGCGATAGATTTGATTGATAGTTTTAATAACAAAAAGTAAGAACGATAAATTAAAAATTTAATTTTGGTATAATATATTATCTTATATTTTTGAACCATATTCAAAACTATTATTTCATTAACTGCATTCATATTTCATCATATTTTATTTTTTATTTAACGACACGTGGTACTGCAATATAATATTATGTACCTACACTTCAAATGTTAACTTCAAAAAGTCGATTTCAATGCAGTTAAAAAAGAAATGTAGCGTTTTTTTTTTTTTATCTGTTTATATTCTTTAAAAGAGACAAAGTACGAAAACTTGGAAACAAATTTATGTATTTTCATGTTAATCTCAATTTTTTTCAAGGAAAGAGCGATTAACGAAGTATAAATAAAACTGTTCATAAAAAACATTTGAATATGATAATATACAAATTTCACATAAACATCTATAATGTCTCATCTCACGTACATATTTTATTTTTTATTTTTATGTTAGATAGTAATAATATGATGATGATTCGCGTTACAACTAGGCATAAATTATAATATAGTTTAGTCGTGCGGAACGAAAACTTTTGCAAAATATTTTATTAAATATTTTTTATTTATACGTAATAGAACCTTAATGATAATATTATTATATGTTGTTTCAATAATTACGATTTTAATTACATATTTTGCTGTATGAAATCGGGTAGTAATAAATTGTTTTACTTTCAGATGAAACTCAAACGATGTCTATGGTTCCCGAGTCACTTAGAAAAAAATCATCAATGGTCGATTTGTCGGATACCAGCCGGTTTGAACGAGAATACGTAAAGCCGATCAAGTCAATACCTGAATCGTTGCACACACACGATATTCTTTATGGCGGTGACCAAAACAGACGTAAGTTTCTCATAAATACTCTTACTGTAAAATATACAAACCATCGAATATATTTTTTTATTCGATAGTAATATAATATAAACAGTAATTGATATGCCATTATTATTATAATTTTTGTATAAAGTCGACCGAGAAAAACTTGTTAAACACCATTCTGGGCAATATCGACACAAGACAGCATTTATATGGGATCCTCATCCTCAATACAAGTTTATGGCATTTGGACATCTATTTCATTTGGTTCTCATTCAAGACTCCAAGTTCGTTTCTCCCGATATAAAAGTAAGCGATCATTTTGAATATTAAAAAAATTGTGATGTAAACATTATAACATTACAATGTTGTTACTTGTTTCCAAACATGGAACACTATAATGTAACAGCACATTGTTCGTTATATTTCATTTGCTGGTACCTGTCATACATATGCATGGAAAAAATGTAATATTATTTCGATGCAACACGTATATATTATTAAGCGTAAGATTAAAATCGTTGCATTTTCCTTGTTAAAAAAAATAATTGTTCTACAAGTCCAGCAAATTTGTATTAAATAATAATTGTTGGGTGGTTTTTTATCATGTGCATAGGGAGACTATTACGAAAATTACTTTCCTAGTGTTTGGAACACTATATTATATTCGAGATTATATTACTATAATAATATTAGAACAACGGATTAAATGTCCTGCATGTAAAAATATCTTACGCGTGACATGAAACATGTATTTTGGCGATTCAATTGGATGTGATTATATTGATTATGTAATGACAAAGAAGACGTAATAACAGTCGTTTACTTAATTGCTTTATAGGGTATACTTTAGTTCTTTTCGAGATCGATTAATTTTTTTTTAATAGATAAACGAATTCATAAAATTCAATTCTTGCGGACATACTAGCGTATGTCACATGTATATAGGTATTTCATATTTAGATCCTCTTCAAGTATCCATAGCAAATTAACTGTCATCATAAATATTAGTATCAACTATACATCAGAAACAAATTCACATCAGTGTTAACAAATTATTAAACTACGTGACAAGTCTATATAAGTTATTTATTTGATTAGCACTTGAAATAAAAAAATAAAATGGCAATAGGCACACTATATAGAAATGATTTAAAGGTACCATACATACAATTATTATCTGCAGCGCCTTGAAGATGCCCATTAAACACTAAATATGGTGTATATTTATTGATTTTATTTAATTGTGGCCTTAATATATTTAAATCTAATAAAATTACTCTCAATAGTTAATCAATTATTTAACGATTAGGTACCTAATAAAATGTATAATATATAAATTGATTAAATATAAATATAATATTTTTAACAAGTACCTATATAATTATAATTTATTCCAATGCAATAAAAAATCATAAGGTAAAATTGTAGTTTAATATAGATACCCACACAATTAGAAAATGATAATATTTCTTTTTGAAGTAAATTAACCAATTTAAACGCGTATGATATACTCTATATAATAAGATTTTATGATTGAATAATAGTTTATTCTAAAAATTGTACCATATATTATAGTATTATAGTCATAATTGTTTGATATTACTCGTAGTGCTATTTTAATTAAATATATATAGGTATATTAATGATATATTTACTGAATGTTAAATTGCTTTTAAGCATGAATTCTTCAAAAAACAAAAAAAAATTGGAGATTTTATAAATTGTATAAACATTTTTTTTGATATTTGTACCTAAATTAATAAATATATGTATGTAATTAAGTACTTTAAAATTACTTTAGGTGTATATAACTATTTTTTTGTGCACTGTTACAGACCAAAGACTAAAAAATGAAACTGTATAAAGAAAAATCATTTAACTCTTCAAATAAAAAATTCAAATATATTGGTGCTTTTTAAAAATATAGCTGCAGATATAAATTAACAAAATAATATTAAATATTCGTTTATTTTTGGGACTTAACAATCCATTATTATCTAATATTATTAAAGTGAAACACTGATTACAGAAACACAAATACACAATATATTAATTATTTTATTTAAAGCAGTCCACGATACATATAATACATATTGTATAAGTATTTTTATTGATTTAGTTTTATAATATAATATATAGGTAGGTATATTGTACATGAATATTATATTTTTTAGGTACTTGTAAGCCCACTTTTTTTGGGAAAAAAGAAAGTGTTTTCACAATATTTATATGCTAATGTTTTAAATTGATTATTTGATTATTTCTTATCTTATTTTAAATATTCAATCTACTCTGCAGATGAGGTCAAGTCAAGAATCCGGATAATTGTTTAAGATAGCGGCATTCTTAAGTCTTATAATTCAAGTACACCTAGAGCTGTTTTTAAATGTTCCTAATATGAATACCTACCTATATAATAATATTGTGATTATAATATTGACTACTGCAGTGATTTCGTTTTCACGTAGGCAGGTAGGTAGATACGTTTATAGTTAATAAGTACTTAACTAATTGATCGATAAAAAATAATTACAAGTCTATGTTCGGGTGAAACTAAGCTAAGACATTTTACGACAATTATTCTATATTGTGTTTTATAAATTCCACGATTTTCGTCCGCGGTAAACGACGCATCTCTATATTCTCTGTACAAACCTGTTGGTTGTTACCAACATGTCCATATACACTATATTATATAGGTATATTTATTATAGAATATCGGGTTTCGTATTATTATTTACAGAAGAAAAGTTTTTTTTACGCATAATTAATTATTTAGTCTGGAGTGATGCCTTATATACACAGCACCTACTGGAAAAAGAAACAGTACACATATACAGGGTGTTTTATCAAGCATGATCACCCCCACGTTTTCCTTTTATTCAAATTTTGATTTTCGAAATTGCTAACTAGGTATACTTTATAACCATGTTTTAAAATACTTTGATTTTTTTATACCATTTAAGGAGTATCCGAGGCCATACAAACTTTTTAATTTTAAATTGCTCTTTTTTGAACATTTTGATGTACCTATCTAAATTTAAATTCATACAAATAGTTTTTGAATTTATTATTCAACGTTATACACTGCTATTGGTCTCAAATATATTGTGTCTATGATGATTTGAAAATTATGATAATTAATATTAATTTATCGATATTTTATAATTTTCAATAGTTATCTGTCTATAATGTACCTATAATAAATGCTGTATTCAATGTTAGATGGATATAATTATATAGGTATACATTTTTATATTTTGAACTAAACAGTTTTTAAAGACTATCCCTGGTATACGAAACACATTTTAATAACTATAGGTATACGTTCACGCACTGTAGTCAATACACTAATACACTGCAGACACTCTATACTTACCTGTGTTTTCCAACCTTTTTTTTTATTCTGACTAACAAATTTACTTTTTTAGGTAGTCGGCCCCATACCGTAAAAAAAATCCGGTGAAGCCCGAAAGCGCAAATCGACTTTTTTTTTCGATAGCTCAAAAGCGCAAAATGAATTTGCGCTTTTGTACCTTGGTAGTGGGATAAAAGCGCAAAAATAAATGATCCACCAATGGTCCAGAATCATATCACCGTCATTTGAAAGATCAATTCTATAACCCGCACCCATCTATTTATAATTTTATCGAAGTGATTAAAGAACACCAAGCAGAAGTTAATTTAAAAATACAGTCAAATGGTCGAAAAATTACGAATCGCAAATCTAAAGCCATCTCCAATACAAAAACTTGGACCATGTATAATGAAAAAAAATTTCCAGATTGGAATATTTGAAGACAGTGGGCTTCAAATTTCAAATTTAATTTTAAAATAATATACTCAACATTATATTTTTTATTTTTTATTACCAATTTTAATATCACTGTGACACTGTAAATGAT
This sequence comes from Nasonovia ribisnigri, assembly GCA_027563435.1. Taxonomy (NCBI): domain Eukaryota; kingdom Metazoa; phylum Arthropoda; class Insecta; order Hemiptera; family Aphididae; genus Nasonovia; species Nasonovia ribisnigri. The sequence continues at coordinate 469,782 of JANEHU010000127.1, forward strand.
TAATTTAATATTGATAATAACTACGATTTTAATTAAAGATACTTTTTTTATAAAATTGATGTGCGCTTATGGGTTATTTATTTTTGCGCTTTTGGGTTGCGTTTGGGTCATATTTTGCGCTTATGGGTTATTTATTTTTGCGCTTTTGGGTTGCGTTTGGGTCATATTTTGCGCTTATGGGCTACACCCAAAAAATCAAGTACCTAAGCGATTATAATTTATAATGACTATATTGATATTAATAATTATTATAAGCAATTTTATCATTTAATTTTAATAATATTATGCAATACTGAATAATGAATAATACATAATCTTTTAAAGTATAAAGATCATTTTAAAATTTAAATTCATGTTTTATTTTCCTGTTGTTATGAGTTGTAGATTGAGGAATACGCTGCAGCTATTTAGTTATCTACAATTATTATTAACTTTTTAGTTGAATGGTCAATAGTCATATTGTAATTATGTCGTACCTACCTAGTTGGAAAAATAATAAATACAAAAAAATAGGATTTGAATTAACGTGTTATTAAAGGAAACAAGTGAGTGTGCTGACATGCTTTGTATGAATCACCCTGTATATATTTCATCCAACGGTTTTTTTAACAGCCATTAGATTTAAATTTTCTATTTATACACATGTACAAATAAATTACCCAATATAATATATTTTATGTATTTTATACAATATCGGTCTTGTCGAAACAATTAAACGAGAGTATAATCATATAATAATAATAAAAGTGTCCACCTGGAGACGCGTTCTCGTGTTTTCTGCCGCCGCTTATTCATATATAATATATACGATGAATACCGACTGTTGACCCGAAGACTGCAGTATGTATTATACTGCGGTATACACGTATATGCCTGTATTATATAGGTACTTTTGTACGACCGTATAGGTCTTACGTACACACATCGGACATAATATAATATTATAGCGTCGGTACATTTTTTTTTTATTATTCCGTTGCAATACCGTCCCCAGCAGCGTGTGATCTCGTATTTTATTGCTCATGTGATTCAGGGTTACACATATTACAGTGCCCGTGTAATCCGTCGTTCGTCTGCGAGTATAATAATATTAAATGCGAGCGGCGTCGGATTGTGAAATCGTCGGGGAGGATCGCGCGTGTATTGCCCCCATAAGAATGAATAATAATAATATTATTATATCGTTACGACCACGATATCACTTCCAATAAGTCTCCGGAACTCAGCTGCTGGATTACTGTGAATTATAATGTTACAACAGTTTTAATATTATCCTACTAATATATATATAAGTAACAAGTAAACATAATATATAACTACCTATTATATTATAGTAGGTTAGTAGGTATACATAAAAAATATATCATGTAGCCAAATTTTAGATATATAGTTATAGCTCATAACTTATAGGCTATATTATATTTGAACACGTTTGATACTACCCATAGGCCATAATATATAGAATCGAGTTTGCGATTAGATTGCGATTTGTAAAAAACCCATACAAATCTTATTGATTACCTATAATTATTAAATTATAATCACAGATATGAACATAATCTCAGCATTCCCTGATATACATCCAAAATATTACGGAAAATTAATTATCCTTTAACTGATTACAATATTGTAAACTAGCAAAATTATCTATGTACCTACTGAAATAAGAAAACAAACAACTCAATAATATTTAAAATATTCTATTTTTGATAGCATAATAATATTACTTGTACTGTCTTATAAAACAAAACAATTTGAAAATCATAAATGATCCGTATTTTTTTTTTCATTTACAACATAATAATATATTTAATACTTTGATTTTGAAATATATAACTTATTTACTTATGTAATGTTAACAAACTGTAAAAAAAATTACATTCATGTATATTTAAATATGAAAAATACCACCTTAAACTTATCTTAAATGGGTTGTTATAATAAATATATGTTATTATTATGCGTGTATGAACTGCACTACTTTATATACCTCTATAACAATTTTATTTTGATTTAATACGATGATAAAACACGAATAATTATTAACTATACCTCCCTGGCTACCGCCTGGCTGAACTTAAACTAAAATAATATTATAACAGGTTATTACCTTTTATGTCTATACCTACCTAAATAATATTAGTTAATAACTATATTGTCCAAACAATTTTAGATATACCATACGCATGATGCATCTCTAAAATGTTTGAAGTGAGAAATGAAAAAAAAATTAGGTACCTACTACTCTTGTCATTATAATAGAATATTTATATAGAATATTCATCATAACAATGATGCATATAAATAGTAAAACAAAAGCCTTTGTCTTGTAAAATAATAATCGTGATTATTATTTAATAAAGCGTGGCTATTTTATCTCTTTCGATGATATTATTTGTTTAATTTTAAATATAATTCTGACTTCTTGAAGTAATAGACGATTATTTAGCAACTGTCTTGATATTGGTGATATGCCAAAAAATATTGTTACTAATGATATTATCTGTACATGATGTTTTAATAAATTGACCAACAACCTATTTTATTGTCTTGTGTAAGCATTAAGCAATTTGTAAGTTTTTATGCTTTTTCGAAATAATTAATAAAACAAACAAAATGATCTTGAATAGTGGATTTAAATTTATTATTGTCGTAGATTACTCGTATGAAGCACAACGAGTCATGGAGAGAACCACCCAATGTGAAGGTTAATGGATGTTTCTATTCGGGAAACGTTTCTGGTGAACCTGACTCGGTCGTTTCCGTAAGCCTTTGCGATGGAATTGTGAGTACCAACCTATTTTATTTTCACATTAAGTTTTTCAAAAATGTTTTTATTTTATTTTAGGTTTAATTTTATCAACATATTATTATAATAATTTGAGCAGCTTATTTAGTAATACAATATAGGTATATATTATAATGTAATATATAATATACTTGTTTAATAATTCATAAAATAGGTATATATCGTATTTAATTCTTTGTAAAAGAAAAAAAAAATGAAAACATTAACTTTTCGTAGGTATGGGTTACAAAAAAATAATAGATAGGTATGTTATAAACATATCATCATGTTACCGTCAACAACAAAATATTACTAAGATCGAAAACATTTTTTTTTATAATAATAACAGATATTATATTGCTGGTGTATAATGGATATTTCGATGAAAACCTATGTACCTACCTAGTAACCACCTATACTATACATAAAGTCATGTAGAGTGTATATAGACTGCAGAGACAGTGTTATCGGTCACAATCTAACACGTAAGGATATAAATTTACTCAAATACATAATATTCTACATTTACATCAACGGTGAACAATACATTAACTTTACGATGTACGATTTATAAATTACAATCCTTAGTAGGTATAATATTAAATAGGTACAACATTCTTTGCCGGTTTTTCAATAACAAAGATATCTTGATCTCTGGTTATTTTCAAAATTAAAATATTTTCGTAAATCCCAAGGTGCCTCGTTAAAATTGCAACGTAATACGTGCACTGTAGTCAATAGCTGCTGACACTCTATATACCTACCTGTGTTTTCCAACCTTTTTTGTTATTCCGAACCACAAATTTACTTTTTTAGGTAGTCGACCCCACACCGTAAAAAAAAAATCGAGTACCTACGCCATTATATAATGTATAATAACGATATTGACATTAATAATCTTTTTTATTATAAGCAATTTTATCATTTAATTTTAATAATATTATGCAATACTGAATGATAAATAATACACAATCCTTTAAAATATAAAGATCATTTTAAAATTTAAATTCATTTTTTATTTTCCTGTTGGGTATTATTAGTTGTATATTAAGAAATACGCTGCAGCTCTTTAGGTACCTACAATTATTATTAACTTGATAGTTGAATGGTCAATAGTCATATTGTAATTATTAGGGCTCGGGACTTCTATAGGAGTTTGCATGTTTTTAAATAATTATTAAAAATATAGCCAAGTACTATTGGAAAAAAAATAGTGCATCGCTGTTTCAGTTAAATTAAATTAATTTTACTAAACATTAATTTTTTTCCTATATAAAATAGACAAAGTAAAATGGGTACCTACCTACCTAAAATTATAATATATCTATATTATTTTATATACTTTATACGATATACCTACTATAAAACGTCTACACGTACAACCTAATAACTATATAGGACATAGGTTGGGTACTAAAATATAATATGTATAATATTGTACTTTGCGAATGATTTTTTTTTTAATTATTTATAAAACTTACCTATAAGCTATAGGTACGCAAACTATAGTAGATATAAACTATACTTCGTATAATATGACTTGTACAAGGTACATAACAATATATTATTACAATATAATTTATTTTATATATATTTATTATATAGGTACACATAAATATATAATTATATTATAGCCTATAGGTAGGTAATACCTATAACTGTAATAGAATAATGTGTATAATAATAACTAGGTACCTATACTAAATAAATAGTTGGGTATTATGGAGCAATAATAGATATAATTAATAATTAGAAATGTTAGGTTAGTTAACCTATAGTATTATAGGTAAGTATCTATTAAATATATTTTTAATAATAAATCGTTTTTCGTATTCCCCTCCTACCTATAGTTTATACTGTACATTTCTAATTATTTTAAAATGCATTTGCAAAATTAAGCGTGTATATTAGTATAATATATACATAACACATATTATTCCTTTTAGTTTTGATGCCTCAATAAAGTATTAAGTATATTTTGGACAAACCGTATATTATACTATATTTTGTTAATCTACAATATTTTCTAATGCGGTTTAAATTAGTCTTTTTTGGCTCGTCCTTGCACGAGACGAGGTGGCCGAGTGGTTAAGGCGTTGGACTGCTAATCCAATGTGCTCTGCACGCGTGGGTTCGAATCCCATCCTCGTCGGTACCGTGTAAATTTTTTTTGTTTATTTTTACAACTTTTTTTTGGTTTTACACTCGATTAATTAATAATTATTATTCGACGTACTTCACATTTTACTATTCATGTACGCTACTATTATATTTACTCATTATTTTTATTAAATCAAATTGTTTTATTATTGTTTCGAAAATATAAATTATAATATAATTTCGTTGAAAAAAAATATTTAAGTATATAATTAATAATTTACATAGTAATTATAAACTATAATTACAATTTATTCAGTCCATATACAGGGTGATTCATCAAGCATGCTCAGCCTCTTTTTTTTCAACAATGCAATTATTCAAAATCTGTTTTTTGGAATTTTTAAATATTTTATTTTATTTTATTTTACGGAATAAATCCATTACAATATTTATATAGTGTACAGTATAACAAAACATATGATGAATATTTAGTTTAGTGATTACATATTATTTAAACCTAGATATAGTATAAGTAATATTTTACAATATGTTAAATATAATTACATTTAGACTGAATTAACAGTGAACAATTAAAAACATTGAAACAAAATAAAAATACATTTTAAATAATCAAACCTTAAATGCTGATTTAATACTATTTATATTACAAAAAAACAAATCTAAGTTAACTGAATTTGCAATTGACATCAGTGAATTTATTGGGGAGGAAAAAGAATAATTGGTTCGTATATTTTTCAAAGTGAATAATTCGTTATTTCTAGTTAAATTAATTTTTGCTTTAAAATGAAGTCTTTCTAGTATTTCTTGGCATTCAATTTTGTTATTTATATAATATATATAATATAACAAATTTTTGATATTTTTTGTACTAATTAATAAGGAGTGTCCTGTGGATATACAAACTTCTGTTATTTAAATGAGAACCTCCCACCTTTTTCAACTGTAAATTATTCAATAGATAATTTTTCTGAAAAATTTGAGGTACCTATCAGAATCAAAACTCGTACGAAGTACGAGTAGTTTTTGACTTATTTAACTTTGTGTCCTAAGAATAAAAAGTCCATAGCAATGGGTTCATAAGATATTATGGTTGTTATGGTAATTTGTACATTTTAGTCATTAATATTAATTTATCAACATTACTAATTGTCCAGATCCAGACAACTCAAACAAATGCTTAAATACTTAGAATTAACCAAGTTGTACAATCTTTTATAACACGTCATATTGAATGGATCATAATCTTACTATAAACCATTGAACTAATTACTGTATAATGTCATGAGTTAATAAGCAATAATCTTTGTTGTTGCGGCTTTAATCTAATAAAAAAAATATATTAATAATATTAATAATAATACTAATAATATCTAAAAATGGCACAAGTATAATAAATACTAGGTCCAACTTCCAATATTACGTATATTATTTCATATTTTGTAAGACCATATATTTTTTAAAGAACAAACATTTTAATAATTAAGAAATTAGTCATTCGAATTTTTAATTAAGTACCTACATCATTATGTTCTAAAAAATCATGCACTAGGTATATATAATTCAAAATTAAAATGTGTGGTTATTATTTGGTAAACAGAATATCTTGTACCATATCAGGACACTCCTTAACTAATTAAAAAAATTCAAAAATTTAAAAAAATAGTATATTTAAAAATTCCAAAAATCAGAATTTCAATAAATTTTTTATTAAATGAAAAAAATGGGGGTGAGCATGTTTGGTGAATCACTCTGTATAGCTACGTTAAATACTTACCGGCTACCTCGCAATGTTTTATTCAAAACGCTAATTTATAAATTTATAATATTTTATACAAATAAGAAATTTAAATAGTACCGATACCTACCTACTACCTACGTATAAAATATTATTTATTTTAAATTTTTCATCAGTTAACACCGTATCGTTTTGTTCAAATATAATCAAATTAAAAATGCATAGACATTATTTAGTCACATTCAGATTTCAGATACGTACCTATTTAATATTGTATGATATTATTATAATTGGCACCTTCTCTGTTGTAGTTTGAGATCTGAATAATATAATATATGTACCCATGTGTATTGTGTACATAATTTTATGTGTTTATTATGCGGATGCAAAGTGCAATAGTGTAGGACCTGCATAAGTAGTAAGTACGTATATGTCCTGTAGGGTTTAGGTACCTACAGGTATACTACCTAAACCTTCAATCGTCCAAGTACGTATATTATGCGACATATATTATATTATTATTATTATTATTATTATTTATTCCATATAGCCAATAGCGCCTATAATAAATAATTATAAATATTAAATAGGAATACATAGGGTTGCATAATGATATATTACAGTTGTCTGTCGACATAAAGCAGCACAGTACACATGGTAATTTTATATACATTCAAATGACATATCGTCCGTATGAATGAATGTTATTTATAATTCAGTATTCAAAACTGTTTTATAGAAGACGTTATAATGGAACAACTCCATTACCTACCTATTTCATAACCATTTTTACTAACATTAAAAAGTTTTTTTTTTTTATATAGTCACCTATCCAATTCATAAAAATATAATTTACCGTTTAAACTTTAAAATAAGGTACCCATAACATTTGTATTAATAATTTATTATAATATTATATTATATAGGTACCTACATTTGAATTCGTTTTTCTTAAATAATAAATTTAGATTATACTATTCATAAATCATAATAAACAGGAAAGGTACTTAGCAGTCAGTATATATAGGAACTAGGTAGGTACCTAAAGACATAGTCACATAGTCACATATTATAGGCACTAGCCACTAAGTAAGGCTTGCACTTAGGTCAGTGCCGACGCTACAGGAGTCAGGGTCTCGAACTCAGTGTGACTTCTCGATTTTTTAGTGTTATTATTAGGGTTCGGGACTTGTTGCATTTAAAATTATCAGAATATACATGCAAACGTGCAGTAAAAATCATCAAAATATGCGGAAAATTGTTTATTTTATTTTTGAAAAACCGTCTAAAACATACATAAAATTTGGAAATTACCTAACACATTAAAGATACAAAGAATAAAATTAGATACCTACCTTAAATGATAAAAATAATTAATACATGAGTTTACTAATCTGTACTGACTGTACTTATCATCTTCGTGTTGATCTGTAAAAAAAAAAAAAAACCATTAAGATATTATAGTTTTTAATTATTTTTACGTTAGGTACTTTAAAATTTATTTTTATGGATTACCTATGGTGCTTTTATATTGAATTACTGATCAGAACCAATGTTTGTTTAGAACAAAGTATCAATCAAGTAATCGTAAAAAAAAAATGTAAAATATAGGTTGGTAAGTAAGTAATTTTCGGCTCACCTTAATATTTAAAAAAAAAAATATCTTCTGTAGATATAATATAATATGATGCAAATTACATTCTTGTATTATGCATAATGTAATATTTTGGCAACGATATATCTGGTTTTAACTGTTGAAATCTGACAATTAAAATCATATTACATTCGGTAGTAATCATTTCGTCTAAAAACATAAAAAATATAATGAAAAAAAAGGTCTGGCGCATAAGAGCCATTCGATACGCCTTTTGCCATCACGAGACGAGGTGGCCGAGTGGTTAAGGCGTTGGACTGCTAATCCAATGTGCTCTGCACGCGTGGGTTCGAATCCCATCTTCGTCGAAAGCGTACAAAAATTTTTTTCCCATTTTTTCCCCCATTTTAGTGGAATAATATTTCTACATTTTTTCATCGCTTTAATCCATCAAATGAAAACAGAGCCGAAGTACACGTCTGCATGTTGCTTCGCGGGATATATAATTATTTGGCACCATATCAATCGATCGGCAGTGCAGCAGCAGCAGTCGCAGCAGCTGAGCAAAGAAATTGAATTATATACACATATATAAACAATTAAGTATCTATTTTAATTTTGATTCTAAAAACCAGAGTTTATTTTCAGTGTAATTGGCCAGACGTTTCACTTTTTCCACTGCTCTCTGTGTATAACATAAACTTCAGTATGGTTTTGTATCGAATTAAACCGACCGTTCGTATATTATTATTATTATTATAATCACGTTATACATTCAGTAAACCACAAAGTGTACCTATTCGATTCCGAACTGGTTAAACTCTATCCTATACAATTTCTATTTTTCGTAATATTTTTAATACTCATGTGTATATATAGGTGTTATATAATATTAATTAAAACAGTGATACTCGGGAATATTATTGCAATATTGTATTGAACAATTTTTGACGTTTATTCTCAATGATATAATACATGAAAATAAGTCCCTTTATTTTGTTGAATACATATTAATATTCCAAACGTCAAATTCATAGTTGTAAACATTTTCAAAATAATTAATAAAACAACACGTCAATTTTACATTTTAATATTTTATACACTTTATAATTGTCTATTACGTCGTAGTAGATTTACCTATATTATGAATGAAGATACATTTTTTTATTGTTTAGTATCCTGAAATAATTACATAGTTGCTTTTTGAGTCATGATATAATAGTTTCGGTTTCGTGACATTTCTTTTTTAGGAAATTCTAATAATTTTTTATTGACATTTGTTAGGTTTTTCTACCTTTGGAGACTTATTACCTATGTCTCTAAAAGGTTATTTTCAGATTATAAGTTATTATACAACGTTGATAATAATTGTGTTTAATACCTACATAAAAAAGTTCATGGACTTTTCACTTTTTAGAAAAGGTCAGGCAATAATTTGTTTGACTATAACGTCGGGTTATGTTTAATTTTATTAAGCTTTGATACATTTATATTATATAATTTATATATAATTATATAATTATATAATTTTATATAATTTATATTTATATTTATTAAAATAATAATGATTGTCATCTTAAGTTACTAATTAGCTATGCCTATATATCGGGTGATTCACTGAAATAATCCCCTAGTCATCCCCTCTCTTATTTATAAAGTATTTTTGTATACAATATACATTTTATGTGTAGTTAATAAGCATACTTCCAAATTCTTAGATTAATTAAACCACCCTTTTTACGATTAAACTATTGATCAGATGGTGGTCTAGGAAATATCGATAATTAGTCAATTAGTTTTTGAGTAATCCGAGTTATTAAACTTTATCTACAAAGGATAATTATCATTAATATGCTAATGACTATAGCACTCAAAGCAGTCAAAGCAGAATTTGTATAATTTCAAAAACAATAAAAAAAAAAAAAAATTATTACTAAGAATGTCGTTGTACAATATTAATTAAAATATATTATGTAATATTTTATCTATAGCAGTTTAACAATTTTAAAAAATAATAGTTATTTTAACTATAATTTACAAATCATGTGGTTTAGCCATTGTTATGTTTATTATCAATAATGGTCATTATCTTTAGAAGGTATACCTACTTGAAGTTCGATTATTCAGAAGATTTTCGTTCGAATTTTTATTTTTATTTTATAATATGAAAAACAAAACTAAAAGTATTCATATCAGAAATCATTCATTTGAGAATAAAAAAGAAAAAACGACCTAAAACTATGATTAACAAAAAGTTGTATGTTTATCGAAAGTTATACGTTAGACGATTGCCAAGAATTAAAATATTAGACAACACGAAAATGGGTTCGATCATTAACTGTTTTATGGTTTAAATTTTAAAGTATATTTAATATCATTCAATTGTTTTAGAATAATTTATTTTAGCCAGGAAGAGTTTATTCGATTTGTTTGTAATAATAACTATTATAATCGACCAATCGTTGGTAAATACCAGTATTGCACAGCACTAATTATTTTGAAAAATTAATCATAGATAGCATGCAATGTTATTTATTTTGTATTTTTTTTTTCTCAAAAAAGTGGCAAACTAAATAACTGCGTCCAGCGAAATATTATTCAATGCGAGATGTAGTTAAAATACTTGTGAGTTTTGGGGGCTCAACACTTGTCCCACGTGTAAAATTGTGTATGGATTTGTTTACGTGTTTTATATATTTTTTTATTAATATATACCATTGCATGCTGATCAATCAGTGTTCAATGTTCATTGTAACTACCAGCTACTTGTTATAATAATTATTTATATTGGTGGTATATTTAAACAAAATCAAATATATCTACAATCAATTAATAAATGATAATATAATTTTATATGTTCTATCTAACACATTAGGTACCCTCATTTAGATTTATAAATTATACATTTTATGCTGATAAATTAAAATAGCTCAATGTATAGTATTACCTATTATAGGGTATGTGAAAAATGAAAATGATGTTTTGGTTACATTAAAATATTAATATTATGACTATTATTACGTATATACACATACCTATTCATGAATTTATAAGTTATAGTTATATTATTGATAGTTTCGTAAAGTTTTATATTCATTCTAGAATATTAATATCATACCTACGCGCGGTTCGAGTAAATAATGATTCAAGCAATTTAATAGCATATACTTACCGAATAATATTGTGATAGGTATTATAGGTATTGTACAATAAGGAAGTTTTAATATTTTTTTATTTTTATATGTATATGTTGTTCTACACAGACCATTCCGGTGTACCATGTATACCTTGTATACCTTATTATAGCTATTACTTATTATGAAGTTGAATGTTACGACTTCCAGCATTCTTGTCCCTATCGTTATTTCTCAGTAAACTGTATCTAATGGCATCAAAGCAAGGTATTTATTACTGTAGTTATTTATCACACGTGAAATATACACGATACCATATTTGTAAATAATAAGTTGTATTTTGATAAATTAACTCCATAGTAAGTTTTAAATGGTACGATTATTGTCATAAATTATAATTAAAATAGAAGTGTAGGTCACAGTTTAAACGACTTCGAAGTAAAAAAATAACAAAAAAAAAATTAGTTCAAATTAAAGAATCATAAATCTCTCTCAGGCAATTTAATATTTGGTGGGTTAGCCTACACTAATTTCTAGTGAAATGAATTGGGGCTCTTGCAGTAATATCCGTACAAGGTATATATAACTTCAAAATAATATACATTTCTGGTAACATTTATTTGCTGTTTGTAATTTAGATACACCGGTCTTAATATCTAAAATATAATTATTTTAACATATACGTCTGTGTAAGTGCATAAAATAATGATTTTGTAAAAATTCTGCAGTCTTAAATTATGACATACGATGGCACTAAGTATAGTCATTATTTTTGATTACTAATAATTTGCAATAATAATAGGTGGTGGTATTTTTTTATTTTACTTAATAATACTTTAGATTATTCACTATAAGATTAATTGTATAAGCGAAAACATAATGAATACTCGGCTAAGTTTAAATTAAATTTGTTCACGATTTATTTCTTTGATCTATATTTACAGTTGTTCACCATTTATCTTCTATGAATCATTTTTGGTACCGAATTGTAAATGTATCCTCATTAATCCGTTCCCAACATTCTTTTCTGTAATCTCAGACATCGGCGTTAATAAAAACTGTTCGACTCGTGTACCCGTCGAAAATAAAATGTTAAAACATTCGTGAAAACACATAAAAAATTGAGAACACGGGCTTCAGACAGAAACTTTTTTTTTTTTATACTTCCATTTTTAGAACCCAACTAGCGTTGATTGAACATCGTCCCTCGTACGAAATAAGCCCTCCGGGTGCACTAACCACTATAAGACTCGTCTTTATATATTTTTTTTTTTTTTAAAAGCGACAGCGGTGATAATCTTTCTGTCAATAGAATCAAACAAAATTATATATTATACGTACGCTATTGTCGATTACATGTCTTTATTAAAGCATCGACGGGTTGTTGATACTGGCAGTAAATAAAAACTCGTTGTCGATAAAACCTGATTATGATCATAAAATGTACATTACGCTATTGATAAACAATATTCTTCTAAATGCATATAATTTTTTAATTTTGATTTTTTCGTCTAATAGATTTTAGTACTAAACTCGTTAGTTCGGCACGAAATATTGGTACCATTTATTTTGTGAAAGATGGACATCTTATTATCTTGGAAAATACAAAAATATCATATTTGCCAGTATTATGATGCCTGCGTTATTAATTATTAGGTATATTGTATTGTATTTTGAATTTAAATTAATAATAATTAATCATTCAAGACGTCGTTCTTAATCATATTAATTGTTAAGGAACATTTTATAAAATTCACGGTTTTTAGATGTTAGTTGAATGGATAATAATATAGGAGTATATGATTTTATGGCTATTGGATATTATAATATATTTGTCAAGGATAATTAGTAATAACCGACAATATCCATAAAATATGAATAATTATAACTCGTAACTCATAAAGACACAAACGACTTCATATTACAGTAGGTACCTATATTGTCCTATTCTTATAATATTATTATGCAGATGAAGAAAAATATTAAATTAAATAATTAAACTAAAGATCGTGAAGACATTTTACACCTGTCTGTCATTCGTTTTCGAGAAATAGTTGGTCCATTAACACATTATTTTATTTTTGGCACAGTGTCTAAAATCCTAACAACTTTTGTTACTGTCTCGAATTAAGTGGTTTTTTTTTGGTTTTTTTGGTTATTTGATCTTGAGATACAAAGTATCTATACATAATATAATTACATACGCATAATCCACATCAATAAGGCGATAACATTATCTTAACAAACTAAAGTGTTATAGTATATAACTCATATTATATTTGTTGTGGTAGGCACAAGTTAGATTAGGTTTAATCGTTTTTTTTTTATTTTTATTTAACACGAGTAAAATGTCTAACGTTGTAGACGGTAATAATTCATATTATAGCCTCGCCTACCACACTCCGACAAACTCGTTTTAATAACGACTGAGAGGATCTTTATGATATTGTCTGAGAATTGATTTTTATCATGTTGAAACAAATAAAACCGCGTCTGAAATCGAAATTATTTATGTTCGCTTATTTTATGCCGATCCGTTAAATGTTTCAATACATATCTGGTTTTCTGCAACAATTCAGCGAGAGTGCCCATAATACTGGTAATAAAGATTCTTGATGGTTTTACTATATTATACTGAACTGATAAAACATTTTTAGATCACGTGTTCAAGTGTTTTTTTTTTTTATGCATATTACATGATTTACTTTACATCGGTATACCTGCTTCAGATGTACCTACCTAATACCTATATATTATAATCTATATATATAATATATTGAGAATTGTCATTTGCCGTATTGCAGCATATACTTGTAATTATTATATTTATTTGTATTTTTTAGTAACTGATTAATGGCCCCTTTTTTGTATAAATTTTTAAGGAGAAAAACTATAAATACCTTTTATTTGTATAAAATATAAACGGTAAAGTTATGTTTATGCTATAAACACCGTGACTGACCGTAAGTCGAATGTTTTTAAATAACTTTACTGTAACACACTCGAGAGTCGCGAGTGCCTTCAATCATATGGAATTTATCCATATTAGCCGTACAGCATCATTGGTTATAGATTATAATGATGCTATACTATACTTAAATCAAATGGCTCAATTATAACATGAAATGCAGTTTTAGTATAAGGCCATAAGGGTGATATGAATATTATTTTAATTACCAGAGGTTCGATTTGAAGTATAAAAATTATAGCTTGATAAATTTGATTACTTAAAAATTCGTACAAATATACCTACCTACGTATACTTAGGTACCTACTATATTTATATCTATATCGTGCATATCTGAAACGTTATTACATATTATTGAATCGACAGTAATAATATTATAGTATAACCTTTGATGGTTATCGCTTTTAAGTGTTAATCCATTATCGCCATTCGGTTCAAACGTTATCGTTTCGTTAATTTTATAAGACATTGGACATTATTATCGTTGCATCAGATATTATAATTTAATAAGAACATAATATGAATTCTACAACGCGAACATATCACACGTACCTAATACCTGTTTCTGCGGCGTACAAAAATTATTTTATACGTATCCATATACATATAGGTACCGAATATAATAGTACTATTGTATAGTGCATATACCTACTCACTCGCCACGTGGTGCCCCTCATCACAAGTATGTATAATATATTATTAATATTATAAACCTACACGCCACGAGTATAAAAAAAGTGTTGTGCCTATATGGTATGTATACACGGTGATACCGGAACGATATATATATGTGTGTAATGTATATATATAGTTACCGGCCATTATAATGGGACGAGTGACGTTTCGTGAAACTCGTTAACTCGTCAACGTCCGATGATAGAAACGATTGGGGGCAAAACAAAAAAATAAAAATAAAAATCGAAAATCTGTTTCTATAATAATAAACCTATACTTGCAGGACGTGCACGCGCGGCGGTGTGCGACTAAATAATAATAATAATAATAATAATATTATTATATCAAATATAATAATATTAAACAATATTATAATAAATATGATGCCGCGGTCGTTGGCCACGACTGTACGGAGCTTTGGAAAGAGGCACGTGATCGACTACCGTTTTTGCTCTCGCACGCACACGTGTGTGTGCCAAATACGATGAGCGTTATCGGCTTTACGTGCTCCGAGTCGCAAGATTTTCGCGTAAAAAAAAAAAACAGGACGCGTTATTATCGCAGCGACCGCCGCGTGTTCGTAAAATGCATACTAATAATAATATATTACATTATTATAATATTATATAGTGCACGCCCTGCGAGAGGCCATCCGCATCGAATGTAAGTGATAATGAAACGAGTACCTACTTTCGCCTCCGTCGGCATAATTTGAAATTATCAATATTCCGTGGGGAGGGCCGCGCTTATCGAGTCCCGGACCGATTATTTACCCATATCGTAAATAATAACACGTCTTTTATGAGTTTGAGAGTTGAGTCATTATAGTTAGAGAGCAGCGGATACTGCAGGGATAGGCTCTTAAGAGTTTCATTTAATTATTGTGATGCTAATAAAAACGCTCTAATAAAACAATCTTTTAATATTAAATCAAAAACTGGTAAAATATTACGCTAACTGCAGTGCTTTTTTTTCGGATTGAGTGGCACTATTGTTAAACTATATATATATATTAGTTAAAGTAGGAGTAGGTATATATTATAATATTATAATATTGTTAATATGTACCTAAAAATTTTGTATACATTATTCTTGGGTTGAACCGGGTTTAAACATTGTGGGTAGGTATGGTTTATGAACGATTTGGTCGAATCCGAGAGGACCGCAGAGTGACCGCAGACTACCAATTCAATAAATTACTAACCATCGAGAACGATAAACAAGTTATTGAACGATTTCTATAATTTTTATAGTACAATTTTTGTTTTCTGTGACTCGAAAAGATAATTTTCTCGGTTCACTCCAATCGAGTTCTCTGTTCGTATTTTATGAGTACCTACCTCTACTTAAGTATTTATTTATTTTTTTATTTTATCGGAAGATTTATGTTATTCATTAAATTATTATATTAATATATTATATATAGTTTAATGGCACGCACCGCCCTTCAGAGACTTAGCTGCGAGTGCGTTTAAACGAAACGTTATAGTAATAATAATATTATTAATGGCGGGCGCGGCAGCTACATAGTGTGGCTATAGTAGACGCGGCGGAGACGCGACGACCGACTTCGCGGGTTTTGGCAGCGTGCGCGGAAGAGATGCAGGGCGGCGGCGTCGAGACTGGTATAATATTATAAAATATATATAATATTATTATTATTATTATAACGTAGAAGCAGCGTGAAAACGAAAGGGAAAGCATCGCATCCTATACTATCGCCGCCGCAGACCGTGTGTTAATAATATTAATTCGGTTTTTTTTCTCGTATATACACACGCCACGACCGTACGTAAACATCGCCAAAACCGTTTACGAGCTGCCGAATGAGCAATAGCAGATAAAATATTATATATTATATTATAACGTCCGCGAAACCGCCGCTGCCACGTGCTCGATACAATTATTATGATCGTTACACACTTTACACTATCGATGAGCTCCGTAAAGTAATGCGTGACGCGATGATAATATAATATTATTTTAATCATAATTATTATTGTTGTAATGTTATTCGAGAGGTGGGCTAGTCGCGAGTATAAATATTGTTCTGTAATATATATATAATATTATCGTATATTATAATATCGTATGATATATTGAGCCTCTGTTTATCACTTAAAGGACATATTATTATGTATAGGTACACGATCTACTTTTATAGGTATATCTTAAATATAAATTATTTGTTCTGATGAATTAAACAAAATAAAGTTACATAGGTAGGTATCGAAAAATGAAAGTTGTGCTTATTTAAATTACTAGTAGTTTAAAATAAATTAATTCCCTTTGAATTTGGATTGTCTGTTGCCTACCAAGGTTAGGTGCAACCCTTGAACTTTAGTCTATGTTGTTTTTAAAAAATATATTTATTACTTTTATAATTACACTTACTGGATAATAAAAAAAAAAAAAAACTTGGAAGTAATGGAATTATTTAGTATTATAATAAACTGTACGACAGGGTCAAAACTCGTCCCATTGGCACACATCTTTGAAAAATGGGACAATCCAGTCTTGTACACGGAAAGCGTAATAGGCCTACCCAATTAAGCATCCCCCCCTTAAAGGTACATGTCACCCCAGCACGGGGTGAATTCCAGCACGGTAAATACGCATATACTATACATCAGCTCGCATATTGATATATTATTATAACATATATAATATTATGGTCGGTTACGGTAGTTTTACGGTGTTTACGAGAACGGGATACAGGCGCGCGCGTGCCCTCTCGATTTATAAATATCGCCAGACCGTCGTCGTGGCAGCCTCCGTCGTTGTTCCCGCCGAGATGGACGGTCGGCCGAGTTTTATTTCGCACGTTCTATATTGCGCACACACACACACACACACACACACACACAAGTGCGCATGCAAAACCACAGCATATACAGGGTGAGCATTCGTTCATCATATTATAAATATAATCACAAATCACTAATCAAGATTAATCACTGTTGGCATTTTGTAATTTGTAAAAATCGTATAATATAATATCGTCGTTGACACGAAAAAACCTCTAATGTGCCAAATTTACGATTTTCAGATATCGGTATCCTCCCCAGATTCAGAAAAAATAAGCGGTAATTTTGATAAAATCTCATTTTCTTTTGAAATGTGCTATTTCTATCGTAGAATTAATAAAAAATAATAAATAAATCCTCCTATGTGGTACCTACCTACAATAAATCGTTATATTATATCGTTTATGAAATATATCTCCTATGTGCTATGTCCATACTAACCAGAAAAATCCTAATAAGTATTAACAACTATAAATCGTTTATGAAATAACTCCTACGTGATTTTTTTATTTTTTATATTTTGTCTGTCCTAAAAAATTATATTTTAGCGCATTGGAGGTTTTTTCGTGTCAACGACGATATGTTTCAATTGTACAATTATATTATGTAACCTTAGATTATAAAATAATTCTAAAGAAACTAGTGTTTTGGAGTTTCGATGTTTTCCTAGATAATTAAAATATTTTCTTAGCAATTTTATAGTATATAAGAAGACGGTTATGTAGAACTTTGTATCTCCGGCACAAAATATTATTTTTTTTTCAGTTAGTTTCTTTAGGTAGTAGTTTTTCACAGGACAAAAAATATTTGTACAAAATCAATAATGATTAGTGATTACTGAATAACATAGCATTACATTTAACTTTAAACTCACAACAATATCTAGTATCTATTAGTAAAACCAAAAATAAATGAATAGCAGAATATCAAATCCAATTATGGGAGAGGCTAGTATAATAATATTTTATAGTTTATATAAACTAAAATTTCACTAAAAAATGAAATATTATCTAGAAGTAGTAACTGCAGTATTATACTGTATTATGTTATTATATAACACTGTTATAATTATATTTAATAATAAATAATAAATAAAATATGATTATTGTTATAATAAAATAAACGTTTTATTATATTTTAACAATAAACTTATAAGTACCTATCTATATATGCAGTAGCGTTTCTACTACTGTGAGTATAACTCTATGATTACATTTTTTAGGCTTGTGTGGGCTTTGCCCCTATGGCTCTATGCTAACGAATATATTATATAAAGCCCCCTAATATTTGCCGGGATATCTGCCTATGGGCACATTCAGGGACACTCCTGGGCGACTAACTGCATTCTAAATATTTTAAAACATGGTCTTTAGAGGCAAACTCGTAAATTCTAAAAATAAGAACTAGAATAAATGCACGGCTTTTAAAATATGATAAAATGGGGGCGGGGGGGGGGGGGTGAGCCCTGTTGGCGAATCACTCTGTATATACGCACGCGAACCCGCGATGACGTGCACCACACATGACGAGACGACTCTCCGCCGCAATAATTATACTATTAGTATTATAACACTTTATTTATGTATAACAATATATTATATTATATACTTCCATTGACCTCTCGCGATGCATTAAGTCCCATATAACATATATATAGTCCGTACGAAATCGTTCGACGACGCCGCCGCCGAGGCAGCTGCTGCACCGTCGCGGCGCGTGTTTGTACAGCACGCACCCATTATAATCATATGATGTAAGTACGATTTAATATAATAATAATAATAATAATAATATATTGCCGTTCGTTTAGTTTCTGCAGCCAGCGGACCTCCACCACGTGTACATAAAATATCATTCGAAATTTACATCGAGCATAATAATATACCATACATAATATAAAGGACGTATCGCATTCTATTGTGAGCATACAAATATAATAACATTATAGGTACGTAGGTATTATATTTATATTATAATATTATTCCGTATTACGGGAGATTTGCCCAAGCCGGATGAGGACCACGACCACTGTTCAGCGGCGATTGTCGTGAGATTAGGCTGAGATGAAACACTAGCCGCTGGTAATATTATTATATACATATCTGCGATGAGTCGGTTTGCGCGTATTAACTTGCTACCCGGTCATCACCGCCGATCCACCCCCCGCCCCAAAATACTATTGCAATTTACATTATACTCATACATTATAATATTATACTATATGATATAGAGCCTATATAGTATAATATCGTAAATTATTATGAGTACACAAATTTATATGATAGGTAGGTACTATACAATATGTATATACTGTTACTGCAGTATAGAGGGAGATTTGTTCACGACCGTCAAACGGCGATTATCGCGAGATCAGGCCGAGGTGAAACACTAGACGTAACTGGTATAGTGGTATTAACGCCGCCGTCGCCGCCGACCTACCAACCCCCACCCCAAAATATTATCGAAATTCACCTTGCACAGCACACGTTGTATTAATATAATATATTATACTATGTACTCTATCGTTTTACGAGTATAGAAATATATAATATTTAAAGACGTATGATAATATATCGTAGTGCGGGAGATCTTGCCCACGCCGGACGAGGACAACGACTGTCAAACGGCGATTATCCAGGGATCAGGTGAAACACTAGACGTAGATAGCAGCAAGTATCAAATCCGTCGCCGACCCACCCCCACCGATCCATCCCCCACCCCAAAATATTATTGCAATTTACATTATACTCATACATTATAATATTATACTATATGATATAGAGCCTATAATATAGTATAATATCGTAAATTACTATGAGTATAAAAATATATGATAGGTACTATACAATATGTATATACTATTACTGCAGTATAGAGGGAGATTTGTTCACGACCGTCAAACGGCGATTATCGCGAGATCAGGCCGAGGTGAAACACTAGACGTAACTGGTATTAACCGCGCCGACACCGCCGACCTACCAACCCCCGCCCCAAAATGTTATTGAAATTCTCCTTGCACACGTCGTATTAATATAATATACTATACTATGTACTCTATCGTTTTACGAGTATAGAAATATATAATATTTAAAGACGTATGACAATATATCGTAGTGCGGGAGATCTTGCCCACGCCGGACCATGACTGTCAAACGGCGATTATCGCGGGATCAAGTGAAACACTAGACGTAGGTAGCTGTAGGTACCAACGCAGCCTCCCCCGCCCCAAAATATTATTGCAATTCACCTTATACTCACATTATTATTGTATTACACTATATAATATATTATTGTATAGAGCCTATATCGTATTATGAGTGTATAAAAAAATATTACAAGCGTATACGTACTGTACAGCTGTTGTACTACTGGAGAATTTGCCCACGCCGGACGAGGACCACGACTGTCAAACGGCGATTATCTTGAGATCAAGCCGAGGTGAAACACACTAGAAATATTATAGGGGATATATCTGCATAGGTATTATTATTATGCTCTGGCGACTAGTGAAATGGGTTCGGGCGTATATACCCTCACCCCGACCAGCGCTGCCTGCACCCCCACCCCCGAAACGGATACCGCGGTTACCGAGAGCCAATATCATTACTGTACAGGCACACATTTTACGCATGATATTATTATAATAGTGTACGGCGGACGACAATATATATAATATAATATTTATTACTGATGTGTATTATGTGTATCGACACGCCCGCGCGTTTACACCCAATACCCTCTCGTTTCCTTTATTATTATATTGTTATATTTTACGTACGACTATAGAGTAATACGACTCCGGTCGGGTGTTTGCGTGTACTCTGCAGTCGTAGGTATTACGTGTTTATCGTATAAAACTACATATATGTGTATACAGTGTACGTGGTACAAATGTTCGCGGTTTATTTGTCCGTATATCAGCTATATAATATTATAATGTTCTTATTATATTCACGTGATTTTATCACACCATGCGTGAAACTATACCGCGCAATAATATTATATACTGTACCTACACGATATTATAATTATATTAAAATAAGCGCGGCGAGACCGTCGGCACTTAGTCAAATCGGCATATATTGTGTTACCTATATGGATATATTATAATATTATATACATTGTATTTATTATTATTACGTATAGGTAAATACATAATAAGCACGTTTCGCGCCATTCCCTGTATTATAATATTATATCGGAATATCATTATTACCATATGGTAACAGTGCACTTGCATTGACGTTATTGCGTTGGATCGGCAAAAAATGTTTGAATTGTAAATAAGTAATATACATTTTTCTATATTTTTGATTGGTTTGAATTTGTTTTCAAAATCACCAACATTTTCGACCAAAATTACCCATTATTGTTTAAAATGTTTGATATATTTTTCGATTTAATTGTAGTACACGACGCAAATTTGACAATAAATGTATATGATTTTTGATAAGCAGTTATAAATATATTGCGATAATGAGAGAAAAGTAAAAATGTTAATATTGTCAGATAAGTCAATGCATTCGTATACATTATTTATTCCAAATTTAAAAATTATTTATGGTCTCTTGTAAGATTAATTGCTTATGCTTTTTTTTTTATATATATTCGTCTATTGTGTTTTATTACATCCGCAATACAATAGAATAACATTTTGTATAATATTTTATACAGTTTTTTTTTATTATAAAGTTTATGACATACATTATATATTATTATTATTATTTTAAAATATGTCTTGTTTATGAATTATTGTTATAATAATTCAATGTTCATTAAGTAATTTTTAAAATCTGTGCTAACGATATTTTATTCACTTAATTTACATTATTTTAATTTGTACTCGAGAGTATTCTTACCAGGAACTAATCACATTCAAGTATGATTTCCATTTGAATCGTATTTATTTTGCAAATGTAAATATCAAGTATTAATAGATGCATAAAAACAAATTATCCTATTTATTAGTATTGAAGATAATAGGAGAACCACCGGTCCATAAAAGTCATTGATTAATACTTTAAGTGACTAAATGACTTATTTTGTAAAAGCACTTAACTGATACTAAGTTAGTTTTCTTTTTAAAACTTTAAAAATGCACATAATATCATTGAAAAAAGTATATAAATTTGAGATGGTAAATGATGTTCATTGTGAACTATAAATGTTGGTTATAAAATTTTTACGATCATTATAATTGGAAGTTGAGACAGAATTTTGAACAAATTTGAGTGGGTTTAATTGTTTGACTTCAATTATTATGATTACACATGTGGGTGGCTTCAGTTTGAGTTATAACTTACAATTACAAAATGTTAGAATTATTTGAATAACACATAATATATCACACGTCATATAATGTTCTAATTTCATATAAAAACAAACTTTATGTATTAGTTAGAAATGTGAATTGTTTAAAAATGTTTGCATCTAAACTTTAAATATTAAATAAGATCTATGAATACAAAAAAGTAGGTTTATTAATATGAATTGAATAATAATAATATAATGGTTGTTATCAAAGGACCTTATGACAAAGTTATAACTTATCAAATATTTTTTTTTGCTAATAGGTTTTTAGCAATAAAAGATTTCTAAACTAGTTTTACAACTATAATAAAGAGAAAACAAGTTAAATTGATTTGTTACTCTTTATGTCATAAATTAATGTCAATAATCCTGTAAAAGCATATTGAAAAACCAGTCGATTATTATAATATTTAAAAATAACCTGTGGCTGTTTAAATTTATAAACGTACAAAATGCAAAAATTGGTTAACTGGTTAAATTTGTAATTTTTGTATTTAAATAATTTAAACTTTCAAATAATTGCTAATGAGTTGTTAATATATAGTATTGTATCACTTTTTAGTTGGAAATATAGGTTAATGAATAGTTTCCATTTTAGCCTTAGAAAATATGTATTCATTATTTGTATATAATATTATAATATATGTATTATTTATTTTAGTACTGAGTTACTGATTATTTTGTAAAAAAATATGTATTTAATGCGTTTGGTGATAATTCTTTTTATTTATAGTAAATTTCTAAAAGAAAATTATACAACGTAAATTTGGTTGAATTTCTAAAATTTTCACTTAAGTAGGTACAATAGAAAAATAATTATCTGGCTAAGTATTATTATTATTATTACCTCCGAGGTGAACCAAACGAACCGAATAAGTACCAAATTGAAGAAATAATTAGCAGTCCGTCCTTAAACTTTTAGACACTCAATGCATTTAAATATAAATTTTAGCAAAATTAGGTTTTCCGCCACGAGGCATTTGATAAAAGAGACTTAACCGAATAAAGTCCTACGGACTAAATTCTCAATCACTAATCTACTTAATTGTATAACAAAGGTTGAGTACTTTTAACTTTACATTAAAAGTACAAAGCTAAAAGTTTTAAATTGATAAATATTAACTTTAAATTAATTTATACCATTGCGTCTAAATATTAACAAAAATATATAATTTTATTTATCGTGTGGTTTAACTACGAGTAAGGCACGTACACAGGCACGTAGTCAGAAAATATTCACTAGGTGGGCCAATGTTAGATGGGCCCCCTACCTAAATATACTACCTTGTAGGGGTGGACCCCCTACCTTATTATATTATAAAAAGGTAGTTATCAGTATACCATTACTATAAATATAAAAGTATATAACCTAATAATATCATTTCATTATGCCAATAATAATAAGTGTAATAAAAAAAATTTGATAAAATACATAAATAAAAACCAAATACAAATAATGTTTTTAATAATAATAATAAAATTCAAATATTTAATATATAGACATAATTTTTCAATTAAATACTATAAATATAATTCTAATTCTAATATAAAAGTATTTTTCTATTTTTATGTTTTATAGAGAATCTATTGACAAATTCATCTAGGTCCAAACTTTTGGCAATTTTTTTTCTATACAAATACTTGACAAACTGACGAGTCGGTCATTTGACATACAATTTCGCATATAATTTTTTAATCTTCTTAGACAAGAAAAAGTCCTTTCACATGCTGCGCTGGATACTGGAATAGTGATTGATAGAATGTTTAATTTATAAGTTTCATTAAAGACTATTTTATATCTTTCAAGGAGATCGACCAGATTCATTAAGCTTTTAATTTTTATATTATTTTGGATTTCATATTTCTTAATAGTTGTAGGTAGTATTTTAATTTCTGACAGGAACATTTCTAAATCTATATTGTAGTGAAGGGCCAAAGGTTTTAATTGTTCATAATTTAAAAAATTTTCATTTTGTGGATGCAAATAAGATATGGAAGATTGTATATTTGTATTATTTGTAAATCGTTTGTCAAGTTCATTAATTATGTAATCTAATGTTGGTAAGAATAAATTAAGTTTCAAATCAGACTTTAAAATTAATCTGTTTTTCTAAAGAATTTTCTTCTGTAAAAATAAACTGCCGAAATTTTTCTGGGATTTTTTTTGTTCTATTGTTCTTATTTGAATTTTGAATAGGTATTGTTATATTGTCTTCTTTACTAATATTAGTAACTTTAAGATAAAGTTTATTGAAACTGATATTAATTTCCATCATATCATTCATGTACTCAATTGCATTATTTTCGGCATTATTCGTTTCCAAATTAATATCTTCATTTTTATTAACTAAATTCAAGGAAAAAACAAAAGCTATAACTAGTATAACTGCTCATATAACTATAACTAATCCTACATTCTATACATAGGTATATACATTTTAAAATAAAATTATAGAACATTGTATAAAACGTGTAAAACAAATCTTTTTTAATTCAGTTATTAGGTACTTACCATTATAAGCATCAGTATGTACTGCTACTGCAGGCAATGTATCTGAGACCACCAAGGTATTTGGTTTAATAAATCGTATCAGACACCCAGCTAATTTTTTTGTTTGCTCTTCTTTTTGAAGTTTTAGTTTACGTTTTGCAAATCCACTTAGAGGAGCCATTTTAAAATTAAGATAAAATATAAATATAATATGTTAAATGTTAATACGTTGGCGTGCGTACGGCGTGCCGTGTGCTCTGAATGTGAGACGTGAGTGTCCAACAGACGACCATAATAATAATATAATTCTATATACCAATAATATAATGAAAATACCCTTGCTCAAAAGTATTTTAAAAATAGAAATAAAAGTATACAACAGTCACTGTCTACATAAGATAAGAATAACATGATATGGTAGTATAAATACTAGTATGGTACCAGTATTGGGCTTTAAATAGCAATTATTTTCTAATCGATCGTTGACGATATTATGACTTATAAAAATAAATTATCAGTTATCACAATATCACCGATTCTCGGTAGCAACAGAATTTAAATGTAATACAATACACATGTTTTATTCCAGAAATAGACAAGGATTCAATTTAGTTCCGTAACTTATATTAGATTCTAATTTAAACCCGATATATTTGACTTTATTTGTATCGTATTTAGACAGTATTGAAAATGTTATTAAAATTAAAAGCCACCGTATTATAATGGGCCCCTCTGAATACTTTGGGTGGGCCGGCCTACGGCCGGACACATATTAGGGTGGGCCAGGCACACCCTGGCCCCCCCTTAGCTACGTGCCTGCACGTACACAAATGTATTTATGTAAATTATTTAATTATCTATCTATATATGTCATTTTGACATATTTACTGCTCTTCGAAAACCTATGTTGATTTATGAATTGAACACCTAAGCCACCTAAGAAGAAGAAGAATTTTTTCTCCAATATTGCAGTTAACAAATTACCATCGCGATATTCAATCACGTCTAAGATTGAAGTTCAAACACGTGTTGACTATGGAATCGGATGACCCCATAACCATGCTGGTTACCTTCGGGTTCATAATGGGATGTGGTTGTATATAACCCTCTATATATGTTCGTGGCGGTTAATCTCACAATTATTATATTTTAATCATCGCGTACGGCTTTTGAAATTTCATTTCGGTAATTTAGATTTGTAGACGCGACCAAACAAGGTAATAAATCACACATCTCTGCGCATTTGTGCGAGTGTATCATTGATGGTAGGTAGGTATGTTCCGTGTCCATTTACAATATTTGGGATATTGAGAACCTTGGAGATGTAATAACTGCAGGCCGTACACTGAGTTTTATTTCTCAAAGATAAAATTAGGTTTTTTTCGCATAAAAACTATCACGGCCACTCGTGTTTACATTACGTCGATATGTAATAAGACACGACATTATTATTATTTCTGTTCTTGTTTGCCAATAACTATTAGCTGTAATGCAGTGTATACAGTTCCGTGTTATTATATACATTTTTATTTGTGTGCCTTAAGTATCTGCAGATACTGCAGTTGTTGGTTTTAAAATAATGTACATACATTTCGTGGTTTTTTTTATAGGAAAACATATTTTTTGGCTAGTAAAAACGAGTTTAAAAATCCAATTCCACCCTATTTATAAAATAGACCCAAAATTAAAAACTGCGGATTGTGCAATCTAGAGACAAATACATAATTTTTTAACTTTCTCCACAGTATTATAGATGTTTTCAGTACACGTGGTACAAGATAATTTTGTTCTCTTTTGCGGTGTATCTAAATCAAATTTTAATCAGAATTTATTAGTGTATGCGATGATTTATAACTGCGTACGTACCTATCATTTGCTATACAAATTAATAAATAATAATTCACACAAAAAATTCACGTCAATAAGAGTGAACAAAAAGTTAAAAAATTATTACATTCAACATTTATACAAAGAATAATACAGTATAAATATACTTACCATTTTTTTTTAATATAGTCTACTTTGAGCTCATATAATATGTGTTGTAATAATAGTACCTATTTGTCTCAAGCTGATAACGTTGCAGGTGTTTAGAAAATTGTATTAAAATGGATATAATATAAAAATAAACTTTAAAGCATACAACTGTTAGATATTGATCACTTTAATTAGTTATCATTGATGACTGTTGTCTAAATTATTTTTATTTTTTTCAAATAAAAAAATGTATACAATGGAAATAGTATTTAAGAATTTAGTTTTATAATTGTTAAGTTGTCTACAATAATTGTGCGAAACAGAATTTGACTATGTAATGGTCAAAATACTATCTGACAAAAAGAATTAAGAACTAAATAACGTACAAAACTCATAATGGTTTGGTTGGGTGTACTACAGAGCAGAAGCAGATGAAATTTTATAATTTTAGACTACGATTTTGTGTTAATGGATATAATATATCGGATAGTAAGGACAAATGGGCTATAAATTTAAAGATCAATGGCAAAATTATTATCTGTTTACCTTGTATGCAATCCCTGTTTTTCTATAATTAACCAAGTTTATATTTTGTGTGTGCTGCAAAAATTTGGGTAACGTTGTGTTCATAAATTTAAACAATTTAATATTCGAAACGGAAAGTGCTTTTAATATCAATAATACAAAGAAATAAAAAAATATTATGTATTCTAAAAAAAGAATTTGTTTATTGTTGTGCGACGGTAACTATTAACTTATAACTATAATTATAATATTAATAAAATGTTCGTGTATGTTTGTGTACTCACACTTCACAGTGCGAAAAATAAAACGTTGCATGTGAATGATTCACTAGGAAATATGATTCATTTTGTTATTGTTATTATTTTTTTAACATTTAATAAGAACTTCGTGTGCGATGTGAGGAAACGAACAATATAAAACAAAATAGGTGTACGCGTCTTATCACCCGTTGAGGGTTTAGAACAAAGGAAATCGTATCCAAAAGCCTTCCAGCAAGGATAGAGAATTTATTAATTCAATGATTCACATTTTATCACCATTGTGTTCGTGACCAATCCGTCATGCTGTGCGCACAATATTATTTTGTGTCATTATATCTTAACACTATTCAATGTTTTAATTGTATCATAAGAATCGATGTTCTTTCAATAATTGTGGTCATTGCAAATACGAGATGAAATAACACCACTGCAGTTGTATGACAAACACTTCAGAAACAAAAGTTCCTCGCTCGTGATGATGACTTAACATATTTTAGTTTAGTTGATTTTGATTTGAATTGTTTATATTTTATTGTTAATAACACTGAAGAAATAAACTGTTAAATATAATAATGTTAAAATTGAAATCAATTTAATATATAGGTACCTACCTATACTTGTTTGATAATTTACTTCATTTCGTTTAATTATATCATATGATATAATATTAAACAGGTACTAGATAGGTATATTAATCATATTATATTAAGCTAATAAGCCAATTTTTACTGACGCTGACGAATTGTTTATCGTTATTTTAGATATTATATTATTATGTTAGCTCGATAATTTAAAAGCGTTACAGTTTTTTATTTTGTATTTTTTTCTTCTGTTTCTCAGACAGGATACATTCGCACGACCACTGGCAATTACTTTATAGAGCCCGCAGAGACGACAGGCGACCACGTGACTCCTGCATTACATACCATTTACCGGGCCGGTCAGTTGGCCGAGGGTGACAAGTCGCCCGGACAAACGCAACAATCGCATCAACCCGATAAAAATTGCGGAGTACAAGGTACCTGTGTGCAATAATAACATTCGACCACGTTGCGAAAACATTTTATTATATATTATTTTAAAACGTTACACGATTTTAATGGGCCGTATAAATGTACAGAGTAATATTATATCATATAAGTATAGTGGTTATACACGTGATTTTGCTTTTGCATATCACATAGGGTGGGTCTCGATTATCCCGTTTGTCGTACGAACAACAATCGTACACGCGCCGTAGGTACCTATCTATATATTATATTATTATGGTTAGCTATACTGTATAGGCACATTGGTATACAATCAGACCATTGTAAACATCCAGTTAACGGGCACGACCATACTGGCGTAGGTATAATAATATATCGTAAACCCCATCGGCACCGCGAAGCTTTTCGAGTGCATATAGGTATAGGTACCTATATATATGCACGCTGCAGCGCATTATGCTATATGCATATTCGTCGTCTCCGTCACGATAATATATATAATATGTATATATATATATATGTAATATGTATATACTGTACGAGGAGCATGGTATATACGCGTGTTGTGGTACCCTAACCCAACGCGTTATGGGAGTCGGAGAAGTAGCAATAACAAATCATGATAATTGAACCCGCTGTTTGGAGAGCAGAGACGCTGTTTAGATAGCTAGTCCACGGTCGTCCGATAACGATTATAATACGCCTGTTGTGCGGATGATTTAAAACGCGTGTCTTGTATTTGGAGTCCATTAGTGGTACAAGATAACATATACAAATGCAATGTACGTGCTTATAGTAATAATATTACATGTAGAATCGCAATTCCCACATAGTCCAAGATCGTGTTGTTTCTACAAAGGAAAAACAATAATGGTAATGATAATGACAACAGTAATATAATATATTATTATAGGTACCTATACCCATTTCTATATTATTATGTATTGATAAATAGAAATTTGTGACCAAGAATCGGCCATCGCGTTTGATAATATTTCGTCATATTATTATCCTAATATTATAATATAAATTTGGAATAAATAAAATCCCACTCACTCGTCTGCAGTGGCTTCATTCCGCTTCTCTTGGGTAACTGCATTAATTCAATGTCAAGGTCCACAATAGAACACTTTATGGAGAGAGAGCTATACTACAGTCTCCCGCGGAGACAGGAGTACCTATATTTTAAAACCGTCACTAGGAATTACGGACAAAATTGATTTTCTCCCGGCCTACGTAATAATGAACACATCCGTATTGTTTGATAGATTATATTAATATTTATTTAAATAACCATAGGATTTGTACGAATCGACCGTAATGAAATTTGTAACTCAAATTAATCAATATCCGTCTCTAAACAATAATAATACGTCTTCCTTTACACGACCTGGGCTTTAATTTTCTTTAAAAGCATTTCATTTGTATTTTAGACAACGAAGGCACCGGTGATTTGGATTCGATCACTGACGACGATAGTGCGACCGTCGAAGTCGGACCGTTTACCGTAGACGGCGGTCCGAATCGTTTGACCGAAAATGATATATTTTCGAGCTCCACCGGTTTACCGTACACAAAAAAACTCAGAAAGAAGCGATCGCTGACTTCGGAATACGTCGTAGAACTGATGGTCGTCGCGGACAAGAAAATGGCCGAATACCACGGAAAGGAGCTTCACAATTACGTGCTCACCCTCATGTCGATCGTAAGTGTCTCCGAACCTCGTTACTGCGATGAACTCTACGTATAACTCGTTTGAAACCATCAACAGGTATCAAAGATATACAAGGACAAGAGCATAGGGAACCCGATGCACATAGCCGTGGTCAAGTTGGTCGTCTTGAGAGACGTACATTTCGTCGAAAACCGTAACCGCTTGGGCGGTATCGCAGCTGCAGACATGTTGCACAGATTTTGCGAATGGCAAACTTACCACAACGACGAGAACGATTCTAGCGCAAACCACCACGATTCCGCTCTACTATTGACCAGGTATACTTACTATTATTATTATTATTATTATTATTATTTATTAACAATACAAGCGAGCGAGCTGTCTAGACGACGACCACGGCGACGCTCGTATATAATAATAATTATAGCTGACGACTAGAATTACTGTCGTATTACACAAACAAATTACTCTTGTCAAAGTATAATTTTCAAAACGATCGTTCACGAACGCACACACGTTAAAATAGTAATAGTAATAATAATAATAATAGTGATAATAACTATAAGCGAGACTATGTCGCGGGGTCATAGGGCGGTGACTCGTTTGTTCTTCGTCATATCGGAGATAGTATCGAAACCGGTTGTAATTCACACGCGGTTTTTTTTTCCATTTCATTGACTTGTACTACCTATGCTGTAAGAGTTCATGAATGAACACCAAACGCAATTTATCAATCAGTTTACAATACGCGTCGTAGGTACGAATTTGACGTGATCGAGACATTTTTATATTCCAGAATTGTTTCGATATGTGCACCGTTTTACAGTATTTAGCCGTATTCCACGCGTTTGTATATACCAGTCACGCTTTTTAAGTAATTTGACATGGTTACTAGAAATTACTGTACCAGCTAGTGTACAAAATACCTAATAGTTTGTATTTTGCGGTACGTGTTTATTGTATACGCTTTTTTTTTCTAATGTTTTACAGAGAACACGTCTGTCGAAATCATAATCAGAAGAAATGTGATAACACCCTAGGATTGGCACAGTTAGGAACTATGTGTAATGTCAATAGTTGCGCAATCGTACAGGACAACGGGCTCAGCGCTGCATTTACAATTGCCCATGAATTGGGACACGTGTACGTCTATTATAATAGATTGATATAGTGGCGGTCTTAGTTGTATTTATTATGTTATATGATTGCTAAAAATATCTTTTAGATTAAGTATGCCACACGACGATGACAATAAATGTAAAGATTTTGGACAGCAAGACGGAATGCATAACGTCATGTCAAGAATGTTGGATCATAACTCGCATCCGTGGACCTGGTCGATTTGCAGCCGACACTTTTTGACAGAGTATTTGGAGTGAGTTTTTACGACCAAGACAATAATTATAATGACAACAACGAAAGGCTATTTAAGTTATTATTTAATAATAACTCATTTAAAGGGCTGGAAACGGTAAATGTCTTCAAGACGATCCCAGTAAAGATTATCTCGAAATCGAAAATCAGACCGACGAAAAGCATTTTCCCGGTGAAAACTATTCGGGAGACAAACAATGCGAGTTGATTTATGGGTCTGGATCAAAACTATGTTCTTATATGGTGAGTTATTACAATTTTTTTTTTTTTTAAATTAATTCTTTTTTCTCTTGTTTAATAATAATTATGCTCTTAGCCCGTGTGTCAGAGATTATGGTGTACTACTGGTTCCGGGGAGAAAGATGGCTGCCGTACACAACACATGCCTTGGGCTGATGGAACACAATGCTGGAGCAGTAAAAACTGGTGTCAGCAAGGGAAATGTGTGCCCAAAGATCGAAATGCTTTAAAACCAGTCGATGGCGGCTGGGGGTCTTGGCAACCGTAAGTGCATATAAACTTGATAATAATCAATGAGTTGTGCAGATTATGCAGTAGGTACCTAGCCTACTGTTTTATTTGATGCCTTTGATATAGCTCTTAAGCGTCAACCTGAATGACGCATAATTTAATAGAGGGCTTATTATATTAGTAATATTATTATTATTAGATCTACTAATCGAATAAAATATAAACAACATACTATGGTAGGCAAGTAGTTAAAACGGTTTTAAGTATAAAATTACTTTTAAGACGATTTCGTTTACTTTTTGAGGCCTTGAGGAAAATCGCGGACTTAAAGTTTATTGCAATAATTTGATATTTGAAAAAAAAATGTTCCAATAATTTAGCACGTGATCATCATAGTCTAAAAGTTTACAACGTGTAAATCATTATTGAATGCAATATTACCTATTATAAAATCAACTTATGGATTATATATAGTGTCATAACATCATATCGTAATATTTTCGAATAACCAAGGTCCTATATATTATATTATATGACGTGAATCCGCTTAGTTATGGCGAATGTACGAGAACGTGCGGCGGAGGCGTGAAGAAGAGTTACAGAGATTGTACCGACCCACCGCCGTTGAACGGAGGAAAATATTGTACCGGAAAACGCGTTCGAGTGCGAAGTTGTGCGACGAGCGACTGTCCGGCTGGCACTCCGGACTTCCGGTGAGTCTTTATTACCTGACCTGCGAATACACATAATTACGGCAACTTAATCGGTCCATTGGCATTTTTAGCGGTGAACAGTGTGCAATGTTCAATAACAAGACGTTCAACATAGCAGAGCTCGAGCCGGACGTTCAGTGGCTTCCGAAGTACGGCGGATGTAAGTGCAAAATTTAAAAAAAAACACTAGCCGGAAATTAATCGCACACTCATCACCACCTCGCAATGCCGTAGCCAGAAAATTGTTGGGCGTGGGGGGGGGGGTACTTTAATATTTTTCACTGGTTTTTTATAGAAGTAGAATACTTCTCAACCGTTACTTTATGACACTATTGTTCGTAAAAAAAATTTCGGGTGAGGCACTCGCACCACCATTTCCCCCCTGATTACAGCACTGCCCACCACGGCGTTTTCCTCCAAACATCAAGGAAAAACGCATGATATTGTTATGTATTATGAGACGTGTAGTTAGGTACATATTATTATAATGCAATTATATTAACGGTTTAATAAATACCACTCATGTTCCAAATTGATAAGATCGGTTAATGCTTGCCCGAAATCGTAATTTGACTATAATTTATTTACATAGACGAATTGTGTCAGATTTCTTTTTCTTTTCATATAAATTACCGCAAGGCTGGGTGGTACTCATATACGAGTTGAGTTAATGCGTCTGAGTTCGGTTGATTTTAATTTATTAACGCGTAAAGCACTTATGTAAATAATAACAAATCTAAATAGAAACAGTGAAATGGAACAAAAAAAAAACAAGACATTGTCAACAAATTAATATGAAATTTAAATCGCGTGTATATATAATAATATATTATATATAAACATTAATAAATCACTTTATTTATAATTTTACGTTTGGTTAGACAGTTTTGGTTTATAATAATAACATCCTTGACTAATATATAAATACATAATTATTTATGTATGTTAGATTCAGAACGGAGCGATGACTGTATTGGTTTTACAATGATGTGGGGGTTTTTTTCATTAATTTATGTACATTTTTAATCACCATATGGAGCATTAAAAATGCTTTGATTTTCAACTTCAAGAGTAAGGAATTGAATCTAGTTATAACTTTGGTGAAGTCAAAAGTTAAAAATTCCCGGTAAATACTTTTAAAATTAATCGGGAAAAACATTCAAAAAATAAGACTAGACATTTTTAATAAAAACCGATAGTTTTCGACCGAACGGAATTTGTTTTTTTATTAAAAAATTAATAACATTTGATATTTGAATTTTCACTTAATATATTTATATTAGAATTTTTAAGACGTGATTTTATATTTCAAAATATTTTGGTAATTTTTATGCTATATTTTATAGACATTAGACATTTTCGATCTATGTGTGATAACATTTTTGTTGTCATTATAGCAGCTGAGAGATTTAATAGGTACAATAGTTTCTGATAAATTTTATACTGACATTTAAAAAAAACCATAGTACACACATTCCTACACATTTTTATGAGTGATTAAAGTTCAATACGTATTACATTTTGAGAACTATTGGATATTTATAATAAAAATAAATGATT
Source organism: Nasonovia ribisnigri (assembly GCA_027563435.1). Taxonomy (NCBI): domain Eukaryota; kingdom Metazoa; phylum Arthropoda; class Insecta; order Hemiptera; family Aphididae; genus Nasonovia; species Nasonovia ribisnigri. The sequence goes on from JANEHU010000127.1 coordinate 504,949, forward strand.
CCATCGCAGTTTTATTTAAGTTTAACTCGCCGTCTATACGGCACGACTTACCTATTTAATGTTTATGAGGTGCACTATAAACTATTACTATACACTATACAGCAGAGTGACTTACCTGGTTTTTTCATTTAAAAATTGGCGCTTTTCTGCCAGAAAAGTATACTGCAGGTGTCGAGAGCAGGCACTTCTTGTAAACTTGATATTCTAAACAGCAGACCGACTTACCCGCGCGCGGTTTTTATTATTCGACTTAATTTTTATAGTAATCATTTCGTTTCGGTCGTTCTCAAAGTGTTGTTTCGGTACTATAGTACAATGTAGTACCATATTTGGTTGGGCTATGGTCCAGGCGTGTCCAACTCGTGGCCCGTGACCATTTTATAAAATTAAAAATTTCTATTGATAAAAATAATAATAAAAAAAAAAAAAAATTATTTTGAATAAGTTTTTAAGAATTACAAAATATCTTCCAATTTTCGAGTATATTTTATCAAAATAAACCAGTATATATATGCGGGCCGCAGTATAAATACAAATTTCAAATGTGGCCCGAGAGTTGAAAAAGTTTGACCACGCCTGGGTTATACTATGGTACCGAAACGATGGTTGAACGTATACCGCGCGGTATATACCATTTAATGATGTTGATGTTTGTCGCGGGCAGACGACGAAGAACGGTGCAGGCTGTTCTGTCGCGTGGCCGCGTCCACCGCTTACTATCAGCTGAAGGAGAAGGTGGTGGACGGTACGCCGTGCGCCCCGGACAAGTACGACATATGCGTGAACGGGATGTGCGAGAAGGCGGGCTGCGACCACGCGCTGGGCTCGGACAGCCAGCTGGACCTGTGCGGCGTGTGCGGCGGCAACAATTCCAGCTGCCAACAGGTGGCCGGCAGGCACAACAGCAGCTCGCCGAACGGCTACTCGAAGGTGTTGCGCATCCCGGCCGGGTCGTCCAACCTGGACATCCGGCAGCACGGCCACAACGGGTCCAGCAAGGACGACAATTACCTGGCGCTGGTGGACAGCGTCACCGGCGAGTACGTGCTCAACGGCAACTACGTGCTGAGCACGTTCAACAAGGTGATCGTGTACGGCGGCACGACCATCGAGTACAGCGGGTCGGACGCGCCAGTCGAGCGCATCAACTCGTCCAGGCCGCTCAACAAAGACGTCACCGTCGAGGTAGATCATTTTGGTTATTAGTTGTACTACGAAAAGGCCGCTGCGGGGTATGACGAAAAATGAAATATTCTGACGATGGTTCGGGACTGGGGAAATTATTCTGGGGCTAGGTTGGAATGCTGTATCGGCAGCAGCAGCAGACCAGACCCTGACACCGAGGGAGCAAACCTCGACCCCCTAATTGCGCCTGTGCGGCGTAAAAATGACCTTCTTTATTTTTTCGTAATCTGATTGCGGCCGTACTCATATGACAATATAATAATTATGTAATTTCCATCACCGTCACAGATAATAGAAAATTTCATTTTTGATTTGCTCCGAAGTAAAGATAATGTTATAATGTTGTGTACTTATCTAATAGTCCGACGTGTTTATATATAGTAATAATGTGATATGAGGAATTAATGTAATTTGCACCAATATTAAAATCTTTTATTAGGCAAAAAGCAAAAGTGTCAAATATAATCAATCATTTTGATAGTTTGACACGACATTAGTTACTTGATTTTTGTGGACGATTATCGATAAAATACTATACGCTAATTATTTGTTAGCAACTAGCATGTACATTGTACTTATGTACCTATAGTATTGTATAGTGTAGCCAGGTCTTAATTTTGACACAAATAGCAACTTTAAATAAATGTGTAAGTATTTTTATTTTGGAGCCGATTAAAATCATTTATAGGTAAAATACTGTTATATCATCATATCTTATTTTATAATTACTTATTTGTATTTTATTTTCAATTTATAATAAAAAAAAGTTATTTTATTTGGATATTATATTAATGTAAAACATTTTTTTTGTTGCCACATCATGTTTTAAGAAAATGTATAATATAATAATACTCCACTCAAAGTTTGAAAAATATTTTTATAATGGTTAAACTAAACTTCATATTTTAGGCCTGATATTTGTTTAATCTTTTTAATCTGACAATAAAAGTTTAAATTGACTATTTATCAATGAAAAATAAGACTGTCTTGTTAGTTGTGAAAAAATCGTGAAATGTATCTTAACATACCAAATTCTTAAAATATACACTTAAAAGATAAAAATGCAATCACATAGCGCCATCGATAATAATACAAGCAGTTAATAATGCAACAATACTAATTGAAAAATGCAATTGAAAATTAAAATATATGATTTTACATTAATAATTATTGTGAACGAATATATTATTATCCATCTTATTATTCCACGCATTTTTACATACCTATTACAAAATTCTGAGTATTTTTTATGTCGCGTAAAGAATAAATAATATCATGTCCAAAACCTCGATTTTTCTTATAAATTATTTAAAATTAAATTATAAAAAGGTTATAAAATACGTAGGAAATAAAAATCAAATAAATATTTAAAGCAGGCATGCATGCTGTATAGAAAAACCAAAATGTGCACTACAGTTTATTAAAATGTTAAATCCATGCAACATTCCGTACCTATAATAGTCGTTCGTATCCAATCGGATTTATCCTATTGGCGTACTTTTCAAACAGACGAAATGCAAAAATATGCATCAAGTCCCCGGGCCGTCGATATATTTTTGTTTGTACTTCGATGTCCTTTTTTTTTTTATTTTTGTGTTGTTATAACGACAGTGGTATTTGTTTCCGCAGTTGTTGTCGATCGGAAACTCGTACGCTCCGGATATTGAATACCAATACACTGTGATGCGAGACAAACGGGACGTCTACGTATGGGCATTGACCGACGAATGGGGACAGTGCGATAAGATGTGCTCGGGTATGGATATGGTGGTCGCGTGCAGTACAACCTATTGTTTGCTTTGCCGACAAATGTTGTGTTTTGCTATAATCGATTTTGCGTGATACAGGTGAACAGACGAAGATTTACGTGTGCGTCAGAAAAGAAACTGGCGAAGAAGCCCGAGGTTATTGTAGCGAACACGAAGCACCCCGCACGAAAAAGCAACCGTGCAATCTCCACTGTACCATCAAGTACTTGACTAGATTTTTTTTTTTAATATTGAGTGTAAATATAATAATAATTGAGCTATAATAGTTTACGCTAGAAGCTAATAATAATAATAAAAAAATTACATAAATAAAATCGATGTAATTTATTATTAGTTTCATATCTATTTTTACGAAAGATTATAATATGTATTATAATTTATATTACATATATTATTATTATTATTACTCTATTGTATTAATAATTTCCGCGGTGTAATAAAATCAGTTATTTGCGATTTTTGGATTATAATGCCTAAATAATGATAATAATATTGTCTTTGTGTAGATGGAAGACCGTAAGTCAGTCTGAATGTTCTGCTCAGTGCGGCCCAGGCACACGGACCCAGAGCGTTGCATGCGTTCAGGAGCACGATAAACGAACACCTTCTCAAATATCAGACACTATGTGTTCTCATTTACCAAAACCTGCGAATACTATTCCTTGTGATGGACAGTGTTTGGAATCAAGATGGTCATTTACAGAGTGGACTCCCGTAAGATTAACTTGTTTCGTGACACATAATTATTTTTTTGTTTAGGTCTGTTAGTCCTTCATCCTAATCGGTTTTTCGGCATTTCTTTCAATTCTTTTTTAGTGTTATAAATCTCACATCATTTTTTTTAAATTTGCCTAATACAATATATTCTTTTGTATTCTCTAAGATGTGGTCCTTGTTTTTTTTTTACATTATTGTCACGTAACTTTTCTGGACACCATGTGCCCGTCTCAGCCCAATCGTTTATTAGCATTTTGTTTTAATTTCATCTGTTAACGCACGTTTTCTCCAACAATCTAACGCCCTAACTCTATTTTACATAACGACAAAATATTTGTAAACACGCCTATTATTTATTTATATAGCAAGTTCAACACGATAACATATTTTTATTGTATTATACTTACTAATTAAAATGCATAATTGTTTCCTTCAACGTTTATTTTAATTTATGTTTTGTGCCTATTACTTTCCTTGATAACTTCAACAATAATAACATTATCATAATAATTTTAGATTGAAATAATATTCATGTAATTATATGTATTTTGTGTCTAGTGTTCTAAGACCTGCGGGTCAGGCGTTCAGCACAGGGAAGCACACTGTGTAAATGACAATGGTGAACCGAGAGGCGAAACGTCGTGTAATGATAGCGAGAAAATAATTACCAGAGTGTGTGGGACAGAGAAATGTCCCCAGTGGTCCGTCGGAGAATGGTCATCGGTGAGGGTTCATTTAAGATAATTACATTTTTTTTTGTTTGTTTGTACAACGTGTGTCTCTCATAATATTAGTGCTCGGTGACTTGTGGTGAAGGACAAATCGAGCGTTCCGTGTGGTGCCGTATGGACAATGGTAGGGTGTTAGCTCCAGATTATTGTGGTTCAAATATGCCGCCCACCAAAGAAACGTGTTCTATGAAGCCATGTCCAGCTTGGACAACAGGTCTTTGGTCTCAGGTAAAATACGTTTTACGACTCATTTAATATGCTATATTTCACTTTATTTTATTTTAGATTTGCAACAGCTAAAATGTTAACTAAATTTACGTTGGCCTACTAATCTTTTGTAAAATAATAATTATTATTCACTTTCACATGGGTAAAATTGTAAATGCTCAGCTAAAAATAGGACTAATCGACATTATACTTATTTATCTAAAACATAAATAAATAAAACATTCAACTTTTTTAATTTTGAATTGGTCAAGGAAATGAATGTAAATGATTACGTACATATTACAAATTACAATATATATTTTAATTTAAACGACATTCATGGTTTTATTTTTAGTACACATTTTAACATTAAATAACTTATGAGAATAGGTTAAAATTCATATTTTTTAAAATATGCTGCCAAATTAAACGAATTTCTTTAAAATAGATAGTTTATTTAAAGTAAAATACGCACGCAATCTTTTCAGTCGGCAACATGAACAAATTACCACTTGGTATTCATATTTTCAATGAAACGACATATGGTTTACATTTGTTAAGACATACACTGGTTTTTAAGTAAAATATTATTAATAAATAAACGTGAATTATTAATATATATATCGTAATATTGTATAAATATTTTATCACAGTCGGTAAAAGAGGAGTACTAATGTTTAAGCTTGTCATAAGATATACTGTTTTTTCTATAAATTAGTCGTATCAAATAAATTATATTAATGCTAAATAATAAACATCACGACATAATGAGTTTTTTTTCAGTGTTCTGTTACATGTGGCGTTGGGATAGTGAGGCGTATGGTGCGATGTAATGTACCAGACGAATCTGCATGTGCATTGATCGCGAAACCACTCGAAGAAGAAAAGTGCACTTTACACCCATGTCCAGCTGGCGTGGACGACGAGATACACGAAAATGAAATTCTGAGTAATGGTGGTGCACATGACACAAACTTTATACAGAGCAACAAGTTCTATACATGGCGAACAGACCACTGGTCAAGTGTAAGTTACCAATACCACAATGACAATCTGACCAAATTTACTATAATAAAATTATATACTATTTACCATTGTGAAAATGTAATCACCTCGAAGAAATTTTAACTATGTATAATAATAACGTGTGTACATAAACTATTTCACTTTCAGTGCTCGGCGTCGTGTGGCAACGGTTACAGAAGGCGAACCATAGACTGCATAAATACGATCAGCTCCAAGCCAGTTTCGTGGAACCTTTGCAAGTCAAAGAACCAACCGAAACGCGTCGAAGTGTGTATCGCTCCGATGTGCGTTACGTGGAGGGCCGACGAATGGAAAGAATGTTCGGCCGAATGTGGAAAAGTATATTATTATAATAATAATAAATAAACGTTTTTGTGTTCTTATAAGATCGTGAATAAATATTCCGAGTGTGATATTTGATTTAAACTTGAATCGTAATTTTTAGGGTTTTGAGGAGCGCGAGGTGACTTGTGTGTCTTCGGTCAGTGGTAAACTCGTGGACGAAACCCATTGCGTAGTGCACAGAGAAAAACCCGAAGCCCGAAGGTTGTGCGAGAGCCACAAAAGCTGTAAGCCGGTGTCGACGTGGAGAACCGGATCGTGGGGAGAAGTAAGCACTCGCCAATTATATACGATCGAATGTAACGATTTACGAGTCCAATAACTCAATGACCTGACCTTAAAAATGCGTACCTACGCCATAATATTCCATTCCTACTGTATTTTCTTTTCAAAACGTTTGTTTGAACAAGCCCAATAACATTACACAATGCATCGGTTCCAGTGTTCAGAAGTGTGCGGAGGTGGCATAAAAGAAAGGAAAGTGGTATGTCAACCATTTGGCGGTACAAGAGAACTATTTGACGAAGACATGTGCGTGGAACTTAAACCGTCGTCTTCAATTCCGTGTAACGAACATCCGTGTAAAGGTCAACCGTCGTACGTGACGATAGCTTGGAACTTCGGGGAGTGGTCAAAGGTAAAAATCTTTTGAATTATTTACGTTCTCCTAATCATATTAATATCATACGATTATGATGGTTTTTTAAAATTGTTCAATTGTATACCATATTAAAACAATATTCTAAAATATAAATATTTTCTTTTTTTTTTTTGTGAAGACACAAAAGTCGGCTTCTTTATTTATTTATAAATCAATATTAAACTTGATTTGATGCATCCATATATTTAGTTAACTAAACTCAAATATAGACTAAGAAGGTAAAAAATTAATTGAGCTGTGAGTTATAAAATAGGAATTTAATATTTTCCAATGATCGTTCAAACCAAGGCTTAGGTAGATACTTCTAAGCGATTTGGTATACAAATATGTTTCATAAAAACCAATAACTTAGGTATAGTAAAAAATTGTAATATAATTTATATTATTTTCATTAATAAGTGCGTGTTTTTTATAATTGTATGTATTTACATTTTACATATTATATTTTGAAATGTTCCTTCTTTCATTGTTCTACGCAACTGAAAGAAATCGCATTATGCACCCGTAAAATGTTTGTTTGATTTTTAATAATACCATGATATTATAATTCTCACGATAACCTAGTTGATCACAAGTTTATTGTAAAGTATATCATATTATATCGATACTATTTTCGTACTTAGTGTAAAATTTCAAACCTTCTTACGATCATTATCACACCGTTTTTCTATAACAATTGTAATCAATTTATTACATCTGACTACTCAATTTTATAATTTTCCATATTTATCTGAATATAAATATAATATTTTGTATATCTTAAGATTTATTGAGGTATTACGTCGATAACCCACGTATGATCAATAACCTATTTTATAAGACGTATTTTCTAATAAAGTCAAAATAATTTTGTAAATATGGCAATTTTAATATTTCTAGTTATAACAAAAATACATAAAATATATCGGTAAGACAAAATATGTCACGTTTATAAAAATTGATAAATATTGTAATTGCCATAATATTATCTTTACAAGGTATTTTTTTATACTCTATTAATAATTAATAAATCATATTACGTGCTCAAATGTAGTTTGTCTGTAATTGAATACTACAACCTATAGCGGCATATATTCAATGTATAATGTATATTATGTACTTATTTGCGATGTTGGTTAATATTTTACAGTTAACTCAATCACTTTAATATTAACTTGCGAATTTGATGTATTTATTATAGTATAATAATATGCAAACGAAAGAATGAAAACATAGCGTATTGAATGGTATAACTTACTGATCTTGCACAGGTTAGGTTCCCAGGGTGTTAAAAAATATAACTTATTTCTAGTCTTTCCCAGAAATAAAAACAATTCTTCAATGTTATTGAAAATAAAATAATAAATCTACACATATACATGTATCAATGGTATAGCTTTTTAGCTCATTAAAATAACACGTTTTTTAAACATAAAAATCAAAATATAAAATACTTTCTAACAAAATAACGCTAAATTAAATTGAATATACTGTTCTAACGTATATCTAGGTAACAATTTTAAATAAATATGTATTATGTAAATATATCTATGTGACTATGTAGATTTTAGGTATAGTGTATTATATAGGTTGTTGGTACTTGCGCGTAACAAAGATTGTTCTTCTAAATAAACACGGAAACACCATAAAAAACATTTATATGCAATAATATCTAAAATATGCTAAATTATTCCAAGTGAAATGAAAACGTTTAAACTAGCATTTTAGCATGATATTGGATTTGTATCTTATTTGTTATATATTTTTCAGTTGAAATTGATCGATAAATAGGTGCTTATATAAAATCAGGTACATACTCAGTTACTTTATTTCATGGGAGGGAGGAGGCTGATAAAAATAATAAAGTCACCACAAACCAAGTCATAAACTGAAAATAATTTTAAACACAGTGAATCATTGTGTTATAAATCAAAAATTTTAATTAAAAATCAATGTTCACCTAGTTGACATTATTGTGTCGCTAAGATAATGACTAGTCAAATAATTAAAATATGTCTAAGTGCCCATCGCTGTAGTTGTCACAACTACTAATAAAAAGAAACTTAATATGTTAAGGTAAATATAATTTCACACAGATAAAACACACATTACTGACAAGATGTATAGTCAGTTTTGGAGGGGGATCAGTAAATAGGTACCTAGGTTATGATACAGGTAATGTATCACATATCCCTGATCTTAAAAAGTTGACATTTTATTACGAATTTGCTGTTCGATGAACTAATTTTTTGATTTGATACCTAAGAAAATATAGATAAATTATATTAACGTTGAACAAAATATATCGAGTTTATAGTTAATCAAAATTCTTACAAGGTCATAAGGTCCCGTATATACACACTGACCGATTTAAAGATTTAAGCCCACTCTAGGTAACCGGAAACCCATAATAGTATTAATCAAAAATGAATTCGTAAAATCTTTTTAAATAACAGTAGCGAGTATTCTTGGTGCTCGGCTAAAAAATAACGAAAAATAACTTGACAAATTTGCTGTCTATGCATATATGGCACTGCGAGACTAGACGAAAAATTTTGACATTTTTGCTTCCGATTCGAATTGACTTAACAGCTTCCAACACGCTTTGTATAAGTGTTGTAATATATTATTAATCTTTTATATAGTCGCTCACAACACTTGTGGTCACAATTATAACTACGTGGTAAAAAATATGTATTGTGAACCGAATTTTCTTAATATAGTAATGTTATCATAAACTGTAGTTGAGTCATGATTACAATTATTTTAGGATATTCATAATGCTAATACAATTAATGAAGGACCAAAATATAATATAATATATGGGTATCACAGTAGTCAGTAGGCGTTGGGTACAAGCATGTTATAGTGAGTAGTTGATTCATCACACTGACGAACAAATAGAATGGGCTATGTTTTTTCCCTTTGTGATGCGTTAATTTATGTTTTAATTTTTTTTATGAAAAATTAAATACAAATTTTTATTCGGGTGTTTTTAATTGAAAAGTACTCATTTCGTTTTCATACATGTTAATAAACCAATACCTATATTAATATACTGAATGTGTTACCCTAAAATATATGTAAATCATAAATTTCATGAGATTTTAATATTTTCAAGAAATACCAATCTCCAGTCACATATATTGCATACAATGTTTAAATCATTTTACTTCACGTTTATTAAGAAAAAATATTCACAATAATAGTTCTAGGTTAGGTAAATAATATAGGTACCAGTTAATTTGATAAAGTTACGTTTTTCGCCAGAAATATAAAAATAATCTGTTAGGTATCATATTTCCTAATAATTATTATAAATTCTTAGTTTGAATTTGTTAAAACTCTAATTTATGTTTACGTCAATAGTTCAAAAATGTAATCGTTTCTACTTAAATTAAATTCACTTTGCCAGAATTATGCAAAAAAAAAAAAGAAAGAAAAAAGGCGCGGGCCCAATTGCCATATTCGAAGAAACGTGGGACCCAACCAACTATACATACTCATATAATATTAAATAATTCAACTATAATGTAATATTGTTGGCGACACGTTGTCGCATTACAAGTGATATCATCATTATTCGAGAAGGTCGAATTGCACTTATTTTTGTCAAATTGCAATCTGGACAGAAAAAGGTAATGTTTGAATTAATTGCACTCGTTCCCATGTAAAGCGTATTAATTAACAAATATCAGTCGGAAAAATAATTTTTATTTGTTATAGGTATCTATCCAATATGTAAAGCAATAATAATTTAAAAACAATAATTTAAAAATGAGTTGTTTAAAATTGAAAACAATACAGCTGCAATTTAAATATTACACGTATCTATCAAAATTACTATTTAAAAATGTGTAATCAGGATTATTTCTAAGTTTATTACTTCGTGCAATAACGTCAACGTTCTGATATATAGTGCAATTCGAACATTTTGGTTTAAGTAACCCATAGTGCAGTTCGACAATCTCCTGTTATTCCTATTACACCTACTGTCACCTACCTATGCGAATTTTAAAAACAAATTGTCTACCATGCAATTAACGTTTGTGTACCTGATTGTTTGTTTGCACTCTCGTACAGTGCAACGTAACGTGTGGCAAAGGACACCAACATCGGCAGGTGCAGTGCCAGAACAACGACGGCGCCATACTGGCGGCTGTGCAGTGCGACGGACTGGAAAAACCGGCGGCCGAGCAACCGTGCCGGACGTTCGTCCCGTGCGCCAAGCCGACCGCTGCGGCCACCACCACGACAGCGGCCACGACGACGACGACGGCCACGACGGCGTACAGGTGGAAGACGTCGCAGTGGTCGGCTTGTTCGGTGACGTGCGGGCCGGGCACGCAGAACAGGCGGGTGAGCTGCCGGCGTCACGGCGCCGATCCGGGGGGCAGGGATGCGGCGGCCGACGATCAGAGGTGCGACGCGGCCACGGGCCGACCACCGGCCGCGCAGAGACCGTGTCCGCAACAGCGGCCATGCGTCTTCGCGACGTCGGTGGCGGCCAACGCCGCGGCCGCGGCCTCAGCCGACGATTACGGCTGGCTGCCGGACGAGTGGCGCGAGTGTTCGCACTCGTGCGGCAAGAAGGGCCGGCAGACGAGGCGGGTGTTCTGCTTCCACAGGGCGGCCGCCAAGAAGGTGCGCCGCAAGCACTGCGACTGGGCCGCCCGTCCGCCCAGGAAGCGCAAGTGCAACCAGCGCCGATGTGCCGGTCACGCGTCCTGCGCCGACGTGCTGCACAAACAGTCGCCGCAGGCCGCCGCCGCCCTCGAGGACAAGGATTACGTGATCAACGTGCTCGGGCGTAACGTGTCCGTCTACTGTCACGGCATGCGGTCCGGCAATCCCGTCGAGTATCTGACCTTGTCCAAGGACACTGAAAACTATTCCGAGATCTACGAACAGAGGTAAATGTCGACCGACAAAACGCGCGTCGTGCTTGTTTTGTACTGATCGTAGGCGCAGTTAACGTCTAAACGGACTGCTGTAGTTTCAAGTACTACCTACAACTGCAGATAAGATAATACCAGATTAGGTATGGTAATAAATAATATTACCATGAATTACCGTTTCTCCATTTCTCTTGGTCCCACAATATTGTGTTCTTGATTGATTTATGAATCTAACAGTAAGTATGTAGGTTCCTACTTTAATAATAATCCTAAAGTTTTCAAAATACTACCTAGTATAAAATAATACACTGAATACTCTAAAAAAGTATCAAAGTACCAATTTAATACATATTTTGTTGAAAAAATACATTAGTTAATTAAAACGAAGTGTACACTTTTACCGCCATGTCCATTTAGGTTGTACACTTATGCCTAATATTGTTGTTTTAGGCATAGCGTGACGTATTATTCTGCCTAAATTTAAAAACGAACTGTTTAATAATTAACAGTAGTCAATTAATCAAATTTCAAGGTCTTAATAAATAATAATATAATCTAACTCAACTCATTATTATGCTATTTTAAATAATAATATATAAATATATATTTTTTGTCTATGATAACACATCAGTACGCATTTACCTATTCAGTTTCGTATTTAATATAAATAGATTAAACTAAGTATCTGCAGCAGCTAGGAGCCACCATAGAAATAAATAGTCGAAAAATATACTTAAACGCTATAATATTGTCTATTTTCAATGTGCTATGGCAGTATATCCTAAAAGTAATTTAATATTAGGTAGACTTGTCTGAGTAACGTTAACTTACTATGTTATACTACTGCAGTTGTAGTAGTTGTAAGCGACAATAGTATCTGTTTAAATATAATTTACATATTAATAACTCACCCGAGTTACAATCAAACTGCCGATCCCCGATTTGTGTTTACACGGTTTCCGTTGCGTTTATATATTTAATGTAAACGCGTTCGACCACTGTGCCGAGCACAATATTGAAACGATCATTATATTGACACCACCGCGGGTTAGAACTGTGCGCAAACTTCGTATATTTATGTGCCAACTCGATGATGATATTATTGTACCTATGAAATTATTACGGTAACGTCATATACCACACGCGTTACCGGTCCATTTTATTTGATCGTGAGTCGTAATCTCCGATGGTTTGTTTGTGTTCACAGACTCAAAGACCCGAGCACGTGTCCGTTCAACGGCGAACGCCGTCAAAACTGTCCGTGCGACAACGTGCCCGTGCCGTCGTCTGGACTCACCGTGTTCCAGAAGATCCGTTTGAACATCACTTCGTTGAGGGTCGATTGTAAGTTATCTGCACACACAATACGAGTGCATTATTACATTGTGTGATATGAAAAATGATACATAACAGTATAATACCATGGTATCAGCAGTATATAATGTTACGTATCTGCAGCGGAACAGAGTTTTGCGGAACAACGATTGTTCCAAACTTCCAACAATGTATTCCGTTTTGATAAATGCAATTATATAATGTAATGATTCACGACTAACCAACATCGGAACAATAAAACCGTTTTATTTCCTGAATAATACCTACACCTAATATTGTTGTTCATTCCCCGCGATACTATGTAGGTATTGATAAATTAAAATAAATATTATGTTTTTGAACGATAAAACGATATTACTTCATTTCCACGTGTAATTTTGATCGAGGATTCACGCCTACCAAGATATTACTCAAAGTGCCACTCAAAGTCAACTTTTGAAAACTGTGTAATCCTCTCCTCAGGAGTTGTTTTCAGTCAATTTATCTTCCCATTTTCTCATATCTAGTTACCTACACAGTTGTTAATAACAATTTATTATAATTATTTTATGTTGTAAATGGTTTATCCAATGTAATAAATAATATTCTAAAATGTTTACCAGCTGGAATAATATTTAATTTTAATACATTACTTCTGTGTACATTATTTTTACTTTAGATAATATATATATTTTTTTAACATGGATTTGTTTTTGGGCTGGAAACAAGATTTTTTTGTTTCTGACCGATTTTTTGTAGGATTTTCGTTGTCATGGATACTTATTAACAGAAAAATGTTTGTGATTCATAGATTTTCCTTGTAGAGGAAAAATATAGAGTAGCGCGATATGGTTTTTTTCTAACCTATTTTGCGTAACGTTTTGTTTATCCCCATAGGAACGTAAATCAACAATTATTATTCTAAAAATCAATCTATAAATAGCTTATGCTGCTAGATCATTTTCTTTCTGCACTAGACCCAAAAAAAATATCTATGATTCTTCAATTTTCCTTGCAGAGGAAAAATATCTTGTAGCATGCCAATTTATCTTGGTAGGGGGTTCCTGAAATTGCAATTTTACTCTATAACTGACATTTTAGTATTAATATAACTGTAATAGTTATAACATATACATCTTTGTTCCGCACCCTTTGCTGTATAATATCACTTTATATTATAAAAACAGCTATTATATAATCATTTATCTGTATTAGTGGTGTTTTAAAATGTTTATTGGAAATTTACAGCAAAGGATTATACGTTCTCCAAACAAATCAAAGGTAAACCCGTACCATTTGGCGAAGCCGGCGACTGTTACAGTAACTCGAAGAGAGGCTGTCCTCAGGGCAGGTTCAGCATCGACTTGTCGGGCACTGGCATGAGAATATCGCATGATACCACTTGGGTGGGCAAAGGGTCAAATACGTCGTTTTGGGTGAACAAGATAGAGGTAACGATACAAAGATACTATTATTATATTTGTTATTATCGCCACGGAAATCTTTTCTTTTTTTCACTTTCGAAAATTCCTCCTAGCTCTCGTCATACATACAGCGGGGATGATATTGCTTAAATTTACCCTGAACCAAACGTCACTTATTAGTATATAATATATACATATATATAATCCCGTTTTGTATCATACTATTATAATAACAATGTTCACAATATACAACTGAAGACCGCGCATTTATAACAGGTTGACGTGTTCTGTAGTCATTATGTTTTCACAAAAAAATTTAAGTACACCGAGACAATCGACATTGTCAGTGTTCCCACACCGTGGTGTCCCGGCCACAGTGCGTTAATAATAATTATTACGCTCGCTAATTATATTGTTTATTGTTCGTTTTTTTAAATTATTTTTTCTGTTTTTTTTTTGTTCTCTGCTTGTAATCCTTTCCATGTATACTACTCGGGCACATCCTAAACGTTATAAAAATAACATGAATTCTTACAATTTACAGGAAAACATGAAAATAGCCGGCAGATGCGGTGGTTACTGTGGTACGTGTGTGCCGATGCAAGGGTTAATATTGGACGTGGTTACGCCATAACAACACAATAATACTAAATATTATAATATATTAAATTTAAAAAGTTTAATATTAAATTATGCGGCCAAAAGCGATCATGGTTGTACGAGTCTATCATCGAGCACAGTATTATTATTATTACTATTATATTATACGCATACCTATATAATAATGTAATATTAATATGTCAGTCTACTCTGCTTACACGTACGGCGTTCACGATATTATTATTATTTATTATTATTATTATTATTATTATTATTATCGTCATGATTATAACTATTATAGTTTTATGACATCGATTACCAAAACGGTCTGGAGAAATGTAGACACGATTCGAACCGAACGAGTATAGGGCCATAAAACTAGGATATTTTATTTTTTATTTACACAGTTCGTTTTTATATTTTCATCATTACCAGTAAAGACTACGGCGTGCCATTCATATCCATTATTATTACTTTATTATTATTATTATTATTATTGCTACCTACCTATTAACTATTATACTAAAAGTGGATACTCGTGTTTTTATTATATTTCACAGTGCCAATACTTTTTGTTTAGCAGTTAAATAATGATTATTGTTGACGTTTCTTTTTAACCAGTCTGTTATTTACACAACTGTACAAAATCAAATGCCGCTTCAAAATAAACGGAATGCTTCTTCCGTTTATCGTGACCGTTTCAATTCTATTTATTCGATTATAGATCGTGAACATATTTATCTACGGAATTACATTACCGTTTTTTAATACAATATAATATGGTATGAGAATTTAAATTAAAGATAATCGTAGATTAAGAAAAATTTGTCCCTAATAACTATAATTATTAAGTGTATTAACTAAGTACCTAACTATAGTTTTGACGAGTTTCAATTGCATATAATTAAGTCATTTAAAGTCGGTCTATGTGTGTTCAATTTATTTTAATTTTTGTACATTTTCCATGTTATTAAATAGTTTGTGTGCATGTGCCTATACCACAATAAAGAAAAGGCATATTATTTGTAATAATTATAAATGGTCAGTATTAAGAACGATATTTTAATCTGATATGAACAAAGACTTCCTTTTTATTTTATTTATTATTTTTATTTTTTTTTTGTTGATCTCTAGTCATAACATTTTCGTGGTTTGAACCACATTAACATAATATATAAATAGGTACATACATAGATATAATTATTTAAATTTATAGCTAAATTTTATACGTTTCCTTATACATAATTGATTTTATAATATAATGTATTTATCGTGCAAAATGTTTTTATTTCCTTCCACGCGTCCTTTACAGGTTGGACAACAAAATATGTTTTTGTAATAAAACTGAACGACATCAGTCGAAAATACTTAAACATATAAATAATATACATTGTAATAAGTTCTGTTGTAAATTGTAATTACTATATGAAATGAGAATCAAAAATCAGGTACATAATAATATTAGTTTGATATTAAATGATATTAAATGGTTCTATTGGTTTGATTGAACATTGAATATTTTTTTATTTTACAAGAAGTAAGATAGGGTACCATTACAGTTATTGGTTGTTGCTTGGTGCTTATGTGGATCTTAACACGAACATTATTAATGTTTTATGAAAAATACGAATGTTATATATTTTTATTTTCGTTGAAGTACCAAGAGGTACTCATAAAAATAATTCATTGTATAATGTATACATTTAAATGCTAATACAATGTTGTGTATTATTGATTGTATTGATTTTACAATGATGAAAGTTTTTTATTTTTGTACCAGAAAAATTGTTTCAATTTTCAACTTTGAGTGTAGCTTTGGATCTAGTTTGTGCTTCGGAGAATCAAAAGTGAAAATTCTTAGTACTTATCAAAATAGTCGAGAATGACTAAAAAAAAATAAGAATATTTATTAAAATTTAATCTATATATAAATACAAGACAATGTTTCTACCTTCACAGCTTTTATCCTTTATGCATTCGTAAATCGTAATCCAATTGCAATGAAATTTGGTACAGAGATGGGCTATATTTTGTTGCGAAAAAAGCTAAATAAGAGGTCCAACCCGGGGAAGTTCTCAAATAGGGATTTTGAGATTGTGATCTTTCTTTTATAAATGGTGATTGTTGTGTGCTATTGCAGTAGAATACCGTTGAGACTGATCACTAATATAAACATGATAATATCAACCTTTTATTTATTTGTTATCTAATATTTTATGATTGTGTATAAAAAGCTTTGATGAGGCAAAAATGTATTGTCAAATGGTAAGTGAATACTGTCAAAATGTATAATGGTTATTTTAATATTTCACTGTTAAAAGTGAATGGTAATTGGTTGTTGACCATTTCATTAAGTAGAAAATGATCAAAATATATGGAATTTAATTGATGTCTGTTGAGTTTTATGCAGGGTTTTTACAAAATACATAATATTATGTTTAGAATAAAACACTAAATACAAACGTCAGACAGACTACAACGCTTTTGTGACCTATACAGCTATTATATATTGTATTCAGAGGATTTGAGCAAAATAATTTTAATAAAAATAAAGACACACTCTATAATAATATCATGAATGTTTTTATAGTAATGACTCCAATTAAAATGTTTATTTTGTCATTCATTAAAATTAAAATACAAATGTTGTAGGTACTTGAGAAAAATACAATATTGAAAAAATATATTATAATTAATTATTACATGGGATCAAGTGAAGTCAAATTTATAATGATTTTGTTGATGCACCATTTTATAAGCTTTTGAAGAAGGTGTTTACGACATCAATATAACAACATATACTTTTTTAATTCCGTATCAAGTACGCTCAACCAATTTTTACGCTTCAATTATGAATTTAATCAAACTTTGATGTTTAGAATTGTTAAGTAGGAATGTATATAATATATTGTAGATTTTTAATTAGTATTATAATATGGACTTAAATATTTTACCTACTAGTCTTTTTTTTAACTGTATTAGTTAGGTACGATCCATACATTATTTAGATATACAATAATAAGCATAATTTTTTGTTAGTTGTTAAATGTTTATATTATGTCTTCTTAACAAAAGGAAATAATAATTAAAGTGGTACTTTAATCTGTGAAATTGTAATAAATAAGTCGTTGCACCACTTTGATTTGGGACAAGGGGCAAGATTCTCAGGCATAGTTATTGCAGCTAACAACTGCTACAAGCTGATTTTGGTGATTTACTAGGAGTGATCGCTAATATATAAACGGTTTTTTCAATAGTGAACATATTATGTAGATACAATTGGATAGGTTGTACAGTTTGTGACATAACAGGAGGCGTTTGTGACTAAACAAAAGATTTTTATTGGAATGCTTGGATTTTTGTTTACAGTACATTTTTTGGCAGAGACATACACCCATATGCCGTATGTGCTTGAAAAGGAGTTTGTAAATATTTATCATGGACGAACGGTGAGTTTAGATGATTTAGATTATAGAATATGGAGCAATTGTTCTTATAAGTAAATAAGTACGAATGCACGATTCTCTTTTCGTGTAAATGTGGGGACCAGATGAGACGTCTAGTGAACGTTATTTCTAGATATTTAGTATATCTATTTTCTGTATGGATTTGGTATTATTTTGTATATTATTGAAGGTTTCGTTTGGGCGTTTTTCGTTTCTCGGTGAAAAGGTTTTGTGTATGGATTTAATTTAATTTGATTAACTTTGAAGAGCTGGATTTATTAGAATTTCACAAACTTATGCAATAATATGGGCACTGCATAATAAAGCGGGTGAATGTAATTTCAATAATTTCCAAATTATTACCTTAAAGTCGACCGGGTACCTTTGAAAATTATAATAAATAGTTTTGCCTATGTGATTGATATGCATTGTACCTTGGTCATTGATTGTAATCTTCGGTAGAAACTAGGGTGACGAGTTTCGTCTGACCCTAATAAGCGATTTGTCTCTCAAACATAATAATAATATACAAAAAAACGAACCATTCCGGTCGCACTGTAAAAACAACTTTTTTTCGGACTTTCGAACGGTGACGTGAAAAGGGTTTGAACGAAAATCGTCGAGTACCTATCGGCAGATGATCGATGAGCGGCCACCGTTTCTTTAATACAGCACGGTCCACAGCTGATAAGTACCTACTGCACGGTTATCTGTTTCGTCGGACTGACCAAAAATATCGCATAATATGACCCGATGGCGGTTATCGCAAACTGTCGAACCGAACAAGGTATAATCACGGCGACCGCGGTATAATCACGGCGACCGCGGTCTACGCCGTATACCGGAATACCCGTGAGCCGATTTTTTTTTTAATAAATACTTAGGTATATAAGGTGATTGCAGGTAATATCACAGGACGTCTTTACCTAATAGAATATTATGTTTTTGATGTCATAGGTAATAATATTATTGGTATCGTTAACAAACAATACATATATTACCAAAGTCAGTATTCAATATAGGTGCTTAAATACTATAGGTATCATTGGTGTACACATTTAGTCATGCACCAACTTGTGATCCAGCAAAGTTATAGGTAAGTCAATTAGTATCTATGATTCATTGTTAAGGGGTATGAATAGAAAATTCTATAAATATTAACTTTTGTATTTCCAAAAATATGGTGTATTAAGCGGTTTGTTAGTAAAAACACCTATTATCAATATCCTGTGAAAAGTCAATTTTCGATATTTTAATTACTAAACTCAATAATATAATATAATATTGATATTTTATATCGAAAATTGACTCCTACACAAGCCTAGATAAACTTCTTCTCTTCAATTTGTATGGTAAGTGTTCATACTGTAATGTCACTCAGTAAGTTACATTATTGGAAGAACGAAACTAAGTTACAGTGTTTTACTAAAATTTGCATTTGTAATTAGTGTGTATAGTGCTGCATTACTGACATGTGCGTGCACGTGCGGGAACTTTCCGCTATTTATTTTACACACAGTCACCCACACTAAAAATCACTTACTACGCACACATAACACGACCACATGCACCAAAATAGAAAATTGCCTATATCGAACTCCTTAAAAACGGTCGGTATTTATACCGTTTAATAATAAATTATAATTAATCTTTAATTATTTAAAACCAAATCTTTAGATATATTAATAACTAGAGACTCCGGCACTAAAATCCTAGTTTCACTCCGATTTCGATACGTTAACCTAACCAGTTGCCCAATTCTCTACAGGTGGGTTATTTTTGTCATGACAAAATTATTTATAAATTGAATTAAATCCCCATTTCAACATTTTTGCATGTTTAAAATTGGAATACTTTTTTAAAATAATGAAATTATAAGTGTTATAGGTAGGTTAGATAGGTGGCTGGTTTTTGCCTACAGGTTGATAGATAGTTTGGCCGTTTGGTGCCACTGCATACCATAATATCATATTATATATTTTAATATTTACATATGACAATCCCATTTGTTGCTTGCAGTTGTTTCTACAGACTCCAGTTACCTTTTCTTATTCAAAGCTTGTGACTTTGTGAACCGTTGTTGTGGAAATTTTATATTATAAATGTAACAAGAACTATTTTATTAAATATAGAGATATAAATAGTTATTTTAATAATAGTATTAAAATAATAATATAATTAATGGAATGAAATTGTTTATTGTATTCTGTTGCGCCATCTACATACGTGAAATTCAACTAAATCTTGAGTTTCGACACTCAGTGAACTTTCTATTATGATATAAAAAATGACAACACAAATCACCACTAGATAGCATCATAGATTCATCACAATAGGAATAAAACGAGCCAAATATTAATATATTTTAAATGGTTTTATCATTTCAGTAAAAAACAATATTTGCCATTGTCCATTTCAGTCAAGAATTAAAAAAAACATCAATGACCGTTAAACTAAAGGACGTTATCAAAAAAGTTTGAAACCAATAATTTAAATCGTTATGCAATATAATAAGTATATAGGTACTAAGATACTAAGCATAAAATAATAATATGTATAAACTTATATCCGTTTAATATTGGTAAGTAAGTTATTGGATTTCATTCATCGACTCCATTCTGAAAATGGTTTTTAAGTTTCATAGAAACGAAATTAATTTTGAAGATCTTTTACTTTGGTCGATAATTTTGCAATTTCACCATTTTTTATTTTCTTTTGTCATATTATTTTGATTCGAGAAAAAGTATTGTAATATTATATAATATACATTTCTCTCTAAATACAAACTTAAAATTATAATAGATGATAATTAATATTGTTTTAGTGTTAAAGGCGTCATAAAATAATTTTTCATTGATTTTACTTTAATATTATATTAATATTTATAATACATATCATTATCCTGCACCTAGGCGATAGAAGCAAGATGAATATAATCTACTTATTAATATTATCGTTTATTTTAATTAACAATCTGATATTAAGTTAATTTTTGTTTTATTGGGGATTTTAATCCTTTAATTTGAATACCGACAAATAATAGTCATTACCTATGTTTTGTATTCACCTTTAATGTTGTTCATCACGATTCATTTTATATGTAATAAAATTCCACGACTGTGTGGTTGACATACAGTATTATGATATCAATGTCATGACAATACAGTACTTACCTAACATAAATTATGTAGGTACATGCATTTCTGCGATCGATATCGAGCAACATCGCAGAGATGACCCGGTGGCGCCAAACCTTATATATGTTTTATATATGTATAGCCATTCAATAAATTGAGCAAGCTACTTCTGTCACGAGATACATTTTTTTTTAATGATCTTTCTGTGAATTTTATATCAAATATGACGAAGGTATTTTGATCTTTACAGTTTAACTGAAATAATAACAGCAATATTATTGATAATCGTATATTCAATATCAATATATTATAATAATTTAATATAAGTCTCATTTTATTTTAAAACAATAGGTGATGATTATTAAAAAAATGCATACAAGAAAACAAAATATCGTAATTTTTTTATTTTTACAAAAATATTATTTATTACCAAAATAGTAATTTGTTAGTTATTCCGAACAAAATAACTTTCTACAAAATAACAAATTACATTTAATCATTTTGTTGCACCATTATACTTAAGTGTTTTATACAAGAGTATAGAGCTTAACACAGATATTACATTTTATTTGTATTCTATATAATATGTATAGTACATATCCTTTACTAAATATAGTATGTAAGCTTTTGAACATTTATTATTTTATAACCAGATTAAATGAAAATTGTTGTTGTCAATATTTAATCTATTTATTGGAATTATAACCATTAAACCATATGAACTATAAGATAACTAAGGATTTTAAAGGATAAACTATTTTGATCGGCAATAAAACGTGACCAATATACTGAGATAGAGCGCACACGTGATCTATTTTTGTAACAAGGCACATGCATTAAGTCACAGCATAATTTTATATTGAATACAATATCGTTGTTTTTAAACTATTTGTATTCTTTAATTTACTGATCTAGTAAATAAATACCTTTTAATACTTCCAACCGTGTTACTTACACGATTTTCTTATACATACCAACGAATAATTATATGTATTAAATATTATCAATATTAGTAATGCGCGTACTAATTAAAACTGTTAGTGTTCGTGATTTTACGGACAATAGTTGCATTTAGTATACATTATAGAATAAGTAAATAGGTAGTATATTTTAATAAAGTTTGAGTTAACTGTTATTTTATTTTTTCACATACAATTATATTTTAGTTTTTGGTCGATTAAATGATGACGGTAATAATAGAAGCGTATCAATATTGTTAGAAATGTATCTCTATAAAATTAATTAGTACTAATAACTACCAATATAATATTGCTAGTAAGAAGATCATTGATGTTTCTAAATTAAAAACATTTTAAACCAAGAAAAAATATCCCGAATAAGTATAATACAACATAGGTATCATATGTGTTATTTGTATTTTATGTAAAACAAGATGAGATTGTATTATGTTCATTGGAATATATTATAATATAAAAAACCATTATGAAATAATTAATTTGTGTTAGTCACTTATAGTACCCATTTTAACTTTAATTTATTTCGACATAACTTATATTGATATTTTAAATTAAATCCCTCTATGAAAAGTTATTTTTTTACTTAATAGTAAATTAAAAAGTATTTTATTTTTTTATATAGTTTTAAAACTATGTATTTAATTTTCAATTAGCCTTAAATCAGAGTTGTACTATTTAAACAGATGAAAGATGGATTGATATTTTTTAATTATTTACTCAATTTTCGTTATATATTTGTGTTAATTATAATTTAATAATTATATATTAAAACATTATTGTTTCATTTTTATTTTGAAGAATAGATGAAAATGTATTTATATTTTTAATACTTTTATGTGCCCATCAAAAAAAAATTATTGTAAATTATTTTGGTTTTACATCATTATATCAGTCATTGATATTATATTTTCAATTTAAAATAATGATAAATAATGATACTTTTCTTAATGTCTCGGCGCAGCGCAGTAGATGAAATCAATCACGCGACGTGATTGAAAGTAAGCAACGGCCGCTGCTCCTAGTCCTCGGATGGGTGGCCCCACCTGGGTTCGTAGTGCGCAAAAGACCTTGCCCACACATAAAACGTGTTTTAAACCGTGCCAACCGTTCTAACCTTAACGTACCAAACGTACCAACCCTTCCGACCTTACAGACTAATAACCTCAGTTACTAAGGGCCTTAATCCAATAATAAAAAAAAGATACTTTTCTTAATGTGTTTAATAAATATTAATAGTTTTTCAAAACATTATTATATTTGATCATCCCGATTCATTGGTAATAAGTGAACAATATCGAAGTGATTTAGAAATGGACCATTCGTTGTTACTTGTTTGATCAGTCATTGGTAAACACCGACATCGTGACATTTGCAATAAATAACGTATGTATAGTCTTAGTAAGTTTTAACGATCTTAAACACAATTTCAAACTAAAAAAAAATATTCAGAATATACTTAAAATTTAAATTCTTCTTTCGCTTCACGGTTCTTTAAGGGGTTTTTTAAGTCAGCACTAATCTTCTTCGTCAGTCCTGTGTTCATTCTTCTCAGTTCTCAGTCTGTAACTCCAATTTCTTATATGTCCTTTTTAATGATGTTCTTCCATTGGTTATTTGGGGCTTCCTTTCGTATTTTCTCCTTCTGGATTTCAGTTGAATATAGCTTTTATTCTTTTTGTTTCTCCTCTTCTCTATCCAAGACTTTGCTTAATTATGTGTTGTATCTACGTCTTATCCAATTGCTCTCTGTGTCAAATATTGGTCCACATTAAAGCCCTTAGGATTTTGTTTCAAAAACTATTAGGTTTCTGCTCCATTATTTTAGTTGTAGGCCATAAATTAGTGTCAGACGTTGGTTATATTACTGTAAGTTCAGATAAATACGGGAATCAAAATAAAAAGTGAGAATTTATAACATACAAATTTAATTATTTTAATCATTTTTAGTTTTTTGAAAGGATTTTTTTTATTCCGTTGGGTTTATTAATGAAACTATAAGACATTTTGTGGTTTTCTTTTAGAAACGTTTATGTTAATATGTGATTCACTTCACTTCACAAATATTCCGGTTGATTGAATATTCTCTGGCAATATAAACCACCTGCAGGGAATAGTAATTTTATTGTTTCACTACCGGAAAAACGATCTGAAGAATTAAAATAACTGTTGACTGATTGTTGGAATGTTTAATTCTTCAAAGAATGAAATTAAAGTAAAACATTTCTAATTTTGTCTTTAAGTGGTAAAATTACTTTAACAATCAAGGGTTATTCAATGGTTAATTTGTAATTAATTAATAAATGTCTTTGAAAGAACACTATAAATTGTTTTTTTAGTTGGTCGTTCTACCATCACCTTTAGAAGCATTAAAAATTCAATTTTTTCTTTGAGGATGGTTTTTGGTAGAAAATTGTATGTAGTTGGTATAATATGTTGAAATGGTCAAATGTAAAATTCTTAGAATTTTAAAAATAATCTTATAAACATAAAATATATGGAAAAAGTGTAATTTTTTGGCAAAAAATACAGTTTGAACAAAATTAATTTTGTTTATTATTTTGTTATTGCAAAATAAACTATTAAGATACTTGCATTTTTAACAAAAAGTATTTGTATAAAGTAATTTATAAATTTTATATTTATGATATAATCTTAATTGTAAACACATTATTTCTTTATAATTTTTTGCGAGCAAAAAAGTTTAAAAATTTAATACTAGGTCCCTTATGAATTATTCTTACAGAAACCAAAAAATCTCACAGAACCATAATCATATTTTTTTAAAACATTTATAGACATGTTGACAAAATTATTTATTTAAACGAAAAATAACGGTTTTATTTATTTTGTTTCAATGCAAAAAAAATGTATTCGTAAAGAATCAATCCCCTATATAAATACTGCAATTTGTAGTAATAGATTTTCAAACTAGTTTACTACAAAAATATTATAGGCCAGAATGGTTATATATTTTACGGACGCCATTTACTTGAAAACAGTGGTGGACGAATGATAATCCAATCACGAACTTACTCTACCGATATCGATGATCGTTGGATTGTTCCATATTTACCTGTACTGGCATGAACTTAAAGCACATATAAAGCAATATTCGATTAAGTATAGCTACATATTATATCAACAACGGTTCAGATTTAGCAATTTTTGGAGTAATAAATCGTAACGAGGAAGTGATTTTATATAAAAATGAAAGATATTGATTTGAAGCTGTTTAGCGCATAGTGCATATTGTTATTTTCTTCACAAAAATTTCTTCTGAGTCACACATCTGGACTTGCATTTAAAAATATACATTGAGTTTACTTTGGTACAAATAATGTACTAAAGGTAGTTGAAAATCTAAGAAATAAGTATAACATTAAAGGCGTTTCATAATAATTTATCTCAGATAGACCAATTATTCACAACCACATTAACTATAATATGAAAAAATACCAAACTATTATACATTTAATAAAAAAAAAAGGAATTTCCAACGGTGATACCGTGGTACTCAAGTAAAAAGTATGATTAATATAATTTATGATTATCATTAGGTATATTATTATACATTTATTTTCATATTAATATAATGTACCATAATGATCCGATAAAAATGCTAACACGGCACTTCGTGTAGGCAACTTAGTACTCGAACGATCACGAACCGACATGGTGGCTAGGTGGATTTAGTGCATTGTCTATTAATTGATCTATTAATCTATTGATAATAATATGTTCTCTAAACTGTGGGACAATTTATTTTGATTACAAAATCCATATGATACATAATATTATAAATCAAAGGTTATTTCATGAAAGCACATTCATACAATTTCATTAATTTATTTTATAAAATATAATATATTTAATAAAAAAAATAATAGTAGTTGAAGGGATCAGTTCTACTGCTTCTCCTCTTTCAATCCGAGCTCTGAATAGATCCCACAAATATGGGTTTGTTGTACAGACGTGAGTATTTTTTCTTTACGACATGTGTTCGTCTCGATTACTTTAATTAAACTCCATATCGATCGCGTGTATCGCTTATAATATTATAAATTATAATATAAGGGGATTTAAATAGTTTTTGGTTCCATATAATAAAATACACGTGCACACCTTAAATACAATGACGAAAATGACGTCGATACAGCTGGAGAGTGAAGTATAATAATCTTTGTCATTAATTATTATTGCATTGTATTATAAAATATAATATTATTAAAGACGGCCGTGAGAATGGCCTATTAACTGCCACGTTGAGCGTGGTGATCATTATTTTCTGTTTGACAACAATAATGGCAGTGGAGGTGGTGGATAACTGTTTAATGATACTATATATCTACCATCTATAACGAGTTATAGTTACCACACTATACCGCTGGTACCCCAGCCCATTAAATACAATATAACTAATATTTTAATATTATATAGGTACATACATAATATGTATTATAGGTCTGGGGTGTCTTCGCGTTGTTCCCGTTCGTCTTTCTCACCTTCTCCACAATATTTTGCTCTCTCACACTTATAAAAATAAGAAAATCTATCTACGTTAGTGCTATAATATCTGAAGCAAATTATTTTTTGGTTAGGGGAAGGTGAGGTTGGATCAAAATTATATTACATAACACCTGATTTCATGGGATTTTTCTCGAAGACTAAGAATAATCAAGTTCTTGAATTAATGTTTTCAGTTTATTCATTTTTAATTCGATTGAATGCTAATTTAACAGTTTCTTTTTTTTACTATATAGTATTTCTCAAAAATCTCGTATCACCGTGGAAAATCAGTGCAGTTTTTTTTTTACGCAGTAATGAGTTTGGAAATTCTGATTGAATAGCATAACATTTGATTTTTTTTTCAAAAATTCAAAAATTACCAAAAATTTTCTTGACGCAATAAGTTTTTTAATTTTTCCAAGATAACCGTTGTGTTGATCATATTTTTTTAAATCAGTTCTAAAAAAAATATTAAAATTTAATGAGAATCGACCAAGTTAAAGCTAGTTATTATTTTGAATTTCGTAAAATCGTAAGAAACCATCTGCGTTCCTATTTTTAGTAATGTAATGGCTAAATTGGTAATGCCTTATGCATAAGTAACATATCTGTAGTTAAACTTAGAAATTAAAAATAATAACTTGGTCGATTTTCATTAGATTTTAATATTTTTTTTAGAAATGTTTTAAAAAATATGGTCAAAAACATGGAAATTATTGTTATTATTTAGTAATTATTATCTTGGAAATTTAAAAAACTTAATTGCATAAAAAAAATGTTTGGTAATTTTTGAATTTTTGAAAAAAAAATTGAATCTTATGCTAATCAATAAGAATTTTCAAACTCATTACTGTAAAAAAACTGTGTTTAAGTATATTGATTTCCACGGAGATTCTAAGGGTGATATTGGACTTTTGGGACATGCCGTATGGATATAATATTTCAAATACATACATAAATAAAGTCCGTATCGTCGGTGGGGGGGGGGAGCACGGGGGGGATCCATCCATCGCACTCCACTGCAAATACGTAACAGACCGGTGGTCTCTATTCTGCATCCTAATTATTTAGATACCCCTACATAGTAACCAATCTCTATATATATATGCATCTGTATGCATAGTGTCCTCTTATTCTCGGGGACGCTGACGATCGGCCAACATATTTTGGCGCGTGCGTGTATGAGTGTGGCCGGCGCAACAGGATGTATAGGTACTCACACACACGCATACTCGTATACAAAACGCCGCCGCCACCGCCGTAGTCGTCTCGCTCGAGTTCAGTCTGTGTGTGCCGCCCGCGTCGTTCGCGACTACCGCCACCGCCGCCGCCCCAGTGTGCGCGCCTTTTTAACACCAGTTCATCTCACGTCAGTTCAACTCTCTTCTGTATCCCTCTCACTCACTCTCTCTCTTTCTCGCGATACATTTTTTTTCCGCGACCGTATTCCTCACGTCACTTCGTCGCCGACGACCGGATTCGTTTCGTTTTATTTCTCGTTCATTTCCGACCACCCACCACCGAAAACTTCCCCCCCCCCCCCCGCGTATCTTTTCGCCTCGTTACGAAAATATATATAACTATTATTATAGAATATAATTTTTGTTACCGATCGCCTTTAATCTCGCATAATATCACAGTGTTCGCTTTTGAGAATATTGTTTATACGGGGTTGTCGCTGTATCATCAGTTCGCGCCGCGTGTGTTTGTAGGTTTGTTCGTTTTTTATTACGTTTTCCTCGCCTTCGATATAATATTATATTGTTCTTGTGAATGGATTACGCGGAGACGACAGCATTTTGAGTGAGTATATTTTGATTACCCGTAACGTATTCGGGTCTTACACGTTCCCACAGTCCTACACATATAGAGGTATAAGTGTATAACCATAATACGGTTGTATGTGTAATAACTACCTTTTCGTATACAGTACGATTTCGACGTTGATATCTTCTTCACTGTGTAATATTCTTTGATTAATCGAGTCACTGGTATTATTTTTATCAATTAGATAATGTTCGATAAAACGAACAAATTTATAAATTTGCAAATTTATTTTATATTAGGTATTTCGATATTGACTGTTGTACATTTTTTTTTAAATTTTAATTTTCGAAGAGCAATTATTCTTAATCAGACTTTTTTATATAACGCTAACCCAAGTTATTAACCCACGCTTATTTTTATGCCGTTAAAATTTGAATTTTTTAGAACTTTAACAAAACAATAAAATTGAAGATTTTTGTTATTGAATAGTAGGGACTCGATAGTAATGGATAAGTTTAATAAGTGACCACATTATTTTAATTTAAGATTATTTTGTACGGACTCAAGTACCACTTATAAATATAATAAATAAATAAAAAAAAGTCCATAGTACATAGTTAATAATTTAGGGAATGGATATTGCAGAAAGAAAAATTAAAATTAAATTATTAATTTCTTCTACAATTTTTATTCTTAATAATTTTCATAAGAAACCTACAAAAATTATTGATAATATATTCATTGATATTGCATTTTTTACATTCAAAATAAAAATAAAAATATAATGGTTTAGTACTATCAAAGCATTTAATATATATGTTACAGTTAAAGTGTTGAATTCCGTTATTTTATTAAATAACTAGGAAGTTCATGAATTACCTACGAATGTTAGTTAAAGTATGAAATCATACATGAAAATTATACTTTAACTAGTTATTTTATAGAATATTTAGTTATTCTATACAATTTTAGTTTGATATACGTTAAAGTATAAAATACATTAAAATCTAAAATATATTATAATATTCTGTTTATTTTAAATTGAACTAATTATTTATTTGTACACCCAAGAGTATTGTGGCATTTAGAGCTGCACAGTCTTCTTTTTTTCTGCAGAGACACCGCTTTGTATCACATTTTTTGGTACAAGTGCACTAAAAAAACCCTGACCAGTTCCCATTGACTTCGCAGTTGCCACAGATCTTAATGTAATTATCTAATTCATTACTATGCTGGACAGTAAAATAACGATATTGTGCATGATGTTTCGTACAATTTGACACATTAACGAAGTGATGCCAGGGAATGTATAAAATAACTAGTTAAAGTATAAACTATATACATTACCCACACGTTTTAGTTATTTTATTAATTACCTAATTATTTCATAAATTAACTGATTCAACACTTTAACTGTAACATATACATTTTGCTTAAAATTATAGAAACTTGTATTTTTGTAAAACATAATAAAATATATTATTATAATGAAAAAACAATTTTCAAATTTTTTTACTTTTTATGTAACACGTTGAGTCACATTTTCTTCGAATTAACATCACTTGTTGGATATTTTTTTTGTTACTGCAGCTTGACGTAGTTACTATAAAAATAAAAATAATTATATAAAGTTTATGTTCATAAATCAACTAGGATTAATTTATTGTCTCATAAAATCCATTAATTTTTTTTATTATCTACAGGTACATTCACAATAAGTTTGTTTTTGATAAATAAAATACTAAATCCACGATGAACCTCTTAAATTAAAATAAAAGTTTTGAGGCTTAAGACTGTCTTGTATAGATGATTAACGAAAACAAAATTTATAATGCTTTTCAAAGTATTAAAATACATATTATTATGTACTGAAACCCGTTATTGATTACAAGATAGTTATATTTAAATAATTTATGATTGTTGTGTTTTAACTTTAAGCAAAGTATTATAATATGTTGTTAAATAATTTTAGTTTCAAAGGCATCAGCACAAAAACGTATTGGATTTAACAGCTCACCAAAAAGGATCAATTATTGGTGACCAATATAACAGTGTGACAGTTTATAATTTCTGAGTTGTTTAAAGGATGGCTATTTTTTTTATATAATTCATTAAAGTTTAATAATCTTTTCACATTTCTTCATGCCGAATTAGTATTCTAATAGTATTTTAGTTAGCATAATGCTATAATATAATTTGTACCATACACTTTACTTTAAAAATTAAAAATGTCAAACATTTTTACTTGAATTTATGTTCTAATAAACATATTAAAAAACGATGGTAAAATTATTTCTTGAAGGTATAGTCTTATTATTAATTTTTGATAACTTTTTTATTTTTAGCACGATGAGTTTTAAACCATAATTTATTCATAAATATTCTAATTTATTTTTATGAAAACTTTAATTTTAAAAAAACACATAATAACTAAATTATTTACTGATTTTTATGTTGTTTTAACTTTCAAGTTTATAATAATAAATAATGACACAATAATTTTTTGTGACGATGTGATCTGACCTTGGTAAACGATCTGATCAGTTTAAACTATTTTAGGCATTTTATCGAATGGTTTCTAAACATTCCAAACTCATTGATCTTTAGTTTAGTTATTTAAAAAAAATTATAGCTGGATAATAACATTAAACAATTTTAAAAAAGAATTAAAAAAAAGATAACAATAGTTTAAATTAGATTACAATATCCAGATACATTTAAAAAATCAATTGTGTTAGTACTTAGTAATAAGTATTATCTGTGATAAGGATCAGTTCACATTATATACATCGATATCTACACTAAAACTATGTAATGAGAGTGATAGCAGTATATTGTTAGAAGTGTTGTGAACTAAAATCCATGGAAATCATTCACAATCACTCATTTTTTTTTTTAAATATCTTTTAACCAATAATTATTTAATTTATATAAAATGTAATTAGATAATTCTATATTATAAGAAATTGTAATAAGATTCAGCAAACAAGTTGATTCTATGTAGGTACCTGATTTAAATTTCTCTCCTATATTTAACGGAGAATTTATACAATAATTTAGACCGTTGTATAGGTACGAAGTCTGATTACGTGAAGTTCGGTGCATCCGAAATCCATGGCAAAAAATAAACTTAATTTGAAGCGTCCAAATTGCATTCCATCCTCTAGAGGGGTCTGTCCAACTTGAATGGAAGGGTCAGTCCGAATCGCATGCCATGTATAACTTAACCATTGATATACTTTTTATACTAAAAACGGTTTTGAGCGGAGACAGTCTGTATTGGTTAAGTAGTTTATTTTTATTTATTAGTCCCTACTTAAATTATATTACATATATTAACTATATAATAACTATTACCTATTATTACCACTAACCGTT
Source organism: Nasonovia ribisnigri (assembly GCA_027563435.1). Taxonomy (NCBI): domain Eukaryota; kingdom Metazoa; phylum Arthropoda; class Insecta; order Hemiptera; family Aphididae; genus Nasonovia; species Nasonovia ribisnigri. The sequence continues at coordinate 537,013 of JANEHU010000127.1, forward strand.
ATTAATCTGTACAGTTTAAATCAACTCCGACGTGCCGTTGCTTTATAAATAGTTTGAAGTAAAAATTAATATTAATACTTTTTGATTTACTACAAAACAACTAAAATCATTCAATAAGAAATCACTTTTTTGTATAAAAATGCAACTATACAATAATTTGATTTTCAAATGCTCATACACATTAAATGTGGAATAACGATAAAATTTTTTTGATACATTTAATAAAAGCTTAGGAAGAACTTTGTATTACATTTAACGAATATTTATTTATCAAATTATGAAAAAAATGCAATTTTTGATATTTATTAATTACCGAAAGAATAAATTATGATCAATCTTGTATTCAATTTTGAAACTAAATAATTTTTATCAATATAAATTGAAAAAAGTAAATATTACCATTTGGACAGACCACTTTCAGAGATGACAAGCTATTCGGACAGATCCTTAAACAATATGTCATGCAATTCCGACTTTTTTTGGCTTGCTATTCCGGTGCAGTTGTAAAGTTGTGCTATTATATATTATCCCAAACCGGTATTTGTAAAATAAATATCAGTATTTATTGAATTTTTTTTTTTATAATTAAACTGTTATAATTTTTAGTGTTTAATGGTTATATTTATTTTAACTATTTTAATAGTTTTAAGTAATACAAAAATTATTATTAGAACTGTAATTAATTTAAAAAAAATATTTTCTCAAGAAATATATTGGTAGGTATTTAAGTTTACTTACCTACTAAATTTAATTTATAGGATATTCAAATAAATAAAGAATCATAGAGCATTCGATTCGTAATTGTTCCTCAAATATTTCACGTTTTTAAGCCTTGGCTCTTAATAGTTTGAAGGTTGACATATTATTATTAGTTGAGTACAATTATAGAGACGTATAGTGTGTTCGTGAGGCTTGTGAAAAAAATTATTTTTTGTGTTTACGTTCCGAAAAACACAGAGAGAGCACGTTAGGTGTTTGTTTATAACGTTTTATTACTGAAAATTCATTTGAAGAAAGGATTATCTGCTACATCCTGTAGTCATTTTCGTTTGTTATATTAGCCAAAATGTGTTTATTAGATGCGTATCCATTAGAAACGTTGGCCAATGGGGAATTTTTATTTAATTTAAATGTATTTTTTAACGCAATAGGGCATTTTAACGCAAAGTGATTGAGCGATGCCAGAAGCGAAAGCAATAACGCATCGTTGGGTTTGCGGATTATTGAATATGGTGCAGTATTTGTTGAGAAAAAGGGATGTCGACATCAGAAATAATATTTATGATTATTATATTGTCATATTAGTGTATTTTAATGATCTTTAATATTTTTGACTCCATGTCTTCATATGAAATTAATTTATATTTCATATAGCAAAATCATAAAGCAAAGTTTTACGTCCTAATGTATGTATTATTTTATGTAGATTTCGATTTTTATTGTTATATGCCTAAATATAATATGTATGTACTATCAGTTTATACTATATATACAATTATAATTTGAACAGTACAAGTTTTAAATATGACAGTACATGATTTAAGTGATAGACGAAAAAGTTACTTATGATTTATACATAATATACTATGTTAATAAAATGAAATAGTATGTGACGATTGAAAATTATTGTTTCAAAAATTAGCTGGATTTATAATTAGTCTATATAATATTTAAATAAAATATCTTCTAGTATCGAGTATCGGGCTTCTTGTAATTTGCAACATCGAAATATTTTATTTAAAACATTTGAGTCAAATGTTTCATTATTTACAATCCGCACTAACCGAACCAACCCTTGAAGATAATCGTTGAATGGAAATTATAAACATTTTCATTAAACGTAAGTTTGAATTTCATCTGTAAAATACTACATAATTATAATTTAAAACTATGTTTCTTATAATATATTATATTAAACTATATATTATATTATATTTAACTTATTATGTTTTATATTTTAATTTATTGTTAATCTATACTTAGCTTAATATTATAAAGATGAAAGGTTTGGATGTTTGTAACGAATAAACTTAAAAACTACTGGACCAATTTAAAAATTTTTTTCACAATAAGAATGCTGCACTATTCCTTAGTAACATAGGCTAATTAAGAAAGGCTAAAGTAAAACCCTCGGAGGCGCTCAAATAGAGATTTTGAGATTTACGATGGAAATGTCTGTTTGTAAATGGTTGCTGTTGGTTATATAAGAGAAATAATTAGTAGGAATTAGTATTTATTTATTAGTGGTTGCCATTGGTTATTCGGTTAGATCAGGTATAAGAATAGATAAAATTGAACTACCGCACATTGCCTACCTGGGTGGCTGAGTCATAGAGTAATAAATGGGCTGAGTTGCATTATAATGTAATGAGTTATATTATATTATATTTGTTATCATTATATTACATTATAACATAACCGAGTTACACCTAAAAGGAGTTGAACAATCACAATTTTTTGAAGGGTTGACATTTTTACAAAATTTAACACACATTTTTAATCAAATAGAGTTGGTATTTTTTAACGGGTAACGAAGTGCACGTGATCAGCTATATAGTAGTAATATAATATCAAGAAGGATAGCATTGAAATAATATTTAGATTTTTTAACACAAATAATGTTCTGAAGCTATTCAACACTGGTTGCTATACATTTTCAATTGCTATTAATATAAAAATAATACAAATAAATAGAAGACACACGTAAATACTAATATTATATTTTACCGAAATAGTATCATAATCATTCGTAAATTGTTTTTTCAACTTAAAATATTCTCATTTAAATTATTTTATGGATGTAATCAAAACGTACCTAAACAAATGAAATTTGTTTTTTCTAGTGTTTAATATTTTCTTTTGTTTTATTATTGTTTTCATTGTTTTAATTTTTCTTTTATACGAAATGGTTACCAGAAAAACTTTTGTCTGCTTGCTTGAAAAAATACATTTAATATCAATACTTTACACATTGAAATGGTTTTAAGTCTCGAGTGTAAATTATATGACGAATAAATGTTCAGTAAAAATATTATTTTATAATTTAATTTGTTGATTATATTATAAATACTACAATAGCTTGATGTGTGTTATTGTACTATGAATTTTTATGAGTTTGGGCTATTACACAAAAATTTATTTTTTGATTGAAGGTGCGTTATAGGGCCATAATAGAAGTTATGGGTAGAATTAATGTAATATTAATTTATAGAATATATTTATTTTAAGTCAATTCAATGAGGGTAATAATAATAGTAAGAGGTCAAGAGCTTTATGAAAATGATACACGAGGTACTTATCATTGTCTTGTTGGAAAACTGACTATGTCATCCTTATGTGTCACTTATGTATCACTCTTGACACCTTTTTTTCTTCTGAACTTGAATATAGATCACACGATGATAAAAACACTCAATCACTCGTAAGCTTTATTAAAAATATTTATGTTGAGAAAAATAATACTTTCAATGTTTAAGAATGATAATTTATTGCACACAATAGATTTTATTATCAATATCAGTTTCATGTAGTTGTATATCGGATATTCAAGGAATCAAGTGTCACACGTGTATCGTATAATATAGGGATTTAATAAAACCACTAAGCAATGTTCAACATTTTTCGATTAATACTGATATCAATTTAAATATACCATAGTATGACTACGATCTCATCAGTCTATATATTATCCTATTAATGGTTTACCCCAACAGGCATATAGACGCATAATATTAGAATATATTAGAACATATTTCGACATTTATCTACTCAATCGTATATTCGTATTTCATAATCACAAGAACGTCTGACGGTTTCTCGTATTTGTGTATATGTATAACAATTTAGGAAAATAAAAAGTTTGATGATATTCAAATATTTAACATCTAACTTAATACACTTTATTGTAAATTAATAAAAAAAAAAAATTATAATTATAATACACGCATCCACACTTACATACATGCAACACTTTATTAACTATTTATGTTAATCGATTTTAATATATTATGCAATTGCCATAAATGTTACGTTATAATTTATTATCTATTTCATTATATTATTTAATTCTATCATAGGCCTGGAATAATTTTAAGGGTCTGGAATATCGTTAAAGAGGTTGTCTAAAACTCACTTGGCAAACTTCACGTCATATAATTTAAGCAACTCAGAAAGAGAACACAATATTATAAAAGCGCATATACTCATTCTCAATCTACATTGGTAGTGAGTACTTACCTTTATATACTTTAGTACGGTCTCTGTCCAAACCATTTTGTCACAGTAGATCATTGTAGATCACACATATATTATCCTAAGTTAATACGACACATTCAACGGTAATTTATCCCTTTGATTAGCCTAAACAATTTAGATTAAATTTAATTACGATCAAGAAAATAAGTGATTTCTATCAGATGTAGGTATATATTATTATGTAGGTACGTAAGTATTGCATGTAGTAATTACAGTTGAATATTAAGTCATTAATATGATAACACAGATAGTGTCATTATAATATTATCGTACTTAACATAAACTATCTAAATGGTAAACTACTTCAAAAATAATTGAAATAAATATTTATGCATATAAATACATAATTAATAATACAATATGATTTTATATTCCTATAATATAACTACTATGATATTTTAATGGTAATCAGATAAAAATATAATGTTAATTAAATTATACTCTATTCTTGGCTACTTTATTTTTTTGAACAAAATATAAACTATAACGTGAACAAGTATAAGCCATACAAGGCCAATATAATATAATATAATAATACCAATTTACAGGCGACCCCTTGTAAACGGCAGGACTTTGGCAGTCACCAGATAGTTATGTTGGGTTGTTCAGTATACGTATTATTTGAAAACTTATCCATTAAAATGAAAACATCGTTATTACGTCTGCGATAGTTATATTTCAAACGGATTTTATCTGTATATGACGTTGTCTTTAAACCAAACACTTATATTTCCCATTACTTAATCAAAATGAAATTTTTTTCTGAAGTTTTCAAGTTTTTAAAATCGTATTCAACAATAATATCATCTGATGCTCATTTGGCCAGGAAAGAGATTCAATGTTGTGTAATTGCTTTAAGAAATTTTTATAATAGAATTTCATTTATGAATTTGATAAAATAAAATAATTGTTTTCAATTTCAATAAGCCAACATTGAATTAAATTGTCTTATTAATGGTTATTATACCCAAAAAATACGGGGCCGTCTAATCAATTAGCCCATCATCGTTATAATTTTGTTATCATTAAAACAAAAATGTGTTATTTGAAATAATATATTATAAATTAATAATTATTATATTATTTTGTATGTAGTTATAATATAATTTATTATTTCATGCTAATATTATGTTTAATCAAACTTTTAATTGAAAATACAATGATCCTCATTTAAATAAAAATCTGTACTTTAATTTTTTTCAATTAAATATATTTGAATAATATTGGTTCATATTTTGAAATTCAATAAATAACTATTTATCTATAGTGTTACATTGTATTTCGAGTACTGTGGTGACACTATGTTAAACGCTACTACCGAACAGTGGTTGAAACCAAATCATCCATTCAAAACCAAAAATGAATAAGCCATTACTGGTTGAATTTATGTAAATTATTTATTATTATATCAAAATGTGTAAAAATAAAAAATTGGAGGAAAGTTTGCAGTACAGTAGGTGTTGAGTGTATCTCGTCATTGAGTTAGTCATTGTAATGTATATTGTGTTAAATTTGACTTCAATGATAAATCATTGTAAACGAAAAACGATTCTGAGCGAAAATGGTCTGTCAGCCAATATTACTAAGTATATTTCATGATACAATGATACATTTTTATTGCTATCATAGTAATTTATTTTTCCATTGGAAATACGATAAGTCGAATACATTGTTGACGAAAACATTGCATTTATTTTAATAATAATATTAATTACACAGTTATTTGTTTATCAATTACAGCAAATTAATAACATTACCGATTTTTTTAAAAATTTGTTTTGCGTAAAATTCTAAATTAATTTCTTCAATTATTAAGAAAGTATGAGACTTTTTAATTTTTACCACCCAACAGTATCAATTAGATTTACTTTCTTACCAGGAAAGGTATTGAAATTAAAAACCAAAATATTTTTTTAACTTTAAATCGTGTATAGGTACGTACAAAAAAGGAAATAATAACAAACAAAAAACAAACACATCATTGTAAAATCAATACATTTATCGCTCCGCTAAGAATCTAAAAGAGACAGAGGGATTGATTGTTGGAACCTGAAATAATATTAATGAGTAATGCCTTTAAAATGAAATAAAATATAATACATTTGTGTTATAATATTATATGTTTGAATTAAAAATAAATAATTGATAACATTAGTCATAATATAATATTTAACTTAGCATTACAAATTTGGTGTCTGAAAGATAAAAACAAATCTACATTAACCAATTATTATAAAACTACATTTTTTTTTAAATTACACATTAATTATTATTTAGATAATAAGTGAAATGCGGCGTATTTTTTTTGGTTATATACTTATATACATTGCCAAATAATAAGTTTTATCTTGAAAGATGAAAACTGCCACAATAAAATAATGACCATGTTACATTTCAAGCTGTCAAGTTAAATCTTAACAAAAATTTGTATAATTTGAATATTTAACAGTGTATAAGTCCTTTTCTTATTTTCCAAACAGTATTTTTTCTATCGTAGACGTATCCATCTAAGTGTAAGTGTATTAAAAAAAAATACAAATAGATCATTGTTAAGATTAAGACTATACATACATCAATACATGAATAAGCATATGATAGCTGTGTGTATTATTTTGAAAACTTAAATTTTTTTTAGGAAATTAATACATAATACATTTACAACAAAGTATTGCATGTTCATTATTTTCTGTTTTATTATTAAAATGTATTTATTATTTATGACCTAGAATGTTAAATCTGCAGGGTTAAGGTCTATACTATGGCTTTCTTATTTTTAAATTGAAAAACAAAATAATTTATTTTTCATTTGTTCATAAACTTTTACAGAATTCTGAACTCTGAATTGAAATTTCAACTAAATCCAATTTTTCAGTTATAATAATATCGAATGTTTATTATCCTTCGTAATGTGTTTGTAAAGTTTTTAGCAAAAACTTTATTTTCTTAACGTAACTGATTGTCGTTGAGACAATTTAGTTCAATCTATAATGTTTTTTAAAATACATTAGAATGTTGTTCGTACGTAGTAAAAACAAATGGATAATCGCGCATTTATTGGAATATTTCATTTGCAATATGTAAAACCATTAAACTGAGTAATTAAATTAGCTTAGTAATGTATACACTATACATATTATAATTCAGTTAATTTATAAATATTAGGTAGGCCATTCGTATTGTGTTTTTAATTGGTTAGTTTAAAAATAAAAATACAGTATCAAATTTGTTCTCGTCAGAATTTTCTATTTATAATTTGAAAGATTTTAATTGCTTTGGGTTATATAGTTGAAATTCGATTTATTTACTAGGCATTATTGAAGGATTGAGTCATTGAGATTGTGTGCACCGTGAAGCCATGCATGAGAGAATTTAAAGGAATTTAAAATCAAATAAATATGACGTAATGATGTTTTTTATTCGCTAAAAATAAATATAATATTGATTATTGAGGAATAAAAAATAAAAATAATGCAAACTTCACACCTCTGCGGCTTATTCACTGTATTATACTAGTACTCTAGCAGTACAAATTGTGCAACAACCTCCTCACATTCAAGTTGTCGTATTTTGTTTTGAAAATAATGTATGTAAATTGTGTTTCATTCAGGTCCTTCTATTGAAATATATATGCGATGAGGCATTCGGCAGTCGGCGGCGTGGAGGAATGCGTTTACCGACGAACTAGTTGCAACCATGGCTTGTTGGCCAGAAGCAGCTCGGACTCGGACTTGGCCGTAGTGACGGCGGGTTATCCGGGCAGCCTGGATGTCGAAGCATACGAGGATGAGGAGGAGGAGGAGGAGGACGGAGATGACTCAGAAGATGATAGGGACGACGACGATGACTGCATGGGAGCGGAACACAATCAGCAAGAAGATCTACCGTATCCAGGATTCGTGTCCATATCGATGAAATACCTGGACCAGAAGTCTAGGCCCCGAAATTGGTGTTTGGCCATGATCACTAACCCATATCCTTTTTTTGCTGAAAGTCATTGTAGGTATTTAAGAGTTTTAAACATTTTCAATCGTTTTAAGACGTTACATTGCAACTTTTAACAGTAGGTATATCATTAAATAATATAGATAGTATGACTACAAGACACAGTAACATAATTATAATTTTAATTTAATTTTTAGTTTTTGTATTATCTACATTATAAATATTATCTAAAGATATATAAATAATATTATCAGTAAACATTTGAATGGTATATTAAATACACCACATTATCACAAAATTACAAAAGTAATGAAGTGTTCTTCGAATAGTATAAGCGTGGAAATAATAACGTTTTATTGTATTTTCTTTCTTCTACAAACCAATAAGATATTGTTATTTCTATTGCTATTTTATGTTAAACATTAACGGTTTCTCCAGGATGTTATCTAATCTCTTTCGATTTTTTTATTTTATGTTTAAAGTTTTAGAAGTAGATCAGAGTCATAACAATACCATCGGTTAGAAGTAGTCTTTACTCAAATCGATGAACACCATGTATAGTTCGTAAATCTACTTATATTAAATTATACAATAGGAAGTTCAGAAGTAGGTTCTATAGTATTAAATTCAGCAAAATCTGTCTGAAACAACCTAAACTTGTGCTGCCCTGAGATAATTTACTTTATATCCAGAATAAATCTTAGTAAGTCAATCACTGAATAAGCTAAAACATGTTTAACTATTGAAATTTAAATCATCAATACTATGTGATTTGGATAAATTCATCAAGAGAATAGGCTGTTGGAAATAAATATGTGTTTTTAACAATCAGAATTTGGAAGTAATTTTATCGTCTTAGAAGAATTATTGAAACTTATTTGCTTATATCTATATATTGTATAATGTATAATACATAATATAACACAATTTAAACATGTTTATAGTAAAGTTTAATTGCATGCCTTATATAATAAATTAATTTATAACATTATTGTGGTATAATAATATAACGTAATGTTTTTAAGAGTTTAATTAGTTATTATCTTAAAATGGATTATAAAATCATGTAGTTATTTTCAGTTTCCATCTACCAATAAGGTATGTACCTACATGCAGTATACAATATTTTAACATTTAACTAATAGGTACCTAAGTATTTCTAGAAAAATAATTGAATAATCAATTTAAATACTTTTTGTTTCTGAAGATGGAGTGTGAATACTATTACTTTACAGTTCTAAATTGTTTTTAAGACTTTTGAAATCATTGTTTGTAATACTTATAATATATATATAATACACACACGTAATAATAATGTATATATGTATATATATATATATACACGATAACCGTAAACAATAATTTTAATATATTAGGGTCGTTATTTTATTTTGTTATTTTCAATTAAAAAACTATTTCAATACGAAACACGTATAGCATTCGCATAGGGTGGTCATGCGAACTGTTATTTGAATTATAACTAGCGTGTAATTAAACAAACCGTTAGGGGAGCACTAAATCCCGTAGGATTTTATGTTTATTTTACAATGCATGAATATGTATATTTGTAATGCGTATTCATGTACACAAAAGTAAAACTGGGCATGACCAATAAATAGTTGAATGTTCCAATAACTGTCTGTTTGGAAAAAATTATCATTGAAAACACTAACTAAAACGATCTACCCATTCCTATTGAAAAAAAAAAAACATTATATATATACCTAAATTAAAGCTTAAATGAAGGTTGTTTAATGACAATAAGAACATGATAGATTAAAAATAAAAAAAAAGTCTATTTCTCATAATATCTTTTTCACTGACCGAACAGTTAATAGTATTGATATGATTTTAATATTATATTAAGTATATTATAAGACATTGAAAAAATAACAATACTAGAAAATAAATAAATAAAGTTTTAAAGTACTTTTATAGTATAATACTTACCGATTTTTTTTTTTTGTCATTATATTTTCAAACTTGTTTTATGATAATGTGTTAAATAAATATATTATAATTAAACTGTAATATTATTATGAATAACTACATTTTGTTAGAAATGCAGAACTAAATTTGTTCAGGAATATAATAAATATTTCATTTTTTTATTTATTTGTTTAAAAAAGACAAGATTTGTAAATCATTCAAAAATTGTTAGTTAAGAATGCAATACAATACCCGACTAAACACATGTTCTGTGTATGGCTAATGGCGCTAATGCAATACGTATGTTGATTAATATCAAATGACCGTAGGTAAAAGGACTAAGAGATACCGTTTTACCTAATGTCGTAAGTGTCGTTTACTGTGTACCTACCCTATTTTTAGATGAAAAGCGTTTTTATTTTCATTCTGCTTATAGACCTTTAAAATCTGAAATAATAAATAACTATTTTACTATTTTTCTCCAGAGAACCAGAAGTTTGACACATAAATATAACGTTAATTCAAATCATGGTTACAAATTAAGCATAGTATCACATAGATTAATTTTTTAAAATCAAATCTAAAAATAAAACATTGATAAATCATTTTTATCGAAAACTTTAAACATTTTAAGTTGTTATAAAACAAAAAAGTTACATTTAAATAAAATAATTATGAAACTATGAGTAACTTATATTTATTGAAATCTAAATCCTTAATACTACAAAATAATTTAATGAGATTTAAAAAAAAAATAACATCCTCATTCGGAATATTATTGTAATATTAACTCTATAAAGATGTGCATAATTCTAGTTATTCAAACATTGAATCATCGCAAAGATATTAAATATTTTATTACCTACTTTTTACATAAAAAATGTAATTAAACTTTCATTAAATTATCAATCTATAATACTATAGTAACACGCATAGCAATTATTCAAAAAAAAATTATTTTTGGTGAAATTGAAACGTTTATAGTATACTTATAGTGTATATCAGTATACTACTAATTTGTTTATACTTTCGTAAAATACAAATAAAAAAAAACCCGATGAAAATCCTCCAGCGAGGATTTATGTAAATATAAGTATTAACAAAACTTGTGATTTATTAAAACGATTAGATTTCCAGTAAAACACCACTGCAGCAGAGTATGCTTCAATAAAAATATACAAATAAAATGAAATACACACATTTTTTTCATTTTCACGTTGCTTGTGTCAATTTGTTATACTGTTAACTGTTTTGTAATATACTTTGGATAAAATAATGGTTATAACTTATTAGTTACCCACTTATTATTGAATGCAAGTTGTAGGTAATTTTTTTTCGTTTTTTTGTTGAGCCTTTGGCCATAGAAGCCATTGGCTAATAATATTACAAATAAATATACTACATCAATAATTATACAAATATTAAGTTATTCAAGTATAAGAGTTTCTACATTATAGGTAAGTTATATTTTATATTTGCACGTGAATCTGCAAAAATCGTTTTAGAAAAAACTTGACACTGTTGTTGAGACGGTTCCGGTTGATTCACAAAATAATGTGTTCACCTGTGTTCAGAGATTTGATTGCTTCGTACTGCGAATGATTTACCAACATTATAGTCTAGATTCTGCGAGAGTGTGTTTAAAAGTGGAGAATTCTGCATTTCATGTTACTGAAGGTCTTTTGTGCTCTAGTCTCAGAATGATCGAGATAGTATGCTGTTTTATTTTTAGTGTGTATAACACTGAATCCATGGAATTTTATGTTGAATCGTTTTCGATTTTAACTTACAGACTGATTATAGGATCAAGTATTATGTTTTCATACAATTTATGTGTACGTATGTTACTCGTGGTTGGATGATTATATCTCGAACTTGTCTGCATTTGATCACCGAATAATTAATTAGTAAAATACAAAAACTGATGGATTTCCAGTGAAATACGAGTATATACAGTTCTCTTTTTTTTAGCACGAGTATGGGTTTGGGTATTTCCTAATAATAATTAATGATACTTGATATTTGGCAACGCTGCAGTGGAGTAAATATAGAAAGTAGCTATATATTTTCATATTCCAATTTGCAACAATGATTTCCCTTGATTTTCAATAACCTCACTTGCTTGATTAATATTTACTCCAAATGAATTATTGTAATTTTTATCCAATCTTAATCAAATGTTACCTTGTAATCTGTAAATAAAATATTTAAATCCATTTTTATTTGTTTTTTTTTTCAATTCAATGGCGTTCAATAATATTGAATTAGTAATTAATTAAAATTCCTACATTCAATTACGTACTTGTTATACCATATCTAATATTTTGATAAAAAACGTAATAATTTGCCTATTTGACCAGTGGAGATTTTGATGTGGGATGATGCAGCTCTCGTCCCATGCCCCCTGGGACTGGATTAATTTTTTTTAATATGTAAATATTAAACAATAATTATTTTTCATAGTAATTATTAACAGTAAATACTAAATAGTAAATAATATTACGAACAGTTTTAAAATTCTGATGGAAACCGATTAAATTTATAATAAACCATAAAAATTCCGTTGTACTGAACTTGACTCCTACAGTTCTACAGTTCTACTCCATGCTGAAGTATTATCAAATCTGTTACTGGTGTCGTATATCAGTGTTAATTTTGTTGGTAAAATTAAAAATAATACATATATATACCGTACATATTATATTATGCTTATATCACACATAAGGTCCTAGGTTGTAAATATTAAATAATAAACGTTAAAAGTATTATGTGTGTACTATACACCTATAATTTATAACCTAGAAATCGTTATGAAGGTTATTTTTATTAAAAAAAAAAAATACATCAATCATAAAAATAATAATTATATGTGAATATAATGTAATATACTATATAATATAGGTACCTACCACTACCAAAGATTATTTTTATGACGATATGTGTTAAACAAAAATGCCTATAGAATAAAGGTTAAAAACAAGTTGGCCTATGCTCATTAAAATGTCAAGTGTAAACATATGAGTGCCGTGTATTATTACGACTCTCTAGGTTACGATTACATTCATATAATATAATTGGTGACCTTTTTTTTCACGTACAGAATGCAACATTTATTGACATTTCGTGTAGGTAGGTATGCCATTTTGATGATAAAATTTAATTATAATTATTATTACGACATGTATTTTAGACTCAAAAACATTTATTTCTACCTCCAACAAACTTAAATGATGACGATTTTTTTTCCATAATATGAAAATATTTTTTTAAAGTCCACATAGTAGGTAACACAAAAAAATTTTTAATAAAATAGCAAAATGTTTTATTGAATCACATCATTATAGTTAATTTTTTTCACCTTATAAATTTTAAGAAAACATCTCATTTATACGTATATGCCTGATGGTGAGTGAATAAAATGTCATACATTTATTATAGCTATAATTCACATTTTTCAGCATTAGTAATATTCTAGGTTAAAATACATTTATGTTAATTAAATTTACAACGTATTGTTCAAAACGAACAAACATTATTTGAGTATCATCTATTACTTTTATTACCAATTTGCTGGTCATCGAATTCGCAGTGGAGGTTGTTAGAAATAAAAAGACCCGAATAAAAAAACAGATTGTAAATTTAAAATGCGTTTTTATTTCTATTTTCTACACGAATAAACAAGTAGGTACCTACGTATATTACATTTGATATTATGTCGAATGCGTATGCATTTCGCATATGGATATAAAAATCTATATGCAACATTTTTTGTAAGGGGATTTCATGAATCTTTACTGCATGTTTATAAATTTATAATATATGTATGTAAATATTGTGTAGGTAATATTATGGAATATCTGACAGGGTACAAAGAATAATTTTTTTTAACGATCCAAACATGTATATCGATGTGCTCGATAGTGCGTATTTTATAAATGTATTTATATATATATATGTATATATTTTCATTTCTAATAGTTTTTTAATTTAGTCCATACAATACATTGTATTTCGAGTTAAAAATAATCGGTTTTAAAATCTTCAACCTTGTACGGATTATAATATTATTATTATATTAAGGGCTCTTTTGTTTTTCAGGAAAATAATATTATTAACCAAGGAGTACGCCGAAAAGTTATCCAAAGCTTTTCATAATATTAATGAATTTGTTTATTATATTCGGTAAAAATAAGGGTCTATTATTAAAATACCGTTTATCTTTTTATCGCTAACTATATGTATCTACATAATGACGAATAAAAGTTATTTTATTTTTGTTATTATTATAATTACTTAAATAATGTATTGTCTAATTTGAATCTCAATATTAACATTAGAATATAACGAGCAGTATACAGGTGATTTTGATCTTGAATTTTCAACTATCAGTTAATATTACTTAATTTATTCTAATGTTTATTTATGACACGATTCGATGATCATTAAAAGACGAATATTTAAGAAGCTTTTGAAAATTGTGCATCCAGTTTTTTTAACCGCATACAAATTATTAAAAACTAAAATGGAATATTAAAATTAATTAAGTTATAGTTACCTAGTATGAAAGAGATTAATTCAAAGATTGTGTACTACAATTTTCCGGTTATTTAGATTTTAATTATAATGTTATTACGACTTTATTAATTTTGAAATTAGAATTAGTAGCTAAGAAGTAGTATCTAAATCGAGTTAAGTTTTTATTTTATTTTATTAAAAATAACTTGCTTGAGCCAAATTTAAATGTTTATACTGTTTAATTAATTTATTATAATATATCGCTAAGACATATTAGAAATATATATAAAATATAATATGTCGATTAAATTCTATGTTATAAGTTATTTATTAAATTCTGTCAAATTTGTATTGCGATTTGGGTGATCTATTGAAATATTTTTCAACAGAATTTTCATATTTTACTCAATCATATAAACGCGTTTAATATGTTATCTTGGCTTTTAAATTTAAATTTATGATACACATTTACTGTAAAATTGCGTACTAAATCCCACAGAGTATAGTGATGTTTCTGAATTACTGAGTTATATACTTAAACTGTGTGACTTGGTGTGATATAGATATTCATTGTAATATTATATATTTTCAAAACAGTTATCATCAGCTATTGTCTTAAGAGGAATTGTGTACAAAAGAAAATTAATGACCTTAGTATATAGAATTTCGTAGTTCATTTACAACTAGCTCGGTACCTGCCCGACCTTATTTGTTCCATATATTTTAGGGGAGCTTTTCAAAAGACCAAGTTATTCATATTTGGCGGTCCACTTTATTCTACATACCAACAGGCGTCACTAATTTAAGGTTAATCGAGTAAGTAATTGAAATAGTATGTGCCTATATATATACACAGTTGTGCACTAGCTATGTATATTGCTTCAATCTGTGACCCTTTTCAAGCATATTTTCATAAGGCATCGGGTTTAATTTGAATAAATCTCACAAAATGCAAAAAGATTAGTATTATTCAAAACTAAAATAAGTAAACTTAAAATATTGCTTATTAATATTTATTTCTGTTTAAAAGTTTTTTTTATTCAAATTAAAATCATTCGAGTCTTATTTATAAAAAATACAAACACATGCCATAATTTGAAAATAGCTCTTTTTTAAATACGAGAAGAATTTAATTTCCTTGATTGAAAGTGAAACCAAAATCGAAGTTAGAGTAAATATATTAAACTATTAGGCTCACGTTTGCGCCTAACTGTCTTAGACGAGTGATACAATTCTTCTCATTAGATCGACATCTTAAATTGTTTAGTGAACTAAAATATTTAGATCTCGTTCTATAAGAGTTTCGTTATGAGATCTGATGACGAACTATGTAATAATTTTGTCGTTGTTTACTTATCACGTCAATATCACTAGAGCATACCATAAGCCTGCTGTGAAACTTTCAAATTAATAATATAATAATATTCAAGTATTCTTGTAATCAAGTTTGATACAAAACATTGGTATTCCGAGTTGAAATACCTAATATGTATAATGATGGAGACTTATATACGTGGAAGGGTTTTTGTTCGACTTAAATAGGCGAGTAAATGTATATAGATGCTTCCTTATCTAAAATATAGTAACTTTATGTATAAGGATCTATATACCTAAATGTAATTATTTTTTTTTTCATTTATCTATTAGCATTTCTTATAAGCTGAAGCAAAGTATTTTTTAAAAACCTTGATTTATAATAATATTATATACATACTCGGTACATCGCATAATATTGTACTATCGGTAAGTTAATTTTTTTTCAAACCTTCAAAGTTTATATAAGCTGTGTATACAAAACATTTAATATTTTTTAAGAATATCCTATGTCGCACAACAGTTGTCGATACCACAAGTGCTCATTTACATTTTAAATGTTCATAAAAAATTAATCGTTCGTTTGATACGCGATAAAAAATAATAAGAAAATATCGATGAGAAAAAAAGAGTGAATATTTTGAAAACTCTGTACTATATAGAACTTGTGTTCAACAGAAAGCTGAAACGATTCCACAGCGATTGAGAAACAAAATTCAAATTTGTTTAAAACATTCGCAGATAATCGGCGAGATGCTCAGAAGTACATAAAACAAAACCAAAACAAAAATCTGTCGCATTCACAGTTTTGGGGTGCAGTATTATAGAGATTCTCATTTCTTAATCCTTTGAAATGTTTTTTTTCTTCTCTTCCACTCAAAACTCGCCTTGTTGTCGACTGCCCAGCCTCGGTTTATCATAATATTAACGCTTAACAATAACAACCGACAACGATCGTGGTTACTATATTATTATTATTATTGTTATTATTATTATTATTATTATCAGTGGTATTGTTGCAGCGGACACAGAGAAACCATGAACATACCCTGGTCTGTATCCTGTTCATACCCCACAAAATAAAAATAAAATAGTGTTCTCGATATAGTTATGATAAAACATTAGTTCAGAGTAATCGGTAAAATAGACATTTATTCTTTCAGTGTTGTTTTTCCCCTTCGGATAGGGTCTCGAATTTTCGGGATTTTTTCCCGCGTGAACCACGATTCTAAATATTAGTAATAGTATCTATATAAATATTTATAAATAGTCAGAACTAGTTAAAGTCATAATATAATATATTTATCATTTATCGATATGAAAAGATATTTAAAGATATTTCCTGATGCCACTAAGAACGTGATAATAATCAATTTTCAGATTTACCACGTCAGAAAAATTACTGCAGTCTGTTATTGACCTTTGTGTTAATGAACAGATAACATTCGTGTATTAAATTTTATTTGTAGCCTAACATGTTTATTATTAATGACACCGGTGGTTTTAAAGTATTATTTTAAATTTGTTGAGTATTGTAAGAAAAAATGTATAAAAACTTCAAAATGTTCTAATTTGACTTAACCTCTTATGACCACGCGTTGATGGTAATATAATATATTAATATCATTATAATATGTATTTATCATAATTCATATAATATTCTAAGATATTATGCAAACTGGTGCTTCGTTTGATAATATTTCTAACGCAATGTTAATAGAATTTGTTAGATTAAAGATGACGTGCGTGCGTGCAGAGGATTAAGCAGAGGTTAATTACTGTTTGAAAGTGTGGCGCACAGGTATACCTGTTGAAGTCTCGACATTCACACTATACCTACACACAATCGATACTCAGGCTACGCGGCGCAAACTCCCATCGGCGAGGACAAAACTCATCATCGTTTCGTTAAAATATTTATTTTTAATTTTTACAATCCACGCATATTAATACTTTCATATTTAAAGTAATTTTGTATTATAAATGCAACGGGATGACAATTTGTAATAGTCTAGGAGAAAAAATATTTTTATGGATTTATATTTATTGCATCCACCGTGTTAAATAATAATATGTTTAGAAACGGGTAGGTATCTAAATACTTAACTTTTTTAAAGTACAGTTATGATTTGAATACACATTATGTCATAATAATTGTATGCATAATAATGTATTATAATATAACATTTTGTGTACCTACCTACCAATTCATTATTCAATATAGGTACTGTTAAATGTTGATTATTATATTATAATGGTATCAACATATTTATTTTATAATTAGGTATTTAGGTAGGTAAATGTATCAGTAATATTTATCAACTATCGTTATGAAGTTGTATGCAACTATAAGTATATTTACAAAACATATTTAAATTTATTAAAAAACGATTATGGTATTCAAAATAAAAACAAAAATACTCTTTTCATAAGAAAGTGAAATAAATTATCTAACAAAAAGTAGAAATACTCCATTTTATATTATTTATTAATTCATATAGGTATTTCAAACGAATTCGTTTGAAGAACATTTTATTGTATGAGCTTTGCAGTTGCATATTTAAGTGATAAACAAATTTTAAATTACATAGCAATGTATAAATTTTTTTTTGCTTATTCAAAATTCTAAAACTGAATAGTTACAATCTACGCGGATTAAAGTACAATAACAAATTTATATTACATGAAAAAATGATGAAAATGATTGGGAGAGCACTAAGTAGTGACGCTCAACAATTAAATTGAATAATATTATAAATCGTACAAACAATACATAAATTGCGTAAAATTGATTTTTAATTTTGATCATAAGGAAAATAAGTTATTGATGGAGAAAAAAAAATAACGAAGAATATAGTCTGTTCCGTTCAATTATTTCTACCACAAGTTTTATTACAGAAACTACATGCTCCGAATACATAATAAACGTCTAAAATTCAATTACCAAGTGAGCAACAAAAACTATATCACACGTTTATTATAAGTTATATCTAAGTTTTCTTTATATTTTCAATAACTGTCCAAAACTCTTGTCTTAAAATTAACCTCCAGTGTTGTTTGTTCTCATGCAATTCGTAACTTTTCTAACGTACACACATATACACTCATACATATACACAAATACACTCGATAATACACGAGTCTCACACACATGCCCACAACACATATCCTATATTTTATATATTTATTACATAGCCATGTGTGATAGAAAGTAACATCTGAGGTAAAGATATTTGATCGAGAAGAATTTATTTACATGGTATACGTCATGTATTTTTATATATTATAATTCGTTATCGAAAAAAAAGTTGAATCAAAACGTTTTTCGAAAAATTCACTATTTGATCACCAATACGTTGTATAAAATACAATTATTTCACGCGTATAAAGAGAAAAGTGATAATACTCGCTTTGTATTTTCATTTCACAACGCGTTGGACATTTTTCGCATTGTTGTAAGTCGGTATAATATGCATGCATTGCGTTACATTTTCGATTTTTCCGGTTGAGCTATTACATCAAATCCGTTAAATATTAAGTATAATGTACAACTACAAATGTCGAAAGGACAAGACCCATGCATCAATGGACGGACTAGCAGTAATTTGTTTTTATTATGTTTACACTTTCGTTACGTATACAATATGTATAAAGTTTCACGAAGAAAAATCGGATGAATTCATAAAAAATAAATCTAAGTTTCAAGTGTCAAAAAATGTCTATAAATATATTTTTTTCACTCTTTCTATGGAATTCTATAGCAAGAAAAACCATTACTTATGTACAACTGCACATATTTTATAATAAACGAGCGTTCTATTAAATTATCAGATACTGGTAATAGGTACAAAATTTGACATAGTTTATTGATAATTTAGTATTTGCAATACCAATTATATTTTTTTAAATAGGTAAAAAAAAACTATTTTAACGTTGGAATCATAATGTTACGCAATTAACTTACCGTAATGGGTTTTATGAAAAAAAAATAACATCAAATTAAATTTCAATCTGATATAATAATATATGGTTTTATATAGGTCTAAAAAAAAATATTACTTGTTTATCTACTGCATAGTGCATACCTGTCAACGGTTTTGTGCCCGTAAATCGTTATACATTACATGAGTTTGGCATTTTATAATCGTAAGAGTTTAATAACGTTTTTTTTGTTCTTCAAAGGCAAAAATTCACCCTCGACCAGACAACATATTAAACAAAAGGGATGATTTATCATGTTACTATATAGCTAGTATCTACGCGTAATACCAAAGAAACGAGAGACGGTATATTTTATTTGTTTTTATTATTTTATGTCGACGATGAACTCAAATTGGAAATTGTAATTTAACCAGAATACAATTTTCTCGAAGACAATTGGTCCTTTGTGTTGGATGGAAGCAATAACGCATAGTTTCATAAAAATCCATAAATCCAAATAATCATAGTAAATAAAAAAACCCATAGGTATTATTAAAGTAAAAATGTTGAAAACTGGTGAAATATTTTTAAAACCACGATGTTTTAGGAGTACAAAATATGATTTTTACTGTGAATTTGTATTGTTGATATATTTTAAATAAATGTTTTATATGATATTTTTCTATTTGCAACAATGTAAGAATAGGTAGGCGATACGCATCAATGAATATACCTACCTATTCGATTTGATTAATACCTTAAACAGTTCTAGAAAATATAAACATAACATACCTACGACTTAAACAACACATTGTTCACAACGAATCACAGAAATATTTATAAAATAATAATTATTGTTAAATTATTTGTAGGAATTTCCTTATAGTTATTAGTTAGTATTTTAAAAATTAATGTCTAAAATATATTTTGACCAAAACAGACGTTTACAGTACTTTGTGTGTAACGCAGTGTCTTGTGGTGTCTGGAATGTACTGACTACTGGGAGAACTATGCAAATTATAATCAAAAGCGATTACAAAAGAGGAGAGCATTCGGAGAGGAATATATAAGACCCTCTTCCTTGTCGTCGGTATAATTAATGCATTTCCTAAATTTTCTACGTAGGTTTTAAATCGTCGGCAATTAGATAAATAGTATGGTTTTTTATTTATTTATTTTTTACTTTTCTTCTAAATAATCACCACACGATTATCCTTAGATAATTGTTCAACCGTAAAAAGGCGTCTTTCGTGATAACGTTATGTTAATGTTACACTGGACAGATAATTTTATTAAAACATACCAACTTAATATTATGTGGTATGTATATACGATTAATAAATTGCCATCGATAAAAGTCCAATATGTAATGAATTCACTTCAAGTTTCCATGGTATTTACGGCCTGCAATTATCAAAAAGTTATAAAACCCCGAACACGATTCATAATAATATGTCTACTCCGACGCACGCAAAGTTAAAGTTTATTTTAATCATTAATTAATTTATTGCATTTGTGCATGATTTATTAAACAGTTATACGCGTTGTGTTGTTTTAGATATTTTTTTGGTACAAACGTTATGGATTTCTTAATAATTACGACATTTTCGAATAAAACTGTATTAATATTACATGGGTTATAATACGGAATACATATTTTAGAGTATATATGTTTTAGAGTTATATAAATATTGTATATTATATTAAGTACCTAGTTAATAATAGTAAAATATAATAATATAATTGTGTTCTAATGAGGATAATAATTGTAAGTTTGATGTGTAATACTATAATTATAGTCTAAGTGCACATGACATATTTTTGTGATATTTTGTTGTGTTAAAATATGCAAAGTACATTGTGCCTACATATTTTTTACGTCCATGCGGATTGTTTGAAACTGTACAGTGTACACTACATACAACGTCCCTAGGAAAGTTATAACTGTATAATAAAATGCGAGTTAAAACATGATCCATGTAATTTGTTACAACTTACTTTTTAATATCCCGTTTAGCTAAAATAATGCGAATCTAAACATTTTCATTACAATTATAATAACCAACTCAAGTCATGGACATTAGTCACCGATGTTAAGATGAATAATTGTTGTACTATTTATTACACTAATTCGGTCTAATATATTTTATGGTTTATCTTTGAAATCCTCAACGCGAATCTAATCTGCACATTGTGTATGAGTGAGTACACGGGGTTAGACGGTTGATAAGTCGATTTAAACCGGATTGTCGGATGTCAAAACGGACGAGATTATCCAGAATTTCTGTCGGTACACTTGACCCACGTCAGTGCCCGATATTTTGGCTTCCGTTCAAAACCCTTCTTTAGGTTCTCTCGAAAAACTTAATTCAGAATTAACGACCTCTAGCGCACTACTATACACTGTTCCTATGCTTGACTGACATTTCCCTAATGGCTTGTCGCTCCTTTCCGATTTATATTCCCGTCCCACCTTTGTTTTGCTGTTTGTCAGTAATGAATTAACTACAACTGTAATTCACGTTGTTTACACCAAATCGATTCAGATAACAGACGAAGGGCCATGTGCTGTCGTTCTGTGCGTTTGATATTTAAATAATATAAAAAAAATGCCCCCACATGTTTACTAGCCACTTAAGCTCTTATCGTTAAAGATGGCAAACAACGTTCAAACAAGAAAACCCTAGATTTTAACTTATCCATTTGAAATTGCTTTAGCGATACACCACTATGCATTATAATATTATATAATGTTGTAGTATTATACAAATGCATCATAAGCGTGCGCAGACTCCTATTTCCGGTCGAGCCTGAGATAACTAATAATTCACAAATACTTGGATAGTGCCTCTTAATTTTTTTTTTTAATATTTCAATATACATACGATATATTTATAAATGTAAAACTGTATTGTTTAAATGTAAATAAAAATACATTTTCTGTATAAATTTGTAAAAAAAAAACTATATAAAATGTAGTAATACATCTCAATTTTTTTTTTGTATAATCCTATTATATAGACATGAGAAAACACATTACACTACAATTTAAAAAGCTCAATTAATAACTAGAAAATTAAACCATATTTATAAATATAAATATTCATTGAGAAATTTAGCAATTTTCCATGTAATTAAATTCAACAAGTACCTACCAATTGAATGGCTATACCTATACAGTTAGTAAATTATCGTTTCGTGAATATAATTGTATATAACTTTTGGATAGTTACTAAAATGTTATGTTAAATTACCACAAGCCACTGATATGCAATATACATTTATACTATCTAACTTCTATGCCACAAAAAATGTCATGTCGTTTATGCACGTATGCTATAGTATAAATTATGCATAGTACTTAAATTTAAATTAATTTAAATAATTTAGTGTATATAAATATGTTAGACTGGAAATAGTAGTTTTTCCTTGCATAACGTATATTTTCAATATGCAGTTATTCAAAGGAAATACAGTTTAGTTCGAGCATAGGTATAGAGTATTAGAGTATATATTATAGGTTGAGCTATTTTTAATAATGTTGATGCTGTATTCAGTTTTTCATTTTATAACGTGCATTCATATTCATTAAGTGGAACATTCGTATAATATTTTATAATATAAATATACAAGATATAATATAATATTAGGAAAATATGTTGTGTACCTAAAATATTATATAATAAACAACGAATTTTGGCAAAACATTAGTTTTATCTGTGTTTTGTTATATTTTTGCTTTCTGGTATACCATAATAATATAGTTACTATAATGTTATGAGCCACACTATTTATTTTTAAAATGTTGTAATATTTTATGTAAATTATTAATACTATAGGTAGTTGTATATTTAAACTCTACCACAGATGAGTTTCTATATTTATAAAACTCATCTAAAATTAATAACAAGCAATAATTGTTTTTTTAATTATTCAAAAGCATGTAATGTTTTTTTAAGTATCATATTATTTTACGATTGAATTGTAACAATATAGATACCTACACTTATTTATACAATGCTATGTATTTGTTGGTAGCTTAAAATAATTGCCATTTACCGTGAATATATATTATAATGAATTATCAGTGGCAAAATAATTGAACAATAATAACTATTAATAATATTATGAATTTCATAAATTCTTACCAAAGTTTACATTTTTTTTTGTAACTTTAACTAATTAATGGATTTAAGTAACAAAGTGAGTGAATTCAACATCCTGACAACATAAAAAAATTGTAAGAAAAAGTTTGATTATATTTATTGTTCGTGTGATGGGCTTTGTCATTATTTTTGGGAGTTTCTAAAAACATTATTGTTCTTTTCGGCAATAAATTATCACTGGAAAATTGAAAACAGCGGTTTAGTAAGGGCAAATATTAGCTGGTTCTAAAAAATAACTCTAATAAAGTCTCGTTGGGGGTGCTGGACGTAATTTCTTGCTAGGTTTAAAAAATCTATTACTATATTCATACCAAAAATAAATAATAGTGAAACAAACACTTACGGATAAGTATTATTTAAAAGTACTTGCAAATAATTGTAAAACACAGAGATAATATTTGAATGATGATGATATATAATTTGGTAAATATCAACAACTTGCGATTAGGATAAGACGAAAATAGAGTCTGAGTATCTTTAAATCTTGACGTCCTTTATAGGTCAGGATAAAAAAAATGGTTTTAAAAGTATACCTATGATATATTTTATTTTACTCTACTTAGCTAAAAAAAATAATTGTTGTTTGTTTACAATTATTGTTAAGATGGTATTTAAATAAGTTGCATTGTTACAAAGATATCTTTATAAAATATTTTAATATTTATTAAATAAAAAATAGCAATAATAATTATATTTTGAAAAAAATTAATTTATATATTAAAATCACATAATAAATACATACAAGGAAATTATTTGTTGTTTTTTATACATACGTATATTGCACTAATTCATAACATTAAAGCTTAATATATTAAATAATTTGAATTAAATGACTATGCATGTTATTTATACTGTGTTTATATATTATGTGCCTTCGCTGGAATTCTCATCTTGACCTTGTTTTTAATTGCAATTTATTTAGCATAATATTGTTTGACGGCGTAATGTATAGACAATATAGGTACATTACTGCGTAGAAGCAAATATTTTGAATTCATTTTATTATTGCTTTTATTCTTGTGTAGTAGCACTTTATTAATTTTTATTTTAACACATTGTCCAGATTCTTGCCTTGGTTTGGTGTTTTGTAAAATATTGCTTTTACATGCTCAAAAAGTCGAGTGGTGTCAAATCTGGCAGGCCCTTCAATAGGTCCGTCAACCTTATCCACTAACATACGCGTGCATGCCGTAGTGTAGATATTGAACTTAGTTTTATTTTATCAATGCCTTTGCCTTTTTTTTTTTTTTTATTATAATAAAAAAATATAAATCTCTAATTAAAAAAAAAAAAAAAAAAGAAAACGGAAAACAATAACCACCCTGCGTAGTTGTTCTCGCAGATTTATCTGCCACGTAGCGGTACACTCTGAATACGATATTATTTTCCCGGCTCGCGTGGATTACCGAGCCAACAAATAAAATACCTACTTACTACCGAATTGTGGTGTAGTGGTGGCGACTAGACCAAGATTAATAGTTTCACGTCCGATGACAATAATACTATAGCGTACCAGGGGCGTTCAGAAAAATCACGATCGTTGTACCTTTTTTGGATTTCATCGATCGCAATGCACGCCGTGCAGGTGGTACCAGGTATTCCTTTCGATTTATTCTCCATACGAACGCGGTAAAATGTATAATAAATGTTTTGATGTTGTTAATAATTAAAATCAAAAGTGCCAACTCGACTACGATAAGAGATACATTGAGAAAGAAAGAGAGAGAGTGAGAGAGGTAGAGAGAACCGACTCCGATTGTTTGCTCCTGACATGAAATTGCAGACAGGTTATTTATGAAAACAGATATTTTTGAGAGATGTGAATAATTTATGTATGCAGAAAACTGAAAACAAGGTACATAACTTTGAGCACTACTCGAATAAGTACAACCATTGCACACGGAAACTTTATCGCTTTACATTTAACGTTGTGTGCACACCGCACTATTCACTTAACTTTGTAATTGCGATTATTTCACTTTTCATGTTCTCTCTGAGCATTGAAATGATTGTGTCACGAAATGTATAAATACAAATTTAATAGTATACAGAGTGTTTAATAACCGTGAACAGATATAGTATTATTTTGTAATGATATAATACAAAAGTTGGGGAAATTAGTCACTTTTTTCAACTAGTTAAAGTTAAGTTATTTTCATATAAAAACTAACTATGTTAAAATATAAGTTAGTTTCTAAATGTAATGTTTCAAATAAGTAGGTAATAATTTTAATTTTTCGGAATATCAGTCATTAGAATATAGAAAGTTTAACAAAATAAGATATTGAAAAATTCAATAAATAAAAAGAAAATATTACAAAAATAACTAGTTACTTATTATTTTTAACGAGTTAAATTAGATTATTTTACACATTATAGGAGGTCTGGAGCGTAATCCATTCTAAGGAGTAAAAATTAGACATTTTATATTGCAGTATATGGTTCATGTCAATGTGTTGGAATTAAATGAACGTTAGTGTGTGTAATTCGTAGTGCCGATCACGTTGTATAAGGGCATCATAGTAACCTGATATGTACGTCTGTCATTTTACGTATGCGCATGCGCGTGTCATCACATATTACCTTGTAAAATTATATATTTTTTTTTCAAAAAATACTGCCAGTGCCTTTAATACGCTTAGTAGGTTGTTCCGATTTTAATATTGAAATCAAATTTGAGGTTCTCCTCTAAATTTACTATGTTTTAACTATCGTACATTTTTCATATTATATATCCATGTATTTTAATTTTAATTATGAATATGATCTATTTTTACTCTTTTTGTTAGTAAATTTCTAAGAAAAAAAAGGGAAAAATGAAAATCAGAAAAAACAAATTGTCAAAGTATAGAAAATTTAGTGACAAATACAAATCTGTGTTCAAAATAATATTAGATCATTATAAAGTAGTGATTGAAGTCGTGACCTATATTTTCGATTGAAAATTAGTCAAGCCCCAGTATCCTTAAATTCAACTACCTAGTTAAGTTACAAAGTTAATATGAATTAAAACTAACTAGTTAAGTTCGTACCCAGCTTCACCTACAATATAAGGTAGTATTTCCCAACTTAAACGCTTTAACAGTGTGTGTTTGTGCACTCTTTATACATATTTGATAAAGTATTCATGTAAGACAAATATTTATAGCGAATTTTCGTGCACTACGATGTCTTTAATATTAGACCTAATTTCGTATTGAAACGTGTATAAGCGTGTATAAGATTTTTCTGTGTTAAATATAATACATGATTTTGTTTGAAGTGATTAAATTAAATCAAATAAAAAATAAAAGTTAATTTTTTATCACATTATCATGAAATACATTGTAAGTAAACTATAGGAAATCTTATAATATCAAGGAAAATAAAACTGCTGAATTTTTCTAATCTGATAATAATGAATATTAACAACATTATTTGTCGCACAAAGCCAAAAATGTTGGAGTTCCCTTGTTTTAGCTTTTGAATACTAAATACATTTTGTGAATTAATGGGAACGCTTTTTAATATTATTTATTTTTGTTAAAAAAAATATTACTCGGTAATGAATTTATTGTTCAAAGTTAAAATAATTGTGTTATTATACTTTTGGATGTATGTAAACTTAACTGTAAACCTAAATAAACAGTACTTTATGGATCGTTTTAAAATTATTTTAATTCTTAGTTATACATAGATAGATAGTTTTATTTTATAAACTTTGATTGATCAATTTTTGATATTATATTTATAATTGATTCAATTTTCATTTAAAATATCTATGTAAGTATAAGCTACAGTGAATACTTAGGTACAATTGTTGAGACATTAAGAGAACCCCACACCTGCATTTATTGTCTCCGTCTTACCAACGTACAATATGACAGATTTTACGTTTAGAATAATACATTTTACTCTGTAAATTCTAAAACTAGAGTGAATTGTCAATTGACCCATGATAACATTACATTTTAAAGGTAATAATATTATGTGGAACGTTGTCAGACTCAGACAACGTACACAGGCGGGTGTGGCTTTAAAAAAAACAAACCCTAAGGTATTTATTTATAGGTAATAATTACACAACTTGGTAATCTTTTTAACACAATTAAGTGGTTGTAGTATTAAGTAATTGAGTTATATTTATTGCAAGGGTGAAAAATATAACATACATCGTGTTATTAAAGATAAAGATATCGTACAGAATCATATTTATTATTTAAAGAGCAAGACGCCACAAGTAACTTTTTAAAATTAAAAACAGAGAGCGATTCAAATATTTAATTAAAAAAATAAAAATACATAATTGGTTTTGTTCATTGAGATAACCTCAGGTCCTTTGTGAATGCGTTTCATTTTTGAAGTGTTGGAAAACAACTCCTCTTATACTGACTCTTCCAGAGATGGTATACATTATCACTGTAGTGGTAACTATTGTGAAAATTATATTGCATGAACACAAGTTGGGTGAGAAGGTTCATATGGCTAAGGGTTTCACTACGCAATGGACGAGAATCGACGTCTGTCCTCATCATATCTTACTACTACTTGTGTATATTGAATCAATATGTCACTTAGTCTTATATATATACACGAATATTTGACCCACAAAAAACACACTTTAAAGGAAAAATTGAAAACAAAAAAAATTTTTTAATATTATATCTCAGTAAAAACACAAACAGCTGAAATAACTTAAAAAATTATAAAATAAAAATTGAATATATTTGCAAAATCATCGTTAAATTAATTCAAACGAAAAATTTTTGTAATGCTCTATCAAATTTTAGAGAAATTCCAAAGCTCACCAGGTCTTCAACTCACACTTATGTCTAGAAAAAAATTCACTATTCGTAACAATTTATACATTTGGAAGAAGAACACTCAATTAAAATATTAAAATAAATGTGTTTCTTAAATTGTTTTATTTAAATGTTTACAAGACCAAAATAGTGCAGTTAATAGAAAAAATATCCTCCCTAAATAGATTGTTTTATAAAACACAGATAGGTATTATAAATAACATAATACAAAAAAAAAAATTGTTATTATGTTAAACACAAAACTTAATAAAACAAAATGAAACTTATACGTTGAGGGGTAAAATTATCAATATTTTATATACTAATATAGTTAATTATTTTTAGAATTCTTGAAGAAACTAGGATTTAACATTATATCATTGTAACTTATAAGATTTGATAGCTATTATAGGTAAATCAATTATGATGGATTTTTGAAATAGATTTTAAATGTATACAATTTTACAATTCTTGTAATGCTAACTTAATAAAAGTAAATATTAAAGGTTTATTGCAATGTAAATTACCAGATTTGAAAACATAGAGAAATATGCTATATATATAACTTTAAAAGTTGATAATCGCCGTGTATAAAGTTTTAAGTTTATTGGTAAAATATTTTTATCATATAAATATTGAAGAGCAGAGAACATGAAATGGTTCTAAAATTGAATGCTTTTACAAATATTTTCAAATACAAAAACACGATAAAAGAAAAATGTACAAAATATTATCGCAAGACGCGAATTAATTTAAGCCTCTAAAGTTTTAGTTTGACAATCAGATAATTATTTTCTAATTTTATCCGTGTTCATCAGCGAAATAAATTTACAATGAGATTTCCCCATAGATGTGCGATTTTTAGTTAGATACGAAATAATATTCAAAATACAATTTTTTTAAATATTGTTCAGTTCTTACTATTATATTATATAGATAGCTGGCGTATATCTTAGCAGAAACTAATACGACATCTTATATTTATAACGTAAAAAGTTTAAAAAAATATTAAACATATTATATTGTAAATAATATACAATTATTGAAGAATCACGCGTAAGTAGTTTTAAAATACCAATATAAAACTGCAGTCATAATATGGTGTTAAGAAAAATAAAATTATAGTATGAGACACTGTGACGTTATTATAACGCGTAATGTACATATTTTGTAACACTTATTATTAATTAAATTCTAATTGAAAGAATATAATATAAGTATGGACTTTTTCATGTTATCAATAATAATTTTGTCGAGTCCATTGTTAGAAATTTGCTAAAACCTGTTTGATATTAAACTAAGAGACTTTTGGAAATAGGTATTAAAACTATACTTAAATTTAAGGTGTTCAGACGTATTCTGACAAGAATTTAAGCTCTTAATTACTCATCAAATTATGAGACGACTGAGGCCTAAGGTAATGGCCGGAAAATTATTCAAGCATAAAATTAGCATGTATATGATTGAACGTTTTAGACGGTGTGGCATATTGAGTATGTCATTATACACTAGCTACATTGGAGCAAAGTAGGTAACCAGATAGGTCAAGGACAGTGTAATTAATGATTTATATGAATATTAGTCTTGTATTTTTCAATTAGTAGTAAATCAATATGATGTACTCATTTTTGCAATAACATCGCACATATTACAATATTACGTACATCATACATCATAATTGTTGTAAACCCATAAGCCAATACTACGTACCACGTAGAATGGTGTAAATATAGGTTCATGGAATAATTAATACCCTTAAAACAAATCTTAACATCTGGATAAATTAATTGTATATAGAAAACAATAACATGAGTTTTGAAAACTAGTTTCGAGTCACTGCAGTAAATATTTTTTAAAAAGAAATACAATAAATAAAGTCATTAGTGAAAAAATTGTTAGTTATTTGTTGTTTGGATATCCAATTTCGTCAAAATGTGTATTACAATATGTTACGCTTATACAAGTTGTGCTTATGTATTTTTTTTATTATTATACTTTGTTTAAGTACAAACTATGAATAATCTCGTATTACATTTTTAAGGTTTTTGACTGGTTGTACAAATTTTATTAACATTTACGTGACGGGGAGAGGGAAGTTAAAAATTCAAATTGTTTATAAATTGCACGAAGTGAGTCAAAATGTTTTGAATAATGTCAAGAAAATACAAAATATAAATTAATATAGATAATTATTGCTTTAAAATAAAATTCTATGCTATCACATAATATAAGAAAACTCTAAATATTTCAATGTTGGTATCATTAGGTATAATATGCCTGTTGGTAAAATCTGCGTACATAGTAAGTACCTACAATACTATGTTAATAGTATTCAACTATAACCTTATGCACTGTTTTTAAAATGTTAATATGCATTAAAGTAAAAATATGGTAAAGAAAAACTGTTCAAACATAACAAAATCGTTGAGCACACAAGTGTTCATTGTTCGGCGATTCTATACAAAGGAATTTTGAAATTTTATAAATTTGGAATTAGTTATAAACTATTTAGTAGTCAAGTTGGTCGAACCTACCAAAATGCAAGTTATTCATTTTTATTTTGTGAGTATTTTTTTTTCTTGTGTTAAATTAAACCTAGGCGTGTTTGATACACTCTCGATGATAGATACTACACCATTAGGCAGTAGCGTACTGCGTCAAACAGTCAATTCAAATAGCAAAAGTTTACCTTTCAAATATACTAATTTACGTATTCAACCACAGGCGAGTAGCACAAATAATCTACTCCCGAATAATAACAAATTTAATACAACAGCGATATCGGCAGTGAAACCAAATAAATCAGACAATTCAACAAGTGAAAATCATATTGATCAATTAGCAGCATCGTTTTACGATAATCCGGGTAAACCTGGCACCGATTCATTCAAATTGTATGACGCTACAGCATGTGTTTTCAAATGTATATATAAAACTTGGCTTACATCTAAAAGCGAACTAGAAGATATCACAAAAAGTTTCGAAATTCCTAATAACATTGTTCAAACAGTGAATGGTTCAATGGCAAAACTATTCGCGATGCTACGTGACAGTAATATATCAATACAATTAGGCCATTTAGCAAGAGTGTTCTATTACATGTTTGACGTTGAGCACATGGTTAAAAGAGATAAAGAAAAGCAAACCGTTATAGATACTATAAAATCGTTGATAAAAAATATAGAATATGATAGAGCACAAAACGCTATAGGTGAATATGGTGATAGTGATCTGGAGACGGTTGTCAAAAATCTAAATGTCTTTCTAATGAATTATAAACATGGAAATTACAATAACATTGATATCATGGTTAATGTAGGGTTAATGAAGGGCATGATGCTGTTAAACTACACAGAAAATAATAAATTTAATTACGAACTGAATAAGCTAAGAAGATCATTATCAGAAGAATTCTGGAAAGAAGTTAATGATAATCAATACGAAATAGATGGATCGTTGATAGCAAAGAATCACGTAAACGTAATTCGTAATTCGATGCCTGCTGTATTCAGTTTATTGCACAATCACATCGAATTATTAAATATTTTTTCAACAATTAAAATTGATGTGCCAGAAATAGAAACAATTCAAATTGCAAGCAAATTGTTGAAAGTTATTATGTCTGCCTTCATAAACCGTTTTAAAAATTTTGGTGAATTAACCACCGAAGAAATTTCAGATTTATACAAACTAGAACAATTGTTGGAAAAGCTGGACATTGGTAAAACGGATCTGGAAAACACTCAAAAATCAAGTGAAATGGATCAGGACAAAACTCAAGAACCAAGTGAAATGGATCAGAACAAAAATCAAGAAACAAGTGAGACGGATCAGGAAAGCACTCAAGAACCAAGTACACCCAAATTCTATATTAAAAAACTATTGGAATTAAAGAAACAGGCAATTACTGCAGTATTGAATCTATCAGGAAAAAAAGGTGCACAAAAATGGGAAGATAATTCAGTATTTAAATTTTCAAATTTTCAAATGAATCAAAATAAACAATACTATATGAATTTGTTAACTCATAACGCCGATACAGCTTATCAGTTGGTAGGTGCATTTGAAGAAAGTTTCTTAGATGAAATTGAATATATTAGATTTCATAATGGAGGTAACGAGGTTTTTTTTCTTTAAAGATGTTAACTTCACAAATACATTAACATTGCACTAAATTGTATATATTCATTTTTAATGAATAATGTTTTCACAACATTTTTGTATTGTTCTGTCAGTTTTAGTGGAGTATTTATAAATCTAAAAAAAAAAAAATGTTAATCAACTATATTATACGTAAATGGGTCATATTATATTCTACTAACGGTAATTTACAAATATTTTACACACCATTGGTAGGTAATAAAATAATAATAATTACACTTTTGTATTAAGTTATTAAAATAGACCAAGCAAATGAAGCGAATGTGCTGAGACCACATAGTTATTATAATATGATTACAGCTGTAATAAAATTTCACCGTAGCGAATAATAATGGAGAGTCCTCCAGGTGCTGTCATAGAGTTCGGCAGGAGCATTAGGACGGTCGTACGCGGATAGGCGACGTTTGTAACACAGTCATGTGAGTTATGTTATGTTTGTTTTTAAGTATCAATAAAAGTTTTTCCGACAAAGAATCGTGTTAAGACTTGTTTTGCGATCATTTGACGTTCTACGTCTAGTAATAATCTTGCTGAATGTTGATTCTCCTACCTTTACTTTCCCTAATTTACTTTAAAGTTTCCCAACGATCCTCTTGGTCTCATCCTACGTTCCACATTTCAAATTCAAATTTTACACCATCCATTACAGTTAGCCACCTTTAACCTGCTGTACTGCAGAGTGACTTCCACTTACCCACTACATTAAATTTATCGTTATTTTATTTTCAAATTTGGACGAAATTAGAAATATTAAATAACCAAGAATAACGATTTCAGTTATTTTATTTTGTAATTGTATAATATAAATTCAACTTAAAGGCTACCGTATTAATAATAACTAATAAGTAATAACAATATAAATATAATACCAAATATCATAGACTGACAAACCGTCTCTGCTCAAAATCTTTTTTCGAATATAATGATTATTATATTATTGATATAATAATATATTAATACCATCAAAATGTAACACCATCCATTACAGTGACCCATTTGTAAATTACTGTACAGCAAAGAGACATCCACCTACCTGCTTTTTAAACTTAATTTTAAATACTGGTATTCAATCTGGATAATATGTTTATTGTTCAGTTATAATGAGATTAAATCACCATCAAAATGGTGACATTTTATATAAATTAATTATTGTGCATTTTAAAAATGAATTTCTTAAATACTTATTTTATTAAGCTAATACAAGAATGTTATTATAGAGGTCTAATATTACGCTGATATTTTAATGTTTATTATTAAATAGTTCTAATTTTTGGTTTTTAAAGGTTCACATTTATTTGACAAACCTACGAGACGTAGCTCTTAGTTTGCGGTCCAAGGTGATCAATAATAATAATAATGTAAATAATAAATTTCGTGGTTCTACAATGTCACCAGTAAGCCATTAAACCATTTGTTTTCATTTTCCATTAGGTACTTTAGTACCTACTTATTAGTAATAATATAAACTACTCAAAATAATAATGTTTTTTTATTAATTATTAAATTATTATATTAGAGAATGTTGCATTTATAATAAAAACAATTTATTGACATCAAATAAGTTAAATTTTAGTTATCAGTGTTTTATTAATCAATTTATTTTTATGTTTACACGTTTTTCATATAACTATATAAGTGCCTAGTTAGTTAAAAGCAATAATATATTTTGACATGCGTGTTTTGGTTGTTTAGAAAAAAGTGTAAGAATTTCAAGGATTATATTGAATGACTGTTGAAAATCCAAATTTAACATGCACACGAGTAGTATGTTTTGTGGTCCAAATTATCTCTAAAATTACTTTTGTTAGACCGTCAACGGAAGTTTAGTTACCTATATTCAGGTAATATGTTTTTGTCAACCAACAATCTATAGATACACTCGTACAAATCACACGAGCAGCAATATAATATGTGTATATATTATCTATAGATTTATCGACTGGTTAGGAAGTCGGTATGAACAGTGATATGGGAAAGTCGGGGTCAAAGTCGGTCGGGTGTGGGTCGTGGGTCGCATTAGACTATAGAAGGCAACGGGATAACGAATTGTGTGTGGAGGCTGTGTTGAAGTAGCAGCAGCAGCAAATAGTCTCGTGCCGGTGAGGTGGGTGGTGGGTGGATAATGAGGAACAGGAAGACCGGTCTGCCCCGTTTATATTTACTGGGGGGTTGTCATCCCGCGTAATGGCAGCACAAGTCTATATCCTATATCCGTGGTCGTCTGACGATTGCATGGTCCTATCACCCCTACCCACTTGCCGCCATACAAACTCATACAGGCGATTTCATTTTATTTTCGAGAGGCTAAATATAAGAGTGTATAATAATACCGAAAATTGGTGTGGATTGACGTTCTGATGCCCGCTCCCCCTCACCGAACGATCACCCGGCGAGAGTTTGCCCTTCGAACCAATCTTCGAGGCGGCATCAGGTATTCGGGCGGGCGATCGCTGATAAAGCGAGCGGAGAGCAGAGAGTAAAATTAAAATCAAACCCACCGCACATGGTCTGCACAAGGTATCCGATTTCAGAGCACATGCGCGATCGAAAAATATATATATTAAGTGTGCGAACTATATTGCGGTCGTAATCTGACGTTTTCTCGGGATTAATTATTAAACTCCGCCGAGCCTCGGACGGACGTCGTGCGGTGTTTACCGTTTGAAGCGGAAATCGGAGAAGCTCGGCGTCAAAGCGTCTGTCACGAGAGTTCGAATCGTCCACGTATATATATTTACGGTCGAACGGATATGATGATATACGACCCCTGGCTGGTTTGCTTGTTGACCCGCTCCGCACACACCTATAGTCGTCTGCAGGACTTTGGTGTGCGTTTTGGAATACAAAGGTTACAGAAAACGTACACCTATTATTATACGGACAAAATAATAGTATCCGTGTACATTTGTCGCAGAGTGTTGTCGAAATACTAGCGGCGACATTGATATCCGCGAAAGAGTAAATAAAAAATATGAAATACCGGTGAATGAAAAGAAGAAAATCCTATAGCATACCCCCTGTAACGCGAATTAATTGACTTATTTTAGGTGGCCGGTTAAATGTGTTAAAATATAAATTAGGTGTTGATTTTTTAAGATATCAAACAACACGATATTTAGAAAACTTGACATTCTAAAACTCACCGTTTTAACAGTTTTTACAGTTCTAAGAAACACACATCTACCTAACGATCTGAACGTACGCGGGAATTTACTGCTATAAGACATTAGTCAAGAATAGGTTTTACATTGAATTTTAGAGCCTACCTACTTATAGATTTTTGCATACCTAATAAAAGTAGGCATAGGCGCTCATCACTACCCATAGTAAAAAATAATAATCCCATAATATTAATAATTATTCATATATTTTTCGAATGTTTCATGATTTTCAACGTATTTTAAATTTACATTGGCGAAAATTAATATCATAAAATATATTGTCGATACGTATATATCGTACAATAATGCCGAATCAAGAGTCTGAACAGAAAGCGTATTTACCTTTATCGAAAAATATATTAGTTACGCGCGCAAATCGAATATTTTATTTTTCCCTTCTCATTTTGATATTTATATTAATAAATTGTTTTCGTCAATCCATCGACAAAATCGCAACTCATATATATTTTTTTTAATTTCATAGCCTGAACATTATACTATTCTGAAAAAGAAATTTAATAAAGATATGAAATATAATATAATATCATGGTATTGAACTTTTAGTTTTTAAAGCGTTCAAACTTTAAACGAGACAGTGCGATATTAATAAATATTATGCTCGCCGTTTAAGCACCGTTAGTATTTATACGAGCGATTTTATGTCCACGCGATATAACTGCAGTGACCTTCGATCTTTGGATTTCCTCGATGAAATCGATCCGTTTCGCAAACCCTCCGAATCAAGTCGAGTACGGCGCTGTCTTTGTTGTTTTGCCTATAAATATAACCGTGGTAATGATTATTATTATCGTGGCCGCCGAATCGGAGGGCTCCAGCGACGGATAAGGTGGTTTTATCTTTTATATTTCGAATATTTTCATAGTGTAAATAGTGTCTTCGCGACGAAACGCAGAACGAACATCACTGCAGTGAAACCAAACAAAAATCTCGAAAAAAACATAATAATATAATAAATTGATGATATTCATACTTACAATTTTAAAAATACAACTACCGCGACCTTCGCCGCGATCCGTGAATTTTCGCGATGCAATCGGTCTCAACTGTCTGCACCGATTCGAGTTAACCGTGGTAACGATTGTTAGGTATTATCATGGTCGACGAATCGAAGGGCCCAAGCGACGGATACGGTGGTTTTATCTTATTACGACAGTGTTTCGCATCAGCCATAATAATATTATGTCGTACGCATACAATACAGTATATATGTACAATTTGTACATGATATTATGTTATTATAACGTGCGGTTTAACGAGCAAACAGTGTGCGAATGAGGATACCTGCGACCGATATAATAATAATATCGGCTATTATTAATGTCCAATAACGCAATGCTTGCTTACCTATCTATATTATATTGTTTACAGTCGAGACTATATGTCACATCAGTGTATTGGTATGTTTTGCGGTTAGCACGCAGCTGGATTTTCACATTGGCGCCAAACAACGGACGGTGGTTTTTGTGGTCGAGTAAAATAAAGGACAAAAAAAAAAAAATAAAATATTTCTTCGACGTACATTATTATTATTGTTATTTTTTTCGTGCGCTGATAAAACATTTTTTTGTGCTCTCCCCCGGCTGACAATGATTCTTTTCCACACTATTCATGGCCTGTTGTTTCTAATCAGAATCATTCGCTATTCAGCGAGAGAAAATAAACCACACTCAATCTACGGAATGCATCCATGTACACTTTCATTCGGGCGATATAATGGCTTTGTTTTGTTATCACTTATAATTATAATTGCGAAAAAATACTATACTTTATAAAACATTTTCACCTTAAAAAAAAATAAAAGTTATAATAATAATAACAACAATAAATAAACTGAGGTCGGATAAATCGCAGTCCTCTGGATTCCGTTAACAATGAAAAATCTGTATTTTAATATCGTGAAGTTGGATTATTATTTATTTCACGTTTTTTCGACATTTTGAGCGATTGGTTTTACAATTATGAGCGTTTTTTTTATCATGAATTTTTTTTTTTTATATTGTGTGTCTGAAGACATTTTTTGACATTGTATAGAATGCTCCGATCTTCAACATTGATGGCGGTTTCAGGTAGAAAACTGGATAAATATGAAATACTTTAGGGGGCAAAAGTAAAAATCAATATAGTACTTTTTAAAAAAATCGAGGAAAAACCAAAAAAAAACCAAGGTAAAGTCACTTTATGGAAAACAATGTCCAGTGGAGGCTTATAACAGTGATCTATGTTAGCATCCATTACTCAATAAATTGTATTATATTATAAATTAAGTACTTAATACTTATATTGGTATAAGTCATTATTGTTATTCTTATAGTGATTACTAATAGTATATGATTTTTGTTATTTTGTTTTTATTCAAAAACATTTAACTATCACTTAAATTATCATGTTCTGTTCACAGTGATTTTTTTTTTTTAAATATTTAGACATTTTTTTTTAAAACTATAATTTATTATGTTCCTACCTATAGACATTTGACAGTTAAATTGTTTTTTTTTTTCTATAAATGTCGACAAAAATATGTATATTCTGTCGAAAAGCTTGAAAATTGAAAACAAGAACCCACATAAGTTAAAATATTTGGATTAGTATTAAGCTATCTACACCACGAGCTTATAACCTAGTTATTAACAGTAGTAAAATTAAATTAAATAATAGTCTATTAACTAATAACACTAATAAAAATGCGATGTGTTTTTGGCCATAATTAGTTCAATCTACCGTTGTACCAGTATACAAATAAATGATTAAGAATTAAGAAATATTGGCAGATTTTTTTTTTCTGTACATTAAAATTTTGTTCAGATCCAGTTGAATGAATTGAGATGTCTGTGTCTGTTTTCATGAACTGTTTACTGTTTACTACTTATAGGCAGAGCGGCAATTCTTGTTATAATATCACTGCATAAACTTTACTAAATTTAATTATAGTTTAGTAATTTTGTTATTCATCTCACACTTGGCTATGCAATAAATTTAAAAAGTTTGATCGAGTTTGTATGTATACTTTATATAACACTTAAAACATTTCCATAATTTTAAGAATTCATTTCAGAAATCGTATTTACGATTATTATATTTATTTTTGATTAAATTTCACTTAAACTTATATACGTGTTTGAAAATAATTGAATCACTCAAATTTAAATTATAATATATTATGTATGTTAAAAATATTAAGATAATTTAAACACAAGTGCGTGGTGCGTAGTAAACAAGTTGAATAATAAAACAAAGTTTAAACATAATAATATATCTATGTTGTAAAGTATTTAAAAAAATGAATTCCCCAACCACACATAAACCAAGGTTGCAAAAGTTACGGTTACGAAGCGTGAACAAAACATAACTACACCAGAATTGTTAGGAATATGGACATTACGGAGAATATTATCAGAACTTTAAGTGTGCTCATTTTTATGAACGAGATATTAGAATACAACTATTTACGAGTCACAATAGTAATATAGTTGATGGGTTGCTGATTTAATGCAGTTTGTAATTTTTGTGTGTCTCGATCTGGGCGTCCTTATATAGTAAGGATATTGCAAGGCCTATAAGGACTCGGGTGTTCTTTTCGGAGGAAAAAAAAAGAAAATTGATTTATTTGCTTGATATATTGTTTCATAGCAATTCATATTCTCGTATTTCGCAATGAAATAAAAAAGAAAATTTTTAGCGATAAAGTAGCAATATGATTCTAATATTATGAAATAAATAAATTGCCATTGCAGTCAATAATATTATTTAATAGTTCAAAACAAAGGAGTACGTTAAGTATTACTTTCAGAAAACCAAAGAGCACTTCTTTTGTTCCGCGCACGGCTCATAGCCATAATTTGCTTCTTGGATAATATTGTACTTACCTATTGTTCATACTCCAATCCAGTGGCCATCACTTTTTCGGTGTAATTCATAGTCCACATAATTTTTCGGTTTCTACCAAAAGTTGAAAAATTTGATAAATTTGATAAATTTAGAATAAATTAATATAGTATGAACAATAAAAAAAACTGTGTGATTGAAGGACACGCCTTATTATTATGAAACTTATGATAGGCTTCATAATTTTTTGTAGGCTCTAACTGTTTTTTTTTATTTGTCGTATTTGTCTATTCATTAGCATACTGCCGTTATAGTTATAAAATATATTATATAAAAGGATTAAATACTTTAAATTAAATTTTTCAAGTTTATATGTAAATGTATGCTGTATAATATGAACAAAGGAGGAGATTCCTTAGTAACTGTAATTATTAAATTTGTTTATTCAGTCCGGCATCTTTGAAGACGGGAATGAGGTCGTTAAAGATATATGGGACTATGGATTTATGATGGTTTGAGTTTAATTTGTGTTTGTTGATGCTGTTATTCTTCTTATTTTAGTCTTGAAATGAATATTTTTAAGAAAATCTCCTACTTATGTCATTTATCAATATATTTTAAGACTAAAATAATATTCTTTGAACAAAATTAATTTGCAAAAAAATGAAAGAATTAAAATCAATTAAATTAAAAAGTACTTTAATGCTTCAATAGTTCAAAATAATAGGCAATTACTAATTATTATTATTAAGTATTAGATTCTTAGAAGAGCGATGAATTGATTAATGTGTGATTTTGTTGTATCTGAAATAAATATTATGGAAGCAGTGAATCCGCTTTAGCCATCATCTTTAATGGCAATTTCAATAAAATTTAATACTACGTTCCTCATAAGTTTTTTTTTTTGTTTACAGCAATTAAAAAGTATCGAAAATACATAACCACAATTATTTTTCATAAGTGTGTGAAGTTAGAACTTTGAAAAAAGTATTAAATACCATTAAAAATTACAAACTATTTTATTGTTAATATTTTGTTTTTTCTTATAACTAAGGCTTGAACATTGAATTCAAGATTTCTCATAAGTTTTTTATTTCAACGCAAAACTCAAAACACGACTATGCTAACAAGTATGTTCTACAGACATTTAAATTTAAAGTTTTGACAAAAC
This sequence comes from Nasonovia ribisnigri, assembly GCA_027563435.1. Taxonomy (NCBI): domain Eukaryota; kingdom Metazoa; phylum Arthropoda; class Insecta; order Hemiptera; family Aphididae; genus Nasonovia; species Nasonovia ribisnigri. The sequence goes on from JANEHU010000127.1 coordinate 578,171, forward strand.
TTGATATTCATACAAAAAATAACGAAATGTAGTTAATTTATTGACGTTCCAACACATTATTTTGTGTTCTCGTAAGCAATTGATCATACTGAACATTGAGTCATGTGTTTAGTTCTGATTAGTTAAGTCAAATTTTACTAAAAAGATTTAGCAGATGGTAAACCTAAAATTTGTTTAAAACGGTCATGATAAGATTATGTAAAACTTTGGAGTTTCTTATTTACATAAGCTTCTTAAAATAAGAAGTTTTAAAATTGTGTTTATTTTTGTATCGGGTTTCAGATATTCGTCATCTTTAATTATAATTTTGTTGCATTACAAACAATACAAATGCAAGGAACATCCAAAAACTTTATGAAAAATTTTGTACCTATACAATTTAAAGAGCCAACAGTTGTAGAAGTTTATTTAATATTATGTATTTTTATACAGCCGTGTATTAAGAAAATAAACGTAGTTTTCGCGATTAATTTTTATACTTCTTTGAATATTATTAACTTAGTTTTTATCTTTTAGGAATTATAAAAATTTACATATTATTATTAAACGTTTCTCCGTCTTAAAAATATTATTTGTTTTTCGTTTTTTTATGGAATACCTACGTGTTTATTACAATTTTTCCATTGTGTCCATTACCGTATAAACATTTTTATTATGTATCACAATATCGTGTTATATACAAGTCACGAGTTACGCAAGCCATATATTTCATTTTGAATATGATAAATTATTTTAAATTGCATAAATTGTTATAAATACCAAACGGCGTGTACTAAAATAATATTATAACACTTTAAACTGTTCATACCATTCGTTATAAATTAAAACGATAAAACATACATATTTATATAGAGCAAAAATTCTACTAGACTTTAATGTTATTATATAGTGGGCGAAAAAAAAACAACCATACAACATTTGAACATAAATCAGTCTGTTCGTAAAAGCGTCTAGTATGGGAAAGTTAATTCAGAAAAAGAGGCCCCCAAAACGTAGTTGGAATCATGCAGTCGTGTCGTTTTTATTTATGTTTCACTGTACGGAGTCTATTCGATATAATATATATATTATATAATATATATATATATATCATGTGCATGTGGCAGTGTACAGACAGTTGTAATAGATATCATGTTGCCGTATTATTATCCGGCCTGATATTAGTTTTGGGATACGAATGGATCGAAACGGAAAGGGGAGAGAATTGCAGGTCTCGGATCCCTTACTAGGTCACGCCGCCGGCGAATAACGCCCCGTAGACAATAAATATATACATTTTTTATTTGCACAATTTAGGGGGGGGGAAAGGAAAACCCGAGGTACAATATATAATGATATAATATGTATAGAATCGTCACGTCGGTCACACACAACGGTAGGGTGTCAGTGTTGAGGTCTCGTTTCTGATTTCTCCCGCACACGTTTTCCACCGCAGCAGTACACGAACGCATAGTGGAATCATGGATTCTCGTCTCATCGCCCTCGAATCGTATATTTTGAGTATTCGACTGATACCTACGCTGATTTATTACCGAATTGCAACAATCATAATAATATATATTTAACAGAATGTCGTTATGTTATACGCTATGTGTGCATCTGTGTTATATTATTATTTAGGCACGCCGTATTCGAAATAACGAAAATATTTATATCGCGTTATAACGATCCGCCTCGGGAAATGTCGGGTCGCGATTACTGTACACTGTCAGCGATGGCATCTTGAACTCGCGGCCGAATTATGCGCTTGCACAAACGAATTATAGGTATAATAATAATAATATTATATTGCGCGCGGATTATTTTAATAATATCATGACCGTATCGTAGTGGTATTTGTTGAATTCGCGGCGGTGCTCGCACACACAGACGTAATGATATTGTAATATATGCATGAAAAATGTAACATTACGGTCGTTTGTATGTACGCCGCGGCCGCTCGCGAATTATTACGTTTCACCGTAGGTAGGTACCTACCTATACCAGCTATTACATATACGAGTATTGTAGCAAACGAGTTTCGGTCCATCTGCGAACGCGGCCAATAAGGCATATATAACGACGAAATCGGCAACACCGCTACCGCGTTATATTCTACACACACACACACCCACACCCACACACGTGTTTGTATGTATAATAGCGGAGGTATGCAAACACGATAATAATAATACTATAACGCTTTAGCACTGTGGCGGCGGAGGCTCGGATGGGGGTTATCGTTGGTTCAAAAATGACTAACAGGCTACAACGATCCCCTTCTTCCATTCACCCACCTCCCCACACCTGTTCCAGCTCACCTCTGGAACCGAGTCCGCGAGACGAGGAGTGGCGGACGACGACGACGACGACGACTACGATAGTACGACGGAGGGGTTGGCGGTATATATGGATAACGGCCGTTCTCACAGGTGGCCATTTCGACCCTTTCGCTCGGATCTCGCCGCCACACTCCGTCGTCGTACTTGCACACACACACACACACACACACGCGCGCGCTTTATATAGCGTTTCGGGCAGCCGCCATAAAGCACGCGGTACGTGTTAAAGCTCGGTTACCCGGTCGATACATTGTATTATATATCCCGCGCGTTATATTCGGCGGTGCAAATCCCGTAAGGGTTGTTGCAGCGCCGCCGGGAGGGTGGCGATATATTATTATATATACATATACGCGGTCAGACGTGGTCCGCGGACGGGCGCCGTGCGTTTTTACACAACCCCCCCGTCTACCCCTGCCCCCGGCACTTGGGGTTCGCCATGTATATATACTATTATATAGGTACCTGCGGAAACGCGCCGCGCCGAAAATCGCGCATGTATACCTTACAGCAGCTCATGTCATAATATATACACGTACCTATGCCCACGTACATATATTATACGGACATACACGGACGTAATATACATATATATATATATATATATATATCAATCTATGTGTATGTACCTATATATTATGTAATACGCATCATAATATTATGTACCTGCCCATTATGCGCGCGGCTCGCGTGTGTTTTTCGATTCGTTTTGCGTTTCGTATGTGCGAGCGGTGCCGCGCGGTCATGTATTATGCGCAGTGCCATTATACCTGTCCGACTACCACGATATACCGCATATACCGTATATTATTATACGTACCTGCAGAACTTCCTGTATGCACGGCGGCAGCGGCGGCGGTCGATGTACATGATGGGCGATTCACCGGCACCGCGACCACGTTCGCCCCCCACTCGATCCATTCATCGTTCCTTCGTACCAGTTTTGATTGTTGTACGTTTTCGGCATAATATATTATACGAGTGTACTTAAATTTCATAATATTATGATATGGCACTCGAAATCCTTCGTACGAAGTCGACGATTGTTCCCTGGCTTAAACGGTAAAACGCGCGGAGGCTATGATTAGTATAAAACACGAAATACTCGTCATTTGGTTCGGTCAATAATTATTACTATTATTACTTACCTAGCCAGCACTTCCGGATTATAAAACGTTAACACATATGTTAACACTGATAAATGGTTACTATAATATGTTATCGCATCATATTATACTCTTATCATTTTTAACGTAGGTATATTAAAATATATTTACGATAAAATTGTTCTGAAGAAACGCTATTGGTTCTGGCTGGAACGATGTACAAAACTGCAAAATATAATGTGTTTAGCTTATAAGCGCGCAGTGGCAGAAGAAAAATGGTCTATACTTGTCAGTTTTGATTCACCGCGCGTTAAACGGGTTTAATAGACGTAATCAATCTATATAACGGTGGGCAGCCCTCGAAATGTTACACGATCGGGAATATAAGACTCGACTACACATTTTTATTTTTAGTTTGACGTGTTAAGAACCGAAAAACTACTTTTCCCGCAACAACTTTAATTACATTATCAGTACGGTAATCTTACTACCAATACAGTAGGTAGTCTTTATTCTTTATAACTAATGTCAATATAAAAAAAATATTATATAATAGTATTACAGTTGATGCAAAAAATGTTGTTTTGGAAAAACGTATTTTAATAGGACTTATCAATCGGATTTCAACACTATTGTACACCTAGACGAAGTTTAAATAAAAAAAGGTATTGTATATTATTTTCGTTTAAATAATTTAAAAACTTTAACGAAATAAACTACTATTAATGCCGTCCATTAAGTTATCTTAGGTGTTGTAAATTAATAAACGTTTGAAAACTTATTGTAGGTACCCATTTTTCTGACAACATTATCATAATATGAATTTATACCAGGAGCTGAATAATAGTTTACGTTTATATAAGTTAAAAAAAAATGTCTGAGTAAGTCACTCGAGTCGTAAACTAAGTTAACTATTCGAGTTTACAAACGTATTAAACTTGAAATAAAATTACTATATTATAATGTTATTATAGTTGAACCAAATAACAAAATTTATAGATACATGTCTTTCAAAGAACTTACCGTGTACGTATAGTACGTTGTACGTTTCATATAAATAAACATTTTTAATTTACATATGGTTTTTGTAATAAAATAACAATTAGTGGTAACAGAAAAAAAATAGCGTTTCAAAACTGTATAATGTTTTATTTCCATCTTGTATCAATATCGTATTAAAAATGATTTAAATTTTTGTCGTGCAAAAATATATATTTTTTATGTATTAGTTATTTTCGTCATAGTATATTTATAAACATTGTTTTATATTTTTTGTTTAATCGTACATAATACATGAAAACTGAGTGGACGAATCCAAAATATATTAACTGTTAAAGCTTCCCAACATTGAGGTTACCAATCGACATTTTACTATCATATTTTTTTCCAAAATATATAAAAAAAAAACAATATCAAATCATTGATGCAATTTTATTACACAATAGAAGTTATAAATGTTTGAAATACAATTAATTTTACAAGATGATTTCAACAGCACATGATTTATTTTTAATGGGCAAATTAAATTATTATTTTGATATTCGACAAACTTTTTAAATACATTTATTAGATAATATAAAAAAAGACATGTGTAATGTAAGCAATAAGAGTTATTATATTATTTTGATTTTCAATCCAGTGAGTATGATAATTGGAATGAAAAATACCTGCATTTCGTAAACTTCAAGAGTTTGCGATAAACAGAAAAATAATAAAAATGTAATTCAGTAATAAAGAGTTGTTCGGTAATTAAGTTAGGTTTAATACACAGTCTTCTATACTAACTAGATAAGGTACTTGCGGCATCAGTTGAAGCCTCAAGGCTAATTGTTGGTAATGAATGGTATTTCACAATATGGTGAATATTAACTATGTTGTATTGAATTTTATTATTTCTAAGACTGTTGTTTAAAAAAAATATTTTACATAAATCATTTTGCATTTATTATTTTATTTTACTATTATAAAAAAGATGGTATTCCTAATACATTTTTGTTTAATGAATGTAATGTTTTGCAAACTGAAATCATGTCGGCCGTTTAATTAGCTGTCTTCATAGTTTGCAATGGTTGTCATACGGAGTACCTTATCTAGTATTATATAGAAATCTGTGGTTAAATATAAGAAATTAACGAGATAGGTTTGTATCATTGCCAATTAATATAATGATTAGAATTCAGAAAAATGTCGGAGTGTTTAACCATAAAAACACTCAATTTTTTAACTTTTTTTCATAAGCTACGTGAGTTAGAAAGATAGTCATTGGGCTTGTCAGGTAGATACAAAATATGAAATTTTGAAATGAATTAAAAATGGATTACGTTTTTAACCATCAACAAAAATAGTTAATTTTAGATTGGTAAAGAGATTAGCAACGCGGATCTCCGAAATCGGAGAAAGACTTTTGTTGATTAGGGTCTTGTTAGAATATTAAATTATTAGGTAATAATAGTAATAATAATAATAATAATATAGTTTGTAGTTGAATTAGAAACGTAAAACAAAAGCTATAAAATGAATTCATAGTAAACCATAAAACGTGAGACATAACAAACTACTTAAATCGTGTGCTTGATTTTTATCAAGAAACCCCTTGGTATGTCTTGTTTTTATAATAGCAGATTAAAGGATTTCCTAGAGTTTATTTTCATTTGTACACATCTCGCCGAGCATAACAACGTATTTGAGATAGCGTTTGCTTTACTATAAGGACCAAGTATTCAGTATATTATACAACACATTAATAATAATTGTAAATATTTGTACCGGTTTAATTCAAATACTATTGCCCTGACTGTAAAATGTTGTGAATATTATGTAATTTTGTTTTTGAATCCGTTCACGCGCTGTTAATAATATTAGAATCGTCAAAAATCCGTTGTAACTCGGCGATAACGTTTACGATGGGTTCGACTAATATGCATGTATGCGACTGCGATGATGGAATTTCATCCAGTAGTGTGTTTGGGGGTAAACGGGAGGGGGGTATACGCAGTGGCATAATTACGGGGTTGCGCGACTGTACACCCCCCGGTGATATAATAATATAACCCCCCCGGTTTGTATCTACTGGAGACGAAATTAAATAATTTTAAAATACTACCTATATCATTGATTTTTTGAAATATTTCGATAACGGTATTTAAAAATATTATTCTTATCAATTATAGCAGTGTCGTTATCATAAACTATAGACTTAATTTTAACAAAATACCATTATTATATGTTTCAAATAAATATTGTATCTTTACAACACGGACGTCCGTGTCTCTGGACAGCGTAATTTTATGCGTATACAGCTACAGTCTTTAAAATATACAGACTTTGATGTTCGTACGTAATCAAAAAGTACGCAAGCATTTAAATTGGCTGAAATATGAATTAGTTAATTGTGTTTATAGTTATTGGACTCGTGAAAGTTTTGCACCTGCTGAAATTTAATGAAATTACGACAATGGATATGCGGCGTATACCCATTTACCATTTGACAAATTAGCGTTTACCCTGTGAAAATAGTACATTATCATATAAGCGCACCTAGAAACATTTTTCTGGGGAGGGGGGTTTTAAACAGCACAAACCATAGAGTAAATTAGTCATTAATACATCTATTGCTCAAACCCTGATAATTAATATTTTAACCTAAAATACGGATAAAACTGAGGGGGCTAAGTCCCTCCCAAAGCCCACCCCCTTTATTGCGGCTATGATATTAAGATATAAGGCAAGAAGTGACGTTAAAAAGTAATTATTATAAAAATACCTCAATACAACAATTAAAATATAAATCGTTCAAATTTACAAGTTAACAGTTAATTTATAATTAAACATTAGTGTTTTTTTTAGTCCATAAATCACGATCATTGGTCAATTAATTCTATTAAATCTTAGCCAAATTCCGTGTTTTGGCATCAATGTCAAAACTTTAACAGAATATTGTAAAGGAATTTCTGTTTTTTCACATGGAAATACTTCAAATTTGGTTAATATTTCAACAAAAGCCAATTTCATTTCCATCTCTGCGAAACGTTTTCCTAGAAATTTAAAAATATATATAATATTATTGCATTTAAATTATCCTATGAAAAATATTTATACCTACCTATACACATTCGAGGTCCATCGCCAAATGGAAGATAAATGCCACTTGGTCGTTTTGCTTTTTCTTCGGCCGAAAATCTTTCAGGAATAAACTTTTCAGGTTCCTTGTAATATTTACTATCGTAATGTATTGCATAAATTGGAATTATTATTTTTTGGCCCTTTTCAATTATTAATGAATCGTTGGGTACTCGATATGTTTGTGTTGCTATTCTGAACAGAGCAACCAGTGCAGGATACTTACGGAGTGTTTCTAAAAAAATTAATTATTATATCACATATTATAGTAGGTATTTTGGTATAACTGTTTCATTTGTTTTTATTTATTTTCAAATCCATATCGAAAAAATATTTTTTTTAAATTATTTAATCGATAAAAAATATTGCGATTTTAATACGTTAAAATTAAATTTAATAAATTTGATTATTTTCCAAAGAGCGCCAATAATTAGTGTGAATATTTGTTTTAATAAAATATCAAAATAAAAATATTAATGAGAAAGAACAGAAGAGAGAAATATTGATTTTAAACATTTGACAAAGTGTCAATTAACAGTAATTGTGGTTGGGCGCAGCTTGGCACGGCTCCTACGCAATGTGACTGCGAGTAAGTAACATCCGCTGCTACTAGTTTTCGGATGGGTGACCACCCAGACTCGTAGTAGAAAAAACCTTGCCACACATACACGTGTTGCTGGCTATATGACATAAGCGCCAAAGGTACAAAGATTACATATCATTAGCGCCAAAATATGTTGGACCTCAGTGCCATTCTAATATTGTATACCTGTTATACCCAACATAAACTATTAGGGGTAAAGGTGCAAAAAGTGACAAATAATTTGAGCTAAATTAATATTTTATAGTAGTTGATTAATATTTTATTTAAGTTATTTAAAAAATTTCGATCTTATAAAAAAAATCAATAAATATATACTAGGTGATATTTATAATTTTAAAACTATATATTTAATAAATCGGTTGATTTGTTCGATCTTATAATGTACCATAATCACATAATACATTTGTCGATTAAGATTAAACGTTTGGAGGTTTTGAACGATATAGTTCTAAATTTAATACCTGTTAACCGTGGCACACAGGTACCTAGGATTTTGGCGCTTTCATACGATGCTACTTTTTTTTTCGTATTTTATTTTAGCGCTTATGTCTTCCACCGTTGTTGCTTACCTACCGGTAACAACCTTACCGTACCGACCCTACAATAGTCCATAACCCCTACAATAGCTAATGGCCATAATTGCCGGGTTCAAGTAAAAAAAACAAAAAAAAAACAGTAAATTAAATAGTTAACTACGTATAACCCGAAGTTATAATTGTATAAAAACATTCCACCTCATTAATGTTCTTAAAATAAATTAATATTACGAAATAGTATTATAATACAACATTTACCTGCTATAACCATATCCAAGTAATTAAGATCCATCAAAAATTCATGGTTAATTTGTCCTTCATTTTTCGACAGTTTTAGTTGAATCTCTTCGCGTACTCTGTCTTGAATAGATTTATTTAATGCTAATTCATACAAGCAATAACTTATAGTAGTGGATACAGTTTCAAAACCTGCAGCAAACATTACAAAAGCATTTGCTACGATTTGCGATTCAGAGAATTTTTCTAAAACAAAATGTTTGAATATTAAACAATATTAGGTTTTTCAATTTTAATATTTTAAATGTAAAAATATCTCACCATGTTTAGGTAAATCTGTATTCAAAACTAAATCATTTCTTGCTTGCATTAAACAATTGACGAAATCATTTCTGACTATTTTATTTTCTAGTCTATACGTCATCGTTTCTTTAAACACCCCGTGAAAAAAGTCAGTCGCGGCCGTTGGAAAATCTTTCACCCTTACGACTTTCAAAAGTGCAGGTGTGACCAGCAAACACAATTCTCTGAAAAGCATCCTTAGCGAAGGTGTGAATATCGATTTGCCGTACTTGCGAAATGGAGATTCGTCGTCGTTTATGGCGTTCAACTTGAGCCCAAAAGCGCAAGTTCCGATGACGTCGGTCGAATACTTTCCCACGATGTCCCTCACTTCTATTTCGTTGCCGTTTTTATTCAAATATTTATCGATGTTTTTCATCAATTCGTCGCCGCACTCTTTGATCTGATCGTACATCGTCTTCAGCTTTCCCGACGTGAAGGCGGGCGACAATTTGTTTCTTATTGCTTTCCATTGAGGATTTTCCATGAAGAACAGGTTATTTGACAACGGATTGGCCGCGAAATCCGAGTAAATACCGCGATCGGGGAAAGACGAAAATTCTTTTATCAGCACGTCGTTGATTATTTCCGGATCGCGAACCATTAAATAAGGCGTCCTCATCTGGAACAATCCTCCGTATCTGCGACCGGCGAACTCGTAATAGATTTTGTTGTAAAATTCCAACGGATGGTCTTTTGCCAAAGCCACATTCAAAAAGTTTCCAAACAACGGAATCGGCTTGACGTAAGGCACGTTTAGCTTTTCCCATTTCTTAAAGGTCGACACGCAAAAATAATAGGCGATCGTCGCTATTATCGTACATGGCGTAATTACATTTATCCACCAATTGGCGGTGGACATGGCACGAGATCGTTTTGCGACAAATACGACAGACACGGTACGGACACGAGTCAACACTGCATTCCTTTATAGCACACACTAATTCAGTTGCACTACGATTTAAGTGTAAACAAAGAGAACATTCCGTTGGCTGTCTTCTAGTCATTATGTCACTATGTCTGTCATATTTGGAGGGGGTATCCTGTTTCTCCCACGGTATTATCTCGCAATCACCGCTGTAATTGGTCAGTCCATAGTGATATGTGAATTTTTTAATTTAAATATCTACGTATAATTGTTACCTATAATTGGATAATTTGTAGATATATAACCATTTAATTTACATACAATTTATAATCGAAATTGTTAACACGCTATAAGCGTTAAAGTTACTATGAAAATAATACTAGTTCATGTTGTTTTATTATTATTTTATTTAAATAATTATTTAGACATAATATTAAAGTAACATTATAAACCGGTTTACGTTATTGCGTTTTGTGAAAATAAACCTGTATGTGACATAGCATATTACATTTTTGAAATTATCTTGTAGTCTTAAATAAATTAAGACAACTAATCAATGATAATTATATTCTAATTATATCGTCTTATATCACACTTGTACTAATCAATAACACTTATCAAAATGAACGATTTTGAAAAACGATTTCTATGCGGAAAGCAGTAGTCACTATAATTCATATTATAGTATGTTTTGATTTATCTACAGTTTAACATTGTAAACTTTTTCATCTTCCTCGTAAGACATTACCATCTGTTTGTATGTGTGTTTTTTTACGATAATTTAGTTTTTAAGTAATAGTTATGCTTATGACCATTTTTAATTTACGCTATATTACGCACAACTTGTTGAAAAAGTTTAGTCTAAAACTGGTATTTCGCTAAATTTTTTTATTTGGTTTTCACCAATTATTAAGAAAATTCCTTGAATTTTTTTCTTAACCCCCGTTCTCAAAAAAAAGTATCAACTAGAACCGCTTTTCCACCAGAAAAGGTATTGAATTTTAAAATCTAAGCGTTTTTACTGCTCCAATAGGTAATGATATAAAAAAACACTCATCATTGTAAAATCAATAAATTCATCGATCCTATCAGCATCCTATAAGTCACATTATAAAACGATTACTTACTATAAATTATTAAATTTCATCTAATTTTTTCTTCTGCTTTACATAAACGTATATTATTATACATGCTTATCTCGTGCGACGTATTTTGCTTATTGCAACATAATATAATACGAATGTGTGAAATGACACTCATCTTAGAATATTAATGACTTTAGATATCGATAAGTTAACAAGAAATATTTATAAAATAATTTTTTTTTAAATAATTTTATTTACAAAATTGTATTTGGAAAGATGCAGATTGAAGATATTAATAGCCTTATTAAAATAAGAAATTAATATACATATTATGTTATGTTATATATTTTATATTAAACTGATATTTTTGAATCATCAGTTTACACTACACAGATATGTACATCTCAGTAAATTTCATATAACTGTATTGAAGTAGAATAAACTTAAACGTTTCAAACAGGTCAAATATAGACAATTAAATATAAATACCACTCAGCAACGAGGAAAATGTTTCTCTATAACTTAATATTATTTTAAAAATGAAGCAATCCGTATTCTGTATTATTATTTATTGTGATATAACATTTATTAATTATCAATAACTTATAAGTAAGAACTGTGCCACAAATAATTAGGATTGGTCAGTGGCGTATTTGTACGAGTGAGGGAAGAGGTCATTGGGATCAGGACCCTCCCCCACCACATATACCCTATAAATACCTTTCTAATCATCTAATAGATATATTAAAATATTCTATGGCTGAGCCTTCCACTTAAACGCGTTTGGAAAATTAGCTGGACCCCCATGAACAATTTCTAAATACACCACTGGGATTGTTTATTACCACGTATAACTCGTACCTTGCCGTTTTATTAGGTATACCTAATTAACCATGGCCCTTGAACTTGATTACTGTAAATTTTTCTTAAAAAAAAAACTGCTGAGTTGAGGTGCAGAGTAATAAGAATTTCCAAGAAAAAGATCAGGTTAAAATATGTTATAAAAACATCAAACGTGACATGTGAAAAATATATAAGAACAAAACTAGGTAACGATAATTATCGATAATCTATTTTTTCTAAAGTTTTGGGAATTTGTAAACGTATATTTTATGAGAGCTTTTAAAAATAAGTTTTCGCTAGCGAACCGATCGGTTTTTTGAACTGTTGACTCTAATTAGTGAATAGTTTTTCTATAATAAATTCATTGCATATTTGTATCAGTAGTTCACAAATGAGCTTATATAGTTATTTTTACGAAAAAACCACTGATTATGAACGTTGTAGACATCAGTATGCGAACGCTATACAAGAGATTTCACGGAGTAGTTGTGTTTTGTGCACTTGTGCTTGTGCAACTGTAGAATTTTAACAGCTTCATAGATAATAATATGTTATTTAATAACACCTTCGCGTTTGTGACCGAACACATTTTACATTTATTGTAAATAATATTGTATTAGGTAGGTGCAGTGTTTCAAAAAAACATATTACACCGACATTGACATTTTGTGTGAATGTGATGGTATATTGTTTTTGAAACCGTTCACGCGGTGATAATAATATTATCGTCAAAAAACCATGGAAAGACAGGTCATAGGCTTACGATGTCGGTACAATACAATGCGCGAAAAAATGTGCGAGTTTGATAATGGAATATTATTATGAACGTTATAAATATACGTAATCTACGAACACTAGTGTAAATGCAATCCGGATTTGAATCAAATTCTTATCAGGATTTGCCGAATCATTAGGATCATCCGGATTTATGGATTTGGTTTTTTGATGTGACTTAGCGCACTACTAGACTATAGTAGACAAAAAAGACATAATATTTAAAAATTTTATTTAGAAATTAAATTTATTATAATATAAAAATGGGTCATTGAACGGAAAAATTGAATCGGATAATCCGAATATGCCCAATATTGATTCTTTCATAAATCCGAATATGCACATCACCAGTGGCGTACGCAGGATTTTTCAAGGTGAGGAGGGCCTTGAACTAGTTTATTTTTATTTTGTCCGGTATTATCATTTTATACGTTTAGATGATGTATTTAAAAAATATTTAACAACTTCAACTTCTCAACTTTTCTAATAGAAAAAATGCTTTAATTATAAACTTCGATAGTGATTTTAGAAGAAAATTGCCCCTAGTTGGAATTTTTTTGTGTGGTTGAAATTGAAAATTCTCAGTACTTTTTAAAACCATCGGAAATAAGAGTTTTCGAAATTATAGGGCGTGTTACCCCCCTCCTCGTCGGATGGCCCCCAGATTATAGCAGCATAACTACGTGTAACACCCGCAGTGCTTTTAAATATTGAAATAATTCTCAAAATTCTATTGAAACACTATATTAATATATTTATCTATATAATATGTGTATTGAATATTATCATGTGTCATGTTTTTCACTATTTTCGTAATATTATACTTTGTTTCGTGTTCACACCACACTCGCTAATCATGTTCTATGGTCATACTGCCGTTAAAAACAAAACAAAAATATTATCGGTTTTCGAAACCATTCACACGGTGCTAGTGGTATCGTCATCGTCAAAACCCACTTGCGAGCCTTTAGCGTGTTATACGACGTGAGTACTCTCTAAAGCGCGCGAAAAATAAAGTGTGACTATGACTGTAATGGAATATCACGAATGCTGTAAACATCACGAACACTGTGCACGAGGTTCGCGGGGTGTATATTTATATATATAGTTGTGTGCTTGTGCAACTATTTTGGCAGCATCATAGCTGATATTATATATGTAACACTCCGCTCGCGTTTGTGATCGATCGGACCAGCGTATAATGGTAAGAAGGGGGAAAAAAAATAATAATAATAATGAAATCTCGATCGGTTTTCCGTACTTATATATATTATATAGCCGGAGGGTGAGAAGACGGCGGCGGCGGCATCATCGCACGGGCAAACTCGCAATCGGTCAAATAATTTTGCGTCACGTCCGCCGAATAAACCGTGTCCACTGTGTATATATAGTCGCGACCCAAACGGTTCGTGACAAACACCCAAAGGAATTCGGTGTGGGGGTTTTTTTCCCTTTTTTTTTTCTCCACGAGACATGGACACGCCGAATACTCCGTGTATGTGTGCATATACATACGTATATATATATACATATATATATAAATGTTGATTATGGCTAATGGATTTGTCGGGGCGACCGTATAATCTTACGGGTCGAATGGAATGAGACGGTTTTTTTTTCTTTCCGCGCCCCGAATCGACCGACCGAGAATCTGCCACCGGATGAGGGCCGTCGCTGAAAATATTTTCCCCTCGCCGGTGCAAAGTATTTTCGAATACACACCCGACCGCGAATCGTATCTCGAAATAAGCTATATATGGCTGGGTATATACGCCCGAAACGTTTTTCATAAGTCCTTGTCCGAGCAATGTATCGGACTGCGAAAGTCGATGTCTTCCTCGATAAAAAAAAAAAAATCGTAAAGCTTTTGCACTCACGAATGAGGACGGGATCGGTCTTATAGTATAGCAACATTATAAATTGTATACCTACGCCACTGCTTATTCCGGAATATTTTGGTTTAATTTATAATTAAATATCGACAAAAACACTTTATGCACTAATTCATCGACCGCCGTTCAGGCGATATTCACACTTGCAGTAACAATAATTTTATTATTATAATACTATGTCATGTTGACAGTATTTTATTTGTTTTTTTGTCGTCCGACATAACTTATTTTGTCTTAAATACAATATTTTATTGTTAAAACTCGAATATAGTCAAATCGTCATTAACGACGATGGTTGTTTTAACAAGTCAAACTTTCAATTGTTGCACTGTTGATATTTTACTTGTGCTTGCCAATTTCGTCTCGTATATCGTATAATATGGCACTCAAAAATGTTCGATATTGTTTATTTATATCAAGGGAATTTCCGAAGCCAGAAACCATAATAAAACTCTGAGCGTTATATTATATATATGAGTCCAGGTAATTCCTCAGCCAGGGTCCATAAAATTACTGAGTGCATGTACATGATACTCTAGGCGTTCGTGGCAAGATCAGTAAAATCGGCTGGACAGCCGACGTGTAGAAATACTATAATACTATTATATTTTGATGGACACTCGTGAATTCAGTGGCTGTAGGTAACCTACATACGTCGCCAAACATCGGCGGTGATATTTGGACCAATCGATTTTTATTGGCACATGTCCAATATGATACATAGGTCTATAATTAATATACGTCTTGTACAGTATAGGTAACGTCGGATATATCAAAAATAATACCATTTGGATAATTTCGTTGTAGAATTCTATCGTAGGAGACGCAGCCTGCAGGTAGGTATTATATATATATATGGTATCCGCAGTACTGACTAGCTGGTAGGCGTGTATGTAATTGTATCCATATTTAAACGATTTATATATTTTAATATTCTTTTTACATTTATATTATGCAACATAAATATAAAGAGTTTACGGACCAATCGATTTTTATTAGCCTTATTAGGCTATAAGACAATGATATATATTAGACCACGATATTATATAGGGGTCGATTGATATTCAACGTCGTCTCGTACGCCGTCGAGTAGGTAACTTCAAAAACACCGTTTCGAACTAGAAACCTAGGTATTACAATACGGTCACTGCGCTCAGCACTAGGTATATTTTTTCCATGTTAATAAGATTTTTATTTATATTTTAATGTAACCTACCTATATAACATAAATATTGAGTTTATGGACGCGCAGATAATGTACTCGAGGTAAGTGCAACGAATATCCATATTATATACAGTGACACTATTCATGCGAGTGAGCTGTGCATATATACATAAGTACTTGAAACGCGTTATGCCATTTATTATTGACGCATTTTTCGTTTCGAATATGCGTACCGTTAAAGTTTTAACATTTTCATCCATCGGGACGTTTCTCTTCATTAAAACAAGACGTATATAATAATATTGTATTCAACAAACTCGTTTGTATATAAACTATATGCAAAGTTTCGTCGAGGAGCCGCGGCGTTGCGTAATCACAGTATTCCTCTATCTTGTGGGGAAATATAACTGACTGTTATCAATTAATGTGTTTAAAAAAATAAAATAATATCATATAATTAAGTATTCGTAACAATTGGGTAGGTACCAAATAATGGTAGTAGCTCTATAACGATCGATCACTAAAGTTATTTTATAATAATTAAGAAAAAAAATGTATTAATTCCGTACATTGGAATCGGACTTATCATATATTTCAAAAATAATATCACAATATTATATTATAATTGGTAGGTATGTAATGTTTTGTTTATTTTTTAATTAGTTATCGTAATAATTCCAATAACAATGATTTGCAGTTCTCTGTTTTTATTGAATTTCGATATGAATTGATTTCTTCTATAGAATATAGGTAATTAAACAATGAACAGTATATTTAGTTTTATTTTATATTTTAACGTAAAATAAAATCCCCAATAACAGAATTTTAAAGTGTGAAATTTAATGACTTGACGTATTGTTTTTAATTCATTATTTATTCATTTACTTCAATTCATGAAATAGCGCCAATAAAATATTATAGGTTGCTTTTATTTGACTTATATTTTAATATTCAATAATGAAGTCAGAAAAGCTCACTCTGCATGCGTGCTAAATTCTCGTTTTTTAACGTATTTGAGTACAACGCAACAAACTTTAATTCCATTTACAATTTAAAAAAAAATTTTATCATATTTTGGTAGTTACCTTTTTTTTAATACTGGTAATTACTAATTTACGTCGAATAAAACCGTTATAAAATGTTTATACAAACAATTGCAATTATGTACAGTAGCTACGGACAATAAATAAAATATCTATATACCTAATAATAATATATATAAAATAATTTGAAATTTGGTCCGTAGTCTTGTTCTATAATGTAATGACCCACTAAAGAAAGATTTTTCAATATTAGCGTTTTAATGAGGTCCACAAACGAGGGATTTGAGATTCATGGTGGAAATTGAAATTTTTTTTGTTTATAAATGGTTGCCATCGGTTGCAGATTGTAATTATAGTAACACTAGAAATTAATTAGGTATTATTTTTTTTTATGTATATATTATATAAATGGTTGCCATTAGTTACTCGGAAAAATCAGGTACAAGCATGCATCATATCGTCGCGTTTACATGGCCTCAATTAATGAAATTATATCTTTAAACCAACTGTATTTTTGTAGCTTATATAC
This sequence comes from Nasonovia ribisnigri, assembly GCA_027563435.1. Classification (NCBI taxonomy): domain Eukaryota; kingdom Metazoa; phylum Arthropoda; class Insecta; order Hemiptera; family Aphididae; genus Nasonovia; species Nasonovia ribisnigri. Next base: position 595,635 of record JANEHU010000127.1, read on the forward strand.
TCAACAACTACACTATTGATTTAAAATCTCAGAGGTTATTTTTAGTAATATCAGACTAAAACTGTAGAGAGTCAGTAGTTTAACCACCTTAAAAAATAAACCTACCAAGTGTTAAATCCAATCCGTGACCTATACGGTTGCCCATCTAGGTAGAATTATTTGACACAGCTTGCATTACACTGACGCCGATTTGTACTAAAACTGACATACACTCAATCCGAGATACACCTATATAGCGTATATATTATATTATTGATTTGCTCGAAAAATAAACTACACCACACCAGCGAAACCGAGTTATTCAGCTAATCTCAACCTGTAGGTAATTACCTCCCAAGGGTAAAACACGATATTTTGAAGGGTAAAGATTAAACACTTTTTTATTTTTTTTATGTAATTTATATCTATTATTATTATATCTGCATCACTCATATTGTGTACTACGATTGCAAAAGTGATTTTTAATAATAGAATTATTGATAATAGTTTTAGGGATATGTTATAACTTATAAGTATAATCATAATGTATATTTTGTTTTCATTATTTTTTTTACTCAATTTTTTGTTTTTAGAGGGAGGGGTATTTGTTCATATCTAATCTGATTTTTGGGTAACAGTCTCCAAAAGGTTGGGAACCGCTGAGCTATTATCTTAATCGTAACTATATGTATTGGTAATTAACGGACTTAACGGGCATAACGGACATAACAGCGTTATAAGGTGTTCTAGACTTATGTTTAGAAATCTTAAGCTAAATCGAGTACAATAACGATAAATATTAGTCTGACAAACTAAACAGGATACTATACAGAAACTGTATACTAATTTAAGTACCTACTCATATTAGGTACAATTTGTAAAAAAAAAAACAAGTTATTTTGAATTGTTTCTGACTGCTTAAAGTATAGAAATAGAAACTTCTGTTTTCGTTCGTAAGTTTGTAATATTGTACAGACTAACTTTAAATGCGTATACTGGGATGGCGGCTTGTTTTAAATCATATTGTTGTCCAGTACTTAATAATGGTTTGATGGAGTACTTTTTAATAATCATTCCATTATATAAGTAGAAACCTATAAAATAGCATTGTCATTTCAATCAATGTTTGATAGAAAAAAAAAAAAACGAAAATCACTAAAGTCATAAAAATCGTCAATAGAGCTACCTCAGAGTTAAATCACGTTTAGCGTTGTATCTACCTTTTAATGTATTGAAATATAATATGGATAATGGGTAAGATTACCTAATAAAACATTAATTTGGCTATGCTTAACCAACCAATAAAACGCTCTCGTCTTGTAATTAATCTAAAACGGTTGGTTATAACTCATATAGAAGATTAAACAGTGTATCGGATTTATGTCAGCATAATATAATTTACTAGGTTTTCTAAAAATAGTAACACCACTTTGTTACTGTAATACAGAGATTTAAGAATCTCGTTCACACAAATATTAGTTGCATCAGCAAAGAGGATTTTGTTGTTTATACCAAAATGGAAATAAATATTTACCTTTGTAGCTCCCTATAATAGTTTATTTTGAGAAAATGTCATTTACAGATTCTCGTTTAGGTTTTTTTTCCTGAAAATGGCAGATTGTTTGACTTTAAGTAATGCTCTATTATAGCACTCTGTGTTTATACATAATTGTGTTCAAACTTAAGTAGTCTGCCTACTAGATGCCTAGACGGTAATGAAATACAGTTTCATGTATTATAAATTGAATTTCTGGTTTCTATAAAAATGGAAAATATGTTACACACAATGTGATTTGTCATGAAAGTATAATACTTTTTTTTTTTAAATCACGACTTAGATACATTGAAATAATTATTTTTTTGTATATATTATACATTTTTACTCAGTTAAATAATGTTTTTTTATTCGTATCTAACAAATGCTATTTTTCAATAAGACTTAATCCATAAGTTATATTTTTTTTCGTATATTATTATATATCACAACAAGACTTTATTATTAATACTATTAAAAAAAAAAAAACTTTTATTTACCATACTTTATCATAGCTGATAAATACTTTTATAATTATTTAGAGTACATTTTTTATAAGTCCCTACATTTCGAAAGCCACAAATCTATAAATATAACATAATTTTCTCAAAACTATATTAATTTTACAGAAAAATAGTTTATTTAATATAATTAATAGATTTTTTGAATTTTTGTATTTTTTATTTTTAGGTGACAGTAGTTTAAATTAAATTAATAATTAATTAGATATTAACAACCAATTTATATAAAAACCAATTTCATCCCTTATTTCATATCAGATCTGCTATTTTGTCTTTTTTCAAACTATTACTGTAAACAAATAAATTGAGTTTGAAAACTGGTGTAAACGCAGTCAAGATTTGTTTCAAAATGTTATTGTTGCAGTAATAGTTCATTTAGGTAGAAACCTATTATAAACTATGGATATATACATATGTATTATTTAATATAGATATGACATAATATGAGTGATAAAATTTAAACTTATGTCAACGTACTAAATAAGGTATAATATTTGGTCTTTATCCGAAACTCTAAGCCATCAACCACAAGTATGCATACTACAAAAAAAATCAATACTTTATGGAGACAATGTATTAAAATTTCATGGGAGGTCGTTGATCAATACATTCACAAATTATTTAATGCATTTGAAAATTCTATAAATTCATATTTGGTTCATTATTTTTTCAAATACCTATCTACCTACCTACCTACCTACCTACCTATAAATTATTAAGTTTCTATTCAGTCAACGGAACCTTATGCATTTTAAAAATAATTTTAACTATATAGTAGGTAGCTACATTTTTTTAAACTGCCCCGATGTATTTTTTTTTTAAACAATACATTAAGCAACATGACATTTTTTAACAAAAAATAAATAAATATACATATATATATACCTATATTTAAATATTTATTATTTTTACTTTCATCATTTGAACCGACGTTTTTCTCTGAGAATTTTTATAAATCAAAAACCTAATCAATACAGTTATTAGTTATTTACATAGCGTTTTTTTAAATCATAGATGAGTATAGTTGAGTAACACAGGAGGGATATCTCGCGAGTCGTGGGGTCACACAAAACATTCCATCTGGAATTTTTCTCTCGTCTAAACTTTTGGACGACCGCGTTCAGTGATAAATTCGTTCACTATTATACAAACGGGTGTTGTGGAGATAAATGATAATCGGTTTTCCGAGTATCACAAATATATATTATCGTCTTTCAATACATGATAATCGAATGTCTGCAGCGCAGTTCGCTATAAAACCAAACCGTTTACATTTCGAAAATTAATCCGTCGTACGACGAATGCGATTTACTCGTTTAATGGCGCGAAAAAGTATTATAATATTCTCTACTTTTTTTTTTTTTGTTTCTCGTCTCGAATCAGACAAAAAGAGACGTATAATACGCCATGCGTTTTATTTTTTATCGTATATACTCATATAACATGCATATATTATATATTATATATAATATATACTTTGTAATATACGAATTGCATAAAATAAACATACGACTCTTCGTCTCTCCCGTAGAGCTGAATAAAAACTTGACTGCCGAAAAAAGCGCTTTTGACATTTTTATTTATTTATTTATTTTCTTTTTTTGAAAAAAAAAAAAAAAAAACTTAATAAACAGTAATGAAAGTAGTTGGTTTTATGGAAAGTTAAATAGCTCACGAGAATAGTACATAATATATTATAGAGGCGGAAGAGAAATGAAATCGGAGCTGTCTGTGAATTCAGTTCTATGCAGTAGCGCATGTATACAGCTAGACGGCGAAGAAAATAAAAATATAAGACAAACAAAAACAATCCTCCACCACTATAATAATATATTACCGAATTATTATAACGGACGTCGGACATCTCTTCGGATTGACGAGTATATTTGTCTAGTGCTCGATGAGAATGTATATTTGGACAATATTCAATAAATAGTAATATAATCATATTATACCGAGTGAGTGTTTTGAAAGTAAACAAAAATGATTATCTCCATTAAAATTGTATTTGTTTGATAGTTTGAAGTCACTATAGAAAACAACGTTTTTGAAGAAAATACATTTTTTACAATTTTTTATTGTTATAATTTTGTATGTTTTTACTTTATTGGACGAAAAATATTAACATTTTTAAGTATAAAAATGTATAAAATTTACTAATAATTATTTTTTTTAATCATCCATATACCGGAGAAGAATATTTTTCCCAGATCATCTATGTATAAAAATTTAATTTCGAACGAGTAATAAATAATTAGATGGTTTGAGAAGTGGATTGATACAACTGGAGGGAGGGACTCCCTTCAAAATTTTGAAATATAGCTACTCTCTGAATCACTAAGACTGCGCTTGTCAAAACTTAAGGTACTTGTAAAAATGAACTAGGTACCTACTAGTTCGAAATTTAATTTTACTCATACAAATTCTTCAAAATCATTTTTCTTCAGAATATTTAAAATTTAGAAACTTAAGGAATATAATAACGAGGTAAAATAGTAAGACGTAACTTTTTTTCAAATTACTTCAAATGATATTAGTAAAATTTGATTAATCTTTTCGGGAAAACTAGACAGTGTAAAAATCACTCAGTTTGTGTATAATAATAATAATAATAATAATAATAATAATAATAATATATTATGTAGTGTTTGACTGTACCTACTAAATATTTAGACAACTATGACGGTAATTGAAATTTTTTTTTAATACATTTAAATTTATATTTACGATTTCAACTATTTTAACGGTTTGATTTTTTTTTCTAGCAATTCTATAATTATTTACAAATATTAATTTGATTTCCAAAAGAATTAAGTTACATGTTATGTATTGATTTGACGTGTGTTTTTTTTTTTATCATTGTGAGCATTTGTAGTGCACTACTTCTTACACAAGTAACACATAACCGGTTACATTGGTAAAAAATAAATGTATTGCACAATTAGGTCTGTACACGCGGACAAAAGGGGAGATTTGTGTTTGTGGAGATTTGGTCCGTTTACCATTAAAACCATAACAATTTTATTACGCTTTGAGTTGTATATGGTATACATAACATCACTAAAAATAACGATATCCGGTCCTACTCCTCCGGTCCGTTTGGTAAGACGCTGCAGCGGACCGGCAATAAAGTAATCGACGAGGGTGAGTGACTGACTTAACGATTCTGTTTTATTTTTCGTTCGTTTCATAAAAGTTTGACTATAAAAGCGAGTACAACATAAAAGTATAGTAGGCCTTGAATCGCGATTAAGAAATAAGTAGCGCTATACTTGCAGCACTATAGGGTCAAGTGGGGTAAATGGAAATGAAATTTACATGTTTAACAACTTTTTTAATTTTTTCATATGGTAATTATTTTTTTTATTTTTGGTTTTAATAAAAACTATTTAACCATGAACGTATGCGTCTAACATTTCAATCAAAAGTAAAAATAGTTGATTACTTAAAGAGAAAAAAATAATCTAGAATTGCATAAAAAATTTACATTTGCCCCATACTTCTGGGGTAAATGAAAATAACTATTTTGAACTGCATATGTTATACTGAACTCACATAAGGGGCAAATGAACCTGTTCTGTGTCAGCTATCATTATATTATTTCATATGTTCAATACCTACAAATTTCCATTTGCCCCAAATATTATAGTGTGTGTGGGGTAAATGAAAATAAAAGTATAATTTATAATGTTATATGTCTGGGGCTAATGAAAATTTGTTTGAATTACATAAAATATAATTAAATTAATCAAATAATTAGGTATTCTTTATTATTTTAACATAATTTAGTACAGTAAATATATAAACAGTCTTTTGTTTTCATATATAATATAATAATAATAGTTTAACATAATAAAAATAACAATGTACCTATTCTTTATTATTTTAACATAATTTAGTACAGTAAATAAATAGTACCAATCATCTCCGGGTGTGTTATTTGTAAACGGAGTAGAAATATTATTAATAACAACATAATATTCTCTTACAAGTTCTTTCAACTCGGCTTTGTCGCAAGGTTGTCCCATTTGTGCCCGAGCAATTAAACATTTTTCAATGTCGTTTTCAACATTCATTGCTAAAGCTGGTAACCGTCCTTTTTTAGTACATGTTATTGCAGTTTGACGTCCTTTTAATCTATTAAAAATCACAGTTATTGGAATATTATATTCCTCTGATATTTGTTTGTATGTTTTATTTCCTATTTTCATTGCAGCAACGGCTTTTTCGACATCTTCAACAGTATATTTTGGTCCTGATGTTTTTTTGACGTAATTGCGCACCCTTGAGTTGAAAAAAAATAATTAAAAAGACTAAAATATTTCAAATTATATTTGTTATAAATATTTATATTTACCCCAAAACCAAATTTACATTTACCCCGATCGACTTTAATTTCGTATTTTACAAAACAACTATAATTCCATAGAAAAAGCGATATTAAACTGGTTTTAGGACTGTATAGTAAATATGTATAAATATAATGATAATTTAGTTCAAACTATAATGTTCTACTTACATTTTTGATGAAGATATCCTTCTCAGAAGCCGTTGGGCAGAAAATATAAACTAAAATAATCATAAACACTTTTTCGAGCGATAACGATTTGTACATACCTCAAATTGTCCATGTTTTTATCATTGCACACTATCATAACATATGTTTGCTGTGGTAACCATGATACCAAATTCCATAATCACTAATAATTTATTTTACATAATATTTTTTTCCTATTGCCCCAATTTCCATTTACCCCACTTGACCCTAGTGGTGCGGGTGGATTATATAATCAAAAGAGACGTGGAGCTTTTCTCGCAGCTTTTTACACGTGTAATTATATTGTTCATATAACAATATTGTTATATATCGTATAAATTATATGATCATCTACAACTGTATGGTTGATAATTATACAGTTACAGTAGTTACACGAGTTACTTCTATCGGAGACTTGGGGATTATCATTAATTTTAATATGGATTTTTCCATCCGTATTAACAATTTTATTGAAAAAGCTTTAAAAGCTTTATCAGAAGCACGATTAATGTTAATAATACTAAAGCGTTGATAACATTATACATTTCCCTGCTTAGGTCTCATCTTGGGTTTGGGTTGATTGTCTGGTCACCGCACTATTTTTCGCATATTAGTCTAATTGAAAATGTTCAGTATACATTTTTTAAACTATTTGGTTTAAATATACCCGTTTCAAGAGATTCGTATAATTTGTAGATTACCCAATTGGGGTTCGCGTCTTGTCACTTAAGGAGAAATGTTGTGGATATTATGTTTTTGTATGACTTATTAAATGGTCTTATTTATTCTCAGAAATTATTATCTCTCGTTGGTTTTAATAAACAAACTCACGGATTAAGAAAATCCAATTTATTTGATGTTTTTATTTGTAAAAACAATTGTACTTCCAACTCGTTTTTCCCCAGAGCTCTGTCTTTGGCAAACTGTATTAAGATCATGATGATTTTTTGCTTTGTCACGTTAATGTATTTAGATAAAATGTTTATATGGCCTTTAATATACTTGTTTAAATAATTGTTTTTTTAATTATTATGCACCCGTTGGTTCTATTGTAACTATTTATTGTTAATTTAATATTTTATACTTTTATTATATAATTTATTATTTATTTCGCTGTTTACTATTGCCATACTACTAATTCTTACTTTTTTAAATTATTATCCATATACAATATTATAAGATAAGCTGAAGCTTTACTTGAAATGATTGTTTTTTGCTAAAGGGGTTAAAACACGTTTATTGTACATAAATAAATACTCATATGCACACGCGTAAACAATCACTAAACTAGTGTAGTTATATTTGAAGTACGCTATAGTAAACCGATTTAAATACAATGTAGCTATAAAAATATGTTAATATGTATATAGGGCGCATATATAGGTACCTAATTCATGGTGTATAGCGTGGAGGATTAAACAATATTTTACATTGAAATTAAACTTACATAGGTGTGCCAAAATCCGTAGCTGATAAACCACGCATAATATTATAATAAATAATAATCATGTATGAGTTAACCACAGTTAAAAGTTATTCTCATATCATTCACGGAACTATAATCGATAACTATTATATATTTACGTCTGAGTAAAGGGTCATCTTGCTTGTGATGAAATAAATATTACCAAAATATTTTTTTATAACAGTGGTGTGCTATTGTAAAATATATATTATGTATATATTGTGTGATATTGTACAAATATTTATATACATATGAATAGGGTGATTTTTTTAAGCATGCTCACCCTATCTTTATGCTTAAATTATTGCATATATTCAAATTCTGATTTTTTGATTTTTTGAAATTATTTTTGTAAATCCATATTTAAGGATTATAATTATTCTTAGTATAAACATTATAATAACGCAGAAACTAACCTTAGAATTTTTATTAAGATACATCAAAGCTATAAAAAAAAATCATCCTCTAAATAATTTTCAGTAAAAAAGGGTGGTTTTAATTTGGAAAATATAAGTTTGTATCGCCACAGCATGACACACTTTAAGTAGTAAAAAAATATCAGACATTTTAAAATATTGACTTTTGGCATACAAATTCTAAAATCGAAATTTGATTAAATGTACTATTAAAGAGAAAAATATGGGTGAGCATGACTAAAAAACATCACTCTGTATAATATAATATAATTATAATTATACATATTTTGCTTACCACATTTTGGTTTTCGATTGCCTCGATAGTTGAATTTAAGGCCAATCTAATATATATTTTACAATAGCAACAACATAATATATAACAAATATATTATATTGTGGCTATGGCTATAATATTATTAATATTGTTTATAAATTACCCAATAACATAATAATATATTACATTTTATCCGACAGAGTGTGGTAAAATTGAACACCAAAAAAAATCGTCTTAAATCGTAAAAATAATTCAAATATTGTACTCGCACACGAGTGTAAACAAATCATTATCGTTGTATAACATACGGTTTATAACTCGCTTCATGCTTAGGTACACGTGTTTCGTATAAATAGCGATCAAGTTTAATACACGTCTAAACATTTTGTATCAATGTATATTATGACACACAGTCACTGCAAACAACCCTGTCATGTAAAATGTATGAGTTTGGTTAATTTTCATGTCACTTGTGTACAGAGAATTTTATTAAGTTGAGACATCGTTTAGTCTGGTAAAAAAATTTGTAATAGACTAATGAGTATAATATTGGTCGACACTAAAAGCGACTCTTTAAAAATATGTAGTAATTGGCTTTGGGGTTTCCCAATATCGTTTTTTATCCCATTCAAATATTATTATATTATACTACCACTCTCTTTTTCTTCCTCTCTCCCTCCCTCTCTCTCGAACATGCACACATACACACACTCTCGTAGAAATTAATGTATAACCTAAGCTATATTCCCTAAGAATAACAATCGAACACAATTTTTAGTACTTAAAATTCTAACAAAGTGTGTATAATTACTACAATTTCGCTGTGGTATAATATTATAATACAATACACCTACCTGCATTGTTCGATCGTACATTATTATTTTGTGGAAATTATGAAAATATTGAAAAATCAATATTAATAACGTTATACAATCGTTTACAACAATTTTCGATCGTACGTATAATTTTCGAAGTTATACAAAATTATATTCAATCAGGTATGCGTGTTGCCTATAAATTATTTTATCTCGCGTAAAATGCTTTTGACATTGCATAATATATTTGTTATAAATGTTACGTAAATTATAAATATTACAATACCATTATGTAATAGATTTATAATCGGTATCGCCTCGGAATGCGCGATAGCGGTGGTTAAAATAATAAAGAGTCTCAGTTTTAATCGCACTACACTCGATCGTTGTTTTGTTTCATAAACGTCTGTTCCCCTCACATATGTTTTGTACATATAAGTGCAAACATAACAATATTATTAATAATGCAGCTTATTGTATAATAAAACAATACTATTGGTAGGTATTGTACCTACTTAAGCTTAAATTGGGCGTTTAGTCATATTCAAAATCGTAATTTAAATTTGATGTACAATAGGTATTGGAAGTTGAAAAGTATTTCATTTGCAATCAAATAAGATTTGACTAAAATAATGACGTTATACTTATTTAATATTAATATCAAAAATAAATATCTTTATAATTAATTGTCGGTTTGCTTTTTATATGCTTCGCTTTTATAACAGCCTCGTGTTTTACTTTATATTCTTATTTATGAATTGCACAATAATGCATATTAAAGTATTTATAATAATATATGATATTATATTTATATTGGGTAGGTAATGTTTCAAGATGTACATAATTGTTTAGATTAAAACTGTGTAAATGATTTAAAAATAATTCTAGCTCGTGAGTTTTGAGTTTTCTTAAACCTTACGTTATCTAAATACAAATACGTGCCTAAAATATATAAAAATGTTATTAAATTCCTAACATGAATAGTAAATTATTAAATCAATACTCCACGTACACCAAATCTGTTATTTCCACCATGACATCTTATAATATAAAAATGTTACAGACTTTCTGATTGAATATCATGAAGATGTGATACACTAATTTTGAAAATTTAAGTAAAACCAAACGAATTTCTTGATGGTTCTTAAGACTATTTTTTAAAGATCCTTTGGGACGTAATGTTAAACAATCTTTTGTTGCTTCAGTAGATTTTTATTAGTTCATAATAGTGATATTTTATATTGAAACCATAATTGTGTTTAGATAACATTTCGATGTGGTAAATTTATTTTGAAAAAAAAAATTGTAGGTATAAATAATTATTTTATACAAGTATAACCTACTCATAATATTAAATCGAAAATTGTTTTCGTCGTTTATAAGCATATTTTTATTTGTCAACTGCACATTAACAATATTATGTTTTTTTTTTAAAACTATTCGTTTTTTTTTGCGGTTTGACGTACTTTGTAGTACATGCCATTTAAAGTTGAGAAACAATTTAAGGATTAATCTGTAGTTTTTGTTCCTTGATTTATGAGTTATATTTATTGTGCCTATGTACTTTATCATATCATAGTAGACATTTTAGTATTTCAACGTTTATGTTAAAGGGTAACTATAGGTATATAGAATGCAAACAATTTACTAAATTAAAAAAATTATTTTAATATTTATTTTATAACATAGTATAATACGATCTGTAATCAGTTTATGTTTTCAATTCTATGAGTTCTAACGTAACATTTAATTAACTAGGTACAATAAAAAAATGTTAAAATAGGTACCAAATTATGAATAAGTCAATTTAGTTCATTAAATTATTCGAAACGAAACTGTTCATATATAATATATATATATATTTTTTTAAACTTTGATTTAACAATCGATTATGTAAACAAATATAGATGGAAGGTCTAAAATCTGAATTCATCTGAAATAAGATAAGACAGCTTATTATTATATTATTATAAACTATGACGTTTAAAATAAGCTTTGAATGTATATTTAAATAAAGATGTATCGATAAGATCTGAAATCTGAATAACCTAAAAGTTTGAATGAGTTAATTGTTGTTGGTTTTTTTTTTGTATACATAGTTATATCTTTTTGTAATACCTAGTTTAATTTTTTTTCTTATATATAGATATATAATATATAATATATATAATAAAAAATAAAAATAGAAGAAAAAAACAATTTTCATGTCTCCAGTCTATAGAATAACATTATAATAAATGTATTGTTTAATGGTTTAATACTTATAATAGTTGTATAATGTAAATATTTAATAATACATTATTATATTTAAACAAGAATAAATTTACATCAAAGTGGATATCTCATTATTTTCCCTTCATGCTCATGTTTTAATCTTTATTGAATTTTTTCCGCATGTGAAAACATTTAAACTTTATATTTTGTTTGGATTTAAGTTTAAAAATTAAATTGCTTTGATTTAGTTTTGAAACGACAACAACATGTTTTCAGAGGATTCAAACATATTTTATGCTTGAAAAAACTGACGAAGCATCTTAATTAATTTTTAATTTTTCTTATTGTCACGCGAAATGTGTTTTTTTAGTGTGTATCGAATCTTGAACGTTTTTTCATGTTTTCTGATAGGTATCTGCCAAAATCTTATAATAATTAATTAAAAGTGGTTTTTAACCAAATTCTTAAAAAATAGATACAAATATTAAATGTAATGAGGAATATTAGCGAATAAATAATTCACAAAAAATCCTATAAGGTAGCGTTTATACCATTAATATTTTATGTCACATACTGATACAATAACCATTTATTAATTATTTATTTTTGTGTTTAAATTGAAATGTTTGTTGGTTTCAGAGGTAGGTAGCTAAAATAAGCCACACAATCAAACGTAGGTAGGTAGTTACAAGTAAAATTATTTGTTCAAACACTGTGTCGGCGCACATATTAATTTGTATTTCAAACAAATGTTCGGGAAATATGTCTTATGTGTATCGTATAAACGTTATACGAAATCAGTTTTTGGAAACGCGTTTTACTCAACAGTAGGCAACCAGAACGATGAAAATGTATAATAATGGCTATAGAAAAATCATGATTTATTTAAAATACATGTATAGATATTTACAGATAATGGAATTTTTACTGCCATATTATTATTATCTTGAATAAACTAGCCATTAGGTGTATACACAAAAGTGATTTAAATTGTAAAGTCAATAATTAGTTTAGGTACTATTAAAATTACTTTGGATGTCTCAGAATGAGAATCAAAGATAACTTCAAAGAGAATATAGTAGATTGTATAAATATTTGATCCTAACCTTGTTGGTCGCCCAAACAGCAGCACTAAAACGGCCGTGTCGGTTACGTCTTTATTATCGTATAGGTACCTCTACTCATAAAGGCATACACTTTAATAACACACAGTTAATATTCAAATCACATCAAATAACAAAATTATTATGCTCATTAATAATATATAATGACATTTTAAATTTTGTGTTATTATTATTTTTTTTATATTCTTTACTTAAATGTCACTTAAATACCTTCCAAATTTTTTATTTTTTTTTATAAACACACACACGACAAAATGTATTGATACGCGATAAGCGACTTCCAGTTGATGCCGTTACCGATAAAACCGCCATTAGTCTCGTTTAAACCAATAGAACGAGAAGACAGCATATTATCTGATTTTAGAGGAAACGTTGAAATATATTAGTTACAACATGTTTGACATATATTTTCAGTTCGTAACGAGCAGTGAAAAATGTATAATGTATGAAAAATAAAATAAAGATAGAACCGCTGTAGAACCAACTTAGAAGTCGTTATTTATTTTATCAATTTATTGGAATACATAGACGCCAAACATTGTGATAAATTAAATATATAATACGGTTAAAAACTTAAGGAAAACAATAATTGAAGAAGTATAAGAGGAAACTTGAAAAATAATATGTCCATTAGTACCATTTGTTTTTCATGCTATATATTACAAATAATGCTAAACGCTGAAACATATTGTCTAAAAAATATAAATATATTAAGAAACTTTTTATCTTATGTTAATAATATTGTATACAACTGCTGGTAATATGAACGTATTTTACATAGTTATAGGTTAGGTGGTTGGAAAAGTATCTGTTGTCTTCATCACATTAATGCAGTTCTTTGTATTTTATTAAAAATATAATATTCGTATTACTCACGTGCACCTATTCGACTTCACACAGGATAGAAAAACGCGTGACATCTCATTATACTGTGTATTTCGTTAATCAGAATATTATCAGTTTCAACTATATAACCCTCATGCAAACATAGGTAAAAATAGTGGGAGGGTAGGGAAATAAGATATTTTTTGGATTTTATCAAAATATCTTAAGCCCCTCCTCCACCCAAAAATATCCATTTTCTGAGGATGATTAGTTATACTGTCGTTAGGATACGAATAGGATTATAAGCGAAGATGATCTGTGATAACTTTTTATTTACCTACTTAATGAGATCTTTAACACTTTTTTTTTATAAAAATCGATAAAAAATGTATCGTCGTATAAAAATTATGAAATTTAATTCAAAAATTTCTCGTAAGTTGTTGTAACAGCAGATGAAAATTATTAAAAATGCATATCCAAGATTTTTTAATAAGTATTAAATGCTTATTAACATTAAATTTTAATGTTCAAACTTTAACAAAATTCATTAAAATCTCAAAAATTTTAAAATTATTTTGTAATTAAAATTTATAAAATGTTCAATTTTTATAGGTAAGGATTGAAAATTTAAAACAAAGTTTCTCATAAGTTATTCATGCCAAGTAACAGAAAATATAAAATAATAAATAAAAAGTTTTTTTTTTACAAATATTTAAAGTTCAAATTTGGACGAAATCAAGATATTTAAACAATTTTTTTTTTTGTATTTAAAATATTTACTATATGATCTGTAAATGTTATATTTTTAGAATAAGCATAGTGATATTGAGAGTTGTAGTGGACTGTAGTCTTGAGAGAAGAATACATTGATGAAATTTCGCGGTAATAATCCCTAATCATTTTGATATTGAACACGTATCTGACTGAGTGTCCTATCTATTGCTGATGCTGTTTCAGTTACTGGGATGGAGGGATGTAGGTTTGTGATGAATATTCTTAATTTCTTTTAAGAAGTGGATTAGTTTTCTATACTACTGTTGTAGGGTGCATCCAAAAATGTCCAGGCTTTGAGTTGTGGTTTATTCGATATCAACTAAATAGAATGTATGTTTTCTGTTGGTTTGAGGTATCGATACAAAAATAACTGTCGAGCGTCGGATAAGGGCATGCGCACAGTCGGACAAGCTGTTCACTCTGTTTTTTTTTTTTTTAATTATAGTATAGAATTTTAACGTAAAATATATGATTGAAGTTAAATATTTTAGATGCTGCGTATCTTATATAGTTATATATAATATGATATAGTTGCACCTATAAGTCATTAAAAAATTTAAAATCTGTTGTATGACCATAATTTATTTACGAAAATCTTTTGAACTGTATGTTTAAAGGTTAGATTAATAATATTTAAATTTGATTCTTACGGGATGTTTTATAATTAGATATTTATGAATCAAAAAATAAATATTTATTAATTTTGAAGCTGTTATCGTAATTGGTACGTAATAGCTCATTGTAATAAGATGTTGAATTAAATGCACCTATGCGAGCATGATCGGATTATAACAGATTGAATCAATCTAAATTATTGTTTAGCGTTAAAGTCTCTACTAATGTAAAATATTGAAGAAAATTGATTGAAAAAATATGCGTTTAAATTAAAGGTCAATAATAAATGTTCAAAGTGCTCAAAACGTTTGATTTGAACCATTAACAACTTTTCCAAAATGTTTTTTGGAATTATAATATGTTAGATAATAATAGACCAGTAGAAAATTTATAACTTGCTGTTTAAATTGTTTATAAACGTCTTGCAAACATTATTTCCTTAACTAACCCCCATACACGTGGTTCGAGAGAGCAAGCATGCTAGTCATACTGCTGAATTGTGTCACCTTGGGCATGTATCAACCATGCGTGGACGACCAGTGCATAACCAGAAGATGCAGAATTTTACAAGTAATGGGATTTTTTATCTTTTTTTTTTAATTATATCGATGTTCATGGTATTGGCGTGGCACTAATGCACGATAATAACAACTGCTTACAGGTGTTCGACGACTTCATATTCGCATTCTTTTCGCTAGAAATGATCGTGAAAATGATCGCTATGGGAGCGTACGGTCCCTGCACATACCTCGCAGACTCCTGGAACAGATTAGATTTTTTCATCGTGATCGCAGGGTACGAAACGACATAATACGTTAATAAACCGTTATCATTTATTTTTATTTCGTACCGTATTACAGTAATATATTATGCGCGCTCGTGATTAATAGGTTGGCATAAATATGCGCTTTTTAAAATTCCCGTTGATCACGAGGATTAAGCGTCGTTTTGCTATTTACCGCACATAATGTGTTGGATTTTTTTTTTGTTATTAAAATTTTTATTCTCTCGCTTTTCAGTGCTTTGGAGTACTGTTTGAACGTGGAGAACATAAATTTCTCTGCCATACGAACAATAAGGGTGCTGAGGCCGCTTAGAGCCATCAACAGAATTCCAAGTGAGTAAAATTTAGTTTTCACATTAAATTGTTCAAGTGTGTGTACGCGTTTACGCGTGAAACATCGCCAACGGTCTAATACAATAAATTATTATGGGCATAATAAATTATATTATATTATATTATATTATATAAACACATTTATAATTATGTAATATTTATGTGCGATAAAGAACGTACTTTTGTTGATAACAAAATATGATGCAGATGAACTCATAATGTTATTGTTCTTGTCGTAAAAAAATCGTTTTTCTTTTTTTGACGGATTCTGTTGCGATAGCGTCGACCACATGACGCGTTCTGTGCAATAAAAATATATTTTGGTTATCGAAACTCAATATCGGAATTCGGCAGTATAAATAATCTCTACGGTGCCATGTTTTATGAGTATATGCTGAAAATTAATCAAGCAAAAATATAAACCGTCGTTCGTTTGTGACGGAAAAACAAAAAAATAATTTGACATCAGCCATTTAGTTCACCAAATTTATAAATCACTTTTTTCAATTTTTGACATAATCTTAGATTTGAAAAGATTTACGACATTATGGTTTATTATATAATAGGTATATACAAAATATATACAAATAAATTTCTGTGTGTTGTAGTACAACTCACGGCATGTTACAAAGTTATAGACACTTTTAATCTGAAATAATATTCAAACAGGTAATACATTTTATTGTTATAAATGTACAATGTTAACAAAACTAAAACTTCGAAATAGAAAATAAAATGTTTTAAATTCTGTACAATGTAAAATAAATATAACGACAAAACAACGTTCAAAAGGGCAAAATGGATTGTACAAATATATCGATCTTGTCAGAAAACATAGATAATGTTAAGCCAAACGAAAACAAAAGACCTTTGTTTACATATACTAAATGTTTATTGCCACTTCACAAGGAAAAACACTCAATAAACAGCGTTTTTTTTAAAATCTATATTTGTATTAATATGCTAAATTTTCTTTTTTTTATCATTCTATCGGCAAAGATATTTGTGGTTGAAGCCTTATTGACTACCTACTGTCATAATATGTTGGACGTATTAAGTATACCTACCTTATCGGGACTTTTATTGAACTCATAAATTAAGTATCTTATTTTATATATTTTAGGATAAATAAAGTAAAGTCCTATTGAAGTGACTTTTAAACATACTTATACTGCTTGATTAACGAGTAACAATATTTTCCCGCTAAAAAACAAAATATCGCTACAATTTTACATACCTACTTACGGCATAATATCTTATTAAGACTTATTCAACAATTTTCTCATCCTTCAAATTAAATAATGTGACTTAATTCGTTTTATTAGACATCCGTCAAAACAAAACGATTCTGTGTGTCACGTTATTATTTATTAGGGTAAACTATATTTCCACCCACGAACAAAGTCGATTTTAACAAACTCAAGTTAAACAACTGTAAAAATATTGTCCATCTGCATTGCTGGACGGATATATTTTTTGACAAATTGTAGAACTGTTTTTTTTTTTATAAAGTCAAATCCAGCTGTTAGTAAATTTCAAATAAGAATGCCTTCAATATTAGATGATATTATGCAAAACGCAACAAAACATATTAGGCAATAGTTTTTTTTTTTTAATACAATTTATAATGTTTATTATTTTTGTTGTTATATCTCATAAAATAATCGTTCGATTATCTATTACATACAAACAGTTAGTGTTTATAGAGCTTGAACGAAGTGAGAAATCAGCAAACGCCGTTGTTTGCTTGAAAACTGTTTTTTTTTCTTTTTTGTAGACATCGTGTGTGGGATGTCATCATGCTCCAATTCTTTCTTACGTTAATAGTAAAAATATTAAAAAAATTAAAATTTGTTGTCAACAGAAAACTATACATGCACAATATATTGTCATACGGTCGTGAGGGTTGAGTTGCGTATTCATTATTTATAGGTATTTTTTTTTTATCATTTCATGTATTAATAATGATCTTATTATAGTAGTAAATCGATTGCATTTGAACTTTTGAACTTTTGTGTTTTTAATTTAAACAAAAGCTAATTCATTTTATGTTTCTTGCAAAAAAACCACCAACATAAGAGAAGATTTTGATTACAATAAAATTATGTAGGTACCTAAGTCAATATTAAAACTTTGAAACTGAAAAATACATTTTTAATCATTTACGTTAATTTAAAAAAAAAATGGTTTTAAGAACTAAAATAGTACAATTTACCGAATAACTTATGCTGAGAATCAGTTTGGTTGAATCAAGACACTAATTGTTGGACAAGTAATAATTTATATTTTTGTCATGATATTTGTTATTATTGTTTCATGCAGATGGTATAATCTTTTGGATTTCTTTTAATAAAATCTGTAATTTTTGAGTACCTATTATAGGATTTGACATTTTATTTACGTTATAATATTAAGGTTATTACTATAGTTATAATTATTTATATAATTTACATACTATCAACAATGCAAAACTTAATACTATAATAGCTACCTACTATAATAGTTCATGATATAATAATACAAAATAATGTTCTGTTACTGTAAATATTATAATATTGTTAAAATAATTGGAGAAATTGTAAAATGCATATTATATTATGTCAAGTAGCGGTTTTTGTGTCTGATGGTAGTTGTAGTTCACATACACTGTAAGGAAGAAATTGAGATCGTGTCTAATCGCTCGAGTTTAATGCAAAGTTCGTTACTATTATACGATACATTTTCAAAATAATTAATTCTTTATTATCGTCATGAATAATTTAAAATCCTACACCAAGGTTAGCGAATAAACACTCGACTAGTTTCGTAAATTGTTTCCTTGATGTATTATACGGTGTTACATAATATAGGCAACTTCGATACATTATTGTGCCAAGAAACAACGTTATTATTATAACCCATTCAGCACGGATCTACACGTTGTTGTGAAGTCAGTAGCTAAATAACTTTATTGTTACCTACCGGATATTATTTTGGTTTTGTACCAATATATTATGTAATTGGTATAAAAATATAGTAATTATTGACAATATTTTTGTATACTAATCTGCACTTTCGTGTTGATAAATTATTACCCTTTAAGTCCCGGACATGTATTGTTTCCAACTTACACAGGTAATGTTGTTGTTTAATAATATTAATGATTCCTTGTTCAAGTGTAGACTTTAAATGAATAACAAACATACTACGGAATTCTTCGTTTAGTTTTTAAAACGAAACAATGCGACGTTTAAATATAAAATATGGAAAAACAATTACAACTCTGGAAAAATAAAAAGTACCTAATATGTAATTATTCTGAGGAAATACAAAGTAAACTTTTAACAATATAAAATAAGCCATTTATTATTTTTTATTTTTGGTATAATTTATTACTAACCCTATGGCTGTGAGGTATGAGTCTGAAATCTCCATCTCGTTTAATTTAATTTTATACATTTTCAAAACGTTGAATCTCACATTTGCGTCGTTTTCAATAAATACAAGAATAAAAATGAAGATCAGGATTTGGAAAGGTGTAAAAATGTATTCAAAAATATGTGGCTTAGTAGGAAACGTCCTAAAACCTTCCTACTATAAAATCAAATTCTGGTTTAGTGCTGAAAGTCACATTTTATAAAATACCAATATTACCTATATCGTTTATATTTTTTTACGTTTCATCATTCTCTGCAACTAATAAAAAAAAATCATATCAACTGAATAAACATTATCCATCGGCAAATTGGGTTTGGAGTTTTTTGATACCAACTAATTGTTTAAATGCAACTTCAAGGTGTTGTTGAATGTGCCATAATACTAATATTAAAATTAATGCAAATCCGAGACGAACAATTAAATTGACAGGGATTCATGATCTAGGTGATATATATTTGTACAGTCATATAATATGTATGTAAGTTGAATATATTTCAGTTCAAAGCTTTTTCTTTTGTCTAATATCAAATTATCTTCGGTTTTTTTTCATAGCTCCAACTATGAAATATTTTTAAGAAGGAACATATTTTTATATTCAACACTTGTATTGCCTTAAAAAAAAAAAAGTTAAGTCAAAGGTAACTAATTCATCAAAAATGTGTTTATATTTCACATTTGTGGGTGTAAATTTAGTAATTTTCGTATATTTACGTCACATTTAAGGAAAGTTTTAGCCATTAATTTACCAATAACATCGAACGGTTGTAAATAATTGATGATTTGTCAATGAATAATGTTTGAAGAATATTAATCTTATTTCACAGTCAATACATATTTATGAATTTTAGTACTTTACATTGGGCTACGAGTTATCATGGAGCTTATAATATGTTACAAGACTAGATTGTAAAATATTTTTCAACACAACATAATGATCGTGCTCAAATCAAGTCCTACTACTTAGTGGTGTGATATATTTTATGGTGCTGTGCGTACAAGAAATGATACAACATGCCATGCTCAGCTTGTTTAAGTGGACTAACAGATAACATAAGAACCAGACCTAATTCACTAAAAGCACTTAGGTATGTAGGAAATAAATGACTGAGTCTTAAAAGTAGACTTAGGAAAAGGACATAATCAATTACTGACGGAACTATGCTCAACGACGTTTTCTTCATTTAGTGGTGTGTACCTATTTATTTCATGTCATACATGTTCATTTGGAGTAAGATGTTGTCAAAAAAAGTGTGACTGTACAAAATGACGAAAAAAAAAATGTAAACTGCCATTTGGAATGATATGAGTAGTTGGCATTTGAAATAATAGTAGTGATTAAATTAAATTTTCAAAAAAATAATACAAAATAATTTAAACCAATTTAGTGTTTTGTACCAAATCTTATTCGTATGTTTTTGTTTTTTTTTCAATTAATGTCTGTAACTTGGTACGATATAATAATCTCATAAATCAAATTGGACCTTAAAATTAAGTTGATATAACATAAAAAAAAATAATTATCATAATGTTCACCATAAACTGTATTAGTCATTATAAAACACATTATATAGGAACTTACTTAGTGTACAGTCGAATTGGCTTACGTCCATATTATAATAAAGGTGATAAAAATTCATACACCTAATAGTAACGTCGTTGAAGGTGTCGTAGATCATTTAATGAGAACCTACTTCAGATCTTTATAGACCTTAACGGTGCAACGGATCATAAATCTTGAACAACTTGAATTCGATAACTAAATGGTGTCTTTCTATGGACTGACTTTCTGAACAATTTCCTTCCAGGACAACCCGCACACAAGTTGTTAAAACTTAGAATGCCATTCTGAACAACATTCTCAGTTATCTGTCTACGTTAACTCCGCTAGCAACGTTTTAAAGCATTTCCAGTTGAATTTATAACACACAATTTAACCCCACAGTATAGTGTTCGTGGTATTGTACAGGTATCTATATTATATATATATTTAAAAAAATAGTGTACGAAAAAGTTTGTGTTGTATTTCTAAACCGAAGAAGTGATGTCGTGATGTCGTCTAGTGTTAACGATATGGAAAAATATACACGAAAATAGGCAACAACGTCTAACGTCTTTATATAAATAACACAAAAGTACCTGAAAATAGTTGGAAAATAATTTCGTATCCTATGGAAATAATGCTCATATAAATATTTGATGAACATTTCATGTCCCTTCAGTAATTTATTTTTGTATCACAACAAATAAGTTAAATCGATATTGTAAAAAAAAAAAACTGGTGTTGCGTAAATATATCCGTTTTCCGTAATTTGTTTTTGTTTCAACTCGCGCAACCTAAAAAAAATATAACGTTTCGAATACAAGTAACTATATATTATTTGCTGTTGTCTTAAGGGTGTCATCGGTGCTGGTTTTTTCGATTTCCTGCAGCTCTATACAATTTGAAAATTATATTTTATATTTTAGTTGCTTCCTTAATTATAATACTTTTCCATTAATCTACTGTCCCATACCTCTTTCCTGGGTTTGATACGATGTATTATTATTTATTTCAACAAAAATGACTTCACAGGAAGATCTCTCACGTCTCGTTGATATGCGGAATTTTTTTTTATTTGAAAGAAAATCATTTTTTCAGATCGAATTAAGGCATATTCTCATGTTAGGTACTTTGAATAGTACTAAAAAAATACGTTTGAAAAATAACAAATATTGTACATTATTCAAATGTAACTTCCTTTTTAACTTCTATAATTATGATTTTGAAAACCGGGCTTCGATCCGATATGCACAATGTTGTCCTATTTTAAATATTAATAAAAAAATTACAAAATCCAAATATTTTACAGGGCGTGAGAGTTTTCCTGTAAGATATGTTTTTGTACTAAAAACGCACCAGCTACAAATCACTTGATTACATTTTAAGAACGAAAATATAAAAATTTAATTTTTAATATTATTTAAACAATAAAAATAAATCCGACATATTTTCCAAGGCTCATTTGTTTTGGATTTATTAGTACCCTTTGAAAACAATAAATAAAGATAACGTTAGATGATTCCATAATAAATCAGTAGGGAACTCTCGATCATCTGTGTTCGTAGTGAATTCAAGGCATTTCGATATCCAGGATTAAGACGTTCAAAATTCGACTGTCCTTAATATGTATTTTGACATTCATATAATTCATTTGAAGTTTCAGTATAATGGTTTCAGACTGAAATTAGTTGCAGTATAAACGCTGTAATAACCGTGTCTATATGCCTACTGAAATTTATGCATTGCACACGAACCACCTCCCAGACGGGCTCTAACGTTATATTAAAGAACTGCAGACGATGGCATTCTGTGTTGGACTTTATGCAGAAAGCGGAAATTATACGGAACAAAGACTGTTCCCGTGGGCTGAAAGGACTGAAGGCATCTCACTAATAAAACGTTATAATATTATTATAAAGGCAGTACGCACAGTTTCGAGTTACACGAAGATGTTAGGAAATTATTGTATTGCATTATTCACAAGGTAGGTACTAATAATAATAATAATAATAATAATAAAAAAGAATGATTGATTACATAACCAACCGTTGGGCAGCAATGATTAATTCACGTTACAGTTTTGACATCGTTTTAAAGAATATAATATAATATAATAACGAAATAGATTATATTATTATAACGCATTAAAGTAAAAGTATGTTTGATTTAGGTACTCGGGACGAGCATTTAATCATATTACATTTAATTATGGGTAGGTACTATTCAATTTTATTTAGCCAAATATAAAAATTCAATAAAGTATTAAAAGTACCAGAACTGAACTAAAGTGTAAAAATATCAATTCGATGCTTATACCGTATTTAATTTAAGTTCAAAAGCAATCAAAATCTAAATTACCATTTGTTTTTGCATTAATCATAATATCAAATGTTTCAAACAACAGTATTGTAATTTAATTGCATTTATAGATTGAAGAATTCGAATTGATTGTGTCGTGTCTAATTTACGAATATACCACACTGATAAATTCTTACAACTTTGCTCCAAATCTTATTACAATTTACACTATATCCAAGTAATCGAATTGCCCTTTTTTATTTTTCACATTGTGATTGAAACTTCGCAGCAATAATTAATAAATTCGTCAAAATTTAATATAATATAATATTATAGAACAGTTTGAAAATTTAAATCAAATGTATTTAATTTATCCTTCAAATCTATACTTTAAGCATAATTTAATATATTATAAGACAAGTTTAATAGTTTTCTAGGTATCGAATAAAAGTCATATTATATTTTATGAATACAATTATGACAAGACCTAAGGGTATTATAAAAAAATTGTAGAAAAAATTATAAATTATAAACTATTTAATTGTTAAACCCTATTAACTTACATACTTTTTGCTTAAAAATAAAATAATAATTAGTTGCACTTAGACGGAGTTTAATTAATTATATGTCACTGTTACGTAGGTAATAATATAATATTATGTGTGTGGTACAGGGCATAGTTATGCTTATTTGATTATAATTGTTTATTTATTAATAATAATTTATTATTGTATTTACATCTGGAATTGGTATTGTCTATAGAAAATGATAAAATTTATGTAAGTAGTCATGAAATGTCTGAAATAATTTCTATTAATAAATAGTTTTAAAAGATTCTTATATAGGTACTACAATATCTTAAACTTTATACAAAAAACGGTAATATTTTGGGAATATTTCATAAATACCCAATACTACCTAACCTAACGTGCAGCTATTGTTTTTTTGAATAACAACAAAATAACAAAATCGATTTTGTGGAAAACTGGTGTTTTGTAAATAATTTCTTTTTTTCCGTAAATAGTTTTTTTTTCCCCGATAATTTTTAAAAGTACTGGGAATTTAATTTAATTTAAGTACGGACTAGATATAATTTGATACCAGAAACCACATTTAATATTGAAGATTGAAGCCGTTTTGTGCATTGGGCTGGAAAAAGTGTCTTTAGAGTTCAGACAAAAAACACAAATCTCTGTAAAACCAACAGATTCGTATCTCCGTTTGACGTTCAAATATTATTAATCTCATTTAAACTACAAGAATTTTACTTATATATTATTATACTGTTAAACTTAACGGTTTACGATTTTTTATTTGTAATGGCTATAGTGGTATTAAGTTAAAATTGACCTTAATGATATATTTCGAATGCGATCAAAGTCGCATCGGTCGCACTTTAGAAACTGACAATTATTGTTGCATAATATATTGTGTATCTAATTCTTTTCTCATGATAAGCGTCGAAAAACTTTTTATATAATAATCATATTAATGTATTATACTGATGTCGTTAGCATTGACGATCTTTTGGATGTATGGCAGGCCGGCTGTAAATTTGAATAAAAATCATGACGGAGGCGCTATGATGAGTTACATAATATATTGTTGATGAAACAACAATCATTTATCGTCGACTAATTAAGTATAGTCTCGATAACTCGGATCTCGGGGTACATAAAATTCGATTGATGTATTTTTGAAGTTAAATACCTCAAACACGAGTTAACTTCAAGGGGCGGCGAGATAAAAATGTTAGAGCTGTCGAAGTTTTCGACTGTAATAAAATATAATAATAATATATTGATCACAGTCAATATAATACGGCACAATTCCGTAAGAATATTGCTAAAACCTGTCCGTCTGTATTTAAATTGTTACAGGTATGCGCATACTGGTCATGTTGCTTTTGGACACTTTGCCTATGTTGGGCAATGTGCTGCTGTTGTGTTTCTTCGTGTTTTTCATATTCGGAATCATAGGCGTGCAGCTGTGGGAAGGCATACTTCGACAGAGGTGTTTCTTGAAGCCGCTACCAAACGTCACATATCCCAAGTAAGAAAAACTAATTATTATAATAATATAATTTACCCATCTATGACAACATTTACCCATGCGCCTACGGGATAATGCTTAAACAATCGTTTTTAATAATTAATATTTTTTGCCCACACATGATTATGTTTTATACGATTTATATAAAAAAAACTACCTATACCTATATATTTGAAAATCGTGATTTCTTTTTAATATTTGTTTTTGATTTATATTAGGCGTTGTAGATATGTACCTACCTAATGTATTCCAACTTTTGGTACATTTATAATAAACAATAATATTATGTTATAAAATGTGATTTGATAACATTTTGATTGTTAAAAAATTAAAAATATGATAGTTTTTCATTTATCAAAACATTCAAAACACAATTCTTCGGGTTTCATTATTTTAAAAAATTTTACTTTTACATATTTTTTTGTTACATCAAACAATTTGGTTTTTTCTAGAATGACGTAATTTTCTGGACTTGGTCTGAGCACCAGATTCTTAGTTTGATTGTATTATCGTTTAATATTATAAACATTACTATTTCCCATTGTCAATTTCCATGTGCTTCGTGACATTATACCGTCATCAAAAGCTCATATAAGTAGTTCTATAACGAAATATTATCATTTAATAGCGGGTAGATACTTTTGTCATTATTTACGAATGATAAAACACTGTTTAGTTTATCAGGTGATGTATGGAGAAAAAAATTTATTGATTTCACTATTATATTATATAACAATATGGTAGAACGTAATCAGTTATTTTTTCGGAACTTAAACAGGTGTATCCGCCAACCCGGCATATATTTATGTAGAAAATATAATTCTGAAATCCATTACCTACCTCTAAAGTTCTAGGTAGGTAACGAACTGATGGCAGAGGGTAGAAAATATCGTTTCCGGTTCCGGTAAATGACCCTTTTTTATGCTGATCGTATGAAGTTCAATTGATTTTAGTATTTTAAAAAATTGTGAATTTAATGTTGGAAAAAAACAAGTTATTTCGGTGAAGAAAATATAATTTCAACGTAGTAAATTCATATTTAATACAAACGGCTTTGATACATTTTTTTAGAAAAAAAGAAATTATTCACTGTGAAAATTGAATTACATGCCGAAAATTAAAAACGAATTCAAAATAGTTCGTATACCATATTAAATGTATCAAAATATAATTAGTAGTTGTACCTACAATTGTGTCGAAGCTCCTAATAAAATCTATTAGATTAAATATATAGTTTTATTTTATTTTTTAACGGCCGATTTTTATTGTATAAAAAAAAAGTACCTACTACTTACTTGAAAGTTGAAATCATGAAATTATATTCTAGAACATAAATGGTTGCAGCAACAACATATTATTTGGATTAAAATAGTTTTGTTAAAGTATTATAATTTTAATACTTACAATGGTCAATAAAAAATCACTTTAATTATGATGAGTACGTCAGCAAAAATGTAAATTTACCAATAACTATGGGATATTTTCAAATTTGGGTTACTTCTTCACATTAAACTATACAATGTTCATATTGGATTACGCCACCTGTGACATCATATTATTAAGGACCATCACGTTTACACATCGACACAGTAGGTAACGTTACAAATTATATTCTTATGAAAAATTCATTTTTTACCTCCGTGTCATTTTTTCACCATTAAAGGACAAACAGTTTTTTTTTTAGGACCTATTCGCAAAATACAACCAACCCATTTCTCGCATTGTTTTTTTTTTCAACTCGTTAAACAACACTCAACTTTAACGGCAAAAGTCGTATGCCACCGATTGTTTTTTGCCCGTTTCATTCGTTATATTTTACTGTACGTAACAACTTAAAGTCCTCTATTTTTTTTTTTAAATTAAACTTTTCTTTGAATCCTATATATTGTATGGAATAGAAAATTGCTTTAACATTAATTCTTCACTTATTATTTAATCTTATTGAATTTACTTTACAATAAAGTTTCAAACTTTTAAAGATTTATGGGGACATGCAGTCATCTTAAATTGAAACGCTTATAGAACATCGTATTAATTTTCATAAATTAGTCTTATAAGTCATTAAAAATTCATACTTTTACTTGTGATGAATTCTGATTATTGAAGAGTTCGGAAAGGCGTTTATAAAGTTAAACTAAGCACTTAAAGAGTTAAAAATAATTAATAATAAGTTCAGTATTACATCATCTAAATTATTTAATCAAATATAATGTAGTAAAAAATACTATTTTATAATTTTTCGAAACATTTACCAGATTTGAATAAAAATGATTATTATTTTAGTTCATTAAATTATTTTATTTTAATCAACAATAATTCAGTTATGAATATGAATATATATATTAAGTTTATATTATTATAAAACATGTTAAGCATCTAAGTTACTATAGACTTTTAAACAAAAATAAACTTATAAATCTCAGAATCAAATTGTTAATTTTCGAACCTTTTTTAAACCCATATGGATATTTAGCTATAAAATTCGAACATTTCAAAATATTATCTTAATTAAGTAAAGTATGAAACTAAATTGTATTAGTTAACAATAGTTTCTAGAATAAACTACATCGCCATCCAAAACCCCTTTATAAAAACAAAATTTTCATCTTTTACTTCAAGAATTTTGTCCTACAAATTATAATTTTTATTGTATAATCAATAATATTAATCCAATAACAATATTCATTTAACTAAATAGCTAATCGAAATTGGCTTCTTCAAATCAAAAATATAATTCAATAACATATACCTATTCATGTATTACTAAACGTATCGTAGTATAACATAATATGTTCCATTAAAACAAACTTTGAACTTTTAAACCGAATATATTTTAAATTTTAACTGTACTTAACTATATTTAATTTATTTTGAGTTAGAAATTCATAAACATTTTTCTTTTTAAATCTAAGGTTTGAAAATGTTATACAAGATTCCTTATAAGTTTGCCTAATTTTATCAATAAAAAAATGTTTATAAGCAAGTCAAAATAAATTTTTATGAGCATTTTAAGTTCAAATTTTTACAAGATTAGATATTCATTTGATTTCTCATGTAGCGATTTTCTTATTTTGTTGCAATTCAAAAACTAATAACTTTAGATGCATGCAAATTTCACTGAATGTTTATATAAGCATTTTATATACACCATCAAATTTTTAATATGTTTTGACTATTTTTGAGCTTTTTACGGACCATTTTTTGTAGTAAGAATTCCTGATTTGTTTTTTAATAAATCATACAATTTAATTTATATTATTACTTTGTTGACGATTAAAATATAAGAAGAATTGAAAAAGGTTTTGGTGAGATAACGATATGGTCGGTTCAACTTAAATTACTTTACGTACAGCAGACTAAATTGTTTGAGTATCTTGTTTAGTCAACTCAATTTAAAAAAAAACGAAAAACAGGTTATTATTAATGCAATGATGTTAATCGTCTTGGTGTACATTTCATATTATCTTTTTAGAATTTCAGTGGATATTGTTAATAGGAACATTTATCGATAATTGTTATTGTTCCACTATTCAAATCAAATTCAACTGTGAACCTTTATTTTATATTATTTGAGCAACCTATTATGATGAATAATTTATGTAAATGAGTAATTGGAGATTATAAACTAATTGAATGAATTAATTAGTATGACTTGAACATTTTGAAGTACTTCGACTGCAATAACACATTATTCTAATTCTGAATTTATAGAAATTCGTAAAAATACATGTATTATTATTTTATTATTATTATTATTATTTTTGTATTATTATTTTACTATTTATATATAATGGTTAGTTGACATATTTAATATTTTATTTAACTTAATTTTGACTTGGCTCTAATTACAATAGTATTTAGTGATTTGATTAAAAATATATATATATACCCATTATATTGAAGATGAATAACAACTCTTAAATATAAGATGTCTGTATAAGAAAAACTCTAAAATGAAATTTAAATTTTTAATTGGTTATTTAAAATTTAAGATAATTTAATCTTTATTTAATAATACGTTAAGAGCTAGCGGAGAAATTTTTAAATTTGGGGTGAAAATTTTTCACTAAAACGAATTACGAGGAAATTAAGATGACCAGTTGTATGAAAAAAATAGAAATTTATTGCATACAGTTAATATAAACTATTTTTTGTGTGAGTAATATTATGATGGAATGGAAGTTTACATTAGTATGGATTCAAGAATAAGAGGAAACAATGAACTGAGATAAAAGATAATTATTATAAATCTAAAGAAGTTTTGAAATCAAATCAACTAATGACCATCTAGAAATATACATAAACCTATTACCTATTTTTTCAATTTAAAAATGTGTAAATTACGTCATGCAATAAGATAATAGTATTGTTTTTTTTTGTATTTAATATAAATATTTAAATTTCACATTGCAGAAAACTATTCATTAGTTATACCCCCTTAGCTTTTAAAATTTATAAAATACTAGCAATGGTTTTACCCGATTTCGCTCGGGATGAATTTAATCTGTCTTTCTATCGTTTTACGTCAGTTGATGTAATGTATAAAACAAACACAATTAAATTGATTAACTTTATGATTTTCTACTTCTTAATTCTGGACACATTTTTGATGTAGACACAAAACACAGGAAACAGATTCATCTAATGCTTTAATATCCTATGTAAATCCAATACCGTTAACATTGGTATTTGTCTTTATGTGTTTACATAAACAATAAGTAAGTTTTAGATTTTATATAATTCTCGTAGGATCAGGTAATTTAAAACTTTTAATCAATAATACTTAAATATATAACCCCTATATTATTTATATGAGTGTTATAGGTGCTCATATGTTATACCACTTATACTTGTATATTAAAAATTAAGTAAGTGATCCTCAACATTTGTTATTTACATAATTGTTGGTTAGCACAACTAACAAGATTCCCAATCGCCGCTATAATAGAGGATGAATTACTTACAAACAATCATTATTTTTTATATTCTAGAAGAGGGATATCGAAGAAATATTTTGGATTATTTTTTATTAATATGTAGTGTACTAAATTCATCGTGAAGTGGTCAAGCCCACTAAAAAAAATAAGACAACAATAATAAAAAGTAAAATTCTAATTAATTCTAGAACTATAGAACTAATATTCTTATTTTAATATAAACGGTGTTACAATGCATTCTTACCCGCATTATAAACGCCTATGATGTTTTTGGCAACAGATAGAATTATACAATCTCAAGTTGAGTGTTACTTCTGGGTAGCTACTCCCCTCATTCTTTCATGCCAAACTATTTAAAAAAAAATTCCAGCTCATTTGCTTATTGTAACTACCTTACAGATTGTAAATATTCTAATAAATGTTAAAAAAAAAAAAAAAAAATGATTTTATCAATAAGCTCAGTCATTATTGTACCAATATTGTTTACCGTAACGAGTAAATTATATTCTGTGAAGTTATATTCATAATAATAACAATAAAGAGTTTAGTATTTTAAAATAAAATAAAAACGTCATTGAATAAACACTAAAATCAGTAAATATTTAAGAGATTGCTTCTGGGTCAGTTACAGTGATTTTAGATATTTTACAGTATTTCAAAAGAGCACTTGCCTTCATTTCTCTTCAATTATCCTTTGATGGCGTTAAATCGTTTTCGTAACTGTTTTTTTTTTCTTAAATCACTTTTTTTGAGTAGGAATTATTCAATATTTTAAAATACACGCTTTGTTAATATTATGGCACCTAATATGATGTTCAATTATATATTATTTTTTACAATTTTTATTCGGTTAGCTTACTTAATACTTACACAGTATAATATCGTTTAATATTATTGATTTCAAAAACTCTGATTTAAGTATTTAAGTGAGCACTTAATGTGTCAGACCAATAGAGCATACGAACAAATATTTAATACCTAGCCTAATAATAACAATTACAAAGTTATTTATTTCAAAGAAGGCTTTTTGAAGATTTAAACTTATTTTATTAGTAAACCTATTTTACGTATAAACTTTTTCTTAAAGTTGATCTAAAATAGTAAATTGAACAAGAATCGTTTTATTTCCCCGATAAGAAATGTAATGTATTTTGTTTTTCCATTTTTAAATTTAATATCGACCACACGGTTGGTCTATATTTTCATTCGACCTACGACGATTAGTTTATCTTTCACATAGGTACTTAATATATACATAATATATAATACACAAAGTATTGTATTTATATTGCTATTTTTAGTTTTTTCATAAGCCACTTTTACATTATTGATAGTTATTTTAAATTAATGGTCATAGAGAATGGTTTTGATTAGGTATTGAATATCCATACAATTGTAAAATTTACTCATCAACAAAATCATTAATGCGTATAAGACTATTTTAAAAGTGTAACTAGGTATACTATGTACAGTGTGATTCACCAAGCATGTTCATATCTATTAGAATTCCACTTTTTATTCAATTCTTAATTCAATCCAAAATATAATTTTTAAGTGTATTAAGTTACCTTATTTAAGTTCTTATAGATTTTTTATACCATTTAAGACTACTGCCTGTGGGGATAGCCTATCTATTTTTAATATGAGAATCACATGTTTTAGTAAATGGGTTGTTTCTGAAAATGTTGTTGTTCTAAATCAAAATTTGAACTTTCGAGTTACTTAACTTTGTGGACCAAGGATAATAGTGATATATGAAAATAGGTTTGAAAGACATAGCAGAGGCTATGATAATTTGAAAATTAAAGTAATTGTTGATAATCTTTAAACATGATTTTAAATTTATTGAGTAGCTATAATAAGAAGGTAATAGAATAAACATTAGGAACGTATATTTTATAGATTTGTAAAATCATCTTTATACTGTCCTTAATGAATACACTTAAATAACTAAGAAACTGTTCATTTGAATTTTAGATAGGTACATTAACATTTTCAAAGACAACATCTGCTTCTTATTTTACAATAAAAAAATTGTCTATTATTTGAAAAAAAATTGTTTGTACAGCCATGTGACACTCCTAAGATAATGTAGATAATCTAAATATTTGAAAATATGATCCTGTAGTATATTTAAATTATATTCAAATCATAAACATAGTTTGTGAATCACCCTGTAAAAGTACTATAAAAGTACCTATACAATATATATAGGGGCGAATAAGCGAAAAGAAACAAACAAGTTGAGACATTCTATACACAAACATATATAATATAATACAATATTATATTGTAAAATACAATTTATTCACGCAGAATAAAAATTTTAGTATACAAATATGTGTTCGTTACACGTAGGATCCGGAACTATCATTTTATAATATAGCTCGGTATCAACGTGCGTTAAAAAGTCGATAATAATAGTATAAACAATAAACAAGTTTTAAATGCTGAGACAACTTATCCATGTTAAACGTCTTTAAAACGAAACGAAATACGTCGTCTCCAGATAAAACTGTAAAATAATACGATTCTACATTGTAAAAATATAATAATATAAGTAATAGCGACCTGGTGTGATGTTTGAAACCATATTATACCAAGCAAGGATATGTTTGACACAATAGTTGTCCGCTCTATCGTGGGCGGTTTGCCACTGACAACCATTAAGTCGAGATGTTATCGTTTTCTCCATGGCAATGAACGTAGGAATGCAATTCTTATTCCTTTCAATCTAATGGGAACGGATTAATAACATATTTAGACAGTTAGATTTGTATAAGTTGAAGACGCCAATTAATAACACTCATTTATCACAAAAAAAATTGTTTTATTGTAGGTACGTGTGTATTATTGTTGCATAATTCGAGAAAAAAGATCAAATTTTGCATTTCCATTGCAAGTAGGTATCTTTTGCCGGCTGCCACTCCACTTTCAATTTCAATATTTCAAATTCTAATAAAAAAATAATATTTATACATATTAAATGGTTATATTTTTCGCAGTTATAACTTGATACAATATATTATATTATGTATGCAGATTAGTTTTGGAAAATAAACTTGCCACATTTATCATACAGTTATGTTAGTTACGCTATAAATAGATATTTGAAGTATTAAAAATGACAATTTAATTTAGTTAGTTTGGTTAAATTTATTGTAAAATTGTAACATTAAGATTTGTAATATAATATTACAATACGCTGTTTTGAAGAGTTGAGTTTTATTAGACAACTCATTTTTTATATTATATTTCTGATTAAATACGTACAACTCACTATAGTGTTTGAAGTTTGAAATATTTCACCTTAGTATCGTACAATGTCAAATTTTTATTAACTATTTCACTATTTGGCTCTACTGCCTTAAAAATTTAAGCTTCCCTGTTTGAGAGATAATATTACATATTTACATAATATGAACTGATATTAACATAAAATTACGCCCAAGTATTTATTATTTATTTTACATATTGACTGTTTGTAATAAAAAATATAGCAAACAAAATATTTTAGCGATATTTTCAATATTGCTAAATAAAAGTCAGGGTATAATATAGGTTATGCGAAATATTATAAATTGAAAATGAGAAAAAAATTTATGAAAGTGAAATATTTAATTTGTTTTATTTAATAATTTTACAATATTAAAAACCAAGATAATAATGAAAATAAAAATTGAAATATTTGATGACATTTTCAAACACTAGTCTATAACACATTGTATTTACAATAATATGGATTTTTGTTGTACTTTTTTTATTTTATTATTAGAGTGCCCAAGAATGTTAGTTAGACTAATTGGTATTTATGTAATATAATATTCCGCTCATTATTCTAATATATTTTATAGTAACTTATCCAAAACGCCATAGTGATTTTTAAAATCCATTTTTGAGTATTCTAAATCGTTTGATGTGAGTTATAGTGATTATTATAGTACTAATTTTATATGAAGGGCAAAACATTATTCAATCTATGGAACATAATCATATTAGGCACCTTTTACCAATATACAACTCACGAATAAATAGATTTTTGTAATAATTATATTTTTTTATATCTATATATATAAGTATACATTTTTAAAATGTACCTAGAAATACCATTTGTTTTCCGTTATCCAATTGGCCACGTTTATTCTATTATAGGCTTTCAACAAACGAGTGCTTTGTATTAAACAATTCATAGAATCCATTTATAGTGGCTACCTTGATTGTCCAGCAGTATAAAAGCTGATTGTAAAAGTTTAATTTTAATTTTCTAGTTTATTTCCATTTATTCAAAAACAAAAAGCCAATATTGTTTTATTCGATGGATGAGCTTTAATAAATATATAAGAAATACACATTTACCAAATACAGTTAAAGAATAAGCAATTATTAGAAATACATTGACGGTAGAAATAAATATTATAATATTATATAGATAATATTAAATCATTTGAAAATAAGTTTATTACTATGTTTAAAATTTTTATTTATGCTTTAATAAATTAAAAAAATTAAATCATTTATTATGTTGGTATAAGTATTATAGCTTGTCAGTGATAATAATGTACACGAAAATCCTACAGTAATTTTGAAATACTGGTTGGTAAGGAGTGACCTATTAGCTGTTTAAAGTATTTTAAGTAATAAACCTACGCATCAATAATATTAAGTATACTAATAAAAATGTTTACATTTATAATTGTATAATATTTTATAAATGTTTCGAAAATAAATTGTAAAAAATAGCATTGATCAGTTCGGTACATTATTAACAGAGTATAAAGTAAAGTATTATTATAAATAATTAAAACAAAGGGGTGTACCTATTAAAAAAGTCCTTTACTTTGATTAAAGTGCGGTTTGTCCGTAACCATATTCAAAAAAAGATGTATATTTTTATATAAAGTTCTAACTCAAGTGGATTTTTTTTTATTATATTTCAAGTTATATATTTTAATCTCAGTACGTATAGAGATTTTTACTGATATTAAAAATAATGTTTTTCCATTACATTTTTTCCAATTTCTACGTTTTTAAATTAATTTTAGATTCTTTTCATGTTTTGTTTACAAAATTCGGTAAGAAAGTTAAAACCTGATTGATTTGAGGTCTAACATGTTTTTAATAGATTGACATTTAGCTCCAACAAATACAATTTAATGCAATCATCAAACTAAATATTTTAGTTTTTCATCTAAATTCCTTTATTTTTTCAACTACAACAAAAAAATAAATTTACCAAAACATTTTATGTTGTTCTAAATTTATTTCAAATATACTATATTATTATAGTTTATTGTGTACGGTGAACATTTGATACATACTTGAGTTATTAAACTATATATTTTCACCTGTGATAGTGCTGTTGGTACTAAATAATTAAATTATTATTTAAATGAAGATAATTGAAAAAAAATAATTAAAACGACTGCACTTGTAAATAGTGGTATTTTGTATTTGACTTGTTTTGAATTTAAATGAAATAAGCGTTTCATCAGAGATGAAATTAGTTTCGAAATATTAACAATATGTCAACACTCTATATTAAACACGTGTATGCTGTTATAATTTTATTATAATTATTACTATTATATTACCATGCTAATCAGTTCGTGTTTGTGTTTGGTTAGGTAATATTTGTATCTAAATTGATATAATAAGTAGAGCATGTTGGTGCTTTGTTTGTTATTTTGTTATAACTAATTATGATAATATTATTAACTAAACAATTTAAGATGTATCGATAAATAACGAACGAGTGGAATTCATTTGTACA
Organism: Nasonovia ribisnigri; assembly: GCA_027563435.1. Taxonomy (NCBI): domain Eukaryota; kingdom Metazoa; phylum Arthropoda; class Insecta; order Hemiptera; family Aphididae; genus Nasonovia; species Nasonovia ribisnigri. The sequence goes on from JANEHU010000127.1 coordinate 631,859, forward strand.
GTTATAAACTCGATAATACATAAACATTATAATCTACTTTTTTGGATTTTGATATTACATTTTTACTTTCTAGTTTAGTGATAAATAAATAATTACGTCTTGACTATCTATACAGCATCGGTGTACCCAGGTATAGGAGCACAGTACTTTTTTCAATGTCAGAGAAACATGACTTGGTTGGGTTTACGGAATACGGAGGTATAGTGGTCAGTTGTTTGAACTCAATACCTTCTCGGTATGATGCATGACCGCAATCACAGCAACTGCGGTCACCGAGGATACCAATAAATAGCGGGCAAAGAGGTTTAGTAATTAGTAGGTAGTAATTTTTAAAGCACTACTCGGTGATCAAATTTTGTTTGATAGATGTTATGCACATTACGTACAATTTAATCATAAATAAATATTGTTTTAAAGATTTTAAATTTTAAAAACAATTTACATACAAAATAAAATTATTGAAAAATATATAATCATAATAAAAATATTTATAATCATATCCACACGTACATTATCCACGATAGTTTGTTAATTAAATTAATATTTTAATATTAGATACGTAACGAAAAAAATTAAAATAATGGTGTCGGTGTAGCTAGATAGCCTACTCAAGACGCCGTGTTACCATAATTCTATTACACAGATATTAAACTGCATGGTATAAATTATGCGCAAGTAAATTGATTCATTGCCTAGAATATTTTGAAATTTGAAAATAGAGAATTTTTTGAAGTATCTAGATATTTTATTTTTATATAATAACATATAACTTTTATTAAATTAATTTCAATTACTGTTAAAAGTTACCAAGTCATTGAAATTTCATATCAAAAGAATCAAAAGAAGATTTGATTGTGCGTGAAGAACGTTTGTGATTTGTCATATTTCAACATTAAAAGGACTTAGTTGGTGAAAAATATCCTTGAGAGGGTTGAAAGGATGTCAGTTTTTAATTATCATTTTGAATAGCATATCATTCTCTAATAAAATAAATATTGGAAGGAATGGAATTTAATTTTTAGTTATGTTGCGAACGGATTATGTTTCTTTATAATTATACGTTATACTGATATAGCTAATAATCCTATAATTGGTGCATTGGATAGAATATTATACAGGGCAGTGTTTGAAAATGTCATGAAATATAAATTTATCTAATATTTCAGCTATATTATTTGAATAGAATAAGTATTTTTTTTATGATTATTTGTCATTAGTGATTGTATTCTTTAGTATAATGTATTTACAATGTTTTAAATTGGCAAAACATAAATATTAAATATGAATACAGTAGGTACACACGATCATATATTATCATAAATAAAAAGGTTGTTTTAATTTTCTTGTTATTTCAAAAAAAAACTATGAAAATTAAGTTTGTTTGACGAGTGTGCAACAACTACAGTGATACATAAAATCTCGATAACGGCTAGGTATAGTACATATAACCAATTCTGTAACGGTACACCACCAACTAAAACAGTCCTTTTCAGGACTACACAATAACAACCAATCACAGCACGCCATATTAGAAATCACGATAACCAGAGCTTTACTACTAAATATGAGTGATTTCAAAGTGGTTAACGACTTAACAAAATACAGCCATGGATAGGGGGGATTAGGACACATCTAATGAAACCCTCCCCATGGCTGTAACCAAAAAACCCAATGAATAAATCACAAATCCGTACCGACAGAAAACACAAGCATTACGGCGGCACACACGCTGGTTTACTAGTCGGTACGGCGCACGGGTTATATACCGGTCGTTTTCCGACCACAATCATCTTCAGTCTTCAATCAACATTACCTCTTCTACCAGAACACACCAGTATCTCAGTACGAAGAAAAGAAGACAAGAAGACCACCGAAGCGAAAGACGATTAGCTGCAACCGGCGGCTGGAAGCCACATCGACGGAGACGCCGAACGATCATTCCTCGTACGGACTGTGCGCACCCCGTACGGGCACCGCCACATTCTCACCGTACGGAACGAAACCGCAGTCAGTAACTGCCAGAAGGAGCAGCGACGGAGAGCGACGAGCATCCGTAGTCTAACGGCAGCACCGACGACCGGAGCCAGACCAGGGCGACGACGCGGACCAATACCGCTGCTAGCGAGCCAGACCAAGACACCGGACGAGCCGGCAACGGAACACGTAGTTACGTCCCCGACCTCCCTCGGCCGCTTTTGAGAGCCTGCCTACCCGGGTCTGATTCACCGTAGCAGTCGCTTCATAGCTAGACACTACCCGTGGTCGACCTTCCATCCCTCGCTATATGCCATACAACCATTCCTACAGCCCATATTGTAAATAGGACGGAGCTTATTGCCCGTCGTGACGAAACGCCCTACCGGCAGCTCGCTATTCAGCCCGGCTGTCGTATTAGCGAACCGACCCCCCCCCCCACTACCATATTAACTGTACATATATATTTGCATAGAAATAAACAGAAGAAGTGATACCGATAACTTTAGTGTTATTATTTCACTTCCCACGAAACAAGCCAGAAGGCTACTGTTTCAGCTGGCGCCCAACCCGTGACTCGGAAACTACATCGACCACGAAATCAACACAATATACAAGTACGACGTTTACTAGTCGGTACGGCGAAATAGTATACCCGCCAACAAACCGATAAGAACGTCTATTAGTCAATACAGTAACACCGCAATTGATATTTTGGAAGTTTGAATAGCCAACCCGTGCCTCGGAAACTACATCGACCACGAAATCAACACAATATACAAGTACGACGTTTACTAGTCGGTACGGCGAAATAGTATACCCGCCAACAAACCGATAAGAACGTCTATTAGTCAATACAGTAACACCGCAATCGATATTTTGGAAGTTTGAATAACCAACCCGTGCCTCGGAAACTACATCGACCACGAAATCAACACAATATACAAGTACGACGTTTACTAGTCGGTACGGCGAAATAGTATACCCGCCAACAAACCGATAAGAACGTCTATTAGTCAATACAGTAACACCGCAATCGATATTTTGGAAGTTTGAATAACCAACCCGTGCCTCGGAAACTACATCGACCACGAAATCAACACAATATACAAGTACGACGTTTACTAGTCGGTACGGCGAAATAGTATACCCGCCAACAAACCGATAAGAACGTCTATTAGTCGATACAGTAACACCGCAATCGATATTTTGGAAGTCTGAATAACCAACCCGTGCCTCGGAAACTACATCGACCACGAAATCAACACAATATACAAGTACGACGTTTACTAGTCGGCACGGCGAAATAGTATACCCGCCAACAAACCGATAAGAACGTTACTAGTCGACGCGGTAATACCGCAGAACAATTTTCTTGGAAGTCTAGTAACGGATTCAACAGAAATGACCAACAGAAGAACTAACAAAAACACTTCACGCAACGTCGAGAACAGTCCGGTCATTGAAACCTCAGCCGAAAGAATTGCACGACTTGAAGCAACTATTGACCAATTATCGAAGAAAATACAAACAATGCAAGATGATTTTAATAATCGCATCGAGTTATTACATCAACTCGTAAACGAAAATGATACCAAATCATTTGTTACAGCGACAAAAATCAAACAAGACGTTGAACAGATTAACGAAAAAGTAAGGAATAAAGTTTCAACAGAAAACTCACCAATAAAACCTAACTCAGTCGATCTACCACTACCCACCTTCGAAGGAACAAACGAAAATGACCACCCGAAAAAATTTTTAAAGGCAATCGACACATACTTAAGCCATAAGAGAGTAGTCGAAGAAGAAAAAATGCTCTTAATTGAAAGTTGCTTAAAAGGCAACGCAGCAAAATGGTACACTATGATAAAAGATGCATCATTAAACACAAATAACTTTAAACAGCTATTCCTGAAATATTTTTTCTCGGAAACCAAACAATGGGGAATCTTCATGAAATGCACTGAAGCTGGGAAAACACCGACAAAAGAAAATTACCAAGAACACTTTCACAGATGGATGGACGAGCTTAAATACTTAGATTCGCCAAAAATCACGGAAGAACAAGCCATCAACTTAATCGTAAAACATTTCCCTATATCCATACAGGCATTACTACAAACAACAGAAAAAAGGTTCTTGTCAATTTGGGAAAAGTTAGGAGAAGTAAACAACCCAAGACAACCAGATGCAAAAAACTCACATGATGTTCAAACACAAAAACACAGCCCGGCGAGCACTAAAGAGGGCAGTTGCCAGGCATGGGGGATTTCTACGGATTGAGATCCCAGGTGCAACATTCTCACCCGGTCACTAATCCGGGGGGGGGAGTTGTAACGGTACACCACCAACTAAAACAGTCCTTTTCAGGACTACACAATAACAACCAATCACAGCACGCCATATTAGAAATCACGGTAACCAGAGCTTTACTACTAAATATGAGTGATTTCAAAGTGGTTAACGACTTAACAAAATACAGCCATGGATAGGGGGGATTAGGACACATCTAATGAAACCCTCCCCATGGCTGTAACCAAAAAACCCAATGAATAAATCACAAATCCGTACCGACAGAAAACACAAGCATTACGGCGGCACACACGCTGGTTTACTAGTCGGTACGGCGCACGGGTTATATACCGGTCGTTTTCCGACCACAATCATCTTCAGTCTTCAATCAACATTACCTCTTCTACCAGAACACACCAGTATCTCAGTACGAAGAAAAGAAGACAAGAAGACCACCGAAGCGAAAGACGATTAGCTGCAACCGGCGGCTGGAAGCCACATCGACGGAGACGCCGAACGATCATTCCTCGTACGGACTGTGCGCACCCCGTACGGGCACCGCCACATTCTCACCGTACGGAACGAAACCGCAGTCAGTAACTGCCAGAAGGAGCAGCGACGGAGAGCGACGAGCATCCGTAGTCTAACGGCAGCACCGACGACCGGAGCCAGACCAGGGCGACGACGCGGACCAATACCGCTGCTAGCGAGCCAGACCAAGACACCGGACGAGCCGGCAACGGAACACGTAGTTACGTCCCCGACCTCCCTCGGCCGCTTTTGAGAGCCTGCCTACCCGGGTCTGATTCACCGTAGCAGTCGCTTCATAGCTAGACACTACCCGTGGTCGACCTCCCATCCCTCGCTATATGCCATACAACCATTCCTACAGCCCATATTGTAAATAGGACGGAGCTTATTGCCCGTCGTGACGAAACGCCCTACCGGCAGCTCGCTATTCAGCCCGGCTGTCGTATTAGCGAACCGACCTCCCCCCACTACCATATTAACTGTACATATATATTTGCATAGAAATAAACAGAAGAAGTGATACCGATAACTTTAGTGTTATTATTTCACTTCCCACGAAACAAGCCAGAAGGCTACTGTTTCAATTCCTACCCTTACCATGGTTTACGAGTGGAAGGAAAAAAAAGGTATGGTACCTATATTAATTAATAATGGTACCATACTACCAACTTTGCATCGCCGTCATCGTCAACGATAAGCCTTTTTCTAGGAAAATAACATTAAAGTTTCGATTTAAACCTTCAAAAATAAGAAGCAAATATGTCTAACACGGCAGTCACCCAATGCTTGTTAATCATCAATATTTGAGATTTAAAAAAAAAAATTAATGTCTTACGTTTTTTTTTTTAGAAATATTTCATTATCATATTATTGTGGTTAGTTTTCATTCGGTCAAAATAAATATTAATAATATATATTTTTATCTAATCAAGTTTATCACGGTTGTTTATATTTTTCATAAAATGATTGTATCTCGATGTGGTAAATAGTTTTTAAAACTTACTTGAGATTAATATTATATTGTATACAATGCAAGTAATTAAAATATAATAAAACAATAAGATATAAAATAATATAAAATAGTTTAATTAAATGTGTTTCATTTCGTTGAAACACGTAGATAAAGATTACAATGTCATTATATTACTGCACTACATGCCAAATTTGTGTTTTAACTTAAAAAGCTGAGAATAAATTATTGCTTTTATGTAATTCAATAGATCCTCAGTCATCACGTGTTTTATTAAACTTGACTTTACTTTTTAAAGAAATCTACAAAATTAATTAGTGGATAATTTAATAAAAATTCCAACAAAAGGTTATAATTAATTTTAAAAAAATAACCGCTATTGTTGTTTTTTTAAAAAGTATATTATTTTCGTTTTAAAAAAAGAAGAAAAACTTAAGCTAAACTATTGCAATTCATCTATAGTTTTTTTTGCCCCAATAAATAAAAATCCGAATCTTTCACAAACTAAAGTTGGTCTATGTAACGATAAATAATAAGTTTTAGTAAACAAATCTAAGTTAATTAAAGTGTATTTAACTTCCTTCAGATTTATTATCCAAAATAATAGCTCTATATGTTATGAAGGTAGTTACTAAATATACTTTTAACGAAACCAATAAAACTATATAAACAGTGGAATCTTAGACTTAGGCAACGCTAATAAACCTTGCTGTGATGCTTATCTATAAATAATAATAATAATAATTTATATATAAAAAAAAAAACGGTAATTAAAATTAATACGTGTTTTTTAATCTCAAAAAAAATATGAAATTATATTCGTCTTTATTAATTTTATAATTGCATGCATAATATTATCGTGATAGGTCATTCTCATTATTGCATCACAACATTAAATTGTGGTTGGAATCCCATTTACGCTAATTTGAAAGTGATTGAAAACCGCAATGGACAAGGTACTACAACTCAGTAGTCAGTAACTAACCATTCATTAAAATAAAGCTTTTGATAAGTATACTCTCTTTTTACAGGAATATGTTAACTAATTAAAAATGTAAAATATTTGAAGTATAAGTAGGTAATTACCTGAGAAATTTCCGGTTAGTGCATATAACATGTTGCGGAAAAAAGGTATAATTTTATTTTTGGTTTATCTCATTATGGTCATAGTAACTGCTATTTAAATGATCGCGCCATTATTCATGGTATTCATTGCGGTTATACCTATGTAAACTCATTTTTAGTATTTTAAGGGTGGAAAAAAAAGAACCTTTTTTTATTTTAAACGTGTAATCAATCAAATACCTATGGCCAGGTGTATTTAGTTTTTTCGTGTGACTGCGGAAGAATACTTGTTAGATGCAGGAAGATTATGGCCTTCTTCGAAAAAAAAAAACATTGTTTTGTCCGCCTCGCGTTATGAATGTTTCTTGCCAATTGATTGGACGGGAATTTACGACTCTTATTCCGATGCCGATGTTGGTGTGAAATGGCGGTGAGAATACTAAACAGATGCAGGATATGCCTGTTAGGACGTTGCGAATTGTCAAAATATCATATTATATGTTTCATGTATTTGAATATGACAAAGTCGAGCGTTAAACCATTCCCTGGCTGCTGTTCCCCAACGGTTCTACGTTGAAATTAATTTGGAACTCACGGGATTTGACAGATAGAAACAGCGTGTTCGCTGGTTATTTATGCCAGGACGATATCGTGCCGGTGTACGTTTAACGGTCACTATATTATATACGATGAGAAATGACGAAGACAAAAAGCCGTCGTGAATTTCGCGTGCGTCATCATATTTTATTCGTCGGGGCGCAGATTAACACGCCACCGAATCCTCTAGAACCAGTATAGGTGTACCACATCTGCGTTGATATATATTGACCTTTGGATACGATTTGAAATAATATCATCAATTCCAAAAAGTACGATAAATTATTATGATTTCGTGACGAGGAACCACCGCACGCCTTGAGGAATGCGCGAGATTTAGGCACATGGTACAACAATAATTATTATACTGCGGAACAAAACGTGTGTATTAAATGTATACAATTAAACAGGTACGCCTTTGATCTGAATTTATGATATATATATACATATATATATATATATATATAATATATATATATATATATATCGTGCGTAAGTACTCCGACACACGCGAACCAAAGCTCTTCGAAATCCGTTTTTAAAGTACCAACAACGATTACTTGTCAACGACGGGGCGGTGTTGTAAATGACGTCGGGGTTTGAATAATAAGATATTTTTCCCTCGCCGCTAATAATACGATACACGCCATGGAAAAAAAAGAGAAATTGCATATGCGTAGTCATATTTTTTTTTTTATGGAACGAGCGAGATCTCAGACACACACACACACTATCAACCAATACGGCACTTATAAACGGAGGTTTTATAATATAAAATACGTAGTTACACCGCGCAGAAACGAGTATGCTGAAGTGCGCGCAGCCGGAGTGAACGAGACAAAGGGTTAGGTACCGCATTATTTGAAACACAATAATGTTATATAATATAAGACAACGATATACATATTTATATATTATGTTTGTTAGAACGGGCTGGTTCGTTGTGCGATAAACGTTAGGAACCTTTGCACTTAATTTCGTAATTACTTTGGCAAAACGCCCGCAAATCAGTAGGTATTCAGCAGTTTCAAGACGCGGATCGTGAATCGTGAGTCGGACGACGAGTCGTATTGTGTGTATGAAGTTGATGGACACACTGGCGAACGTCAGTCATGATATTATGAAATAAACACGAAGATTCGATACTGAATATTACTATGTCGTGGCAATATTATACTCGGGAGAGGTGAGCTGATGATATTGTGATCTGTGCTGATCTGTGATCAAGATATTATTATGTGTAAGACGACCCAGTTTCTTTTTTTTTTTGAATAAGACGGTAGTATTATCTTGTCCTCGAAAACTGGTACACCGTGACAAAAAAACTTTGCCCGATTACGGTTTTTTATAATATATTATTATCATAGCTATAGCTGTTCTCGTGCGGTTCGTTACGCTCTAAAATAAACGATATTTGTATGCTTATTTCGCTCGATCGCTCCATAAAAAACTTCGAATTTTAATATTTTACTCACAATGTTCAACGTATATATAGTCACTATAAGCATCTCGCCTTGTCAACCATCAGTCATTATACTGACCTTTGAATATACGCAACATAAAGTCAACCACGACAATGGAATAAATAAATTCCAGTTTCTTCAAAGTTTCATTTGTATTTGAAAGAACTTTATGTTGGTCCGTGATATCTAGAAGACTCTGTTTCTGAAAAACTTTTGAAAACTTTTACATAAAATAAAATTAACATCGAGTCAGTCGAATTTTAAAAAACACTTATGTTTCGTTTGTTTTAAAGTTTCTGTAAGAAAACTCAGGTTTATTAATACACCTATTGAATCTATTAACGCTCTCGAGGTTCTATGATAATTAAAAACCTTTTTTTGAATATTTTTTAACCTTAAAACACATTGTTAGTTAGTTTTCAATTCATAAATCGATTGATGTGACTACTATAATTATAGTCACAATGCGAAAAATGTACCAGATGAAAATCAAACATGTCTGGAAGGAAACCAATATCATTTGTTCCCCAAGACAACAACATTTTCTTGGAAATATTTAATGTCAAACGACCCCGGTCACAGAATTAAGTGCTCTTGGTAATAGAAATAGTAATTAAGTCCTACGACATTGGGAAGAAAAATCTCTATTGTCTGGGTTAAAGTCCGACAAATCTGTTGGATATATTTCCTATTATGTTGTGTCTGAATTAGGTATAGATGTGCTGCCAACTTTAAAATGGTTACAGCTCTTGCTGTATTTCACCCTCGAATGAACAATTCTTCCTCCGCCGTTGCTACATAATATTTTTGGTCACATCTCTCAATTGATATAATTTATCGACGTAAATATAAAAAAAAAACTTAAAAAAATATATTATTCGATAAGCCGGTGACTTTATGGCTGGATTCGTCGTAGCTGGCAGAAGAATACTTTTCCGGTGGCCGGCCTGACCACTTTTACTGACTTCAACAGTTCAACTTTGTAAGGCGAAGGTGTGACCAAATATATTTTGTTTATAGTTAGTTTTTCCAGGCCTTTCACCCCCTCTGTACGAAAAATATAAGAGCAAACGAATTACATTTAATGACTCGATAAACGTGTGTGAAAAGTTATTTATTTGAGAGGGGGTGAGGGGACCGAGGAACACGTTCGTGTGGACATTTTTAAAATGTCGAATAATGTAAATTTTTTATGTTGCGTTCATAACTATTATAAACTTATATTCTATGTGACTAAATATGTATGCATAATAATATTTATAATAGGTTATTGAATATTGGAAAAACAGTTTACTATAATTACTATAATCATTTAGAGATTTGGAGTTTATTCAGGATGAATATGACATAATTTTATAATCTATAATTAAATTACCCATCTCATCTTCTACTTGATAGATCTATAAATAATTATAATTAATGAGCCATTAGCCTAATTTAGATAAATTCACATAAATACTGAGAATTCAATAACAAATATCATGAATGGTCATTCAAAAATGGAAAGGTTTTTATATTTTATGGAATATGGAAGGGAATATGAAAAAAATGCAAAATGTTTGGAAGCTTTTAAAGCATTTTTTTTTTTTTTTTAATAATACAAATATTTTAAGAAATATAGCCCGCAGTTTTCACTTTATAAAATACACTTTCATCGTGTCTGCAGTCATTATGAACTGAAAACGTATACTCCAAAAATTCTCAATTCATGATTAGGCGAGAGTGCTCTTGTCATAAACACTGTACCTATAATAACTGATCTTCTAATTGAATGATTTAAATAATTATACTTCATGTTGTTTTCTACTTAATATTATAATAGGTTCTGTAATCGAAATACATTTTCAAATCATTATTTTTTTTTTAATAACGATAAATATTTATTGAGAAGTATTTATACGCTGAAGAATATGTGTCTATTATTTGTGTTAAAATATAGTTTACTATTTCTCGACAAATATCAAATAATTAAAAAAATACAATAAATAAATGTATGGTATAATTTGTGCTTTTTACAAACATTTTAGTACCCAAACCAATATTATATTAAAGTTATGATTCTATATAATACCTATACTGCACTTATATATCAGTATGTATAATGCCAAAACTATATTAAGGTATTATTTTATATTTGTAAAAGTAAATACACATGTACGCGTGAAAAACTATTATGTTTACCGATTCAATAATAGGTCTCATATTAAAAAGAATAACGATAGTTATGTCTTCTATAAAAGTCGTTATCTTACCAGTCACCGGAGATAAGTTAAAAGTTTTTGGTTTCAGAGACATGTATATTTTCATTGTTTTATTTTAATCTTTCCGGTGAAGACAAAATGAAGCTTGTAGGTATGAAATCAAATACATTTTTCATTAATTGATACTTCCTCGCGTAAAAACCTATCGTTGTTGCTAGGTCGTTTTAAAAGTTTCGTATTTTTTTAAGTGTTGATGTTTTGTTTCTATGTTGTTAGTATATTAACAGTCATCCGAGTGATGACACCAGCTAATTATTTAATTATTTTTTATTTTTAAAGTCATTCCTACTGCAGTTCCAACGAGTTACTAATAGATTAACGTATACGTCAGTTACGAGTTCTTTAATTTGTTTATCGATAAAAGTTAATAATCAATAGGATAAAAGTTAATAATCAATAGGTACGGTCAATAGTAAATCGAAAGAGTTTATTAAATATAAATTCGATTTGTTTGTTCTCATTATATCTATAATCCAAACGGGAATGTCTATCGCCGTGAGGATTTTTTTTTCAATTAATTTTCCCGGCTACACATTCGCACGCGACTCTCAAAACGGTACTGTACGAACCACAGCGGAGGACCTCTTACTTTTTTTTCATCATTATTCAAGCACGGCTTAAACTATAATGTAGTACAATGATGCGTTTTGACGTAGAGTTCTCGACCTCATAGAGCTGTACGTCATTAACGGCGTGCATATACTGTAGTATAATATAATATAATATTATAGTGTACCTACATGCAATAAAGATTTTAGTCCACAGGGAATACGATGTCATACGCGCATAACGTACATGCGCGTGTAATAATAATAATAATATAATACGTATTATACACCGATTTCGAGCTATACATTTTATAATACCACATGTGCGATTACACGCGCACTGTGCAGGTGGAGAGCGTGACGTCGGGAGTATATTATAGGTACCTACCTACGTGTTACGCGACTACGTTTCTATTGTCTCGCACACGAAGTCGGTCCTTCGTGTATTACTATTATTAATATTAAAATATATAGTAACGGCGGCCGTTCTCGTTCTGTTGTGTGCGCCGTAATATTATATTACATAATATTGTATAAAGAGCTTTAAGTTTTCGTTTTCGGCCATGCGGGCGGGCGACTAGAGTCTTAAGTTTTAACCAAGTTTTAACGGTTCAAAAGCACCTCGCCGGGAGTATGGCACACCTGCGGAGTTATTGGAGCTACATCAAAGTGTCGTGAAATTATTAATATTGTAATTGTTAATAGTTATATTCAATATATTGTAATATTAATTCTATTCTACGACGTTAAAAAAATAGAGATTATCTATTACAGAAATAAATAGTGATAAAACTGCTACTTAGGTAAATCAACTATAGAATAATTAAATTGGACCACAGAATAAAATATATTTTACTGTTCATACGACCGATTCCATAACAGTACCAATACGTGTCACGAGCTTCAGGCACAGTGTAGTTCTGGCTTGCGTAGTGCGACTTAAGTACAAAATGTATACTACAGAGAAGACACTTAAAAAAAAATAATAATAATAATTTTAAATAAAAAACAAATAATATATTATAACTGGTAGATGAATAATATAGGACAAGAGTTTATGCATCATAATGGGTAGTATACTGCACGGATAAAATATTATAATGGTATAAGAAGGGATGATAACAACATTTCTGTGTTCGGTCCGCCAACGCTGCATCAAATCGGTACACTAAATTCGGTGTTCTGAATTTCATCGCCAAAATTTAGAATCGTCACCGTGACCCTCAAAGAACGAACACTGCGCTGAGGGCTGGCGGCGGGAGGGGAGCGCGTATTTCGTGTGACCGAAAATCACGGAGACGACAGCCACGCGATGACGGAGATACGTTTCGCGCCACATCACAGCAGCTGGCGCGGCCGTCCGTCGCACCATGAGATGACGATGATGGGTTGGCGGTGGAGGCGCGCGAATTAATCAAACACCATAATCCCGTGGCCTTAGCCGTTCGAAAACTTATTCTAAGGGGTATTAATGCATTATCGGGATTATTGCGTCTGAATAATGGACTGTGCGCGAGATCTTCCACGCCCCCCCCCCTCACACACTGCTCGCCGCCTCGTGTACGTCGTACGCCGTCGCACCTATCGCTTAGTCTTGTACAACCCACCCCCCCCCCCGAAAATGTGTGCCCACGCTACACCCCCCCGTGTCCGCAAGACCACCGCCGCCGCCACCACCACCGCGACCGTGTATTATATAATAATAATTATTATTTGGACGTTGATTATCACTTAATTCCTCTGACGCGTATGTGTCTGTGTGTGCGTGTGTGTGTAATGTGTAATAATAATATTATAACGCCCCGGGCCGCCCTTGCAGGCGTTTACCACCGGAAATTCGTTTCCACCTGTAGGCCGCACGGGATACATTAATGCAAAACACTATAATATTACCTACCTACTTAATAATAATAATAATAATAGTAATAACAATATAATTTGTAGCTACGCAGTCGCCGTCACCCTTATTGTTGCCGCTTTCGTTGATAGCGTACCCATAACAATAATAGTATTTATGCACGCGCACCGTGTGTGCAGTTCGCATTGGATGTCTTATGGATATAATAATACAATTTCATTTATCTACCCGGTTACAATTCACCTAGACTTGAGTATTAATTTAATCGCACACGTCGATAATATATGTGTTCGGAGCAGTGTGATCATCAGCTGGGGCAAATAGTATTATATAATATTACAAACATAAAATGTTTCAAACGTACATAAAATATAATATCGTGACGTAGTAAAAAGTGCTTAATATAATATAAAAATGTAGGCATAATAAAAATCTCTGAATAGTTTATGCACACCTGTGCGCTTGAAAAATACAAAATACTTAAATGGTAAATATTTTTAATAATACTTACATATTTTCTTTATTGCTGGAATGTTGCATACGTCATCATGTAAGACATTAATAAAAAAATCTAGCATTGCTCAGGTAATACCTCTTACCAGAGGGCAAAAGTACCTAAGACTACTCATGAAAATAACAGAAATTAAAAATAGAGAAAAAAACGAGAATTTAAAAAGAATACCCTTTTACGGGTAGGTTGTTAAAAACAATATTTTAAATGGAAAATTATTTTAGATGGAAATTTTACTAATAATTAGAATATGTAATGTAAAAAATATGAGTATGTAATATTTTCTTTTTTCTTCTTATATAAACAAGTGTATAACCATTTTTTTTTTTAGCTTATATTTAAAACAAAAGTTACCAGTATAATTTAATGTATCGCTAGAATCATATTACATATCTAGAGACTTTAAACCCACCTGTAAAAACGTATATGAAGTTTTTGTATTATTAATGAATGGTATTTTGATACATTTTTCTTGATACTTTATGGTTGTTTTTAGTTTTAAAGATATAGCATAGAGTTTGTGTTTAGTATAACTTAATATCAACTTTCAAGTACTCGTAACAATACGTCGAATAACTCTTTTTAAGTAAATGATTTGTGGTTGCCTATTTATTAAATTTTTTTGCGCAACTGAAAAGTTATATTGTATGTAGTGTGGAAGTCACACCAAGCAAATTATACCATAGGTAGATGGAATTTACGACCGTACCGTTGCCACATATAATAGTAAGTTACTCTGACGAGATGTTTATTGAGTGTTTTTTTAAATTATTAAAATTATTAAAAATAAATAAATACCGAACGATATTCTTCTTCGTCGCAATGGTGCAATACGAAAACATGTATTTTTTTTTTTTTTTATTATTTTGGGGGTTGAGGCTTCGACTTTGGTCATTAGCCTGTGTGTAGGGTTTGATATGGTAGGTTTTCAACACGTGTGGGTGTTGGTGTTTTTGGCAGAATTTTGATTGGGCACCCGTAGGTTTCTGCCATGCCCGGGCGGGGGATGGCTGCCTCTCTCTCCAGACACCGTGACTGCCCGAAGAGAAGTGCCGCGCGTGACCGAGGTTCGAACCGGCGACGGCGTCTCCCACATGTATTATCATTGTAACAAAATATTGTGTAAAAACACGTAAGTAGGTACTAGCTACACTATAAATTGGCCATATTATTTTTCTCGAAATTTTTTTTAGACGTATTTAACATATTTTCATATTCAAGCTGGTAAAGTTACGAATTTACATATTTCAAACCCGATCACTGGTTATCAGTTACCGTAACTGCAATCACTGAATCACGGAGTAAACGTACCTGATGTATAATTATTATTGGTGTAATACCTATCTATTATTTATTATTATTTCAACGGTCAGGTATATTGAATATGTGTGGTAATCGCGGACACTAGGTCATGACGTGTCACATACTCATATAACCTCTGTCATTTATTAAGGCGTGACCGACGAGGATGTTTTTATATTTTATAGAGATTTGCATGTAGTAGTGATTAAATAGTTTTTGTGCATAATACATAATTATAGTACCACAGATTATAATTTGAAATATTTCATATTATAGTACCTACCAACCAATCTTAATAAAATTGTCACAGGTATTACTATTGAATCGTCCATAATAAAATAGCGGTAATGGTATACAAATGATTTTCAATGCGTTCCAAAAAACAGATTATTATCATGATTAGTTATTACAATAATAATATCATGTATGCCGTGGTTTGATTGCATTACAATGCAGCAGTATATTATTATATTTTATAGTATTCAACATTTAAAAACGTTTTTCTTGGACTTTCAATTATTTTTTAAGTAGGTACTTACCTACTTTTTTCTACTCAAATATTCAAAAGTAAGTACTCGTACAATGGCCGCATGTATATCGCTGCACATGTATTTATGGAACTGCCTATTTGATGAAATTATTCTCAAGACCAGCATTCTCTTGGTGTGCCTGCTGACTACTCTGGGGTAGAGCACCCATACTTTATACAATAACATCGATGTAAACCGGTTAAATGGCTGGTTTAATATAATACATTTATAAAATACATTATTGAAATTAAATTCAATTTTATTCTACATGATTAACAATCGTTCATAATTTTACTAATATTTATTTAGATAACAATTTTGACAGATTCCTCCATGATGTCTTGTACACAAAAAAATTCTGCGTTTAAATTGGATTTAACAACTGGATACAATTCAAATTTAATTTCGGTTTTATACATAAAATTCGATTTATTTTGCTAACATCACTAAATTATCGGCTTTTAAATACTCAAAATACCCTTTCACATTTCCAAAAGGAATCTCAATAAAATCTGTTTTTTTAGTACCATTATTATCGTATCCAAATCCAACAGTGCGGTCCTTTTCCAATAAATTACTGCAGCACAATGCTGTGTTTTGCCATTTTTCATCAGACATGCTACAATATCACCTGGCATAACACCGCTGTTTTTAATTTTTAATTTAAAATACTTTTATCGTATTTCATCTTTTCAATATCTTTGGCATAACCCATTGAACCAGGGTCATTGAACCATGGTTCATAAATGTCGTTTATTTTTAATATGTTTGGGTTTATAAAAATATCACTCGAATTATTACCACAGAATATAACAATTTATTATTACAGAAAATAACTCGACGTTACTATCGTTTTAGCCTTAGTGAATGCGTTTGAATTTTTTGTCTGTTTCGGACGGTGTTTATATACACTCTAGTTCAAATCACATTTGATAATGTGAGTAACAATTTCGTTATTGCATGTACTCATTTGCTTACTTTGCATTCATCGTTATATTTTATTGTATACGCTTAATAAATATAACGCAATATTATTGTATTGGAATAACCTAATTATAAAACAAGCATTACTGTTATATATTATCGTTATTTTGTACATAATTAAATGTACAATATTAACAAATCCAATGATGTGCATATACATAATTATAATTGTTTGTATTTTTAAATTAACCTTTACTTATCGGTTATCCCCGAACATCATGCACGCACGTATGTATGTTTGTACGTATGCATTTATGTATGTATGTATGTATGTATGTATGTATGTATGTATGTATGTATGTATGTATATTGTATGTATGTATGTATGTATGTATGTATGTATATTGTATGTATGTATGTATGTATGTATGTATGTAAGTATGATATTATATATGAATTTAAATATATTATTTTAATTAATTATAAAGTTTAATTATAATTTTCAATGATCTTTCGGTCTATGTAAACGGTGTAGTTATAATCGGTTGTATCGATAATACGATTACCTATTCACATAATAATGCAAGTTAACAATAATGGGAAGTAAAATTAGAATAGATTATCACGCCACCATACGTCATAGTTAGAACCCGCATTATATTTGATTAATCAGTGGTGAGTAATTATACAAATGGGTATGTGGCTTGGCACGTTACCAGTCACGCAATGTGACAGAGAGTAACTAGTTCTCGGATGGGTGACCACATGGGTTCGTAGTAGCAAAAACATTGCCACACATTCACGTGTTGCTTACCTACCATAACAACCTTACCATAGCACCACTATCAACCATAGCCCATAACCTCTACAATAGCTATAGGACATAGGTAATGGCCATAGTTGCCGAGCCCAAGTTAAAAAATGAATTAAAAAAATGGATAAATTAAATCTAATAAACGATGTAAAAATGTATTAATTTAAATAATCGATCAAGTCAATAAGTATATATATATATGTGTGTATTTATGTAAAGGTACGTGTATGCTATATATGCGCACAGTAGTGTGTTGAATGGGTAATCGAGAGGCAGTTGTCTCTGAGAGTCTATCAAAGGATTGTTGGTCAGAACATAATTTAGCGGCAACTATGACTGTTATTTGCAAATAATCTGCAGTGGTTGGATTTATCGAGTTATTGGTACTGTGAGGTGGGTGAAATAGTGTGCAATCCTATGAAAAATTCCAAGTTGTATTTATGCTTTTATGTATGATAAGTTCCAGCTATATTGTATCTTATAATTAAATATCAGTATATTATTTATTATGTATGCTGTTGATATATATGTCCGTATGTCTATCGCAGTACATGCTTGTATAATATAATAATACTTTGGGTTTATACTTTTGCTATAAAATATACGAAAGCTCGTTTGAATATGAATAAAGAGTATATACGTCTGACCATCATTATATATATTATTTCATAAATAATTCCTAATGGAACCTTTGGTGATGTCGTATACATTCAGGTTGGTTTCCCGCAATCTACGAGTAATTTTATATAATGTTTGTTCGTAATGTCAGTGATATATTATATTCGTACGGTATGTCAGTAGGCACTACGTTTATTGTTTTCGTTTTTTAATTTTGCTAGTAATCTTTTTTTTTTATATTCAAAAACGAACAAACTTCGATAGTTGAATATTTTCATTTTTAACGTTGAAATGTATAAACCCAAAGGTCATACAATATGTATTATAATTATTATGACCACGGTCTGCTGTAGTGCAGGTGAAATGGGTTAGCATATCATTACCGAGATTAGACTATACCGCTTTTATTTTCATCCACAAAATATGTAACCTTCGTTTTCTTTGAGAATTGTTTACTACGTTATATAGGATATTAAAATATAAATAAAATAAAAAAATACTTGCATCATGCTTGGATTAATTTATACATAAAGTACTAATAATTTGTTAAAAATATATATTATCAGGAAGTACAATTTTTTACTAAAAAATATTAAAAGTTGATACTTTATACGCATCGAGTGAATTGTTTGATGTTTGCGAGTAGGTATACTCACGATTTCAAAGCCACTTCGATCGTTGTCTGCATATGTTTATTTGTAGTATAAATATATATTATATAATTTTATATTATACCATACACTGTATTATAAAGATAATATACTATATGATATTATTATTATACACAGTTCAGTGTACATATTATGCGAGTTGTAAACATTTCAAGCATTGGTTTTATGTGCATAATAGGTGTATTATGCGCCGCTCGCAAGTGGTCAAACTGCAATCACTATATTTGTTATTTTGTTCAGTGGTTATTTGTAGGGCACCATATTCGCCAGCTGTAAGCTTGTTGAAAAATAATATATCATAATATTATGGTACGGTGACGACAAGACTTGTACATAACTTGGATAAAGGTGGATGAACAGAAAACAAAATATGGTGTAAAAGCTCCTCCTTTATGGTGGATCGCAGTGTGGTCTTGCAATGGCGAGTAGATCGTACGATAACAAAGTAAACATGTAGGTACATAACATTATACAGTGTGATTCACCATGAAAGTTTAGTCTTTTTTTATACGAAGTTATTATCGAAATCTAATTTTTGAATTTTTTATTACACTTTTTAAGACCGTAATATTTTGGAATACTTAGGATTTGTTGTACTTTAAGGAGTGTCATGTGGTGATACGAACTTTTGTTTTTCAAATGACAACCCCATCAATTTATTACATTCAATTATTAAGCGGATGTTTTTTTTTGAAAACGTGACACCGATATTTGAACAAGTAGTTTTCGATTTAATACAATATAATATTATTATTATGTGCTAATGATAATATACATGGTGTCCCGCGAGGATTTCCCCATTTCGATATCTCTTGAGATAATAAATATATCATAAATCTGTTTTTTATTAGACTCGCAGAGACAAGGACTAAAAATATTTTATTTTTAATTATTTCATGGTAAAAACGTTATAAACTTTACTTTTTATTTTTTTTATTTTTGAAACAATTGAAGATATGTAGCCATTTTATAGAATTTAATAGACCAGTCCCCCTCTACGGCTAATGGTCATAATACTTTAATGGTATATCCTCACGGGACACCCTTTATAGGTGTCTAAATTATATAAAATATATTATGTAATATTTATTTTCTGATATTAGTGAAAAAAATTAAATAAGTGATGTGATAAAATTGAAAGGGACAGGTATTGTTGGCTTTCTAATTGATTAGCAAATTATTGTGCGAAAACCGTAAGCTTTATTAATCCATTATCATTTTACAACAAGTAATAATAATTTTCTGAATTACAACTAACATAAAACCATGACTAAACAAATATTAAATGTACAATGTACACTGAACATACCCATTTTAATTTTATGTAAAACCATCCCGCGCTTTTGAACTAATATCGTGAACTAGTATCCTGAGTCTATTAAGTTTAATGAGTCGGAAAATTATCTGCTGAATAATATAAAGTGACAAATGTAAGATCCCGTTTGAAAAATTGATATTTTTACCACTACAGGACACTCCTCAAACAGTTCCAAAAATTTCAAGTATTTGAGGATATGATCTTTCTTTTAAGGATATTTAAAAATTCAAAAAAATCAGATTTTGAACAACTAATTTTTTTAAAGAAAAAAGTGGTTGAGCGTGCTTGGCGAATCAATCCGTATAATATATTTGTTTATTATTACTACGCCTAACAGAGAGTAAAAGTTACAGAATATATATTATTTAATGGATACGATGGTTATATTATATAGGTAGTGGATACAAAAGATCAAAGAATTCGAAACTAACAAAATTATCAGATGACATAAGCATACGGTTAGTAGACTACATACAGGTAGTAACTGCAGATACTTTGACGGTGATAATCCATAATATAATATACTATTATGAAATATGCAATAAATGCGATTACGAGAATCAAAATATGATACCTATTAGCCACCCACCTATAGGTACTTTACATATTTAATTTTAGATTACCTGATTGGCGCGATCAAAAGTTATGATTGATAACTTAGGATTGTTTATCAATTATTTATAGTCAGGTATGTTGCATGAGTAATTACATCGTCAAACGGTTTTGGGCGTCTGAACATCGGTTCGATACGACATCGTTTAACAACTAAAATAATAATATCATCGAAAGATCGCTTGTCGGTCGACCTTGGGCGCCAAACATTCTTTTAACACGGTTTCGGACGGTTATGATATACGTATAATAATATGATATGGGTACAATAAAATTCGCAGAAAAAATCATACCGTACAGCCCGCCGATCGCATTTATACATCGTTATCGAGTTGCAAAAGCGTTTGGCGTTATAACTTATAAATAACTTTAACATTAGTCCGTCGAAAGTTTTCCGGCGCGACGCCTCCCCCGCCCCGCCGTCCACCGTCCAACGCCGGACAAAGCCGCCGCCGAACTCATTCATTGCGTTTATATCGTTCAATCGACCGTCGGCGATAACGTCACTCGGATACGCTCTCGTCTAATGACGTGCAAAGGGCGGCCGAAAGCCACTTCCGGTGCACCTTATACATAAATTATTATATGAACGCACGACGACACGAACACAACGTACGCCCCCCCCCCACCTACAACCAGTTGTTTGAAGACTTCGTCCCACGCGTCTCGTCACTCCAGGTTCACATCGACGAGATCTGAAATGCCGATGTTCGCGATAATATAAATAATAACAATATAGACGGTGATCGGTGCTATCGGCGTTAACGTTTATCATTTTTTTTTTTAATTTTCCTAACATCAAGTCATCTGAACTCGGACGATTACATAAATTTGCAATTTTAATCATATTTTTTATACTTTAGATAGCATTGGAGTTACCCATATAATAAGATTACTAGGTTTTAAATTTAACAATAACCGATTTTATATTATACAATAACTGTGCAACACATAACAACATTATTCACCTATATAATATATACAATATAGTAAGTACAGTTAAAGAGCTAATTCAAAAGTCAGTCGTGGGCCGACCGCGCGTTGGACTCTACGTCCGTTAGGACGGGCATTCACGTTGTGGACCGCTATTGCTTTGTGTAAATAACTGCAGAAGAAACTTACCAATAGGTTCTTGATAAACCTTTTAATTGTCAGTATTTTAAAGGGGCATTGCATAAAAAAAAATTAATTAATTTTGGGTACAGCTCATTTGCGCCAAAATTAAAAAGGGATGTTTTTCCCGACAGCCCATTTACGGAAAATTTACTTATGCAAACATTTTACAATAACGACTTGTCTTAAGGCGTTCGTTGCCAATGTAATTCTGTTCACAAAATTAAGCTCTACGGGAATTATGATCCTGTTCTGTAGAATCAACTAAATTTGATAATTTTTTTTAAACTTATTTAAGGTAACATTCTGTAGGCCGAACGAACTCCATTTTTTAGTTATTTAATCACAAACTTTATAATACGTCTTCAAAAATAATACAATAATTGTAAACGGTTTTTTTATAACTTATTATACCTACATACAATTATTTGAAATAAAATAAAGTTAAATGAGGCCTGTGTGAAGTCTTCTTCTCTCAAACAAAAAAATATTTATCATAATCCGACAATTCTACAAGGGTCTGAGAATTATTCCCGTGAAGTCATTTTTTTCGATAAAATACACCCCGCCCCCCTAAAATAGGTATCAGGTTGTAGATTAGTGGAAAAGTATTATTATAGTTAAGGTAGTAAGTAAAATATAAAATTTAATTTTCAAATTTTATAGAATTGCGGAATAAATTGAAAAACTGGCACAGGGCCCCGCTTTAATTCATTTTTAGGATACAAAATATTATGTTAAAATTTGAATTTAAAAAAAATGTTTGTACACTCATTAGTCACTATCTACCTAATCATTATTAATATTACTACTAATTAAGTAGTATAATAATTGTTAACTTCAAAAAAAAGGTAGGTATAATTATACATTGTACATGAAAAAAGTAACTGATTTTTAACTAAGTTAAGTTACTTTCATTTTCTAATCAATTTTTACAAGTTAAAGAAAATTAAGGTAACTTTTAACTTTATACTATGTATATCAACTTAACTTAACGAGTTAAAAAAAATAGTTACCTTGCACAGCCTTGCAATAATATGTGCAGGTAGGTACATATTTTTTCTTAAATTATAAGTCTGCGTGCAGCGCATCATTTCGAACAAACCGTGGAACATTTGAAATCACACGTAAGACTTGAATTGTATTTATGTGAGTTGACCCCAGACAGGGACAGTATACATATATAGTTCTGGAGGACGAATAATTTGTTTGTATAACAATAATGAACATTTCCAGTTCAGTGAATATTGATCATTTTTTTAGTATAATATTTTTAAACGTTGATATCCTTGCTGTAATTTAGAAGATATGTCAGGTAAAAAAGTCTTTCATACAACAATGGATATTTTTTTGATCCTTCGTAATATAATTATTATGACGAAAATAAAATATAACATATAACCTAGGTACTATAGGTACTTACTAAGTTATGAAATCTGCCATACATGTTATAAATTAAAATATTTTATAGCAATATTATTTTGGTACTTACAGGCAGTGGCGCCGAAGTTTTTAAACTGTGGTCGGGCAATTTCAAAACTTAGCGGCCTCAATATCTTAATTATTTAATATAATATAGGTACCTACCCTAATATACATTTACTCATAATCATGGCTTAAATATACTCATGCTTGTAATAAAGTTATGATGTAATAAAATGTGGCCTGCGGATCACATTATTGAAAACAAAGGTCGGGCCATGACCGTCAGCATGGACTTCGACATAGACCAACTTACAAATAGAGGAACAGTCCAATGATATACATTAGCGTCTTCATCCCACCACAGAAAGTATGGAACTGCAGTTTATACGCGTGAAGATATTATACAAACCTGGGGAGAAATTACCATACACGAATATATAATATTTAAAATCCTAATATTGTATTACAACAAATATCAAAAAAACAATTATAACTATGCGAGCAGGTGGTACAAACAAAATAATATTTTGTGGCACGTGAAAAATTGTCATAATTCGTGATAGATGTTCATTTTTTGTATCAAAAATTATTTTTCCATTTCTTTTTACTTTATTCTAAAGACTCAGCACATAACACGTATAACAAACCACGTCATTCAACAGTCTGCTGTCTATTGTAATATTTAGGGTATTCCTTCTGTGCGAAAGAAAAAACCTTTTTTTTTGTGTGTATTTTCTCGAAGTAGAATTATTATTTCGTGCCATTTTTTTTTTCATTATTTACAATTTTGAAATCCGTTTTTTATGACAATGAAACACAAATAATGGATTTTAAAAATGTTTTGATTAGTGTTTTTTTTAGACATGCCCTTCGTATAAGTACTAAGTTCTTTAAAATTGATATTTACGCCAAATGGCAATGATACATTTGCTTGCAAGTTATTCATTGTAATCTACTTATCATATTTTGCTTTTAAATACAAAAGTGATATTTTAAGTAGGTACCTATTGCTATAGGAATGCGATTATGCTGCTGAAAAACCATTATCTAGGGTTTTTCAAAGTATATATATTTTTTTGTTTAAATTATGTTTACTTTAACATTCAATTTTAAAATTAAAGGGAAATATATCTTTGCCATATGATAGTTTATAATGTTATAAGTGACGTCTTATGAACGTAATTCGTTTCTGTTTTTCATAACTACCAATTCCTTTTTTCTAATTGGTTTAATGCTGAGTACAAACAATAAGACATTTAATTCTTTTTGAAAGGTTTGCAACAAAACCTTAACGATTTATAGTAGTCGTAATATTATGGTCACGCTATTTTCTCAAGGCTTGGAAACAGAATATAAAAAAAAACTTGCTAAAATATTATAATTAATATTCATACCAATCGAAAAAATATTAAATTACTTAAAATATCTTAGGCTGTACAAATTCAACAAATAATAATGAGTAAGCAATGTTTATTACAATTAAATTTTTTTAAATAATCACTACTGAGGGGGAGAGCTGCGTGAGTTTGATTCAGGATACCAAAGGTATAACTTAGAGTGTAACTTATATAAATAACTAATAAATAACTTTACTGATAGAAATTTGATATCTAAAAAATTATATTTGTATTATAATAGTTGATATAAAATTATTTGTATGCAGACAAAATACATGAGTTGTTGATATAATCAATCTCTGATAAAGTATAATAGAAGTCAATTTAAGCTCAAATAGATGGTAAAAATGTGAATTAAAAATCATTATTCACAAGATATGTAACATACCTGATCTTCTTATAGAATACGATTTGATTTGATACACCATACACTATTATTCCTATTTAAACTATATAAATAAATCTTGAAAAAAATTTCTTTGATATCAATTGTTATAATATTAATTATTATTGGCCGAAATATTTTAAGATATTTTCATCAATGCAATTTTCATTTGTCAATTGTCGCCTAATTTTACTTTTTTTATTCAAACAAAATACCTAAAACCTAACAAGAATTCAAGACGAATATTAAATTTATTACATGAACTTTTTTTTTCTACAGAAGAGGATTTCTTATGATATTTTATACTTTTTACTTTTTAGTAGGTAAGCTTATTTCATCTATAGAAATATACGTAAAATTAATTTAATTTCTATGACCTTAGGTCAAACACTAAAAGTTATATTAAAAATATATTGCTTTATTCAGTTTTACCTTGTACCCACCTTGTACAAAATACAGGTCAAATAAAATAAGTGAATAAACTTGAACAAACGCAAAGGAAATAGTTTTATAAATTATTAATGTCCAATTGGGAAAGCATACAGAAAATATTTGTTAGAAATGTAAAAATTATTGCAACAGGTGATATTGAAATCATCAAAATATAAATAAATATTCAATTAACTTATTTAAATGTTTACATTAATTAAAGACAAATAAATTGTGCATATGCTTATAAACACGAATATGGAGCGAGTTGTCTATTAGACGCTATATTTTAACCTGTCTAATCAACTCACATAATTATTAAGGCGGATTGGACTCGATAGTACAATCAGAATTAAATGCAATTTACTGATAAGTAATTAGGAAATAGTAGGTACCTACCACTTAAATCATACTTTTTTAAAAATGACCTACTTGCCATTCTGGTGCATGTCAGGTACTGAGGTACCTACTTACTATTTGTTTCATGTAAAATAAAATATTGTTGCATGCTGAATTTGAGTGACTACAGTTATTAGTCATCTCAGGTATAAATCGGACTTAGCAAGGTGATCCACCATTCCAGCGTGTATTATTGGATACCACGTTCGATTTAATTCGGTTTAAGTGTATATTTCGGTATATGAGTGAAATTCTGTTTGGGTGCTATTCGTACGGGGGCTGCACCGGAATTGTGCAATCGGCCTGTGGTGGATTGGATACGGTGCCTAGTGTATTTCGGTTTAAGTGTATTTCAGCTTTAGTGTATTTTGGTTTAAGTATATCTTGGTTTATGTGTGAGTCAGTTTGAATGCGATTCGTTTCCGATGTTATTCACAAGTGAGAAAATAGGACCAGGTTGTGCTAATTAGCCTGTGGTGCATACGTATTCCTAGAATATATAACGCATCTTATCATTTATAATAATATCTATATATTAATTTCTAATTTCCAAAATTAATAATTCTAACCATTAGAATTTAAAAAAAAATGTACAATATTTTAATAAATTTTAATATCGGAAGATATAATAATGTGCTATGAAAATACTGAAATAAATACTACTGTAGACATGTACATCGAACAATAATAATATGATGAATTAATTTTAAATTTGGTTTTTTATTGCTGTTGAGAAAAAATGTATAAACAACTATTGTGTGTAAAAAAAACCTATTAAATCGTATATTTCGATTATTGATTAATATAAAATAACTCAAACTATTATCGAAGCACGTTGAATAATTAATAACACTAGTTTTATCCGACACCTTAACTTAAATAAACCACTATAGATAGGTATACTTAAAATTATAATACAAGGTTAGTAGTACTCATAATTTTTTTTTATAATTAAAAATTCTACTAAGTTCAGTTAACTCTATAAAATATATTATCTGTATCAGTATAGTAATGAATGATAATTATTATATCAATCTTAAACTGGAATGAAACGCAATTAATTAGAAAAAATCAATAGTGATTAAAACTAAAATTTAAATATGAAAAATAAAACATAACCGTTAATTATTTTTTTGAATATTTTTAATAGTGCTCCAGTCTGCCGTTATATATGAACATTAAATATCAATTAGTATTTTAATGTTGTTAAACGTGTACACTGTAATAAAAAAAAAAGTGAAAACAACATTGGCTTTAGGAAATAGGTACCTAAACAAATATTTTCTACTATTTGTTTATAAACAAATTGAATAATAATTGCTTGTGCCCTCATTAAAACCCCTACACTATGATTTATTAATTTTAACAGAATCTCATTTGTTAATTAAAAGTTGTTAGTTTCAATGAGTACTTTTCTGTAGAAATAAAATGAATATAAAATTCGATAGTTTATGTATTACTATATTATACAAAATACAAATACATATTATGTATAATATGACAATAATTATTTTATCAACACAGGTCTAAAGCATAATACAATTTACGAATGACGACGTGTAGCCAAAGTATTAAATAATTATTATATTCAATGACAAGCAAAGTATTTTTTATTATTATTTTCTATTCAAAAACAAATATTTACAACATTTATAAAACTAAAACAATAGGACGTAATACGTATAACAGAAATAATATTTAGATGAATATCGAAAATCAGAAACAAAACAAAATGATATGACCTATTTGAAAGTAGTAAGCATAATACATGAGTAAGTCATATTCATAATTTATTCTGTTCCAGATAATAGGAAGTAAAAATTGTGCATGTCATTAAGGTATTACATTTTTAATGCATTTTTTACTGCTAGAATCTTTTAAGATAATTATTTATTATGATAAACTTTCAAACCATCGTCATGACCCAATTTGGGGTCTTCGTATTATCGAACTATGAAACAAGTTCACGTATTATGCAATATACAATACTATGTACAATCTATAGAAAAAGTGTCAATAGAATAATATAGGTAATATTATGTTCTCGTAAATAACAAAAAAATTAATAAACATTTCATAATAATCATAACTAGTACGTATGGTATTTCAGTGGAACTTCAATATTCTACATAATTATAAAATGCAATAATATTATATTGTACGTACCTATTTCAAAAATTATATTTATTAATAAAATGATACAATTTTGTATAGGTAGTTTAACAAAAAACTTTAAAACCTGTATTGTTCGTACAATTATTTTGTATTAAAATTTACCAATTTTATAAATATTATAAACCATAATTATTATTGATTTTTATTATCCTATTTTTTAAATTAAACATTCATCAAATTATTGATAATGATCATATCACCACTGACACCACTAATCCAATATTTAATAATATATTCAGTTGTATTCAATAACGAATATTCTACCTAGATATAACTGATTTAAAGCATTACTAAAATGTATAATATTATAGGTTTAGGTTCCTAGTTTGTATTATAATGTCAGATAACAAATAATTTACTATGATATGCAATAATATCATATACAATTTGAAATGGGTAATCGTTTTTATTCTTTATTGTTAGGAATAATAATAACATCAAAAAACTAGTTTTTCGAATTTTTTTTTTTTACTTATACAATTTATACAATATTTAGTATAATAAGCATAATAGATGGTAAACATGATTAAAACAATAACAGAGGGACTTGAGTGGAGAAGCTGTCCACTGGCGACACTCCGGGATTTTTTTTTTTCGAATAGAATTGAAATAATTATTTTTCTTATACATTTGTATTTTAATAAGATTTATAGGGCCAAATGTGGGATAATATTTTTAAATAAAAATAAATATAATTTTCTCTATTACGAGTGCAATATATATCACGTTTTTTTAAAAAAAAAAAACGTTTATATTTATCTATGTATGTTCTAAAATAATTTTAAATAATTATAGGTTAAAAGTTTACTATCAAATAATTTTCTATAAAAAAAATAATTTATGTAAACCGGATGTCGGGAATTTGGGCTTAGATTTCAATGATTTATTATACAATTTTAGATGAATAATATTTCTCGTAAAATATGATAGTCAGATATTTGTGATATATAACGATATCTTTGGATATTATTGTGGCACCCTTTGAACGATTTCAAAGTACGTGATCGAAATGAAGACATATTATACAATGAATTTGGTTATTGTTCGGTAAATACTACATTGCGCAATTGTCCCTACAAACACCGAATAATCCTAAACAAATAATGTCAGAAACTGATCACTCATTGTATTTGATATTAATATAAAAAAACGCAAATAAGATTAAAGTAAAAAACGAGTAAGTGCAGCGGGGTTTAGTATGACAGCGGTTTTGGAAGTTTTTCCATCGTCCTTTCGGTCCTCGGACAGGATAGTATATTATTACACTATTAGATTTGAATGCAATGATTGAATGATTGCATTCGATAAAAACGATTCTGAGCGGAGTAATCAGTGTAATGCATTTATAGTTTTACAAGTTTTTTTTAAAATTATTTACGTTTCTATGGTGATGAACAAAGCGTTAACAATTAAAATCCTGTATTTAGCGGTTTCTTCGTCATTTTCCAGTGGTTTTTCTCGTGTCGTTAAATAACTATTAAGAAAATCGAAAAATGACCTATCCAAAGAAACATCTCTATGATCCAATTCGTTAAAATATAAGGTACTATATGTTGAGATCGAAGTACTTCTTCTGGTAGAAATTTTGTTTACAGGATAAAAAGAAAAATATCTCTCCGCTAAGAAATTAAAAATATGTATAATATAAAATTATGTAACATTCTAAACTGAAAAAATATTTTAAACGATTTTTCAAAGATCTTACCAACAAACAGAAGAGATGTTGATATTTCACCCTATAAATTAAATATTTTTATAAATACCTTTTTATATACCTAAAAAATTTAAATACTAATTATTCTTGATTTATAAACAATAAGATTATTACAATTAAATATAATTTATATATTATTCAAATCTATAATAACTTGGTATTTTAAGTTTTTTTTCATATCAAGAATTTAGCTTATATAACTATTATACTTTGACAATAACTTACACAAACGGAAAATAATATGAGTAGCTGTATATACGTAAAATATTATTTTAGTACACTGCTATACATGAAAAGTGTACTAAAGTTTGTAGGTAAAAAGCTCGATGACAAGATAATAAAATGATAAAACGTGTTATTATTATGGAATTTATGGAATGGAAATAATAGACGGTGGAAGATTATTTCATAATTCTGTTAATAAGAGTGTTATTGGGCTAATGATGGACTCAAGTTCTTTGAGAAATTTAAAGATTGTATTATCTGCTTAAAATGATGGTGATATCACTGCATGATTATTTATAATTTTGATTAGAGCACAGGAGTGAGGTCAAATGGTGGTATTAGATAATGATATTTTAAGTTAATCGTATCAGTTATATTATGATTTTTGAAAATCAAATATTTTCATAAAAGTCTATGAATTGTTAAATTGTTTTCAAATTTAGTTTAGTCAAACTGTATTTTGCAAAATAATTGGTAGGTATAGCAAAACATTGCTAACAAAAATGTTTTAACCATTATACGCTGGTTTCTTTTTAATACTGTGTTAAGCTTTTATTCACCCCTAAACGTCAAACCAAAGCTCCTGATACTAAGTCAAATCACCCAATATCAAATGTTTAAAGTTTTATCCTGAAATGTCGGTGTCCTAAACTCGGGAAAGTTTTGGTTAAAACTTTTGCTCCAATCTGATGTATAGTCCAGTCTCTTTTAAAAGAATTGAATTCCGACAAAGATTTTTTTTTTTCTGAAAATAGAATGTGTCTAGGCATACATAATAGATCTTTTAGCTGGACGGGGACTGTACAACGATGGGAGCCTAACGTGTCATTATTGATATGCGTTCGAATAAAATCGATGTTGGGATAAATAATTGAATTGAAATGCGCTTTTTCCACCTCTGGCCATTTTGATATGAAACAACAAACGGTTACCCGTGGTAACCTCCGGACACATTATTATTATTATATACGAATACACGCATATAATAATATAATATTATATGAATAATAATAAAAGAATGAAGCCAAATCGACACCCATCATATATAGTGTCATGTCCATTTATTCGAATGTTTTTACATTATTTAGCATTCATTGGTTACACTTTTTTTTTATGTTTCACGAGGGTTAACGACTAATTTTCGAAATACCAGTGACCCTCTGGTTAAACGAGTAGGATAATTATTCTGTGCACATATCTCACCTCGTACAATTGACATATTCACTGTAGCTCTTTTGATTGGATTTTTATTAATATTCCATTCACGACAAATATATGCAAATGTATGCACGCAAACGCGATGCTAGATGAAAGACCGATGCATTTTGATTTTTATATTTTTATGCAATTGTATATTATTATAATATTTAACAGTTTCTACTTCAAAAATTCCATTTTTTTTTTAATGTGATTTTGAGATTTTTTAATTCAATTAAGTACTTATTTAACAATACAAAGTGATGAAAAAATGTACAGTTAATAAAGATAGTATAATGATAGGTACGTAAATTATATAAAGTATATTAACCATTTAGTGTTCTATACTAATATATTTTATTTTATTTGCCTTAGAGACGTTATTAGATGGTCCATACAAATGTTAGAATTCTATATATTATAGTCAAACATTGTCCAACACTTCTCAACTTCACCTACAATTTCAGGACATAATGAGAAACTCGTTATAAAGGAGAATTTCTATAATTTTTGTCTGTACAATAATCCATGGTATCAATGCCCCTAGATTGAATTTGTACATGATGTTTGGACATTTTTATAAGTAGAAGAATATTTATAATAAAAAACATCTAGTTTATTACGTGACAACAATGAAGGACTGATACTTCATTCAATAGATAATTATTTTTAATTTAAGTAAACGCGGTGAAAAGGGGTGAAATGTACATTATTGTATCTACTCTTAATTTAATAACTATAAGACGAATTGCAAATATTATAATTGTATAATGTCTTGTTTCGAATAAGATAGAAATAGTTTTTCTCGTCTTTAAAATTGTGTTGGATGGTTTATGTCAAAGTATCCTAAGTACCTATTATGTTTTACCATTTTTTATTTTTCACATAGGTTAACAAGGTTTGTTATGGAAAAATATCTTAAATAATATTATACAATATGACAAAATTACTAGTTTGTATCTTTATTAATACAATATAATAATATTATGACCAACTAATAAACAATAAAATACTATAAACGATTACTTTAGCGCCACGAAACTGCGTATAATATGTTACTTGTGGCAAAGTCGCATATTCCATTAGTACTTGACAGTTTTTGCTCTAGTAGACGTAATTGATGGTTTTGATCGAAAACTCGAAACGTCCGAAATAGGTATTTACAGTGAATGAAATAAGAATAATTGATTCTGTTTTTTGCTGAAACCGATGATACTATTCAATATTTTTTTAAATTGAAATATAGTTTTATTGTTTTTGCAACAATAAAAGTATTCAAGTTATTGATGAGGTACTACAACTGAGGCCGTAAGATCAAACCACGAATACATTAGCATAACTGCTATTGAAACATAAAATATTGCATTAACTAATATTAATTATTTATCTCGAAACAGCGTTCCTTAGCTTAAGCGGACTTTAAAAAACTGTTCTAAAAACAACTTTATTGTCGTATTTTCAACTCTTCAATTATTAATATCGTATTGCGAGCTTATATCATGATCTGATATCATAAATAACGTTGTATTAGATGTTCAATATTAAACTACATTTTTCGTTCTTAAAAAAAAAAAAAAAAAAATAATTAAATTCTTATTCGAAGTATTGTGTTATTAGTTATTTTCTTTTTTAGTTTTATATTATATAATTTAATAAAATAATTTATTAATATTTTGGATACATGAACTGTCTTTCTACTTGAATAAACCATTTGTCTCTTGGGGCTATATAATTCAGTATAAAAATATAATATTCTAAAACTAACAACTTGTACTAATAATATATCGCCTATACTAATTATTATCTGGCCAATTTTTAATAATATATTTTGTTTTCATTGATTTCTTGTTTAACCTAATAGTTAAAAGTGTAAGTTGAAATCACGATTAGAAAAATAAATATTATATTGAATATAATAAATTGTCACTTCTCGAAAAATAAGTATAATATTTACCTAACATAATTTTATATTTATAATAGAATTGTTTACTCGAAATATAATAGATCCGTAGAACTATACTACTGTCAATTTGAAGTTTTATTATATTATTTTACATAATCTATGGTTTTATTAAATTAGTTGTCGAGGACCAGTGTCATTATTTTATATACATGGTAAATAAACTAACTACCTAATTGTATTTTGTTTACTTGAACGAGTGGAATTATAAAAAATGAATTTATATAAGTGTTTGGTGAAGGTACTATTCGTTTATTCGTATAATTTAAATAAACAATCGAGTGCAAAATAGTATAGTAATCGCACTGAAACTTCTGTTTTTAATTTTCTATTAAAATATGATAACAATAGTTGAAATAAAATACTAATTGTTATAAATTTATAACATTAATAATGATTGTCTCTGGGTATACATTTGTTAAATTAATCCTTTGTTATCTTTCATAGTTATATAAAATATGTGTTGTATAAATATGGGTTATGCATGATTATAATGATATATGATTTTATTTATTGTGTGAATTTGTAGCGTTTTAAAAACAATAAAACGAACACCATGAATTATACATCGATTTGAACAAAACCTGTAGGTATTTATAATTGATATTTATTTAACATTTATGACAATGGAAAGTATTTTAATAATTATTTAAAACAATAATAATAATAGAAGCTGTTTATTTAGAATTTATGTTTAAAATCAAAATCATTTTATGGAAACTAAGTATAGGTACTTGTTCAACAATTTACCTAAAAAAATCAAATCATAAAAAAAAATTAATAAATTATATTATTGACTACCTATTGTAATATCTTAATTATAATATATTATTATTATGTTCAATATTATAATACAAATACGACAATATATGACTATGGAAGAGGGGTTGGTCTGCTGTATAGTAGATTTTAATTATATTAAGAGTATCGCGAATCCTGATTTTCAATAAACATAATATATTACATATTAACATTATTATAGGGGGGTATAAACCATTTAATTGTTGGGTATTTTTCAAAATAACACAATTATTCTACTAACCAGTAATAGTGTTTTATAATGTTATTGACCTTAGAAAAATCGAGGAGATTGCATCTCGAATGAGGTCACATGCGATAATCTTGGTCAGACTGAGGATAAGCTGGTGGCGGTTATAATACGCGGTGGTAAAAAAAGTTCGCAGACGGACACGTTCCTGTAGACTCTACGGTGTTCAACGACAGAGTGTGGTAGGTAAGAGCGGTACCAGTCATGGGTAGTATAATAATTTATATATGTGGAGAGATAGAGTGTGTGTGTGTGTGTGTGTGTGAGAGAGAGAGAGAGAGATAAAGAGAGGGAGAGAGAGGGAGAGTTATAATAATAACACGAGGCGGCTGCTGCAGATCAATTCGAGTGGACCGCAAGATGGGCAAGGCTGTAGTGGTGGCGTCAGCAGTTCGATGCAACAGCAGGTGTTTTGTTCTGTCCGTATACATATTGTTTGGTTTTGTTACACTATCGCGGTATACCGTCCATGGTAATATTTTTCCTCCTCTGCCTGTTTCTTTCTTGCTCGTTTTTAACAGCATTTTGTCCACCGTTGTGTGTACGGCTGTTGTGCTTTCGTCCAGTCCCCTCCCCAACACAGCACACTCACCGCTACACACCCACAAGCGCACACAGCAGTGATCATACGATATTATAATGTCAAGACGGGCTAAATTAACGTACAAATCGCGCACCCGACGACCGTTCCTCCCTTTTGGGGAGCACATTCACCCTCCCCCCACCACACGCTCGGAGACCGTCCGCCAAACGTGGCAAAATATCGAAAGTATATTTCTTCTGAGCCAGTGGCTGTATACAGCTAGATCGCCTGTTTCACCGAAACCGTCGTCGTCGTAGTCGGTTGACCTTTACATAATAAATAAAATCGAACGCGCCTGCACCTCCTCTTCCTCCTCTTTATCACCGCCACTCCGAAACTACCCTCCTTCCCGGCCAACGACTCCGAACCGTCGAGGTATGGCCTTACACACCTTCTGGATCTATATACTTATAAATCACTGTTTAATTTAAATCCGACGACGGTACACGCCAGCGGCAGACACCCCTATATATATACATAATATTGCACGTACCCCTTTTTAAGCCGTACCCGAAACGTTTCTCGCGCCTTTCGAATTCTCGCTGCACCGCATTCCGGTTCGTTTGACGGTTTAATGTTTCTATCTGCAGAGCAAAAAAAAAAAAAAACAAATAAATAAAAATTACTATAGTCATTGAAAGCGACAATCGGTAGATTTATCCGATTGATTAAACGAATGGGCGCTTTTTTTTTAATTTCATTACATTACAAAAACAGTCCGATTGTACATTTTAAATGGTCCAAAGACGCCTTACGCACCATGGCTGATACACCATGCCTCCCATCTATTACTGCAGCTGATATAGTCAACACTCCATAGATTATAGACAGACGCCCCAACTATATAGTGCATAATATTATCTTATAATTTTATTTTCTTCAGTAAACCGTGTTCAGTACTGTACAAAACTATAGTAAATAATATATTGACTATTTTACATTTTTTTTTAACGAAATCTTCTTCATTTAATAATGTGATACCTACATTGTTTTTTTAACCGTATTATTTAATATATTTATCAAACACACGTGTCTGAATTGTGTCATTATTAACAGATTCATTTTAATCTGAATGCATAAAGAGTGCAAGTATAATTATTACATCGAGAAAGATAGTGTAAAAAGTCTAGACAGTCTAGTGCAATTAATTTTAATATATCAAACTCTACAATTTTGCTGTTCAAATTAATTATCTTTATAATACAGTTCAAAACATTTCGGTAAAGAGAATAAACCCGTCAGTTGAAAATAATTCGTAAGTTAATTTACATTGTAAATAGAAACTCTCGGTTAACGTTCAGTTATATACAATTAACGTTCAATGTTTTCAAGCCCTCTGGCATTTTTAGCTTTGTTTTTAATCTAATATTAAATAATGTGTATTCGGTTTCATTGAGTTTAGATATTTGTTCAATGTTGTTATTATTATAATGTTGTTTACTATTTATTCATATATTAAAGGTCTACGAACAGAACTTAAACTAACTTTATATCTCATGAATCAAACTTGTAACGCTTTATAGATTTATGAATGTCTGAAATTATAATTATTATTATGATAATAATATGACAATCTTATGTAATACTAATTAAATTTGTAAAGTATTTAAAATAGATTAACTTTATTAACGTACATAATACCTAAGTCATTATAATAATAATTATTATTATTATAGTTGTAATAACAATAATTGATATTTATGGTATCTTTATTTTGTATTTATGCCCAATTAATTGTTGAGCTATAATAAATTTTGGTTAGAAGCTAATAGTAATAAGCATGGTAGGTATAATGATTATATAATTTCAAATAACTGTTTGGTATTTGAATAATTTATTATAAAGGCTTGAACGTATTTTGGATATTATTGTTTTTTAAATATAATAAACATAGTAATATGTTAATATTACCGATTAACTTATAAGTAATTTTGTTTCGTTTCGTTTCAATATAAAAACAAGCGGGTAAGTGGATGTAGCTCTGCTGTACAGTAGGTTACAAGTGGCTAGTTGGTCATTAATAATTAATGGATGGTATTAAATTTTAATTCAATGATATCATATCATTGTATACGAAAAACGATTCTGAGCTGAGACGGTTTGTCAGTGTGGATATATATATTATATTATATTTATATTGTTATTACTTATTATTGAAATACGGTATCCGGTAAGTTGAATTAATAGTATAAAATTACAACAAAATAACTAAAATCGTTGTTCTTGGTTATTTAATATGTAATTTCGTAATTATAAAAATAACTTTAAAAAAAACTGTATGTTTATATTTTTAAGATATTTTAGTTATAGAATAACTTACTTACGTGGAACCTTGTTTTAAATTTTCAACCCTTATAGCTATAAAAGTTGAACATTTTCATTATCAATTTTTAAATTTTAAATTTGATAAATGTTGTTAAAAATCAAATTTTAAATGCTTATAAAAACCGGACTGCCCCAAATAGTTACGACACACAAAAAAAAAAATTTTAAATTAAAAACCTAAAAAAAACACACATCATAGTAAAATCAATACATTCATCGCTCCACTCCGAATTGAATAATTGCATAACAATTTTAAATAATAAAATGTTGGTTTTACTGAAAAACCGTAACAATTTGATGTGAAACCTAAATAGGAAATAACAAATTTGTTTGAAAATTACATTTATAATTTATATTAAATTCAAATCCAATTTTACTCTAAACATGAATTTAAAATGAAACAAACAAAACACGAATATTCCACGCATTCTATCCAATAACATTATAACGTACACACATATAAATATATATATAAGTTAAAATATTTGTTGTCAATAGTGATTAGTAGTTAACGGTCTAAAAAATATCATATTTTGTACATGAATAAATTACAATCTAGGTTAGTTTTCAAATTAAGTCTACGTTAGTTTTTTTTGACTCAATCGTATAACTTATTAGGCTAAGTTTAACATTTAATAAAAGGTAAACTGTATAGTTTATTGGATATTCAGCTGTTGACGTATGTATCTACCTACCTAAATTTGAATGTATGTTATAAAACTCGTTCAAACAAATATAAATCGGTTAACATTAAATGTACCTATATATTATATAATACTAATTACACAGTATCTCTACATGACTCGATGAATGTTATATTTATATTTATCAAAACAACTGAAAATTAAATTTTTGTTAAAATTCTAAATATTATATTGATAACCACAATGATATCATTATAGAATTAGAAGAGGTGCTTTCGAATTATATATACTAGGGGGTAGATCACCAAATTGCAGTCTGTGGACGAATCTTATCTGTCTCGCATGAAATTTGTTTTTGAAATTATTATTTTTCATTAAAAAATTATATAGATTTCAATAGTTTTCACTTTATTTTTGATTTTTCCATTTGGTGCTTTATATTTTTGTTTGAACACAAAGGTAGGTACACTTCATTTTTATGGCCCTCGAAAACTTCCTGAATTCCTTAAGTGGTCCACCAACGATATTAATCTGTGACCCTTGACTTAAAGCTTAAATTTTAGACCATAACAACTATAAGGCGTACCAACGATAAAATATAAGTATTTACTTTACAAATTTCTAATAGGACCCAGATTCATATTCCCTAAAAACTACGAAAAAATAATTGAAAATGACTTTTCATATTTCCTCAAAAAATGACGTAAGTACATTTCTTTTATCGGCACAGAACTATTAGCAACCGATAGGAATCCAATATTTTGACTTTGGGAATTTTTAACAATTTATCTTAAATCAATTAACACAATAATACTAATACTAAATATACCCAACGTCTTAGGCACGCACAATAAGTAAACAGTTACTGAAAATAAATGCGATCGCATTCATCACTATGTATTTCCACGACTCCGATTGACAAATTAGTTGTAAATTTTGTAGAATCCCAGTAAGATACCTACTATATCCAATGAGGACTGGATGTAAAAAAAGGAATTATCGCTTTTACTTAGTAGGTATGTTTAGAACGATTGCTATTTGGTATAAATAAAAAATACCTGAAAACTATTAAATCAAATATTATTAAAAAAAAAAACAACAGTTATTGATATAATGTAATTAATTTCTTGATGAACACTAAAAGCTCAAATACCGTATTATTATATTATATTATGCATTATTAATCAAATTAAATAAAATGGCCCGACAATACGGCTAAAGAAAAAAAAAAAAATTTCACCTTTCAAGTATCTGTTACGCGAAACAAATTTTATATTCGCGGTGCATTATCCCAGAGAATTAAAAAATGAACGAGCTTTACTTTGTATTCCTGGCTCTTTTTATAAGCAACATTATTACTATACATAATAATAATACATGCGCGCTACAATACACTAACTATATGTGATTGGTAATTTTTCTCAGGATGTTGCCGGCGTACTATACGCTGAACGACGAGGAAAAGGATTACATTTGTTCGAAAAACGACGACAACGGAATGCACTCGTGCTTCGACTTGCCGCCCACGCGCGGACACGACGCGCTCATTTGCAATGCCACGGCCACCATGGCCCTCGCCAACGGGTCGTGTGTCAACTGGAACTATTACTACACGGAGTGCAAGTCGCAGGGTGAGAACCCTTTCCAGGGCACCATATCGTTCGACAACATCGGCCTGGCCTGGGTGGCCATATTCGTTGTAAGTATAAAATTTGTTGTTGTCTTGATTACTGCACAGCGGCTGCGTCGTAGACACTCGGTGGGATGCGAACGCATGTGGTTAGCCAGTGATGTGGGGAGGGGGGGAGATGTTTGCGAGTTGACCCCCCCCCACCACCCCACAAATTGTATTTAAGTATTAAATAATTAAAACACCTCCTCTTTGAAAACAAATCCTGGCTATGTGCCTGTATGAATGCATATTTGAACGATATCGCAGAGTCCAGTCTATCATATCCAATCGTCTCAGAGTTTGGCAAAATAGTATTTTCAATTAGCATTCTTTTGGAAATTAGTTTTTACGTCATAAAGTTTGATTTTATTGTCATTATATTTGTCGTACACAAATAGAAAAGTATACCTACCTATTATTGAAAAGAGTTTAAATGAAGTTTCGACCCGTACCCAAACTGTATGTAAACCGTAGATTAACCGGTTAGGTTTACTTTTTTTTTTTATTCTGTGATTACAAAGTGAATTTTACACAAGAGATAACGAAGTTAATTTATTGGGAGAAAAAATATTAATGGGAAACGGCAAATTTAGATTAACATATAAAAGAATAAAATGGAAAGTGTATAAAATTCTTAAAAGTAATAATAGAAATTAATTTTACGTTTGACAACTGAAAGTGGTTTTAAGCAAAAACGTTCGAAATGATGAAGGAGAAATACATTTAATGAAATCTGCAAACGACAAGAGAAAAAAATATACACGTATCCAAGAAACGTATACCATCAGTCAAAGCAATTTTATATTATTTTTAAACTTTTGTGATGGGATATTTTTTTTTATAAATTTATTTATAAATTGAATTAAATATTTCTTCAATAAACAAATGATTTTATTAAAAAATTACTATATTATTTTACAAAATGGAATTTTAAAATATAGTTACCTAAATTCCTTTTTTGTCCATTATTAACACAATTTAAAAAATCACTTTTGACATTTTTAATTAAACCTGAGTCAATATAATTCTATACTTTTCATAAGTATTGAGTCAAATGATCTCATATTAATATTGATATTAAACCTTGTTTCTTATTCTCTAAGATTCGATATTTAATCACTTTTTCTTGTAAATTGTAATACAAGACGTCTTAATTATGTTTTGTCAAACAATTAAATAAGAGTTATAACCTTATAAAAACACTATAAAAATAAATATACTATAGATAAATGTTTTTACCATTTTTACCACACTAAGTTAATATCATTGTCAAATTACGAGACAAACCAATTTCACAAATCTTTGTTTTTTTTCAAAATTAATTATTGTTAAAAAGGATTGACTTAAAAAAAGTAAATTTGAATTATTATTTATACTTGGATAATGTCTATAATAATATATCTATCTCACTGGCAAACTCAGCATTTCAGATCTCACATATTTTTAATTTCATATAAAACATTGGGCTTTCAAATTTACTTTGACACGCCATGGGTCTTTCAAGTTTATAAAGACATTTTTTTATAAGCATAAATAATTATTTCTTAATACCTGCATTTAAATAGAGTTGGAATTGATTAAAATTTAGAATTTTATTTATATAAGAAAAGTGATTCCAAGCGGAGGCAAAATATCAAAAATAAGGTAAAAACCATGGAAAATGTTCGGTATAGTGACACGTTTCTCGACTGACGGAATAATTAAGTTCCAACATAAAGATAGGTATTCCAATGTATTGCGACTTGTCTATAACAGACTTGCAGGCACGTATACAGATGAGGGGGGGGGGGGTCAAATCGCACCAGAAAATTAATAGTTGTGTATTTAATTATATCAATCATCGATAATTACTAGATGAAGACTACTATGATCCCCCCGAGTTTATTTTTTGTGTACATGCCTACGAACATGGACAGTCATATTCCTACTCATAACTAAGATAACGGAGAACAAGTTCAAAATCAAATATCAGCGTCAACGGTCGCGACCACGTTGATCACATGTTAAACCTTGACAATTGAAGCACGAATTACGACCAATTAAGTATTTCTATGTCGTCGATTACGTATATCTATTTACAATTATTACATACGTTAATCTAAATTATTTGTAATGCGTATAATTTCATCAAATATACGTATGCGAATTCGACTAGATAATATTAAAGCCTGTCTACAACGGACACCTGTGTGTTATATTTACATAGAGTGTCTATGCGACGAATACTTTTAATGGTACCAAATGACTGTCCATAGCATACAGTCGCGGTTTCAATTAACTATAGGTAAATATTATATAACACAAAAACAGCCAAAATATTTGAGAAATTTGATCATGTTTAGTAAATGCTAATATGAATATATATTAGTATATATATTTGATGAAAACTGCATGTCCACACAGTTAGGTATTCGTTTTGACGTTACTACTTACTACCATTAGTGATTTCCATTATGTTGGAAAAAAGTTATCCCTAATTTTAGATTCTGAGCGGAGCGATGAATGTATTGGTTTTACAATGATGTGTGTTTTTTTTTTATTTTTTTATTTTTTTTTTTATTTTTTGTGTCTGTCATCACGTTTTGGGACAGTAAAAGTGCTTAGATTTTCTTCAATAGTACCTTTTCTGATAGGAAAGTGAATCTAGTTGGTACTTTGGGGGGTCAAAAGTTAAAATTTTCCCAGTAGTTTTCATGAGCGCCTGGAAAAATAAATGGAAAATTAAGGAAAAAACGGGAATTTTTACGCAACATTGATTTTCGATAAAATCGATTTTGGTTTTTGGTGTAAGTCTAAAAAAAATGACGGTAAATACATGAAATTTTTACTGAATGTTTATATAAGCAGTTTCTATATACCATACCGTTTTCAAAATATTTTGACTTATTTTGAGCTGTTTACAGATATTTTAAATTTCCAATCTTTTTGGTTTTTTTTTTTTAAAAAATCAATAACATTTTATTTATTCGTTAAAAATTCTTGAAAATTTAATAGAATGCTCCTAATATATTGTTTCAAAGGCACATGAAAAATATTAAAAATCTTTAGTCACAATTTTTTTTTCTAAGCATTTAAAGTTGAAATTTTGACAAAATACGTAAAAATGACGAAAATTTGCAAATTATTTAGAGTTAGAAATTCATAAAAATTTTTCTTTTTAAATCTAAGGTTTTAAATTTTAACACAAGATTTAACGTAAGTTTTTCTACTTTTATCAAAAATAAAATATCTAAAAGCAATTAAAAATAAATTTTTATGAGTGTTTTAAGTTCATAATTTTAC
Source organism: Nasonovia ribisnigri (assembly GCA_027563435.1). Taxonomy (NCBI): domain Eukaryota; kingdom Metazoa; phylum Arthropoda; class Insecta; order Hemiptera; family Aphididae; genus Nasonovia; species Nasonovia ribisnigri. The sequence goes on from JANEHU010000127.1 coordinate 674,694, forward strand.
AACATTGGTTATTCACTCGATTCTCATGTAGCGTTTTTTCTTATTTGGTTGTAATTCAAAAACGAATATTTGTTGATGCATGAAAATTTCACTGAACGTTTATATTCTAATTTCCTATACACCATTCAATTTTGAAAATATTTTGATTTGTTTTGAGCTGTTTACAGACATTTTTAGTTTTCAATTTTTTTAGTTTTTTTTTTTATAATTGTCAATAAAATTTTATTTGGTGGGCCAAAAAGTCTGAAAATTTAATACAAGCTTTTTATATATTGTTACAATATCAGTTGAAAAATTTTAAAAATACATAGGCACGATTTTTTTTTTATAAGCATTTAAAGTTCGAATTTTGACAAAATTTGTCAAAATCTCGAAAATTATAAATCATTGTAATTAAAAATTATAAAATGTTCAGTTTTTATAACTAAGTGTTGAAAATTTAAAATAAAAATTCTCATAAATAAATCATACTGTAACCAAAAAATCTAAAAATTATATCAACATATTTATTTTTTACAGACATTTTAATTTCAAATTTAGACAAAATTTCATATTTAAACCAAGAATAATGATTTTAGTTATTTTGATATAATTTAAAAATATTATTTGTTGGTATATGAAACTTTTAGAATATATTGTTATATTTTATATACACGCAATGGCATTTTAAAATATAATTTTTTTGAGAAAAATGAATTTAACCAACTATAGTAAATACTAATGCCTATAATACTAAAATGAATTACTTTATTCACAATAATATCATCAAATACATTTAGACTTAGTAAGATATTATAGACTGACTGACCGTCTTCGCTCAGAATCGTTTTTCTTATTCAATGATATTATATCATTGGATAAAAATCTAACACAATCCATTACAGTGACTCACTTGTAACCTACTGTACAGCAGAGCGACATACACTTACCCGCCCTTTTTTATATTATTTATTCAACTTTATTGAAAAGTGTTTGGAGTGTCTTTTATCCACCGTAAAACTGCAAATTTAATCAAATTTCCCTCCAGAAGCCACCATCTAAATTGAACATCGAACATTTTTTGTTCAGTAGAATATGTATACACTCACACAATAAAAACATTAACACAAATTATTGTTAAACGAATACAGTCATAGCTCAGAATCTAAAACAAAAAAAAATAATAATTTTCATTTTAGTTTACCGACAGTGAAAATTACCGTAAGAGAAAAATATTGTGTATGATAAGAAAATAATAAACTGTTGTCAACGATAGGAATTATGAAACAATAAGAAATATATAATAATTATTGGTTATACTAAAAAATAATATTTTTTTGAATTATGCGCTTACGTGTTAAAAATACTTTAAGCACTCTGAATTTATTTTTCAAGTTTTTACGAACTAAAAAGAACTTAAAAACTTTTTATTCAATAATATAAGTATATTGAATAATTTACAGTTGAAGAATATCAAATTTAAAAGTGACCTGAACTGTGTACCTATTAATAAATAGCTTTCATCAGTAATATTATATAATTATATTTCTTTTGCGTATGGTCATGACTTTTGTTAAATGCAATAGACTTTAACAGTTATCATAGTTGTAATTCAAGTAGGTTATAACATATTAAATATGTAGTAATTAAAACGAAATTCTATAAAAATAAGAGTCATTAAATAGGTTTTACATGATTAATAATTAATAGATAAACATAATATACTTATGATATAGGTATGTTAAAGATCCAATAATTTTTTTCAGTGTGAAGTGTGCTTTAGAAATTAGCAATATATTATTTTCTTACATGGTATCGTAGCATTTTCAAAGGCATATGATATCGATCCAAAACGTGAAAAAGTCCGTTTCTGTCACAGTTAGACGTACGTTAACTACCATGATATATCATTTATTCACGTGCAACTGTAGACAAGCACCCAAAAAATTTTAACAGGTATGACAAGAAAGAGAAATGGGAGACTGTTAAAGCATATTATAACAATAAAAGTAGGAAAAATATGACATGTGATGTATTAGGAAATTGCAATATTCTTAAACTTATAATTATAAAGTATTTAAAAATGTTATATTTCCAAAATTCAAAACATACTATTAAAATATTATTCCGATTATACAAATATATTTAAAAAATAAAAACGATACACTTTACACAGACTTAAAACAATTTTTTTTTCTTCAACTTCATTACTAATACAAACATAATACTAAACTGAAGTTGACAATTTATATTTATACAAAATTAAAAACCATTTAATTTACTTAGGTTACGAACTGTTAATTATTTTGTTTCAACTAAATAACTAACATAAACATAAAATATAACTATACGACTAGACAATTTTTTTAAATTTTAACCAAATTCCATATTTCGGCATCAATGTTAAAACGTTATAAGCATATTTTAGTGGAATTTCTGTTTTTCCGCATGGTAAAACTTCAAATTTGGTTAACATTTCGACAACAGCCAATTTCATTTCCAGTTCAGCAAAACGTTTTCCTATAAGATAATAGCATATAAATATATAATGTGTGGCGTATAATATGAAAAAAAGAGGTTTTTAAATAATGTGACTTAAACAATTTTTCATATTAATAAATATCTACCTATACAAATTCTAGGTCCATCGCCAAACGGAAGATAAACACCATTAGGACGTTTAGCTTTTTCTTCAGGTGAAAATCTTTCGGGATCGAATTTTTGAGGATCCATAAAATATTGACTATCGTAATGCAGTGAATAAACTGGAATCACAAGATTTTGACCTTTTTCCAGTATTAAGTTGTCAGATAAACGGTATGTTTGTGATGCTTTTCTGAACGAAGCAATTATAGGAGGATACTTACGGAGCGTTTCTAGAATAAAAATAACATTTTAATTAATGTATTTTATCTCAAAATAAAAATTGAGAGTATTTTAAATCTACATATGTATAGTCAATTGTTATTATTTAGTAATAAATTAATTTAAAATGAAATTATGTATAACTCAAAAACAAAAATTAACATTACGATTTTTATTTTAATATAGTTTTATTTAATTCCTAAGTCATTGGTATAGCGAAAAAAAAAATAAAATTAATATTTTAGGATCACGAACCATCAAATACGATGTCTTCATCTTGAACAGTCCTCCGTATTTAAGACCGGAGAACTTGTAATAGATTTTATCGTAAAACTCCAACGGGTGGTCTTTTGCAAAAACTACCTTTATAAAGTTACCGAACAACGGAATCGGCTTAATATAGGGCACGTTGAGTTTTTCAAATTTATCGAACGTTGAAGTGCAAAAATAATAAGTGATCATCGCTGCAACCAAACATGGCGTGACGATGTGTATCCACCAATCGGTGGTGGACGATGATGGATCCATGGCTTGCGTGGTGTTATACACAATTCTAAATATTATACAACGTGCACAGAGCACACTCGAGTCGACACTGGTTTCTCTGGTAGACAGAATAATAATTATGTACAGTAGTACACAGTAATTATAATGAAATTATATAAAAAAAAAAATAGTCGTAATTGAATTATAGTATTCATATTATTCATAATTTATAGATTAGGTAACATAATATTTGTATTATCTAAGTTGGAGATCAAATTTGTCTGTGGCTCTGGGGTCGTGATTATAGTAATTCTAAATTACTGGTAAGATCGGATTGGATACTCGAAAGCAATGTATGATCGTTTAACAATTAATCATGTAAATGATTGTCACATTTATAGCATTAATAAAAAAATATATAGCATTGTAATTTAATGACATTAATTAAAATAAAACCACTCAAAGGTTAAATAATATAAACAGTTGAAATAAAAATAATTTTTAAAAAACTGTAATATCCTATCGTTGTGCCGCTTATATACGTACTTGATTAATAATTTGTGCGAATAAATAATATATTATCTATATTTTAATACTCTATTTATCCATGGGAATCGGACTCACGACCGACGTGCCGGTTCCGGTTGGTCGAGCTTTTCGAAACTGCCCACTAAGCTAACGGATTGTGTTTTGAAAAGATGTAAGTTTAAATGTATTAATTGTTCACTTAAAATGGTATTTTGAATAAAATAAAAGGTATGTGTATATTATATAATTGTGTTATTTTCAACAGCTAATATTCGATAATATTCTACCGTCGTAGATAGCATTCTCGTATTTTATGACGTCGGTCATTCATTTTTATCTTAAGGAGTCTGCTCGCTTCTTCTACAGTCAATTTTAGCTCAAAAGACGTCAAGTTTTTACAAAAACAAAGTTAGTTTACAATGTCTGATATTAATTCTAAGAACAAATTTTACTCCAAAGAAAATTGTCAATTAAATCTTAAATTATTGTGAATTGTAATTGAAAAGTTGAAAATATCTATTTCTCAAAATAAGAATTAATATTGAAAACGGAAATTGTTTCGTACGACCTAAAGACATTTTTTTTTTGCTGAATTCAAATATTTTTTCAGAATCAAGATCAGACGACGTTAATAAACATCAATCTTGTCAAAACATAATTAAGTTTTCTTAAAATTCGTATTGTAAATTTATTATTTTTATAGAGTTATTTGCACGTGCATGCGCATACGAAAGTGGTAACCGCAGTGAATTTCACGTACACTAATCATCATATTTTACAAATAACACATAGATAGATGCTGGGCGGCTAAGACGAGACTAGAAATTGCCTTAATGTTGCTCCTTAAATAATAGCTATCGTGAGGCCCCTTAACGAACGACACACGACTACACTGCAACATTATAACACTGAATCAGATTTACAATATTATTATTATTATTTGAGCAGTGTATTATCATCAAAATCTCAACATTATTTGACGTTCATAGAGAAATGTACCCAAGTACCAATAAAAATAAATAATTCAAAAAAATATCATATTTAATTATAGTATAGGTACCTTTTTATTTTAATTTTAATGTTTATATTTTGAATATAGGATATTTGTAACGGGGATATTTTCAATGTAGGATATTTTCAACGTAGGATAATTGTAACGGGGATATTTTTAACGGGGATATTTTGAACGAGGGATATTTTGAACGAGGGATATTTTGATGCATGGGATATTTTGAGGGGGAACCCAGAAAACGAATAGTACAATTTTTAAATTACATAATATTTTATAGTATCAAACTAAGTATCATGTTTTCAACTAATGGTATGGTATAGGATAACATGAGATACTTTTAGAGCACACCTTCACAATAAGAAATACAATTAAAACGGACAAATCTCATATCAAATAAAACTATGTGCCTAAATTCAATAACAAACCATATGATATGTCTAATTATAACACATTTTTCCATGGTTTGTATAATGAACCATATATTAACATACAGTAATTAGTTATGTATTCAATTTTTTTATATTTTAAGTGTAATATAATATTTTTTAGCATAACCTAAAGGCATATTATATTGATCCGAAATATTAATAAGTCCGTTTCAGTCACGGTTGGACTTACGTGAACTATCATATAATATATAATTTATTCAAGTGCAGCAACTGTGGACAAACACCCAAAACGTTTGAACAAATTTGGCAATAAAGAGAAAAAGAAGACTGTTAAAGCATATACCTAAGTAGAAAAAATATGATATGCGATGTATTAGGAAAATATGTACACAAACCGAATTGCAATATTCAAATATTTTGTACGTTTTTGAATTAGGTATCATACATCATGACGTTAGCATCTAATTAAATTAAATATTGCATATATCTATATCTTGTTGACTCGGTGACAAGTCCAAAATTGTTATGCATTAATACAATTTATTTGAAAATTATTTTCCCAAACAATTGTTTAGTCATTTCGCTCTACATTTGAAATTTGAGCGGTGTTATCGTAAAAAATGTAATACATTTATGACCAATAATTATAGTTGAAAAGAAATTTTAGTTCAAACTTTGCTAAAAATTTAAAACCACTATGACAGAGATTTTTGTAACACTTTTCGCAGGGGTAAACTTATTGTGACAATTACCTCTACAGAGTACGAACTAACTAAACTTGATTTTCAATAACAACTTTCATAAATTTTTTAATGATTTTTACGTTCAAAATATAAATAAAAGATATTAATTAATACATAAAAGTTTTAATTTAAATGAAAAATATAGAAACAAAATTTAAATATATTAACAGTTTATTATTAAAAAGTATTTAAAAATGTTACTCACAAAAATCAAAACATATGATTAAAATTTGTTGAAATTATACAAATATATTATATAATATAAAATAAAATCCATTTAATTTTCTTAGGTTACGAACTGTAAATGTTTTTTTCAAACACATAACTAGTATAAACATTAACATTATACTTAACTAAAGTCAAGCAATTTTTTTAAATTTTAACCAAATTCCATGTTTTGGTATTAATGTTAAAGCTTTATTAGAATATTTTAGAGGAATTTCTGTTTTTTCACATGGTAAAACTTCAAATTTGGTTAACATTTCGACAAAAGCCAATTTCATTTCCAGTTCAGCAAAGCGTTTACCTATAGGATAAAAAAAAATACACATACATAATATTTGGAGCATAAATTGGAAAACAATGAATTTAAATATCATTATTTAAATAACTAATATATATTTAATAAATATCTACCAATACAAGTTCTAGGTCCATCGCCAAACGGAAGATAAACACCATTAGGACGTTTAGCTCTTTCCTCAGGTGAAAATCTTTCGGGATTGAATTTTTGAGGATCCGTATAATATTTACTATCGTAATGCAATGAAAAAATTGGAATTACAATTTTTTGCTCTTTTTCCAGTACTATATTGTCAGGTAAACGGTATGTTTGTGATGCTTTTCTGAACAAAGCAACTAAAGGAGGATACTTACGGAGAGTTTCTAGAAAAAAATAACATTATTACCTATCTAGTTAAACATTTTTATTAGTGTATTTTATCGCAAAATAAAATGGAGAATATTTTGATCTAAACATTCTTAATTAATGCATAACTTTAAACCAAAATTATGTAAAACTCAAAAAAAAAAAAGTATATAAACTTTTACAATTATTAATTTCATAAAGTATTATTTAATTTTCAAGTCATCTTCTTCGACGGTAAGTTTAAAATAAAAAAAATTTAAAAATAGATATTTTAGTATTAATCAATATCATTAAGAATACAATTTAAATAATTAATTACCAGCAATAACCATATCCATATAATTAAGACCCATCAAAAACTCGTTGTCAATTTGTCCATCACTTTTGGATAAACTCAACTGAATCTCTTGACGTACTTTGTCTTGAATATGTTTATGCAATGCTAATTCATATAAGCAATAACTTAAAGTAGTTGACGTTGTTTCAAATCCAGCAGCAAACATCACAAAAGCATTTGCTACAATTTGTGATTCTGAAAATTGTTCTAGAACACAATTTTTTAAATTTTACAATTAACTACAACTATATTTAATTTTGATTTTTTCAATTAAAAAATACTTTACCATGTTTAGGTAAACTTGTATTCAAAGTTAAATCATTTCTTGCTTGCATGAGACAATTAACGAAGTCATTTCTGACTATTTTATTTTCAAGTCGATACGCTATCGTTTCTTTAAACGCTGTGTGAAAAAAAGCAGTCGCGTCCGTTGGGAAATCTTTCACTTTTACGACTTTCAAAAGTGTGGGGGAGACCATCAAGCATAATTCTCTGAAAAGCGTCCTTAGTGAAGGTATGAATATCGATTTTCCGTACTTACGAAATGGGGATTCATCATCGCTTATGGAATTTAACTTGAGTCCAAAAGCGCAAGTGCCAATAACGTCAGTCGAATACTTTCCCATGATATCTCTTACTTCTATTTCATCATTTTTCCCCTTTAAATCGTTATCTATGTTTTTCATTAATTTATCACCACATTCTTTGATCTGATCATACATTGTTTTGAGCTTTCCCGGTGTGAAAGCGGGGGTCAGTTTGTTTCTTATTGTTTTCCATCGAGGATTTTCCATGAAGAACAAGTTGTCCGACAGCGGATTCGCCGCAAAATCTGAGTAAACACCACGGTTGGGGAAGGACGCGAAGTCTTTTACTAGTATGTCGTTGATTATTTCTGGATCACGAACCATCAAATACGGTGTCCTCATCTGGAACAGTCCTCCGTATTTCAGACCGGTGAACTTGTTGTAGATTTTTTCGTAAAACTCCATCGGGTGGTCTTTTGCCAAAGCCACTTTTATGAAGTTTCCGAACAACGGAACCGGCTTAATGTAGGGCACGTTAAGTTTTTCCCATTTATCGAACGTTGAAATGCAAAAATAATATGTGACCGTCACTGCGACCAAACACAGCGTGAGGATGTATATCCACCAATCGGTAATGGACGATGATGGATCCATGGCTTGCGTGGTGTTATACACAATTCTGAATATTATACAACGTGCACAAAGCACACTTGAATCGACACTGTTTTCCCTGATAGAAAACGGAGCATAATTGTAATGATAAAAAGGCCGTATTCGGTGGGGTTATCTCAATCACTTCGCATTTGGTGGAGAGCGCGGTTTCCGCGCATTTATTAGTGTGTGTGTGTGTGTGTGTGTGTGTGTGTGTGTGTGTGTGTGTGTGTGTACCACTTCTTCGTTACCTACCTAATTATTAAATGTCAGACGTCTAGTCACGAGTGTCATATTCTATTGATGTAAATTTTCTGCGTATTTGTCCGGGTATATGAGATTAATGTGTATTACTGTTGAAGGGCGCAATGCACATTGAATATTATGTTAAATGATTTTTATTAGAAAAGTTTAAATTTGATTTTGTCTCACGCTCAAGTTTCTAAATCATGTGGATATAATATATATTATTTTATGCTTTAATACTTAGTTTTTCAACCATGCATTGTGTATTATTATTTATGATGTATAACTATTACTGCATTGAAGTTACATACGGTAAAATATACAAATATACTAATATATTAAACCACGTTTGTCTAAATCTTATTTTAAATTTTTTGGTAGATAATATTACTATATAATATCAATAATAATATTTACATACTTTTGTAATTTTTTCAATGTTTCAGTGCATATAATACAGTGATATATGTTCATAGTTTAATATTTTAATAAGTAGGTACAAAAGTTTAAGAGCAGATGTCTATTTTTTTTGTCTCTTCAACCAAACTAACGTGAAACATAACGCGAGTTTACGTTTGTCTTTAACTTCAAAATTTAATAACCTTATGTTAATAGTACTCTTTAATATGTTTTCACGTGGACCCTTTCACGATATTTCAATTTTCAAACCGAGATATGAGCATTTTTAACTTGTAACATTTTCATTTCTCTCGTAAAAATGTAAATATATAAAAAAAACAACGTACTTAAAAATACAGATAAAGACATATTAAGTTACTAACTTCAAGTTTGATTCTATGTTAATTCACTCTAATATTAAATCTAACAACAAAAAGTTAGTTCTACTAAACGTACATTTGCCTTGCTGCTCGTGGGCCGGAGAGAAAGATAGAGAGAGTAAACAAACTTCCACATAAAGTAAAATACAATATCTATGATGAAATTATTTATAATTTAAACTACTATTAAAATACACTATAATCAACATTTTATTATTTTGCAAAATCATATAATAAATTTAAAATATAATATGAATATATTTAGAAATTGGAATGTTTTCAGAACATTATTATTTTAAAATGTATATAATATGTACCTTGGTACCTAGGTTACATAAATATATAATAATATTACATACCTACTGTAATTTTAAATAAATTATAATACATCTTAGCGAATAGTATTGAGTAGGTCCGTTGAGTAAGAACGTGACCAAATGTACGTTGCTCTGAATTTGAATTATTATAATTTTTTTATCTATTTTATCTATTTATTTGATTTTTAACATTCATAACATATAATATTATCAGAATACAAGTTTCAATGGATTTATACCTTGGCAATAGGTACTATATTTAGGTACTAGGTAGGTTCTATGAAAAATTGTCTAATTAATCAAACATGTTGTTATAAACGGTACCTAATTTGTTTTTATCACCGAGTGGGTACTGGTCATTAAATAAATAGTGTTCTCGATTGTGTTATGTACCGTAGGTTGATCTCTTGTGTACAGTTGTTTTTTTTTTTTGTTTAACTGGTTCTTCAATTTTTATCTGAAACGCATAATTTTGCATAATTGAATATTATATTTTGTTCCTTACGTTCGATGTAATGTTTCTAGTGTAGGTAAATTATTCGACTATTTAGGTTCTGTTCTAATAAAACTATTAAGTCAAGTATTTCGAGTATTTTAAAATCATCGACCGCAGTGTCGAATACAAAAATAACTATGTTATTCAAATAATAAAATGTATGTTCAATGGTGTGTTTTGTTAAACTGTTTTCATTTCATTTTCAAGAAACTCGGTTTTCATGTTTTTCAAAAATATCTTATTTACGAATATTATGCATCCTTTTGTTTTTCATGTGTAGGTACATTTGTATTACTTTTATTTTTTCTACCGGTCAATAAATTATTACTTAATACTTTTATCCCTTCGACCTCGTTATAATTTTACATAGATACTACACGCCAATTATTTATTATACTTTTCGTTTAAGTACGCAAAATCCATCATAAAACAATATTAGCAATATTATGTGTAATTAATAATTTTTCTTCTTATCTTCACTTGCGTAAAATTTTACTACCTTAAAACAGATAAACGAAAAAAAAACATTTTACGTTTCATTTCAACGTTATCATGTGTAAAATAATCACTATCCGAATAGTGTTATACAACGACCTATAAACGTAGGTCATAATATACTATTAAGCCGCCGATTCTATATCATGATTGAAAGTGAGTGCAAATCATGTCAATGATTTTTTTTGAAACTTACCGCTAATTATAATATTTTAATCTGAGTTTTTTTATTGGTTTTTTTTTTTTTAAATTAATTACTTACCATTCTATTATGCTATGAAAAAAAAACGTATTTGATTCATTATATATTTATATGTTTCTGTTATTACTTTTAAAGTTTTATACTTTAAAATAGTCCTCAAGTCCAATTTTCTTCTGTTTTAAATCAACTTCAAATGAAACTAATATTATTCTTTCAAAATGGCACTATTAAACTAATTTCTCCGTTATAATATCCTTAACCATACGTAAAAAAAATAACAAAAACAATTTGTCGATAAATATAAGGAACGTGCGGTCTTAACAATCTACTGTAATCTTATAAGAATATATTTTAAAATGAAAGATTGTGTTGGATTTTTTTTAAAATAAATATTATTTATATATTTTAAATAAGAAATAAGGCGTAGGTGTGAAAATCAGTATGCTGAATCGGTCCAATGCATTTACGTTATTCACATACCATCGCTACGTTACCGAATTTCGCATAATATTCTTGATGTGAACTATTCGAGTATCAAGGCCATACAGCGGTATTTTTCTTAGAAATCCCATCCATGTTTTTAACCAAAAAAGACTTCTCCCCCGTCCCCCACCAATTTTTAGCTGCTGCACGAGAAGACACCAAAATATTCCTAACTTATGCCAACATTTACTGTACTTACTGACTATATCCTATTCATAGAATAAAACTTCGGAAAACATATTTGAATTTGACGTAAAGTTAACTCGAAAACGATTTTTAAACTTTTTTGGAAATCTCTTAACTCTTCAAAATTAGATTTTAAATTTTGAATATCAAGATTCGAGTAAAAATTAAATAAAATATGTAAGAAAGTCGTTTTGAAAGTAATGTGGCTATATATTGGACGACTCTTTTTTTTTTTATCATGACATAATACAGACAATCATTTGAGGAGAATTCATTATTGTACGTTTGAATAAAAAAACCCCTTAAAAAACGAATATGGCAATTTATTTTTAATTTAAATAAAAACAACCTTTAAGTCATGATAAGGATGTACCTAGTGTAACTATAACACTTCAAATTTTAGGGAATTAAACATTTTATAATATTTTATAACATTTTGACAAATAAATGTAGGTAATAGGTATGGATTAATTTGTATGAGTTTGTTTATTCATGGAATGTAAATAATGTATAGCTACCTATTACTTTAACATAAAAAAAAACATTCTTATTGTAACACTAACACATTTTTCAGCCAGAGTCTAAAAACGTGGAAATAGTTTTATTATATTATTTTTTTAACATGGATTACAGTTACATTTCTATTTTCAGATAGTTTAATAATACATAATTCCGGATGAAAGTTAATTATAATAAAAATATAGCTGGTAACTAAGATAGTTAGGTATATCTATATTTAAAAAAAACATTTTGAATAATAATTTTGGAAATTTCATGGACTGTTGTTAATATTTAGGTATTAGTTAAAAATCGCTAAGGCTGTAAACATAAATACCAACCTAAATTACAACATTATAAAAATAATTTATAACATATTTATAATAATCAGTTCATGAACAAAGTATTTTAAATTTTTATTTGACGCCCTTTTATTTAATATTAATATATTATACTACATAGAGAGATGTTAAAATTATCTTGGATACAACAAATAAAATAAAAATCGTTTGACTTTCTCAGGTTGACAGTTAAATTAAAACATCTGTGTGTATCATCACAGTCCATTATTTATAATCATTGGTCATTTAATTCTATTAAATATTAGCCAAATTCCGTGTCTCGCCATCGACGTGAAAGCTTTATTAGAAAACATTACAGTGATTTCTGGTTTTTCATATGGAAGTACTTCAGATTTGGTTAAAAATTTCAACGAAAGCCAATTTCATTTCCATCTCTGTGAAACGTTTTCCTAGAAATTTAAAAATATATATAATATCATTTAATTATCCTATAAAAATATATACCTAAACACATTCGAGGTCCATCACCAAATGCAAGATGAATGCCACTTGGCCGCTTCGCTTTTTTTTTAACCGAAAATCTTTCAGGAATAAACTTTTCGAGATCCGTGTAATACTTATTATCGTAATGCAACGCATAAATTGGAATTATTATTTTTTGGTCTTTTTTAATTATTAATGAATCGTTGGGTACTCGATATGTTTGTGATGCTATTCTGAACAGAGCAACCAGTGCAGGATACTTACGGAGTGTTTCTAAAAAAATTAATTACTATCATTATATCATTGTGGATATTTTGGTACAACTATTTGATTTAATTTAATTTATTAATGAATCCGTATTGAAAAAAATTAGTCTCACATTATTTAAAAAATATTTTTACGACAAAAATAATGCAACTTTAATTTTCATAAATACTATAAAATATGACAAAATTAAATTTGATAAATTTAGATTATTTCCCAAACAGTACCAATTACTTGTTGGTGTGAATGTTTTTTTAAAATAAAATATCAAAATAATAAGATTAATGATCAAGAACTAAAGAGAGAAATAATGGTTTTAAACATTTGAAAAAGTGTTAATAAACCTTAAATTAAATAGTTATAATCTGAAGTTACAATTGAATTAAAACATTCTACCTCATTAATGTTTTTAAAATCAATTAATATTACGGATAAGTATTATATTAATTAATACAAAAATTTACCTGCTATAACCATATCCAAATAATTAAGATCCATAAAAAATTCATGGTTAATTTTCCATCATTTTTCGACTGTTTTAGTTGAATCTTTTCGCGTTCTCTGTTTTGGATGGATTTATTTAATGCTAATTCATATAAACAATAACTTATAATAGTGGATACAGTTTTGAAACCAGTTGGCAAATATTACGTATGCATTTGCTACGATTTGTGATTCAGTACATTTTTCTAAAACAAAATTTTGAATTTTACACATCAATCGCTTTTTTAATTTTAATAGTTTAAATAAAAAATATCTCACCATTTTAGGTAAATCTGTATTTAAAACTAAATCATTTCTGGATTGCATTAGACATTGAACGAAGTCATTTCTGGCTGTTTTATTTTCAAGTCTATACGTTATTGTTTCTTTAAACACCACGTGGAAAAATGCACTTGCATCCTGTGGAAAATCTTTGACTCTTATGATTTTCAAAAGTGTAGAATTAATCATAACACACAATTCTCTGAAAAGCGTCCTTAGCAAAGGTGCGAATATGGATTTACCGTGTTTACGAAATGGGGGTTCGTTATCGTTTATGGTGTTCAACTTGAGCCCAAAAGATGTCATATACCTCTATTTTGTTGCCGTTTTTATTTAAATGTATAATGATGGATTTCATCAATTCGTCTCCACACTCTTTGATCTGATTATAAATCGTCTTGAGCTTTCCCGACGTGAAATCGGGGGTCAATTTGTTTGTGATTGTTTTCCGTTGAGGGTTTTCCATGGAGAACATGTTGTTCGCCAAAGGATTGGTTTCAAAATCCGTGTAAAGACCACGATCCTGGAAAGACGACAATTAATCTTTTATCAGCACGTTGTTGATTATTTCTGGATCGCGTACTATTAAATGAAGGTGTCCTCATCTAGAACACTCCTGGATATTTATGACCGGTGAACTTGTGATAGAATTTGTTGTGAAATTCCAAATAATGTTCCTTTCCTAAAGCTACATTCAAAAAGTTTCCGAGGAGTCGGTTTTATTGTAAGGCACGTTGAGGTTTTCCCATTTCTTAAATGTCGACACGCAGAAATAATAGGCGATCGTAACTATTATCGTACACGATGTAATGACATTTATCCACCAGTTGGCGGTGAACATGGTTCGAGATGGTTTGTGCAAAACACAACAAACACGGTACAGATACGAGTCAACACAGTATTCTTTTATAGTACACACTAATGCCAGTTTCAGTACGACTTAAGAACAAACGAAAATAAAACTCCGTTGGCTGTCTTCAAGTCATTATGTCGTTTTGACTGTCATGTTTGGAGGGGATTTCCAGTTTCTCCCACGGTATTATCTCTCAATCACTGTCGTAGTTGGTCACTGGCAGTTATAGTCACCTAAGTTTATGTTGTGTTTATTTAAATGCATTTGTTTGCTATATTTATAAATAGTTTTTGCAAATTTACTTACCCTGATTTACCTATATAATTTAATTTAATAAAATGTGACATATTATGTTGTGTTGTATTTATACTATTTTATATTAAGCTGATATTTCTGAATCATCAATTAACACTATACATACACAGATATATAAATCTCAGTAAAGTTTAGATAATTGTATTGAAGTAGAATAATCTTAAACGTTTCAAAACAAGTATACCTATAGACAAATAATTACAAATACCACTCAGCAACGAGGAGTATGTATTTGACACTTATGTAGGTACTGGGTATATATATATATATATTATATAAGTTATAATCATAGTTTCTCTACACTATAAACTTAGATAAAATACAAAAGAATAGGTTACTTTATATTGTATGACATAATATACTCGCATATATATATATATATAAAAAAACTATATTGGAGCCAAAAAGTGTCTAATACACCGTAATAAAGGGTGATGGAAAGACATCAATGATTTGAAGTTTTCTGGCTGATTTATTGGATGAGATTGGACATCTCTATTGCAAAATGTTTGGCCACGTTCCCGGGAGAAGTGATTAATGTTGACTAGGGGTCTTGAAGTAAGCTGGAAGAAAAGCGTTCACGAGCAGCGGACGGTGCGTTACATTTAAACCGAGTACTTATGAACAACGAATACAATAATGTTTAACTGTACTTACCTACCACGCATTTTCTCCGAATTAAACCAATTTTTGTTGTATGAAATTTGGACCACCACCTATAAATTATGCACCAAGGTATTATATTTATTTATTTTTCGATTCTAGGTCATCAGCTTGGAAGGATGGGTAGACATAATGTATTACGTCCAAGACGCTCATTCATTCTGGGACTGGATTTACTTCGTGCTGCTCATCGTGGTAAGTATTTCGTTTCCTGTTAGAATCGGTATTGATTTAAAAGACGAAGATATTTTTTTTTTGCTAAAAAAATATTATGAATAAATGTGGAAATGATAATAATTTGTACATATATCATGTTATACTAACGTAATATAATGTTTCCACTTGTATTATTGAAAACACGCCAAGTTAAACCCCCTAACATACGATGCTTGCCTCACTTAGGTACATAACCCTAAAATGTAAACCTAATCATTAATTTACTAGTAACTGCGTATTAATTATTGATGTATTATGATATAGTTTAGCTTTAATGACGTTAAGTAAATGACTTATATGCACAAAAATAATAATATTATTAATTAAAGCAAATCAGAACATTTGCGTAAACAAAAGTGTATTACAATATTCCAATTGTATGTGATGTCCCCTCAATAATAGAATAATATTATTATACATTATAATTCATTATACTTTTATCGTACAGTAAGACATACGCTAATTCTTTTTTTCGGTTTGGAATATTATAAATAAAATAAAGGTCTTAACTTAAACCATCGAACACTGAACTGAAAAATAAATTGACATATTTTTTTTTAAAGTTATAAACAATATCATGCATTGTGTTCTCTTTTTTTTTTGAATGAATATTATTGATTTCATAAAATATTTTACACTTCGAAATCAAATTATACTCTCAACGGAAAAGTTAGTATTTCATTATGAAATATTTAAATACGAGTTCAAGTGTTCATCTTTTCATACAGTTTTTGTTTTCTTGAATTGTAAAATACTTTTTTTACAATACGAATATAAAATCCTATTGTCGATTTGAAACGGCTAACTCAATTAGTTTAATTATTTCTTTTGTTATAAAAATAAAAGATATATTTACATTTACTTGAGTTGGATTACAAAAAAAAAAATACTGGAAAAGTAAATTATGAAAAAGTACATTAACATTCTGCTGTGCAAAAAAAAACTATTTTAAACTACAGAATACTCAGTGGGTAGGTGGATATGAAAATAGAAATAAGAACTGTATAAGTTTTAAAACAGTTTGTGTACATTTGGTTATGTATTATTTAACTGTTTTAAGTAATTTTAGGGAAGAATGAATAAGGAAATTATGATCCTATTGAAATAATGTAAAAAAAAGTAGCAAATAGGTAATAAAAGTACGTTTTTTACCAACTGTTTTACATTTCTGGTGAACATGGTCATTTTTGATTCAATATAAATTCTATGGTGGTTTATTATTATATTATACGATGAACTATGATTGACAAAAGTATTCAAAGCGAATCCACGCAATGACCACTAATGCAATATTGTATACATATAATTAATAATTTAGTTAATATAATATAAGCTTATTAAAGTGGTCATCAAACACAATATACAACGTACTATACATTTTTACGTGTAATTTTAGGGGGAATCGATGAAACGTTTGTGTACCTAATTATAACTTATAGGAAATCCGAAAGTGCAGACACGACCATATTATTCTAAATACTTTGAGCTGATGGTTGAATAAATTGGATTGTGAATTAATAATGCGAATTTTACCATGGTCGTATTTAAGTATGATTTGTAACCATTAATGTTTGATCAAATTATACTTAGATACATCACGAAACTTTCAATGGACTGTTTTGATATCTTATTAAAATATTACTGTAAATTCTGAGCTTATATTTATGCCGATTTAGTGTTACACTATAACGAGAGCTATACGATTTGATTAGAAAAACAAAAGTCAAAATTATATATTATATCTATAAATCTACTGTAAAGCTCGTATAATGTGTACAGAGGAATAATTACGGGGAAACATAGTACTTGGTCAGTAAAGGCAATGATAAAATAATTTTGTCAGATATTAATGTCAATGATCTTTGATAGTGATCAGTTATTATTGCTTATAATAAAGATGATATTTAATGGACATAAATTTGTTTTATTTTCTTATTATTCATTCATAAAATGTATTCTCTGGAGACTGTCATTTATAATCATTTGTCACGGATCGGGTAAGCAAGTCAGGGATAAATAATTATCCAAGTGGCAAGTGTACCCAACACCGGCGGCAATACCTATTCCTATATTTCACTATTTATATATAAAAATATAATATTATATTTGTCAGGACAGTAGGTTGAGTTGCCCGTATAATATCCCTTTCACATTTACTCTCATATTTTACGATGTGGCCATAATAATTATTATTGTATAAGGGGAAATGTTCACCACCGCAGTTTGCCGTTAACCTCTGCAGAATTTGGGTTTTGAAGCGAGTGCGGGTGCTAAATTTATGTCATAGATCCAAACAAAGATTGTAATAAGGACGAGATTATTCAGAGTGTTTAGCACATATATAATGTAATTTTATGTGTTTGTTGGTTTTTATAATATACAAACAGTTTGGAAATTTCGATGCGTCTTATAAATCATGAGGTTTATTGTTCTATGATCATCGCGCGAGGAGGATATACGAATTTAATCACATAAATGAGACAATAAACTGTCCCGGGCCATTTTCCTTCCTCAGTGGCGTATAGCATTCTCCCCTTTTAAGGGAAGTAATTACCCGTCGAATTAAAAGCCTTTTTTTAAAAGTAGCTCCCAGATTTTTAAATTCACTGTAGAATTATTATGTTTTTTTTTAACGTGACGACGAAGACCGTACATGAAAACAATAGCTTAATGCATTCGTAATGGTATGGGTACGGTGCTTAAAATTTGTTCATCTCCTCTCGTACTCGTGGAGACCCACATTTTGAATACACTGACAACCACAAAAGCGTTGAGGAAAAAAAAAGAGAAAAACAAAATCTCTACACAACGGACATCCAAGGCGAATTAAAGAAAAAGTGTTTTCTATTGAGGTGTGTTCACCATGTAATAATTATTAGAAGGCTTAATTCTAAATCTAAAAGGAAAAATAAGAAAGGCTCTATTTCCTGCTTAGCGGTTAGTGCTCACTATTGGTTTTTGCGCCTACAATACTCTTTAAGTGATTGTTAAGTGCAATGTTTCTATCGTATATATACGTATGTAGTTACAAACATAATTTCTTACATTTTGTTCAACATTTTAAGTGTGGTTAGTGTTAGAAAATGATATAATAATTTCTACACTGTTTATGCATTTCTAGTTTTCTACTCAGAATAAAAAAAGAGTCATGTAATAAATGACGTTTAGGTAAATTATAAAAAAATTATGTTTTTACACTAGTATAATAGTATATTTATAAAATCAAAATCAATTAATTAATCTGTAAAAATTATTTAATTAAGTATAATATCAACCATTAATCCTTATTAAAGTAGATTATATTCCTAATTATTCGTTGTATTTCTAAAAAAAGATATTTATTGTATTATTTTAATCACACCTATAATAAGTATGTCACACTTCTTCTTCTTTTTCATATTTATATAATATATCTAATTCATTGATAAACACACCTGAGATTTTCAAACACCAATACAATTTTTTTATGATATCAAGTGATAAATTAAAAAAATAAATCAAACAATTTATTAGGTAATATTATTTTACAGTTTATTTTGAGCATAAATGTTACCTAGCTTATTGTAAATGATACTAAAATAGCTAAATTGACATAATATAAATCTGACAACCAAAAATAATTTAAAAGCCATTTTTCACATAAATGTATTTATATATACCTATCTATTATATTTAGCATTACATGTATGTTCCGTTTATTATCATTGTAGTACTGATCAGCATACACGTACTATTACATTGACTCTAGAAATTAAAAATATTGGTCAGAAACTTCATTAAAGTCGTGGCAATGTGAACAGATTAAAAAAATAGGAAAAAGTTTCCTAATTTGATATTGACTAGGTATAGATAATACGTCAAAACTACTCGGGACAGACCTTATTTATGGTTTGCGTAAATATCAACCCATAGAAAGAACATTCAAATTTAGTGCAAGGTCTTCCAAAGCCATACAACTAAATGAGAGATGTATTTCATTTTTTACTAATGACTTTATAGTTTATTATGATAATAATATGTAAAATATTATTCAATATTTCGAAATAATTTAATTTTATTGATATACATAAACCAAGAGAATATTGTTATTTCGATATTTTTTTTATGATTGTATGGAAAAATACTACAAGTTAAATTATTGAAAATATCTTTCTTGATTATTTACAACAGTTGTATTCAAAAGAATGTATCAAATTTGTATTGAATCAACGTTTTGAAAAATGTAAAGTTCATATTCACTATTTGAATATTCAAAAAGTATTGCCGATAAAAAAAAAACACAAACTGTAAGACAGAAAAAAATGGGCCAATGATCCTGAGAAAACCCACCAATAACCGTGACAAATTGAAACATATTATACACCAACTGCACACTGAATATTTCCTTAATATTTCATTTCACCTCAAAGTGTTCCGAAGTAAAGCTGTTCTGCCAGTTTCAATTTCTTCTCTCAAGCGTACGTATTCCATACTATAGTCTATAAGGTGAAAAAAAACGCAACAGGCTAAACACGTCTTTTTGGTTTCGCACTTTTCAGAGTGCAATCTTATACAGTGCATAGTATAGACTTTAGACATAAAACGAATTCACCCCGAAATGGTCATCCAAATTTTCAACGTTGAAAAAAGCAATATTCTATATTGATCTACTAGTCTAATATAGTATACTCCCTATGTATCTCATAAAAAATACAATACACATAATAATATTATACAAATTTCTATATATTCAATTAGATGTTATATGATTTTAGTTTCTTTTAAATAATTTTTTCATGATTCGGTTATAACGCTATTTAATTAATCCAAAATTTAGTATGTCAACATTTTAAGGCCAATATCATAAATAAATTAGAAAATAATACATGGCGTATCTTCTGAAGCAATAATTAAACACTTTAATATTATTGTATATCAGTAATGATAAAACGAATTTATAAATTGTATGTCTAATGTTTATATTGCACAAACGAAACCGTAGGTATTTTAAAATAATAAAATATTTTATGCATTTTACAATTATTACAGAAAATGTCTGATGTCCTCAAAATACTATTATTATTGACCAATAAAGAAAAAAAAGAATAAAGAAAGTAAACCCAAAACTATCAGCTCATTTTATCAACGGGATTTTATATATTGCATATTGTACTTAATTGTCTAATCATATTTTAGATTCTGAGCGGAGCGATGAATGTATTGGTTTTACAATGATGTGTGTTTTATTTTTTATTATTTTTTTTTTTTTGTGTCTGTCATCACGTTTTGGGACAGTAAAAGTGCTTAGATTTTCTTCAATAGTACCTTTTCTGATAGGAAAGTGAATCTAGTTGGTACTTTGGGGGGTCAAAAGTAAACATTTTCCAGTAGTTTTCAAAAGTACCGTGAAAAACAAATGGAAAATTAAGGAAAAAACGGGAATTTTTACGCAACATTGATTTTCGATAAAATCGATTTTGGTTTTTGGTGTAAGTCTAAAAAAAATGACGGTAAATACATGAAATTTTTACTGAATGTTTATATAAGCAGTTTCTATATACCATACCGTTTTCAAAA
The DNA here is from genome assembly GCA_027563435.1 of Nasonovia ribisnigri. NCBI lineage: Eukaryota > Metazoa > Arthropoda > Insecta > Hemiptera > Aphididae > Nasonovia > Nasonovia ribisnigri. The sequence goes on from JANEHU010000127.1 coordinate 696,198, forward strand.
TATTTTGACTTATTTTGAGCTGTTTACAGACATTTTAAATTTCCAACCTTTTTGGTTTTTTTTTTTTTAAAAATCAATAATATTTTATTTATTCGTTAAAAATTCTTGAAAATGTAATAGAATGCTCCTAATATATTGTTTCAAAGGCACATGAAAAATATTAAAAATCTGTAGTCACAATTTTTTTTTCTTAAGCATTTAAAGTTGAAATTTTGACAAAATACGTAAAAATGACGAAAATTTGCAAATTATTTAGAGTTAGAAATTCATAAAAATTTTTCTTTTTAAATCTAAGGTTTTAAATTTTAACACAAGATTTAACGTAAGTTTTCTACTTTTATCAAAAATAAAATATCTAAAAGCAATTAAAAATAAATTTTTATGAGTGTTTTAAGTTCATAATTTTACAACATAGGATATTCACTCGATTTCTCATGTAGCGTTTTTCTTATTTGGTTGTAATTCAAAAACGAATAATTGTAGATGCATGAAAATTTCACTAAATGTTTATATTCTCATTTTCTATACACCATTCAATTTTGAAAATATTTTGATTTGTTTTGAGCTGTTTACAGACATTTTTAGTTTTCAATTTTTTTAGTTTTTTTTTTTATAATTGTCAATAAAATTTTATTTGGTGGGCCAAAAAGTCTGAAAATTTAATACAAGCTTTCTTATATATTGTTACAACATCAGTTGAAAAATTTTAAAAATACATAGGCACGATTTTTTTTTATAAGCATTTAAAGTTCGAATTTTGACAAAATTTGTCAAAATCTCGAAAATTATAAATCATTGTAATTAAAAAATTATAAAATGTTCAGTTTTTATAACTAAGTGTTGAAAATTTAAAACAAAAATTCTCATAAATAAATCATACTGTAACCAAAAAATCTAAAAAATATATCAACACATTTATTTTTTACAGACATTTTAATTTCAAATTTAGACAAAATTTCATATTTAAACCAAGAATAATGATTTTAGTTATTTTGATATAATTTAAAAATATTATTTGTTGGTATATGAAACTTTTAGAATATATTGTTATATTTTATATACACGCAATGGCATTTTAAAATATAATTTTTTTGAGAAAAATGATAAATACTAATGCCTATAATACTAAAATTAATTACTTTATTCACAATAATATCATCAAATACATTTAGACTTAGTAAGATATTATAGACTGACTGACCGTCTTCGCTCAGAATCGTTTTTCTTATTCAATGATATTATATCATTGGATAAAAATCTAACACAATCCATTACAGTGACTCACTTGTAACCTACTGTACAGCAGAGCGACATACACTTACCCGCCCTTTTTCGTATTAATTATTACTTAGGTATATTATTATCGTGTGTAGTGTAATTTATGTGATATTAGAAATGTTTCATTAAATAAGATTTATAGAAATATGAAAAACATTTAAATTGCATTGATCCACATGAATATATTAATTAGTTGAAAAATTATCATCTTAGTTAAAAACATACTTCTTATTAAAAAAAAACAGTATTTTATGAATAATGGTTTGATATACTTAGATATTAAGATAAAATAAAATACATTATAATCTGTACAACAATTTGATTACATACAAATTGTTAAACTTAATATTACATAAACATAATATTATAATTTATGATAAATTGTTAGCTATTAAAATCTTAATCTCATTAATAACACGCACATACATAAATACTGAACAGTTGAGTGACAATTAATAATATAAACTATGCTATTTCCGAAGTGAAAAAAATATAAATTATGCAAGATATTATATAAAATAAAGATTATAAGATATGCAAAAAAGATTAACATAAAAAAGTATTTTATTTCTTTAGTTTACTGCTTACCCATATCATATGATATTCAAGAAAGTAAATAAACAATATACTTTAAGAGTGGATAAAAACAAATTGAAAAAATAATGCATTTCTGTAAATCTTTTTTTTAACATATATTATGACTTAATCATCGAATAAAATATAACGTACCTCGTATTATTCTCGCAATTTATTTATCTACATTAGTCGCATCTAAATTAAATTGTGGGTAACCATTGACGACTAGCATTGCCGTTTTAGATACTTTTTTTCAAGATAAAATATCTCGAAAAGAAATAATATTAGGCATTAATATACACATTATGTTTTTGGTTGTTGGGTACAATTTTTTTATTTTTTCGTTCTTGTGAAAGATTTTCTTTTCTTCATAATTGGCGTTACAGTGCCTAGAAACCGATGAATAATATTATACTAACGTTAGCATAGTAGCAAAATAAATGGACCAGCGAAATCTGAATACCTACAACTTTTTTTTCGTAATAGCATTTTTTGTTAGTATGAGTTATAGTATTATGCGATAACATTATCATAGAACCAAGCTTAAACATTTAAACAAAATTTCTATGAATTAATGTTTTTTCCGTACTACTTACTTTTTTATTGTGTTAATCAAAAAACGCATTGTAAAAAAATATGACAATTAAAAAATAAAAAGTTTTACATAACATTATACTATTCGTAATATTTTGTTATTAAATCGAAATATTAAATTATTACCTGTTGTGCCTACATAACGTAAATGTGGTAGGTAATAAAAGTCTTATGTTAAAGTTACAACAATTCTACAAAAATGTATTCTTAGTGATTAATTATTTGATGTTAGATGCATTATAAACAAATTTAAAATGTATACCGAATCATTGTTATTTATTGAGAACAATAACTACCAACGATTTTATATAAAATATATGTCTTATTATTTAATGCCAACCAAGGTTTTCAATGATAATTTTTAAGTTAACTATAAAGACGTATCGATGGCAATTTATAATTTACTACCTAAGTATACCTTAAACTACATTCAATTAATATTACAAAATATAACCCGAAAGCATAATATATTCTTCATATGGAATAGCATTAAAGAAACCAGAATATTAAAGTATTATGAGAATTTATCATTATAAAATTCATAGATAAAGTAATTATTTTGTTAAAATATTATAAATTTGGACATTTTTAAACCTGCACCATTTTAGTATATTTTTAAATTTATTTTTCCTATTTTTATCCACCGTTATTTTTATTTAATTTACCTAAACAGTTGAGTCATATAACAATACGAAACACTACCATACTGTATTATAATTTATAATCAAATGATTTCCTGGCAATCAAATTTGATGATATTATTAATTGTTTAAGAGTAAATTATTGAAAGGTTGACGTTCTCAACCGACTATACAATGAATCACCAACGGTCGTGTTAGTACAAGTTTATTATAACACATAACTAAATTGCGCGGTTTGGATTTTATATCATATTTATGCGATACCTACGCGTAAAAACTTGCGTACAAAACAACATCCACTATTAACCGCAGCAGTTATACTATTGCATAAGCACAGTTATATAATTGTAAACATCGATAGGTATAGGTACCTGTGTAATATACTTCGCGAATCTCGTAGGTTAGGTTACTCGTAACTCCACGTGGAGTTGTTTTTAAAAGCACAATATCGAATATAATATATCATATGATTACGTTCAACTTTGATCACCCATCCGCAATGCGAACACGTTTTGTCACACTTCAAAGATTACAACAACTATAGTGTATAAGGTATATGGTAAAATCCGATTACACACGCCACTAAAATCGTATAATGATATAACACGTCGATGCTCTCTGCAGTCGTCCTCTCCGAAGCTTAGACACGATATATATAATATAAATTGTCACCGTATAGTTGCTTAGTCTTACGGACTTGTACCATATCAGCGTACACATCATCATTCGTCGCTATATTATACACATAAACATTTATGCGTCAAACGAACTTGCAGATGATTCTTACCGACAGTAACCGACTTTGGACAACGATATAGTTCGCAACGTGTTCGTACTGTAGCATTTACCTGTGAAGATTTTATTATTTAGTAGATTTAATTTCGATTTATTTTTACGACCGTTGTAAAAGCATTTAAGCTTTCTTTGTACGTGGGCTAAGATCGTTTAACCTTATACAACACGTCGATCCCCTCTGTCGTCCTCTCCGAAGCTTAAGCACACTGTCGCTGTAGTTGTAATCTTACGTAATTGTGCCATATATAGGTATCAGCGTATTATCATTCATCACTATGTACAATATAAACGTTTATGCGACAAACGAGCGCGCAGAAGATTGTTACTGAGGAGTTCATATATATATATATAAAATATGACATATCCCTGCGAACTTTATTGCCTGAAGCTGTTACTGTCGGTAACATGATCATCACAGGCCAGAACATTTACCGTGGCTACGATTTTGTTATTTAGTAGATTTGATACATTCTTACAACTATCGTAAAATTATTTGGACTTTCTTTGCAAAGGGCGTACGGTTATCCTGTTTTTTTTTTTTTTTGCCACGTGTAGTGATTGTTGAAACATAATAATATTTTTTCTGAAAATCGCCACAATGTAAGCGTAAAATAATACAGTGAACCAATAGGTACCTAGTTAATTGTGTTTATAAGCGTTTATAGTTTGGGTATGTGTTGGACGGGATGGCAGCAGAAATCTCCTTAATACTTTAGTGCATTATTAGTGCACAACTCGGTTCGTCCAAACTTTAAATAGGCTTATGAATAATGAACTACCTGTTTAGGTAATAATTAAATGATAATTTCAAACGCATTGAATAAATTTAATCCTCGCATTTACTGTTGTAAAAATTAAAACAGTATATTTTGAATGATTTTTTATAAACAATGTATTACTTAATAGTAACGAAAAACCAGCGTAAATAATATACAATTTAAATTAGAATTTGTATGTACTAATTTATAAAAATTAAACATACTAATATTCACAAATTATGAGTTATCCAATGCTAAATATAATAATAAAACAATAATTACCTATATACTAGGTAGATATTTTCTTTTTTTTTTTTTTTTTTAAAAATTGAACAGTGGAAGAAAATGTACCCACCTTTCTAGAAGGCGATCACAATGGTCATTGATATGGCGATCACACTATCGACGATTTCATCTAAACACGCTCAAACGTCTTAATCTCACGTGCAAGTGTATAGGATTCGTGTTTCAAAAACTATTTATTTTTGTACCTTTATTAGGTAATTAAACGGACACTTGTCATAGAAGTATGAAAATAGGTGGGCACTTTGAATCAAAATTAGAAATAAAGTATGTACACATTAACTTAGATCCATTACTGGTGGTTAGATAATACATACGATGTATATACTTTGATGTAAGCTATGTCATGTAGTGCTTGGCCAACTGTATAACACAAGCTTAGACTACAGTTCAGTATGCTTGTAGTTCTAAGAAAATAAGAGAATAAGAGAATAAGAAACAAAAGGAATATATAAAATTTATAAGTATATATTGAGTTAGGAATATATTTTTCTAAGAGTTGCAAAACTTTCGATAGTTTGGAATCATTTATATAGGTCATTAAGTAAAATGTTTATTGATTAACCAGGCAGGTACCTATATAACTCACAGAACTTGAATGCCTACCTAGGCAAATAAATGCTTACTGATAGCTGGACAAAATACAGACTAAAACTGTATTAATAAATTTCTCTAAAAAATAATATATTTTACTATGAACAAAATATAATTTTGAATTTAATTTACTTAAAAATATGACATAAATTTCGATATTTCACTGTAACTGTTTATTTCATCAAAGAAACCATAACCAATAGTCGTGAATAATTTCGTTTATAACTTAAATATTCAAAAATGTTGATTTAAACATTACTAAATAACTTACGTTTGTTTGGAATACGATTGAAATGTGTTAATATTATTAGATCCAAAATATTGTACATAATATATACTGGGAAGAAACCGATCAAATCCAGACACAAATGATTAAATCGTTTCTCTCAGATTTGCACTTAGTTAAAACTTTTATCTAAGTTCATTAAAATGTAAAGTTTTAAACAATTTCACTCACAGTGCAATGTCTAACACTAATTATTATAAATTGTTTTGAAAAATATTGCATTACCTTTCGTTAAAAATAAAGCGTATTAAATACCTCTGTTTTATTTTATTTACTTTGACTCGATGACATTTTTTTTTAATTGCATATGGTTATAAATTGATCTATCGTCTAGTCATGTCGTTAACAATGTGACAAAATAACTGTTATTTATAACAGGAAGTTAATCAAAATGATTATAATGTAAAAATAATAACATATAGTCAGTAATAAACTTAACTCTAAAATTATATTAAAAACGATAAAAAAATAAAACATCAATTTAAAAATTATTTTATATTGTTAGATAACATTATTATTATGAATATTGACAATTACTTTGTTTTTATTGTTTTCTCTCAATATCTATAAAATAAAATAATATTATGCAATTTAATCATTTTTGAGGACTAATAAGTGTTATCTGAAATCGTATTTTTATCCATTTAAAGAATATTTACTTCAAATGGCGCGTACATGATATTTTATCTTTTATCGTATCCGTAATTTTTATGTACTCGATTTAATTATGATAAGTAAACATAACACAAATGATATAAAACACACTTCGATATAATGGTTTATATAAAATTGCTCAGAAAGCAATTTATTGATCAAAATGGTTTTGATTAATTTCCTAATTAACATATAATATTATTTTGTGTAACTATGTATACTGTATCGCTATTTCTTTAGATTTTTATCATACAATTAAATTAGAAACCCATACGAGTATTACAGTAATCACTAATCGTACAAAACCCGATTTTCAGATAAATAATAAGTTGCAAGTAATATACAGAATATTTTTTGCCGTTACGATTGTTCATATTATTAAAATCGGTTCAGATATATCATTTGAAGCCTTCTCATTGCCGAGAATATAATGACAAAATGTTAACAACATAATATACAAGACATAATTATATGATTTCGTTGTTAATCGTAAATTGAAATATGTTATACGTACTATCTAACATTACTTATTTACTAAAACTGTAAATGGCGTACACCTATATTTTGTTAAAATACAACCATCGTAAATATACTGGTTTTTATGGTATTGAATTTCATGTTGTAAAATATTATAGATAATAAAGGCAAATCGGTTGTATGGATAGATAGGGCCTTGATTAAAAAAAAGTTCAAGATGGCCGAATATTATATTTCAATGCAAAAATATTACTCCGCTGAAAAAAATGTCAACCGTAAAATCAGGTTTCAACTTTTTTCAATTATTTGAACAAAACTATATTTTTCTGGTACTTATACCTACTTGCCGTTACGGGCGATCCATTTAACGCGAGACACTCATTATTACCAAAATCGTACATGTTTTAGAAAATATGTTTTTTTAAATCGTTTACAACTTTTTATCGTTTCTGTATGTTAATTTTTAACTTATTTTGATGGCAACAGTACTTCAATACGTAAAAATCAAATTTCGGACGAGTACAGTTTAACTTTAAAGTTATTGTACTTAAAAACAATAAATTACGTATAGGTACTTGTCTGAAATATAATTTTTATTTATCTAAACATTGCTAATAATATTCTGTTTTAGATTATGAAATTAAAAATGCATGTTGTCGTTAAAAAAATAAAAATAATAAAACAGTTATAACGATAAAAATAGTAAAAATATAATTTTTTACAAAAATGTTGTTTAAAGACTTCAAATTATTAAAAAAAAATGTATCGAATTTATTTATTAATATTTTTTTCTATTAATTTAATCACAATTGTATCGAAACACTTAAATTGGACTGGATGCAAACAGTCGTGTCAAAGGTATAAAGTCGTCGATAAAACAACAATTAATTATTATTTTAGTCTTCATCTCGTGTCCGCTGCTGGACAGTTTTATTACCAAACATATCAATTATACATACTAATTACCATACATACCATGAATAGTATAGATATCAAAGTCCATACATAAATAAATATAAATTAGTATACATCGAAAGTAACCCGATAAGTATATATATAACAACATAACAATATATATATACATAATATGTATATAACTAGTGGTATAGTAAAATATAGTATTGTTGTGGCCAAATCATTTGTGTGGACCAGTGGTCAGTGAGTTGTAACGTATATTATGAATTTTTTTTTACTACATTTTTATTACATTTTTTGTATTATTTTGGTAAGATATTATTATTAAGTATTACAAAAAGAAAATTGATTGACTTTGGGTGATTCAAATAAATAGTATTGGTTGTGGATGTATAAAAACAAATATTTTAAAACAAAAATAGTTTACGTTTCTCGAGTGTATTGTTTTGACATATTTTTATGGAAATTCACATATCTGGATTTTTATACGCCCTAGCTGACACGCACCCTTTTCAATTTAAAATAACCTGTGAAAAATGTTATAGTACCTATCATGAATGTGGCAAAAATATGCCAATATGTTTTATTGAATATAACAATTTGTTATTATTTTTAATTGAAAAATATATTCCAATGTTATACTTTAAACATTTAAAAAATAAAAATATAAAATTAACTTATTAAATATGATATATTATGATTTTTAATTACTGGCCTTAAATCAAGAGGACTTTTAAGTAGTTTATACTAATTTAAAAACCTCAAAAACATATCGAAATAAAAAAAACTCTAAAACAAAAAATACATACCCTAGATATAAAATCATAATAACTATAAACAATTCATATGAATTTACGTTTGTTATTAGTTATAATCAAAATGATGATTCATGCTCAACTATAGTTTAACAATGTATGGACGAAAAGATCGATTCAAACTTCAAGAGTTAGTTCCTGAGTACAAATAACCGCGAGTTAAAATAGTTTATTGAAATATTCATCACTCTAGATTCAGGAGTTTGTAATGTCTAACTACTGAACAGAATTCATAAACGGTATTGAAATTGTTTTTAAATCTAAAAATAATAATCGTGAAACTCTTGAAAAGCTCATGAAACCGCCGGGCATACGTTTCAATCGCGCTTGAAATTGAAATATTTGAACAAATTAATTGATACTCGTAAAGCACAATTAATGTATTGGTAAACAGATAGGTAGAAAATGATATATATCACATTTCACACTTAGTATATTTTAAACCATTGAGGCAAATATAGACCACAAGATACTGACTGAAATCAATCTTTTTTTGTACTTGCTCTAGAAATATTAAGCAAATAAAATGGACAACCATTAGACTTTATAAGTAGGTACAAACTTATACGGTTTTATGAGTTTTTATCGTATACATATTTTGGTACTATTACCTATAGGAACTAAAATTGTAATGACTTACGACCGGTAAAGTTATGGTATAATAATAGTCAAACAAATATTACAATCAATTTATTGGTATAAAACCACAATACATAATTATTAAAACATAAAAACATTTCTCTTTATTTATAATGATACATTTTATCAATGCGTCAATAATGTTTCTTCTAATAAATTGTTATAGGGTGTTTTTGGGGTAAACCTGGGAAGAAACATTTCTAACTATATTATTATCGTCACACAATATTTATATTGCTCATACATTTCCAACGTCTTCAATAAAAACTAAAAGTACATAATATAATATGACATATGTAATTTACCAAAAACTTGTTGAAATAGAATAATAAATTGCACATTGCGTTATTTACAATAACTCGAAACATGATATACTCATAGTTCGTACTGCAGACTGCTAATATATAAGTGGAAATAAGTAAACTTATAAAATATTTATAACGATCCCAAAAGCTTCAACAGCTTTAATAATGCAAGACTGTCGTCGTATTTCACACAATCGTTGAATTACACCGAAACGACCACCTGCGAGAGACATTACTAGGGACATCCTTAAAGATTCACTTGAATACTGAATATATATTATGTACTTACTGATTACATTATTATATATAATATGTATATATATTTATATATACAATATATATGTATTTAAATTAATTATTTATAATATTATATTACACAGTGTACACTGTACACGTCCAAATAATGATTTCTATGTTGAAATGTTTGTTTATTTAAAATATTATGTTATAATAATTGCAATACGTGAAAAACTGATTTATTCATACCGAGTTTATTTTTTTCAGATCGGATCATTTTTCATGATAAACCTATGTTTGGTGGTCATTGCCACACAATTTTCCGAGACAAAAAAGCGGGAAATGGAAAGAATGAAAATGGAACGAGCTCGTTTCCACTCAACCAGCACACTAACCTCGTCGACAAACAACTCTGAGCCATCGTCTTGTTACGCCCAAATGGTGAAGTAAGTATTTCTGTTAGACTTTTTTTTTTGCTTTTATACTCGACGTAAACATATACCGAGCTTTTACGAAAAGGTACAGGTATTATATTATTATTGTGATCGAATTACAACAGTTTTATTGTCGCATTGTAGTTTAATGCAATTTAATGAAAATTAAACACCATTACACGTTGAAAATACGTCGGACAATATAATATTATTATTGAACAGAAAACTACGACTTCGTGCGTTTTAAAATATTGTTATTTATAATAATATTATAAATACAAATAAATACAGTGGTGGACTACGACAGTTATATTCTACGACAATAAAAGGCCCAAACCAATTTCGTACTGGCCTATATTTATCTATTGATTTTACAAAGATATCTTTGTTTCTATGGATAACCGTACATTTTATCCAATTTAATATAGTATATACTCATCTCGTGTAAAACCTTTGAAATCATACCAATATCGTCTTAATTGCGATCAGAACTGCCGTGATTAAACCGTGTACAACACCAGGTTTACGAACAAAATAAAGAAGGTATATTTACAATTATTAACCTTTTTATAATACTAGGTATATAATATAGTATACATTTACTAATATACACTTATTTAAGTTTATTCGGTTTTCACGCAGACTACAAACTGCGGTCAATAAGCATATTATAATATGTAGGCGTTATTTTCCATTAAATCTGAAGTCTCCACTGACCACTGGTGCATATTATATTTTTTGAACATAACCTACCTATATCACATTGCTATAAACATTCATCAAAGATTAATATTATTAATTTAATGCGTAAATGATGGATGTAGGTACATACTATACTTTGTTAATAATTAATTATCCATAATATTTTATAAACTTTATATTATTATGATTATTCAACCATGAACTTATCGAACTACTTATTCGTATTTACTAATAAACATAAATAAATAAATATACGGATTGTAAACTGCGGTCAATGAGCATTTTATCATATTTTTAAAACGGCATTTTTTTTTAAATTAAATCTGAAATTCGCACTACCGCGTTAGATACCATATTATTATCATTTATCACAGATGAACTAAAACATTAATGATGGTTGCATACTTGATTCGTTTATAATACATAATATCTACCAACGACTGTACACATAATATTAATATAAACTGTAATATGGTTCAGCCATGAACTTATCGCGTATTAATTATTCGGCTCAATATTATGTTCGTTGTTCATAACTGTACGGTGTATGGTACACCCATTTAAAATAAAATATGTATTATAGTAACCTAAATCGTCAAATAATCAGCGAACCGGGTAGAATATAGAACCGACACAATGTGCTATACAGCAAACACTAAACCGACCAGTCTGAACTCTGATCTGGTGTATCCGAATTGGTTTCCGAGTTGGTACGAAGAGTACCTATATCCAAATAGGTTCCCAGATTATTTTAAAAGCATTATCAATTTTTCATTTCATTTCATACAGACGTCTTAGGACCGTCTAAACGCTATGCAGGTATGGTAAAAACTAAAAACTGTGTTTTTTGGTCTCATAATAGGTCATGATGTAGGTATTTCATGTTTTATTAAAGAAATCACTACATAATATATTATAATATACTACCTACCCAGGTATTTTGTTTATATTTTTTATTCATTTTTCTCATCTATTTAGTTCATTTTTTTTTTTTAATTCGTACATGATGAATAATTATAGGAATTTGAATAATGTTATTAGATTGCACTCAGATTTTTTCTTTTTTTCTGAAAGTCTTTATCGGGAAACCAATTATTCAGACGTGTGCCGCCTAGTAATCAATAATTTGGATGTCAGTTTTGAGGTACAATATGGGAGCCTGCGATTCGGATGCAACCGCTCTGCACTTATTGCAATTTATACGGTCGTTGACAAAACGAAGCTCATTTGTCCCAACTAATAACACAACCACTGACGCGTATTTTAATGCGGTATACCTACCTCTAGGTATACTGTCAACCAACGACCAATTATGGAATGTTATTTATTTTTTTTTCGATCGTTATCGAGCAGGGAAGGTCAATCATTCCAAGTTTTATTTCATCCGAAGGGAATTATTATGGTTTGCATGAGTGTTCTGAATTTAATCCATGTTCAACCTGACAGTCTCTGGCAGTGGTGTTCGTACTGTGATTGAAATACGACAATTGACGTCATTAGTACACGGCACGTTATCGTAACCGGCTAATGAAAACTGTTAAATTGTATAAAAAAAATACAAAAAAAAAATGATGCATCGACCAAATGTAATTTAAGTACTAATAATGTATATTATCACAAAATATAATAGTCGTATACAATTAAAATTTAAAGTCATATGATACTTAAGAGGACTCGCTACTGCCATCAATTTAAGCTCAAAAGACCTCAAATCTTAACAAAATTAAAGTTTGTTTACGTTGTCCAATTTTGATTTTGAAAAAAAGTTTGAACTCGGCAGAAAATTGCCTATTGATTGTACGAGACACTCTGGAAAAATGAAATCTTAAATTACAGCAAACTTTAATTTTCTCAAAACAATAAATGATTCATATAATTCATTTTATATTGTTATCGAGTTATTGGCATGACGTGCTGCGCTTACGAGAGTGGTACCATCATTGAATTGCACTCTCACTAATAAGTAAGAATCATTTACAACTAATACAACATAGATAATCTGAACAGCTCAGATCAGATTGGAAATTGCCTAAATGTTGCTCCTTAAATAATAGCCGTAGCGATGCCTCTCAAATAACATATTAATTTTAATTGTTTAAAGATTATTATGATATTAATATTATGTTATATTTTAGATAAATATCGTTTTAATTTTCTGCAATTGTTCACAGTGATTACTTGATACTATAAGCGATAGGGCCATAAAAATGGTTTTGTTGCAATGCCTTTGTGCCTTTACATTTTTATAAACGATATACTTTGATAAAACAGACTATACGTCATAATATTATGTTTGTTATGAAAAATGATTAATCTCTATGATGAAAAAAAATTATTTATAATTGATTAGCAGTCTTGTTAAACTGTCTAATACGATTTTACTAACTTAAACTAAACATATTATATTATTCAATAATATGATTACTATTATGTACGTTTCTACAATAATTATAGCTATAGCCGTATATAGGTGTATTATAAATGTTTAAATAGGTCACATATTCATTATCAGATTGTAGCCGTTTTGTTTTTTTTTTTTGTTATTTCGACTTGTCCAATAGACTAATGATACTTAAAGTTTAAATGATGGCAAAAACTCCGTACGCATATGGGGTATTTAACTAGTAAGTTAAAGCAATATGCCAAACCCGGCATCTTGTCTCGTTTAAAGTTTTAATAAAGTTTCCGTTGTGAAACGGCTTTAAGTTTTCGACACACCGGAGAGAAAACATTGCTTGAAAATACCTTTCCGAACCCCTATGGCCGTTTGTTCATCCACCAGCCACCACGCACTCTTATATAGTCGTTTACCCTTTTTTCACAATCTTTCCCACTGTCGGCTCTCATAGGTGGAGATGACGGGAAATTGAAATCCTGTTGCGCGTGACAGTGCATCTTAAGTGAATTCATCGGTGCTGGCCAACATTTTTGTTTTCACAGCTATTTTTTTCTTTTTATTATTATTATTGTTTTATTTTTTTCTTTAAATCTTTTTACAATTTTGAATGAAAATATTTTCTCCCTTCCGACATGGCCCTAGGGAATTATTCAAGTGAACCAAAGCAATGTTCGAAATCACTCAGTGACTATTTCCCACGTTTCAGTGAAATAATCTTTGAATACCAAAGCGTCAACACTTTTAGACAACTCAATCCAGAATAATATTAATTTTTGACAAATATCTGGCATTTCTTATTATTGAACTATAAAGTCTATTCATATTTTTAAACTTAACCACTTTTAATATCTTCTATTAATTTATTAATTATTCAATGTATTTTGAAAATATTAATATTAATTTTTAATTTTGAAATATAAATATCAATTATGTTGGGCCTATATAGTTCTATAAAAACTGAGAACATAACAAAAATATTTTTAATTCTAAGACAACATTTTTTTTTTTTTTTTTGTGAACTGCTTTCAAACGCAATACCTACTATATCATAGCAAATATTATTAATTTTAATATATACAAATTAGTCTTTTAACAATAAACACTCATATAATCTCAACATATACAAACGTATTATTTTTCTTTTTACAGAATCTGCAATAATTAAAAAATGAAATTTTGATAACGTTTGTATTACTTTTTTAGATAATTAGTGATTAAGTTATAACGAATCCCCCAGTATATTATTTATGTGCAATGTCATGTATACACAGTTATGAAAGTTGGTGATAATTTAATCTCCACGTAGAAAAATCTCTATTGCTTTCCCAAGTTTATAACTTTTTCACTTATGATACTGTACGTTCAAAAGTACAATATTATATTGTGTTATTAATGTATTTTCTTATTTGACTTTTAGTACCTATTCTAGTTTAAGATTTACCTTTTAACTTTCATATTAATTTTAAAGAGTCATACTTAAAGTGGAACTAGGTAAGTAGTAGCCTAGGTACTTATATAAACACTTCTAAACAGGGTTTTGAATTTTGTATTTTTTTACACGTTTTTTATGCATTAATTATAAAGCCTGGAAATGCATACTAGGTCATGATATTGTTATAAATCATCACTAAATTAAATATTGCAGTAAAAATAAATAATACTGAAAACATTTTTAAAAGTAAAAATTTAATAAATAATAAAAACCGTATTTTATTAATAACTTAGTATACGTATATTTATATTTTACGAAAAACAAAATATGCCATTACTCCATATAATAAGAAATGATTTTACCCATAACGATTACAAAAGCTCTGGATTATTTTCAGTGAATTTCGTTTTTCGCAATCAATAAACGCTGTTTAAATTTTAAATTGCAATTAGTTTTACACCAAGTTATCAAGAACTAAGAAGTACCTAAATATTGGATTCTTCTAACTTAAATTCAACTATACAAAAATGAACGACTATTACGGCTGTACACAATTATTTTGTGTTACTTCGTATATTATTATATGATGTCGAATAGGTATTATATTAAGAGGCAATTAATAATTATATTCAGATATAATTAAAATAATAATGATTATTATATCCTCCGACAACCGAGCGAAAAAATTTATTTGATGATCGTGTAATGTGCACAACGCACGATTTAACTACCCCCAACTACATTTGAACTTTGCAATCAGCATTGCATACAAGGTCAGAACTGTTCTTCTGTCCGTCTTTATCTTAAATGAGAATGTGATGGCTTAAGTAGTTCAAGTATTTTATCGTTGTGTCTATAAAACATCCTTAACAATATAATAAATTGCAAATTGCATGACTTTTTCTACCTACGAGCAACATAAATCGTATACCAAATACAACTTGTGACACTTTTATTAGAATGTCTTAAACTAAAACTAAGTAAATATATAAATCTATATTTAAATATACTTATTTATTGTACCTTTACTGACAAAAAAAGTTATGATGGGATTCGAATGTAGTTTTAAACCGTGATTAATATTGGACTTTACATTCCCTTATTTTTTTTTCTCTGATACATCTTAAATAAGTAATAAAACACAAACTAAATGTATCTTCAATGTATATATATATATATTTATGTATATATATTATAAATAAACAACATTACTCCTAGTTAAATGCGTAATACACAAAATACAAATGCATAATAGTTTGCACAAACATTATATACACAATAAACATGTTAAACACATGTTAAGCAAACAATTCGCACCACCATAGTGTGAAATATACTTCGCCGTGCTATACAGTCAACAAAAAACTGCACTAGATGACGATAGGATTTTTAGTTGTAACACCTATTATTGTATAGATGGTTCACAGTTAAATAAAATAATAATACGTAATAATAATTATTATTCGTTTTGGGATCAATATAATATAGCGTTCACGTACCCAATTCCTAGTCCATGGACCCATGATTCTATATTATTTTTATCATTTACCAACTCACTTGTTGTGGTTTTTTTTTTTATTCTGTAGTACGGGTCTCTTGACTAGAGAAAAAACTTGCACTCGATTCGATCAAAATTTGAGTTTTTGCACGCAATTCGGATGCTACCGTTATACCAATAATCATATACGGTTAGCCTGACACAATTATTATTTAACGACAACCAGTGCCATAGAGAGGAATTTAATATAGAGGTGAAGGAGGTTCATCATAAAAAAAAAAATACTTTCAAATTTTTTTTAGTTATCTTAAATGTTTGTTAACACATTGGTGTAAGGGGTAGGGAGGGAGTTCAAAGTGTCTAACCCCCACCCGTGTTTATGGCACTGACAACAACAACATGTTAACGTTTTAGTAAAAATATCAGGATAAGATCCGCGAGTCTGTAACTATACATTTATTTTTTCATTCTATAATCGATTTTTCTATAAATAATCTTCATAAAACCAACGAAGTATATTAATTATTGAGGAACTATAATATTATATAAAATATAAATGTTGCACAATCTGTAGTGGTTTGTGTAATTGAGTGAAAATAATCGGTGTTGAATAAACATAATGTGAAATCAAAAGCAGTTCACCAAAATGTCTGTGTGGCAAAAATATGTACATGTATATGGAATTAATGTCATATCGATATACGATGCGAAACGCTCGAACGACGAGTTATAGCTCTAATTATAGCTCTTAGGTAGAAATCAAAATTAAAACCATAAAAATATGAAAAACTGATATTTTAAAACGAAAAAAATATGTAGCATGCTACAGTGATGGCTCGTGGTTCCCTCATAACTCGTAAATGGTATGGCAAGCATGTAGTAAATTTCAATAGAGTATGCTTTTTCCCATGGTATTTAATGTTATAGTTTTCAAGTAAAAGTTCAGAAAGTACTATTTTATGACACATTATTATATACCTATATAATCAGTATACTGGCATAACTATATACTATCATTTATTATACTATCCAAACGTACAACAGATGAAAATTTAAGCAAAAAGTATCACACTTGCGTAGAACGTGTTTTGAAAAATTGCTGTATTTGTGTCATTTAATTTAAATTTAATTGACTGAATAGTGATAAACATGATCAACTTGAATCATTACAATTATTGAACTTAATGACATAATATTATCGATTCCTATATTCATACTTATAATATAGTCAAGGAGAATAAATTAGTATCGGAAAACTTTTTTTTCTAGTTTTGGAAAACTAAAATGATATGAGTGTATAAAAAAACATAAAATTAAAAAAAGTAAATAAATAAACCTTTCATTGTATTAAACTACTAACTATATTAATACTGGTGATTAGTAAGTATTTGATAGATTTAATATGTTCAAATTTAGAGAATAGATAAAAAGTATAGAGTATTAATAACTACATAGTAAATACTTAATATTTAGGAGGCCTGCGAGTGGCCTATTATTTTGCTCAAATACACGCCTTACAGGAAAAACTCTCGCGCCTCGTAGTGTGATCCAATTTACATAATTTTTTTTTTTATTTTAAACATTTCTTTTCGCATTGGACTTGGATTTTCTAAGCCATATAATACAATGTGACAAATGTTTAGTTTTTTTATTTTTATTATTTTGTTTTTTAAGCAACGAAATTAAAAATCTAAGTCCAATGCGCCCTGTAGAAAATTATGCTCGACGAAAATTAATCAAATCAGAGAAATCTACGACGAGTGAGCGTTTTTCCTGTATAGCGTGTTTTTGGCAAAAAATGAAGAATTTTATTTTCGGTTGTCGACGACATATTGTACGAACATGCAGCAGCTCGTATAGATAGCCACGGTCGGTGGCAACGAAATAGCCTAAATATTGCCCCTTATTAAAGACACACGAGCAGGCTAAATAATACAAAATATTATAATTATTTATTAATAAAGAATAGAATCCTCAATACTCGTCCACTACAGACTTTAAGTGATAGTATATTAATGAATAATGATTATCAGCTATATTATATTTTATTGGTTTGTTTTCAATCTACATTAATTCTTCAATTCTTCCGGAAAAATCCAGTTTTTTTCGTCATCCATTTTTTCCGGAAAATATAAATGAAACCAAATTTTCAAAAAAAAAATCGTGTTTTTTTCGGAAATATTGATTCGAAACTACATGGCAACAGAATGACATACCACAAATTTATAACTCGACAGACAATTCGTATAAAAGAAAATTTTCAATATTTTAATTACTTAACTCAATAATTCAAATTAAAAAATAAAACATCGCACAATTTAGAGATAAATAATGGCAATTGAAAATAAAATATCGAAAATCATCTCATATACAGACCTAGACAAACTTCTTGTCTTCAATTTGTATAAGACGTTTATACTTTAATGTCACTCAATAAGCTATATAATTGTTGGAAAATGGAAATACCAAACTAAGTTTCAGTGTTTCACTAAAATTCACGTTTATAATTACTATGTAAATTGCTGAGTTATCGGTCATGTACGAGCTTTGCTAATTATTTTATACACAGCCACTCACACTAATGATTACTTACTACGCACTCACTTACACGACCCTGAATAGAAAATTGCCTATATTCAACTCCTTAAAAAAAGTCGGGATTGTCCCTATTTTTTGTCAAAACAGTAATTACCTAGTAAGTTGTAAAAATTTGAAAAGTGAATTTTATATTGCAATCGAGTTATTGACATGACATGCTGTGCGTGCGAGAATTGTACTAACATTGAATTTCACTCAAACTAATTTTAATTTCGGCTACTCCGTCCTCCACTCGTACTAATCTACAACTAGCTTTGGATCCCGGGCGGCTAAGATGAAATTATAAATTGCCTAAATGTTGCTCCTTAAATAGTTAGCTTACGTTATCCAATAGATATACGATCCATGTATAGGAAAACTTTGCAAAAATTAAATCTTAAATTATTGTGAACTGTAATTGAAATCTAAAATATTTGAATTTTTTCAAATTATAACTAAAATTAAAAACGTAAAGTGTTTCATAGGGTCTATAGATATTTTTCTGCTGAATTCAAATATTTTTTCTGAATAAAAATCAGACGACGTTAAACTTATATGTTGTCAAAACAATAAGTAATTAGTCATAAAATTCGTATGATGAATTTTATATTGTTTTAGAGCTTTTGACATGTGCAAGCGCGTACGAGAGTGGTACCAGCATTGAACACTAATAATCATTTAAACATTTAAAAAAAAAAACGGGTGGTGTGGCCAAAAACAGACGTGCTAAATAAATGCAATTAGAGCAAATTGCTCAAAAACCGCAAACAATTTCTAATATGGTTAAAAAACAGACGAAGCTTGAATCAATCAATAAAAATAACAAATTACCATAAATTTAAAACAATATTAGTATTAATATTGTTTTTATAAAATATCTGCTACCTTATATTTGTAAATAATATTGTTATCGAGTTAATAAAAATAATTGCAACTATTAGAGGAAAAAGTATTAAGTATAAAATATTTGAGATGTGAAATGGTAATTTGATAAAAATCTAAATAGTGCTTGCGAGAGAAGTGAACAGATTTTTAAGTTACTTGTTTGGGCCACACAAAACTTTTGCCCCCCCCCCTTCTCTATATTGATAACTGAATCGATGCCACTGGATACGGCATTGTCTATCTACACTGTGCGTAGGATTTGAAGTCAACATAACGGAGAGAAATTGTGACTCTCTGGCACAGAAGCTCCCGTTCGAAAGAGAAACGTCGTTTCGTGCAATCCATCATCACGGCTTCACGATTTCGTACCAATGACTCATCCGTATGTCTTGTCGCTGATCTCACCGGATAATATTATAGCACTTGTGACGTGGTAGCCGCGGTACCTCAGCGACAGTATACCTGGTTGATCGGTGACCGCCTCCGGGAAGTGAGGGCGTGGGGTCCCATAACTATCGTCGCGTGTTTACAACAACAACCACTACTACAGCTATACTAAGTGCTGCTACAACTACAATTACTATGATAACATGTTATGTATGTACGCGTTTATTATTATAATAGTCTCGGCGGTGGAGGTGTTTATTGCTATACAGCTGCATCGTGCAGGTTTATAAAATATGTGCGCGGCTTTTTGTGTGACGGTTGTGACAAATTACTCTCCATTCGTCGTATATTCGCAATCGTCGCCGAGCGTTATCCGTATACGAGTAAAATAATAACATACAACACGCCATAATATATTATATGGTAACACCCCATCACGGTGTTTCCTCGGCGGCACTCCCCGACCGGCAAAAATTCTCCATCGGGGAGTAAAATTCCGGTGCGTCATTAGCCGAGTTAATTTATTATTAATTGCCACGTCTACGCGCGGATATACATTTATATACATAATAATATTATCATACTAAATATTATACGCGCCAAACCGACACAAACGCACACGTATCACACACTTTCTCAAGGTCTGTTGGATAAATGGCGGCGGCGGCGGTGGTGATTATGGTTTCGTGTACTGTTGGGAGTGGTTGGGGATGAACGAAGGGGTGTGGAAATGGACCGGACGTCTCGAGGAAGATACACGGCCGCCCGACCGCTGCAGCAAATCGGACCACTAATTACATCACGTGTAGGTACCTGAAGTCTGAACACAACTCGAATAAAGACAATATACCCGCGCCATAATGTACTATAATAATAAAATTATTGTTATCAACCGTTTTGATGTCGCTTGAGATATTAATATTGTGATATTATTATTATTATTATTATATAACGCGGCGGAGCTATTATAATTACCCACCGATATAATAATATTACGAGTTATGACGTGTAATAATATTATACGTTTATAATAATTATTAGAGATGTTCAAATAGCTACGGTATTTTATTTTATTATTTTTTTTTATATACATATACCATACATATAACCGTATTATCGGAAATTTAACACAGCTGGTTATACAACTATTGTATATTATGACCAATTTTAAAATGGCTTGGTAATTTCATTTTAAAATCCACAATTATAATTCAAAAAATATTTTAGAATAAATTATAATTTAAGTCGTGCTACCATATCCTGATTTACCAGGTCCTAGTTACTAAAAATTATTTTAATTTAAAATAATGTAGGTAGTTACAATTTATGAAAATTTATATTCTTAAAATATATTGTCAAATTCATTTTTCAATAATATAAACTAATTTTTTTTTTAATATATTAAATTATTTTATACCTTGTATGCAGACCTCCGTCTGGTGGTCAGACGGAGGGGGAGATGAGGAAGATAGATCCCCATGACCTTTTTTTTAAATGTTTTAGATAACCATAAATTTAATAATTAAACTGTGCAAAAGTCCCCCCCCCCATGACAAAATCGTTTGACCGCCACTGCTCGTATAGTACAGTTATATACTAGTATACTACCTACCATATTGTACTCCTTATAACACAATTTTAGACAAGACCAACGTATAATACAAACACTATAATATAGTCGTCTAGTATCGCCTGTCTGTTCTAAACTCTCAAGGTTAATATAAGTAGAAGGTTCGCTTACCGTGCTGGTATGTTGTGATTGGTTGAATTACGTATGACGTCAAGAGAACACATTTTTTATTTTATATCCTCAATTATACAAAAGTATACTAAACTACAGTAATAGAAAGAATTAACATACATTTTCGTTAAATTAGCATATATCAGTGATGTTGGAAAAATATTATAATATAAAAATTTATTTTGACTTGCTTATAAACATTGTTATATTGATAAAATTAGGCAAACTTATGAGGAATCTTGTACTATATTTTCAAACTTAAGATTGAAAAAGAAAAATTTTTATGAATTTCTAACTCAAGATAAATTGCACATTTTCGTCATTTTTACGTATTTTGTCAAAATTTGAACTTTGATTACCTATAAAAAAAATTGTGACTCCGGATTTTTAATATTTTTCATCTGCCTTGGAAACTATATATTAGAAGCCTACCATTAAATTTTCAAGATTTTTTGCCCAACAAATAAAATTTTATACACATTTATAGAAAAAAAAACTAAAAAAATTGGAAACTGAAAATGTCCGTTAAATGCTCAAAATAAGTCAGAATATTTTGGAAATGCTAGGGTGTGTAGAAAATGCTTATATAAACATTCGGTCAAAATTTCATGTATCTACGGTAATTTATTTTAGAGTTAGGTATACCAAAAACCAAAATCGATTTTGTTGAAAATTGGTTTACTGTAAAAATTCTCATTTTTTCCTTAATTTTTCATTTGTATTTCACGGCGCTTTTGAAAACTACTGGGAAATTTTAACTTGTTTTTTTAATTTTTCATTCTTTGTTTCGCTACCATGTGTACTTTTCGGGTGGTAGTCGGCTATTGGCTTAAATTATCTAGTGCTATATTTCATTTCAGTATTATTACAATACCAAAATCACATTCCTTGTGAGACATTCCAATCGATATTATAGGTTCAAATAATACGACATATTTACTATTTATTTTATATTTTAGATGTATATAAATACAAAATATCTTCTTTGATCAGTATAGACCAATCAAAAATAATAACATCCAGCTTATAATACATTATAGTTTTATATTTCAAACTTCATACTACCATGACGTCATTTTAATGACGCACCTGTTATTTTTATCTTATTCCTCATCCAACACGATCGAACCAGTACTACAGTATAACCATTAACCTGCATAATATGGAAACGGTTGACACCGAAAGTCTTTTCCATTTTAGACAGGTTTTGTACTGGTTAACAAAATATAATAGCCTAACCGTATAACGTTGCTCCACGAAAGTCAGGTTTCCACGTTATTCGGGCTCTATATTACACAGAACGTTTTGTTGTATTTATATTAGCCTTGGGCCGGTCCAAATAGTTTCCAAACGAGGAATGACGTAGGTATTATCAGACCCACATCGCCTTTTATTTAACCATATCATTATCATCGTCATCGTACCGTTGCCACACGGACGCATGATATACCACCCACAGCACGCCCAACGATATTCTCAAAACTTCTATTTTGAAAATAAATTTCAGTAGTACACGTGCCGGTTTTTTTACGTTTCGTTACGCGTATTTTCACACAACCTTCAACTGTATATTATCATCATCATCATCAACGTCAACGATAGATATTATATTATATATAATATATATATATATTATATATTATTATGCAATACATATTCGTATTATTCCCTGTAAAATAATATATGGGATGACTCGCACGGTGCTAATGTGTATTATACTGTTTGATAATAATATTACATATATATTATAATAAATCATTATAAAGTGCCAGAACAGAGGTATGGGGTAGAGGGTACAACTGATTTCTGACAAATGAAACGCTCCGCTCAAATTGTCACCGTCGTCGCAGCAATTATTAGTATTGTTGATTTCGTTTAGAATGTTTTGATCAACAACTTGGTCGTTTAAAACACCATTGTACGCGTAATGCTGTGTATACAACTCTATACATGCATGTGCGGTATAATAGTACTTCATGGTGAATACGGAAATTCGGAAATTAATTATTACCGTTCGTAGAATAATAATCATTAGTTCGGCAAGTTAACTGTATACCCGTAATATTATAATTTTCGATACGTTTGTTTCCCTGCTGGTAGCGGTTTACGTAATAAGATCGGTTGTGTTAAAAATAATCAATTAATAATAATTTAATATAAATCGTTATTATTGTATCTTAATATAGGTTATATACCTACCTGTTGTGTTATTGAAGCATTCATATGTTTGTACAATATTCTTTGTACACCTCTATTTAGCACATTATCGTTATTCTGTGTTCAAAACCAAATAAATATAAATGTTGAAAAATATACCACGATACCTACATACTTTTTTATTCTGTGCGTTTTAAAATGTTTGAAACATATCAAATTTTTTATATTATATTTGATGTTCATAGTCCATGCACAGTCATTTGGTGAGGTGAATAGTTCAAAAAAACGTTGATCTAATTTTTCAACTCATTTATAGAATATTATTTTCAAAAGAATTAGGGCAATTATAGTACAGCTATATAAACTTAAGTCTGGAAGAAAAAAAAAAATCTTTTAATTATTCGTATGCAAAAACATAGTAGTTAATATAATATTTATAACTTATTTTAAGACATTCATAACACTCGTTTACAAAGTTATGTCGTGATGCTCTATTTATAAACTTGATATAATTTTATCGATAAAGCATGATTTAATATCACTTTTTACCAAAAGTCATGTCCAATCATATTACATACAAATTGTATGATTTGCAAAAATAATGTATTTAAAACGTTAATAGGTACCTTTGTTTTAATTATGCGGTTCGTTGATATTAAGATTCATTATCGATTCGTTGTAATTAATTCACTACATAGTCATAATATAATAACAGTAATTATAATTTCTAAAAATAGTACACACGACGTGTAGCCGTGCACAGTTATTATAGTGGATAATTTATGATAATTTTTTTGGCCCCTAAGTAGAAATAATAAAAACGCATAATATTATATAGATGCATTTATGCATTTTACAATGCGCGCTGTTCGCAAAGACAAAATACGAAAACAACGTTTAATCATAACCGATAATATACAGCCGTATAGTGTACTTCACGGGTCGTTAGGGATGGATATAATAAAAATAATATAAAAAAACACGTCATATACATGTTCGTGTATTTACTCGAAACGCCGTTGAAACAAGAGCAAATACCCGAATAATAATTCGGGTTGACACGTCGAGTTTTGTCTCATTAGCGGTTAAAACTATCATTATACTCTGGGAATGAGGAATGATAAAGGTCTGAATATATTACACCCAGCCGTCAGTTATTAACCACCCCGACATTTTCCCATTACTGATGCCGACGATTAGCACCCGGGGACTAATGATTCGATAAAAACAATTGGAACACGACTTGCTGTTGGCAATACGTTTTCGAATAAGTGCTCTGCCGAGCCCTCTCGTCCTATACCAACACTGGCGATTATCCCTTATTCGAGACGCCACCCTTTCTGGTGTATATTATTATTATGTTTTCGTGCCATCTCATCAAGTCAATGTTATCGTTGTTAACGTAGTTAACACGAGAGCACGCAAAAAAACAAAACGATGCGTTTCGCTTATTGTGTACGACTTGTCGTTAAAAACATTCTCGTTAACACATCGTCAAGTTATTTTTTTAATCACTCTTTCTTTTCTTGAACGTTTTAGTCAAACAAAACAAAACTTATTGTCCTACGATATTATCATTATTATTATTATTATTATTTTTTTTTTATTGATCTCAATAGCCTGGCAACCATGGACGTTAGCTGTTTGTAGGGGCGGGGTACAGTTGGATTTGGAACACGTGTGTGTATGTGTGGCAAGGATTTGTCACTAAAAACCCGGGTGGTCACCCATCCGGAAACTAGTGACGCCGGCCGGTGCTTGCGCTCAGGTTAGGTTTCGTGACTGAATGCAACCACCGCGCCACATCGAGTCTTCCACGATATTATTACAGTTTGACGTATTATGCTGTATATTATTTCATTAATTTACGTTGTACTTTTACATTATTACATGATATTCTATTCCAATACTTTAAAACGTATATCAATATAAATTCAAAAGTTCCAATATATTGAAAACATGAAATGGGTCTGGGACATCAAAACATTACCGAAAAATAATTATTTATAGACCAATGCACCGTTGATATATTCATTGTCAAGTACAAGTAAATTAATCAAACTTGTTCGTTGCATCAAAAATTAAATATGTATACTCAACTACAACATTAATTAATCAAAATTTGATTTCCTCGAGAAAATATTGTATCATAGCTTTTAATAATGTATTAAAAATTCAATAGGTAGGAAATGGAATCGAAAAAAAACTCGGAAACTAGTAATTAATTAAGACGTGTTTGAGTTAAAATTTAAAAACAATTACCCCTTTTTGTCAAAAAGTCCATTGTTACGACAGCAGAAATAAGAAAATAATATAGGTATTTTTAAAAATAGCATGATATTGAAATGCTTTAAAATGTTCAATTATTTCGTTTAGAGTTTAACCTAGTATTTTCTTAATTAAAAACTTTTTAGTAACCTTAGTAGGGATTTCGTAAAAGCTGTAAATAATCTAATTAATTATATTTTTTTAATCATAAGCATATTTAAATTACATATTACGTTGCTTTGTTTTTATTATTGTTCGGTTCATTAAACTGAAATTAAAAAATAACATATTATTATTGCTATCAGTGAAACAGAAATGAATACATTTCAATTAAATGTATATTTTATATTTAAGCATTTTTAACGATACTTAATTTAGAAATTATAACCGGCGTATTCGTTTATAATAATATATTAAAATAAACAAAATCATAATACAATAATTCAATCATATATTTACCTAAACACAATCAAAAATAATCAAATCAAAACTGTGAAACGTTTTCTTTTGAATTGAATCTCCAGAAGAAATGAGATAATTTATTTACTTGTAGTGATACTTCAACGTGTGATTGAAAATTATTTCGTGCTGTTTATTGGAAAAAAAAAACATTAATATTTTGATAACTGGCTAATGCGTGACTTGTATTATAACTATACGACATTATCTTGTCAGTTGTTGGACGTTGTACAGGAAATTTAAATCGAAACAAAACTGTTCACAAGGTAAAAAAATTCTTAAACTACGGAGCAATCCTTAGGAAAATTCCTGACGAACGCACTGTCTCAGATGTGTTTATTAAATATAAGAAAATAAGTAGCTAGTTCATGATCGTATCGTAATTTTCATGTAAAAGTAATAAAGCAATAATTTGTTTATTTTAAATCCTTGCAAATAATAAAAAAAAATATTTATAACCGTTTATTAACATGTAATTACTAGCATAAATAATTATTTATGATTCAGATAATAAAAATGAAACGAAATATTCTGGGCCTCTGGCGTGTTCGATTTTAATTGGACGTGTATTTATTGAATTGTATAAACAGACTAAATTGTACGTATTGATCTGTATCTGATAGTACTACGATTCCTATTAAACATTTTTAGTGTTATAATTTACAAATATTTATTTAAATAAATTTAATAAAACACACTTATGATAAATAAAAATAGTTTTTACTTTCAATTCCATTGAATTAATATTATACATCAGCAAAAAAATAAAGGTACTTACACTTTACAGTATTTTAATCTCTAGTGCAATCAAATAATATTTAGCCATAAATAATATATATATTTAGGTAGGTACTTATTTAATTATTATTTATACAAGTTATAAGTTGTTAATTTCACGTTATTCATAATATAATAACTAATGATTTGAAAATTGAATTCTCACATAGTTTTAAAAAGAATAATATTAAAATTTTTAACATTAGGTATACATTATCTTAAATTCATTTTAATGTATTGATAAATTGCATCGCTTATCAATTTTCGAAAAAGAAATTCTAAATCATTATACGGTTTGTTTAAATAAAATATAATTTCAAGCCAAAGGTGTTCCCGAGTTTATTTTACCGTCAAGTAAATAACTGAAACTTGACAATCATAAAATAACAACATCAGACACAATGAAATGACAACACAGCAGTATAATTTACTACGAAACAGCCAAAACAAATATTTTTACAACATTTTCATCAACTCAAATTTACGAATGTTTAATGTTTTCTACAAGTGTATGTTTTTTTTATTTATTTTGAAAAATACATACCATGTACCGAAATTAAAGAAAATTATAGCAGTTAAAAATTAAGTGGGTCCTTGAACCATAAGTTCTAGAGAATGACATAAAATATAAAAAAGCATATTTAGGTTTATTAATTCATTTATTTATTAAAATATTTGACTGATTTCAAATTAACTAGGTAAAAATCGAAATTTAGGAAAAATATAACACTTTACTGTTTTAAAGTTTCAAATAATAAATTATTATTGTCATAACAACACCATAACTTGCTAGATTCATACTTAATTTTGAGCAAAA
Organism: Nasonovia ribisnigri; assembly: GCA_027563435.1. Taxonomy (NCBI): domain Eukaryota; kingdom Metazoa; phylum Arthropoda; class Insecta; order Hemiptera; family Aphididae; genus Nasonovia; species Nasonovia ribisnigri. Next base: position 724,597 of record JANEHU010000127.1, read on the forward strand.
ACAGTAAATTAATATTTTATAAATAAAATAAAAGTAGTAGATCCACAATTTTTTTAATAGATTAAGTCCCAAATTAACAATAATTATATTTTTAATTAATTATTTATATTTGTAACCTAATATCCCAAATCAAAAACGTGCATAAAATAAAACATGTGATAATATAGATAAGAAGTCAGATAATAATTACATTCTTGAACGAGTCAAAGTTCTTTTTATTTATTATATAAAAAATACCTTCGAGGTAAATATATATTATGGTCCAAGTTTTTAACGAAACACATTTGATTCAGAATTGGTTTTTGAATGCAGTAATAGGTTTCGGATTAAAACCAGAGAACAATTTCCTCCAGAATAAAACCCGCTTGAGACAAGTATACAGGAGCGCGTAAATCGCATTTGCCTTTTTAGAAATATATAATAAACTGTTAGGAACTACAATAATATTCTTCTTTTAAAGAAAACATTTTAATTTATTTAAAGTTCCCTTTTGGAAATGTTTTTTCGTATATATAGGTACCAATTGATATATTTAATATAATGTTCTACATTTCAAGAACAGTTTACGTAATTTCCTATGGACTATGACATTTTTGCTTTAAATAATTTTTAGATAAATATATTTTTTTTAATTTTATACTCAATGAACAGTATTTAGTATTTTTTCTAATTATAATAATAAGATTCTATTTTCCTAAAAAAAAAAATATTTTATGAACTTGATATTTAACAGTTGACACATAACCTTAAAAAGTATATTAGCGGTTTACATAGTTTAATATAGTGTTAGTCAAAATTAAAATATTACCCATGATGGTTATAGCTGCCTAATTTTTTTTTAAATTTTATAAAAAGTCAAATTCGTACATACTACTTGATTATAATAATAATTAGTTGTAGTTACTGAGCTATAATAACACGTTGTTAACAAAAGAAATATATAAATAAGGACACAATATAATATACTAACGAAAAAAAGTTTAATAACACTCTATAATACAATAGTTATAATTTTGAAAATAACGTATTAAAATATAATTAAATAGTGAATCATGTTTCTTTCCCATAGTTTTACTATAGGTGCTAAACTATATTATTTCTATCTGCTAAGTACATCTCATAATAATCACAAATGGAATTGTTTATCTTATAATGTAATGTGAAAGCTGCGTACAGGTTAATGTACTCGTATTATAATTATATTATTTAGATAACAGGACAATTCACCAAGTATTCTAATTATTTACTGCTAACCTCCATTTTATTCCTTTAAAAATGAATTTGTTCAAATTCTGATTTTTAGAATTTTTAAGTATACTGTCTTATAACCATATTATCAAACTCATGAGATTTAATTCACTTCTTAAGAAGTGTCCTGTGGTTACACAAACTTTTGTTTTTAAAAATGAAAATCTCACATTTTACTGTAAATTATTTTGTGAATAATATTTTTTAAATATTTTTACCAAGGATAATAGTCCCTAAAAATGGTTTAACAAACGTATAAAATATAATATGCAATACCGTATATAGTACTTATTATAATTGATTAGACCATTTTTATAAATTATAATTATTTATCGATTAATAAAATTTATACTAATTAGTAATTACTAAAGTATTCAAACCACCATTATAGCCCACGAATCTTCTTAACACAAATTATTATAGGTCCATAATTATTAGCCTACGTACACAAAGTTAAAAAAGTAAAAATTACTCGAATTTTGATTTTGATTTTGATGGCTAAGTTTTCATAAAAATTGTTTATAATTGTGGGGGGGGGGGGGGTGAGTATATATATTATTTATACTATCGCTATATCTATACTTCAGCACGCTGATGATACTGTTTTACATTTATAACACATTTTGTTTAATAATATTCATATGATATTAAACTACTAATGGACATTGCCTTTATTTTAGTTTTATACACTGATGGTAGGGTAATTCCTTTTGGACTCACCGTCAACTGGCCTGAGGGACTGGGTCATTTTAGACGGACATAAAGTAAAGGTCTGTGCGTTATTATTGTTCTACAAGTCCTAAGAACTATAACCTACATCCCAAACTCTAATACAAACTAAACGCAGACTTAACTAAAATACTCTAATGTACTGATAAACATAAAATATGCAAATTTAATAGTTCACCTTCGTCTGGACGACGACGACAGTGTTCTTGTGCAGTAGCTAACGAAAACTTTAATTGATTAGTATGCATGGTAAAAGTAAAACATGACAAACACAGCACAGGATTACCTACATTATGAATGATTTGATAAAATATAAACAAGTCATTATACGTACACTCGTGGCATGATAATTTTGTCGGTAAAAATGTTTGCAATCGTATATTTATTTTGGCTAGGTAATTGGCGAGTATCAGTTTTTACGTGATTTTCGATATAATATTATAGTATAAACTACCCTGAACTATATTATTATGCTTCTATATAACAATGATTAACAACTAAAACTTGTTTTTAGCTATGAATATAGCGTATAAATTATAAAACCTTTGGACAATCCGTACATAAAATAATATAATAATATACTGATGCTTTATGTTATAACTGTTCTGTAGTACTGCAGTACCTACGTCATATTATATTATTATAAGTTTAATGAACGCCTAAAATATACGTCATAATAATATTTCATTTTGAAAAAACCGGTTTTATAACGAGGTCATAAATCATAGGTATTATCCATAAATCATAATATTACAAATCAGACTTTAAATTCAAATTGTCGAACAAAGTTTTTATCTACTAATATTTCGCGCAATGATTAATCTTGCTCACTAATTATCCTGAGCGTAAACACAATTTAGTTCAAACCTGCAATGACGAAGAGTTCATACTTAAACACATAATTCCATTTTCAATCAAAAGTGTTATTTACGCATCACTTGAAAGTTAAAATATTTATATTATTGTAACTTGTAAATAAATTAGTTATTAATTTATTATTAATTTTATATTATAATAACTAAAGACAAAATTGAATTTACAAGTAAATAACAGTACCTATAACTGTTTTGTTTAGGTATCATATATTTATTTAAACGTATTGATGAAGTTTTCAATTAAATTTTACTACGCATATATTTTATTCAATCAATAATATTATCTTATTTAAACTTTAATTCAATCTTGTTTAGTTAAATTATAAAACATGAGACAATATTTATTTTAACCTTTTTTTATTTCATTTAAAGCGGATAATATTTGAACTGTAAGAACTCCGCGAGAAAATATAAATTTAAAGGAAACCAAATGATATTTCAGATATTTGAATAATAATATTTGTGTATGGTTTGTATAAATACGGATAAATTGATCGCCAATATGTGACATATCCGAAACCTTCCATTTTTATATAGAATTTTAGAAGAAATTACATTTTAAAAAACGGGTTTTGAGCACGACCTATTTTTATTTTTGTATAAAACTATAATTTTTTTCAAATTGATTTGATTCAATTTGTTATTTATTTTGTAATTAAAAAAAGTCTGAAGCCAATATTATGATGTTTCCAAAACATTCAAATTAATATTATTGTTTTTCATTAAGTATAGATAATCCTAAGCGTTATGACTAAACATTTTAAACACTATTTTAATAAAATTCAAGCAGCGAGCTAGTACCCTGACCAATAGTTTGTATCCTGCCGAATAGTTTGTACCCGTACGGTATAACTACTAATAGTTTACTATTATACATTATTTATATTGTATAGGATACAATAGGAATTATAACTGGCTTTTAATTATCAGTTAACATTTTTAGAGGACTGCTTTAGAGATTTTGGAAGTTTTCGTGGGCAATTACAATTAAATGTATGTACATACACGTTTAAAAAAGTTAAAGTAAATATCAAGAAATTAAATTAAAATTAGAGAATATTTCACATAGTTTAACGTAAAAAAAATATTTTTACAAATAAAGGTAGTCTTATCTGTGGGACAATCAAAGTTCATCTGCCACTATTTGACCCATATAATAGTACGGGGTCTCCATCGTGTTAATACTCGTACACGCCAACTCATTACTCAAGTACCATATTGTTATAATGCATACGTAAATGACCTCTATATACGACTCCAACAACTACTACACAGCTTACAGTAACAAAACATCTATATTTTGAATAGGTACTTAATTTAAATCAATATCTTGACTTTAAAACAAATTCGCATTAATTAGTTCTATGAATTGGCTTACAGATAACAACAATTTAAAAGATCAAAAATTAAGTTAAACCAATAAATACTTTAAATTATTATAAAAGTTATACTATAATGACTGCTAATAACTTTCCGAGAATGTGTTAAATGGAAGAAAACTGCTGGCGAGGAAAGATATGGTGGAAAAAACTTATAAGGTACAACCAACTGGGTTGGCCAAAGTTGAACTTCATGATATGTGACTTTCTGCATAGCCCAACGCCGACTGCAGAGTTTAATGCCACACCACACCTGGACATTTTAATATAATAAAATTAGTGTAATATAACTAAGTTGTGTAGTACTGTTATATAAGAATTATAAAAACGTTAAATATGCATTTTTTTCAACCTAACCATAAAATATATTTTTAAAGATAAACTATAATTTACCTACTTACAATCATTACAATCCAATTCGAAACGAAATAGTTAATGTACTAGTTGAGTAAGTAGTTTGCCTTGAAGAAGTCAAGGTATCGGGAATCTTTTTTTAAAATAACAATGACGTCAGACAAATTACCTTTTTTCGGCAATTATGCGCGCATATAATGTTTCACGCACCGCTCTCTAAGATCTTAATGTTGGACACCACTGGTTCATAGTCATCAATGTGGTTTCTCTTACCAGAGTCAAGAGAGATACCTGACATACCGGAAAATTATTTCTATTTTACTATCAGAATTGACTATATGAATAATAATATTCTGTTTTAACCATTAATGCATCATCTATAGGCACATACAATCATGACAAATGGATCTGTATTCAAGTACCTATTACGATAAAAGTGAAATATTTTTATTTTATAAATTATAATCATTCTGTTCATAGTTTAACAGGTTAAATTTAGTTGATTTTTAAATCAATTTGATTTCAGCAATAATTCCACAAAAAAATACGAATTAACTTTGTTTCGTAAAAACAATTAATGTTTAAACCCCCATTAAATTCGTCAATTTAATCTCAACCATTATCACTATTCTAAATAATTTAAAATGAAACCGATGGGAAATAAAATTATTATTATTTGATTTTCTATGTTTTTACGTACAATTAAAGTCGATGTATATTTTTTAACAAAAACTAAAATATCATGAAGACAGAATATAACATATCAATTACTTACTTATTGTTTACAACACCACGGTCGTCTTTGAAAACCATACACTTATATCATCCTTAACCGCACATTTTACACACAGATTTTTTCTATCATTAAAAAGTGAAAAATTAAAAGGTCAATAACAATTCAATGCCGCACACATATGATTGACAGTTAAAAATTAAACATAATGTACTCATTATTATTATAAAACAAATCGTTCTACGATATTTTATAATTTTAATATCGTGGCGAAGTGTGTGCAACGTGTTCCGAATGTACGCACCGGTCAATATCATTAGTTCCCGGATGGGTGACCACCTTGGTTTTTAGTGACAAATCCTTGCCACACATACGCGTGTCCAAACCAACCGCACCCTTCCCCCCAGTAGCAGGCCAATGATCTCAGTTGTCGAAGCCTTTATTATAAAAAAAAATTTTAAATTTAAATACTTTTTCAATGTTATGTTTACCTTTGTTTTGTTTAATGAACACATTTCCATCAGCTATTGTCGTCACCAAGACAATATATAATTTAATATTTCAACGAAAAACGATTCTAAACGATAATAAGATTGAAGGTAAATGAGAGCATTATTGATACGTGTCAACTTACCATTGTGTGTTTGAATGATGACCTTTTTTGAAAGTGTGCGGATTTGACGACTGCCGAACTCTACTTAGTAATATTGATAAATTAATATTAACCGTACTTGCGACACTGTTAAAAAATATGAGTTGATCTACAATACTTGGTATTTTTGTTTTTCATTTTTCACGCTAATATTTTTAATGGTATTTTGATTAAATAAAGTTTATTTTAGTATAATTTGCACGTTTTATGACTTATGAAAAGACATAATTACCGATCTCGAACTATAGAGTCGCCTTGATGTTCGAAGGTATTATCTTGGAATTTACTGAGCAGTTTTCCTTTTACAGCGAATTTGTATTTTAATCATACCTAGGTAATAAACTTCATAGATATGAATATACAATCAGTGGCGTACCCAGGGTTTTTCAATGAGGAAGGGTGGTTGAATAAATAATTAATAATTAATACTACGCAAAATGTTTCATCAAAACATTGAGCTGTGCTTACGTAAAAATATAATAAATACCTATCACAATATACGTGTGTAAAATGCATGAGTATTCTCCTTTCGATGATAAAGTCACACAAGAAATTTAGGTAAAAAATAGATTTAAAGAAAACTATATGCTTGTATAGATAGACATAATATTCATGTGAGTCTACAACTATTGTTGTTTCGGTATTCTAGTCTCTTGTGAAGTATATAGACACATCAACCGGAAGAACTGGCACGCTCTAGAACACATGATGAAAAATATTAGAAAAAAAATGATTTGGCATAAAAAGTGTATGAAAAAGTATAAAGTTGTAAAAGGGATTGGAGTATTATTTAAGTGGAAATGCGTGTAGTGCAGTTCTTAAACGAAAAAGAATAAATATTAAAAATAAAATAATTCCAAAATATATAAATTCCGTATTATACTGCTGCAGTATTGACAACTATTTACTCAATGGTTTTACCAATTTTTCCACATATTTTTCACTTATAGTTTACAATATATGTGTTTTTATTATAGTCACGGAGGAGTGAAATAGAAAAAGACAAAGTGGTAAAAATGTGTGTCTGTGGTCAATCAAAATTCATATTTTTTGTACACTTGTTGTTATTATAAATATTATTATAGTATGAGAATCCCTAATTAAAATTGATTATTGATTAATGAAATGTTGATAAACATAAACCTATAGAAATATATTTATAATTGATAACGGAAATGGAAAGAAAAAAATTGTTATTAATTCATCCATGATTGTGTTCTTCCTCATTCACTTGGTTAACACGCCTTGATGGAAGAGTGGAGTGGAAATCGCTATCCATTAGTTTATAGATCTAAAATTCAACTAAACAAAAATAATAAATAGTCATACGTTTAAAAATCAAATTTTCATTCAATGTTTTAAAATCACGTAGTACCTATTTCATCTCGATTTATTTGTTATTATAATTTGTTTTATAATTTATACCCAGAAAGTTTATCTATTTATTAATTGATCACAAATGTCTTATTTAATTTAATATTTTTAGTGTAAGTAAGTGAACTATTGGTTTTACAATAATTTGTGCTTTTTTAAATATTTTTTTATGCTCTTGTTTTTAATAGTAACGTTTTGAGGGTTGACCTGAGATTCACAGCAGGGACTTGTTTTTTGAAACAGTGATTAAGGCACGCGTCCTAGTGACCTAGATAACTCCTGTTTCTTAGGTTATTCTAATTAGTTTCCATTAATTGGATGTTTAACGATACGTCAAGTGTATGATTATAGACCGTTGTAATAGACAGTATTGAACAATAATTATCCTGAAAGTTCAATAATTTATTTATTTATTTATTTTTTTTGTCTTTTATCACCTTTTAGGACAATTAAAATGCTTCAATTTTCTTCAATAGTACCTTTTCTGATAGGAAAGTGAATCTAGTTGGTACTTTGGAAAATCAAAAGTTAAAATTTCCCAGTAGTTTTCAAAAGCGCTGTGAAAAACAAATTAAAAATTAAGGAAAAAACGGGAATTTTTACAGAAAACCAATTTTTGACAAAATCGATTTTGGTTTTTGGTATAACTCTAAGATAAATGTGACCGTAGAGACATGAAATCTTGACCGAATGTTTATAAAAGCATTTATTTTGAGCTGTAAACGGACATTTTCAGTTTCCAATATTTTTAGTTTTTTTTTCTATAAATGTCAATAAAATTTTATTTGTTGGGTAAAAAATCTTGAAAATTTAATGGTAGGCTTCTAATATATAGTTTCAAAGGCAGACGAAAAATATTAAAAATCCGTATTTACAATTTTTTTTATAGGTAATCAAAGTTCAAATTTCTATAAAATACGTAAAAATGACGAAAAAGTGCAATTTATTTTGAGTTAGAAATTCATAAAAATTTTTCTTTTTAAATCTAAGGTTTGAAAATATAATGCAAGATTCCTCTTAAATTCGCCTAATTTAATCAATAAAAAAATGTTATTTAGCAAGTCAAAATAAATTTTTATGAGCATTTTAAGTTCAAATTTTTACAAGATTAAATATTCACTCGATTTCTCGTGTAGCGATTTTCTTATTTTGTTGCAATTCAAATACGAATAACTGTAGATGCATGAAAATTTTACTGAATATTCATATTAGCATTTTCTATACACCATCTAATTTTGAATAAATTTTGACTGTTTTTGAGCTTTTTACGGACCATTTCAATTTTCAATTTTGTTAGTTTTTTTTTATATAAACACCAATACATTTTTATTTGTTGGGCAAAAAATAATGAAAATTGAATACAAAACTCCTGATATATTTTTACAATAGCAATTGAAAAATATTAAAAATACATAGGCACACATTTTTTTTTGTAAGCATTTAAAGTGTAAATTTTGACAGAATTCATCAAAATCTCGAAAATTATCAATCATTGTAATTAAATAATTATAAAATGTTCAGTTTTTATAACTAAGGATTGAAAATTTAAAATAAAAATTCTAATAAATAGTACATACTGTAATCAAAAAATCTAAAAATATATAAACAGAGTTATTTTAGATTCTGAGCGGAGCGATGTTTTATTGTTATTTTAAGTTCAAATTTGGACGAAATTACATATTAAAATCAATTTAACGAGTAAAAGTATATATCATAATATTTTTCTAGCATCACTGATAATTTTAGGGTAGTAATTAAATAATATGAATAGTATTAATTCAACTTAGCAGCTACCGTAAAATAACAATATCAATATAATTTCAAATAACCTAGACTGACATACCATCTCCGCTCAGAGATACTCTTGTCGTATAGAATGATATTAAACCATTGAATTCAAATTTAATACCATCCATTATACAGTGATCTACTTGTAACCTACTGTAAAGCAGAGCGACATCCACTTGACCCTTTTTTTTTTTTTTTGACACGACTAAAGTAGTATTATACACGTACGTACGTTATGTACAACAGTCGTCGGCACCAATTGTGAAAAGTTGGTATAGAAAACAAACATATCAATCATTTCATACATTTGTGATTAGAGCCACCGTTAAGATTCCATAAGATGGGTACCCACGGGCTACATTAATATAAATTATGGGAAAATCATGATTCCATAATATTATAATTATAAACTGTTGGTGTACGCAGAAACAAAATACATGACTGTAGAAACTTTGATTGTTTAATATAGTTTCGTTATAATGCGTATAAGATTCCTCCGTTTTAACTTTCCAATAGAAATGGTAATTGATCATTGAATGTTTTGAGATACTTGTTTAATATAATAATAATATGTTCATCAACGATTCGATTTCTGCATAAAATGTTGATTTCAAAAAACATTATTTAGCTGTATCGTAAACTTTTCATATCAATGATTAAAACATCGCACCCGTTCATCTCAAACCGTAAATTCTTATCAATACAATCAGTCTCGATTCATTATTCCCAACTTCTCATGGTTTACTTTTTCTCTAATAAGCCGTCATTGACAATAATTGCGCACAATTGTATACCTGAAAATCTGGTGTAAAGTGAACAATCGGTTTTGATTGTTTAGTCAGTTATAGTAGGTAGGTACAGTAAAATATTTAAACAAGATTGTTTGGGATGAAATCGATAATATAACGGTCCAAAGAATCCGAACAATAGGAAGTTGCCTTTATCCTCAACAAGAATACTATAGTGGTGACCATTTCAATTTGGTTCCTTTCACGCAACACTGAAGATATGATAGTAAAAAGCTTACGTTATTATCTGGATTTTGTTTACCGTAAAATTTGGAAAGAAATATAAACTGACATGTATACATTAAACGGCGATAGTTATTTTATGTAGGCTTTATAAGACCATATATTATATTATATATTATACTTTTTATTAAAAAATATGTGAGTGATAAAGTTATGCGTAATAACTTGAAAACGATTAAATTGTTATGTATATACTTATATATTATACAATTATATATTTATTTAAATAGGTTTTTAGGCTTCAAACCTTCGATTATATACGAGACATTAGTCTACGGTCATCTTAAATAAGGTGAAGTTATATTAAAATGATACGTAAATAATTAACCAATAATATCTATCAATATGTTTGTTTTTCTTTCAATTGAATATTGCCAATTTTTGAATTTCATTTGTACCGGCAAAGGATCACTTTTCAACGAGTATGTCCCATTCTAAAAAGTAGATAATATACTATTAAACTTGAGGTCACGGGGGATAAATCAATTGCCGTTGTTTTACTGTTTTAAAAATTGAAATCAATAGACTTTTCATTCAATAGAAATAATTTTTCATCATTCAATACGTTTTCGTTTACATCTGTTTTAATAAAAATATATTATTAAATAGATTTTAGCCGTATTACCGAAGATCAGTAAATGCATTAAAAATTGTCTTGTATATTATTATAGCTAAGATGTTTTTATCGTTCCGTCTAATAACATTATTAGTATTATTTTTATCGTAATATAATTATGTTGGTAATATTTCAAGTTGTACGTCGTTAGTCTCTCGACCTAGCTCCGTTTGACCAGTTTTCAAATACCTAATAATTTGAATATTTTTTTGATTCGTCGAATACTTTTTACACGAACTTAATATTTCTCAATCGGAGTCAATAAATTATTTGTTTGTAAACTTTTTCCCTTATTTTTTTTTTCTTATTTTTAATATTTTAAAATCCGTGCAGTACTACACATTGGTTAAGTCTGTAAATAAACAATTATGATCATAAAAAATAAATAACAATTCCGGTATAAAACTTATTGAAAATGAAATAATTATAGATACCTAAGTATAGGTACCAATTATACCTAAAACATGGTATAAAAATAATATTTGAAAAATACTAACGATATACTTATGATATAATAGCGGGAAAAATCGGTAACCCCCTCCAGACACGACAGCCATATTAATAATATACTCAAATACAGCCTTCGGAAGGTTCTCTCTGATCATTAAATCGAACTACTTAAGTGTCTATAAACTGCATAGCAGTGTTAATCTATCTCTGTACCTTGCTTGTTGTACTTCGCGCAACCCATCTCGAACCATGTCCACCACCACTTATTGGTGGATAAATGTCATACCACCATGTACGATAATAGTCACGATCGCCTATTATTTCTGCGTGTCGACATTTAAGAAATGGGAAGAGCTCAACGTACCTTACATTAAACCGTATCCGTTGTTTGGAAACTTTTTGAATGTAGCTCTGGGGAAAGTCCATCCGTTGGAATTTTACAACAAAATCTATTACGAGCTCGCCGGCCACAAATATGGAGGTCTGTTTCAAATGAGGACACCTTATCTAATGGTTCGTGATCCTGAAATAATCAACGACATGTTGATAAAAGACTTCTCGTCTTTCCCCGATCGTGGTATTTACTCGGATTTCAAGGTCAATCCGCTGTCGGACAACCTGTTCTTCATGGGAAATCCTCAATGGAAAACAATAAGAAACAAATTGACACCAGCTTTTACATCGGGAAAACTAAAGACGATGTACGATCGGATCAAAGAGTGTGGCGACGAATTAATGAAAACCATCGATATAGATCTAATTAAAAACGGCAACGAAATAGAAGTGAGGGACATCGTAGGAAAGTATTCGACCGACGTCATTGGCACTTGTGTTTTTGGGCTCAAGTTGAACGCCATAAACGATGACGAATCCCCATTTCGTAAATACGGAAAATTGATATTCACTCCTTCGCTGAGGACGCTTTTCAGAGAATTATGTTTCATGGTAACACCTGTACTTTTGAAAGTCTTAAGAATAAAGAATTTACCAACGGACGCTAATGAATTTTTTCACGAGGCGTTTAAAGAAACGATAACGTATAGACTTGAAAATAAAATAGTCAGAAACGATTTTGTCCAATGTTTATTACAAGCAAGAAATGATTTAGTTTTGAATACTGATTTACCTAAACATGGTAAAATATTTATTTTCATTAAACATTTTTAAATTAAAAATAGCGATTGTTTACAATTTTAAAATGTTGTTTTAGAAAAATTTACAGAATCACAAATTGTAGCAAATGCTTTTGTAATGTTTGTTGCCGGTTTTGAAACTGTATCTTCTGCTATAAGCTATTGTTTATATGAATTAGCTTTAAATAAATCTATCCAAGACAGAGTACGCATAGAGATTCAACAAAAACTGTCCAAAAATGCCGGACAAATTAACCCCGCATTTTTGATGGATCTCAATTACTTGGATATGGTTATAGCAGGTAATTTCATATTATATACTATAGTATAAATCTATAGTATTAATAGAGTTTATTACCATCACCGGGGTATAACGTCAATATAATTGAATTGTAACTTTATTAACTGTTTATTGAAACTAATTAGAATCTTTGGAATTATTATTTCCCGCTCATTCTTATTAATCTCATTATTTTAATTTTGTTAAAACAAATATTGCCACTTGATATCATTTGATAGTTAATCAAATTGTCTAATTTTATTTTATTATATTTCTAAAAATAAAAATTTCAAACAATTTTTTTGTGTAAATTCTGTAAATAATATTTACTTTAATAACTTTTTTTTTTTTTTTTGGTATGGATTTTATAATAAATCAAAATAAATCACAATACTATAAATGTAACTAAACAAAATAACAATATAACATTTACATTTTTAGAAACACTGCGTAAGTATCCTCCACTGGTTGCTTTGTTCAGAAAAGCATCACAAACATATCGATTACCCAACGATTCATTAATAATTGAAAAGGACCAAAATATAATAATTCCGATTTATGCATTGCATTACGATAGTAAATATTTCACGGACCCTGAAAAGTTTATTCCTGAAAGATTTTCGTCTGAAGAAAAAGCTAAACGACCAAATGGTATTTATCTCCCATTTGGTGATGGACCTCGAATTTGTATTGGTAGGTATAATTTTTAAATGAAACAATTATATATGCAATACATCTTTATATTTCTAAAATTCTAGGCAAACGTTTCGCAGAAATGGAAATGAAATTGGCCCTTGTTGAAATGCTAACCAAATTCGAAGTATCTCCATGTGAAAAAACAGAAATTCCTCTTAAATATTCTAATAATGTTATAACATTAGTACCAAAACATGGAGTTTGGCTAACATTTAAAAGAATTAATTGACTAAAGATTATAGCTATATATGGAATAATAAAAAACTGATGTTATTTTAATTTAACCATTAACTGGAAAATGTTATTTTTTTTTTTTCTAGATATTTTTTACATCACTTCGTGGCTTATGTAAATGGCATCAAATAAAAATGTAAAATATAAAATATAATCAATTATTTTTATAATAATATTGTACAAAAAACAATAGAATAAAAAAAATCACTATTTGTCAATAAAATATCAAATTTTGAAAAAAATTGAGTGAAAAATATGATGCAATTATATCTTGCAAAAAAAAAATCTAATCATTATGAGTAATTATCTTGAGCTGTACACAGTATTAAAGTTCAAACCTATAAATTGTAATGTCAATTATATAAGTTCAAACTTAAATACATAATTTCATTTTAAATTAAAAATGTTATAATATAAAGAGTTCTTTAAAGTTAAAATATTTATATTATTGTTTGTTGTAATGAATTAATTATAATTAATATTATATTATATTAATTAAAAATAAAGTTGAATTTACAAGTAAATTATAGTTGGGTATCATATTAGTTTGATAAATTTGTTGATTTAATGTATTTTTAATTTAATTTTACCACGCATATTTTATCCAATTAATAGAATTAACGATTTTAGATTTAATTAAATCTTGTTAAGTTAAATTATAAAACATAATCCAACACTATTTAACTTTTTTTATTTCGTATGATGCGGATATTTGAACAGAAAAAACACCTAAAGACTAGAAAACATAAATTTAAGGAAATCCCAATTTGAATAATAATATTTGTGTTTGGTTTATATAAATACCGAAATATTGATCACCAAAAGCCAAAAAGTGACATGTTATATGTCATCCAAAACCAGAAGAAATTACATCTAAAAAAGTGGATTTTAACACGACCTTTTGTGTTTTAAGTTAAATTTTTGCAAATTATTACTGTACTGACATAGTTTGTTATTTTTTTATTCAAGTCATTCGATGTTGTGTTCCAAAATGATTCATCCGATTACGAACTGATATAGTTCGGCAACGGTTAATCACAGGTTAATGACCAATGTATTAATGGAAAGATTAAATAACTAAGTTTATTTTAAGCTAGTTGATCAATTTGGCACCGTAATGGTTAGTGTACTGGGAAACGAATTATTGAGTTTTAATCGATTGCCGATAAGTCCATGGCTGCCCCGTTCGCCGGATCTTACAATCTGTGATTTTTTTCTCTGGGGCTACATAAAAAGCATTGTTTATAAATTCCAAAAGATCTTGACGAATTGAAAAGTCGCACTACAGACACCATCAACTTGGTTACAGTCGACATGCTTCAACACTGTTGAATCAACAGGTTTATGAGGAGTTTGAATATCGCTTAGATGTTTGTCGTGCAAGTAAGGGGGGGGGGGGGGTCATATTGAACATTTATGAGCATTGTACCTAAAACTTAAAATAATCCATTAAAATGTAAAATTAATTCTAACATGATTAATCAAATTTTACAATAAATACGATTTTTTGAAATCGGATGAATCATTTTGGAACACCCTGTAATATAAAGGTTTATATGTTATTTCCAAAACATTAAAATGAATATTATTGATTTTCACTGAGTACGACTATATTTATAAGCGTTATGACTCATGACTAATAAGTATTTTACTAAAATTCTTGCAGACAACATGATTTTATTGTAGGATCATATTATATTGTATGGTATTCAACGGGAAATTCCAGCTAATATTTTTGAAGGTTCACTGACGACATTTTGGAAGTTTTCGAAGGCCATCACAATGTAATGTTAGAACACAGAATTTTAAGAAAAACTAAAGTAAAAATCAAAAAATAATAACGAAATTAGTATAATCTATATATTATATAAAAACGAATTTTCGTCTGTGTGTGTGTGTGTGTCCTTTGTGCATTCCTCATCGGCTGGACCGATTTTGATGAAATTTTTTGTGTGTGTTTGAGTGGTTACCGAGATAATTTAGATTCACAATTGGACCAGGTAGGTCCAACCCAGGGAGTTGTTCAAACTGGGGTTTTGAGATTTACGGTGGAAATTCTTGTTTATATAAATGGTTGCTATTGGTTGTAGAAGAAATAATTAGTTGAAATTAGGAATTATTATTTTATTGGTTGCCAATGGTTGATGATTCAAGTGCAAGCATGCATCAAATCAAATAGCCACACATTGACTACTTGATATGGTGTCCCACATTATCTGCGAGTCGACTTAGTATTGCACCCAAAACGAGTTGAACAATTACAATTTTTTTTAATTAATTAATTTTTTACGTGCAACGAAGTGCGCGGGATCAACTAGTTTACCATAAAACTAATTAATTTCAAAATAATCGTCTTGTCTGCGAGCAAATTTAAGTTCATCCACCACTAGTCTCCACCATTTAAACACACACACTCGAGTACTATGTTGTTACAATACACTTCTATATGACTCTAACAGCTAATACATTGCATACATGTTTCAATTAACATAATGTCTATGTTTTGAATAGGTACTCAATTTATATCAATTACTCGACTTTAAACAAATCCAATATAATTATTTCAATGAATTGGCTTTCAAATAAAAAAAAACAAACATTTTAGGTAGGTATTCCAAAAAATACTTAAATGATTATTATATTATAGGTAGTTATAACTTATATCCAAGAATATATTAAATAGAAAAAAATTATGGACGAGGGCAAAATATATTATAAAATAACTCATGAGGTAAAACAAACTGGGGTGTGCGAAGTTAAACTTCATGCGACATTCTGCATAGCTTAATACCGATTACAGACTGCTGATGTCACATCACACATGACATGTTATAAAATATAATATAACTAGGTTATGTGATACTGATATAAAAGAATTATAAAAATATTGAATTTGAATTTTTTTTCAACATGATTATATATTTCAATGATAAACTATAACTAACCTACAGTACAATTCGAAACGAAATAGTTATGTGCCTACCTATGTGAGTAGTTTGCCTTGAAGAAGTCAGTTTTAAATTGGCGTGTAAAAAAAAACTCAAAAGGCATGAGAAACTGTGATGCCCAATGTTAAACAACGAATTATATTCGACTTTCTGCATAGTCTATAACGTCGATTGCAGACTTTAATGCACATTACACTTGTTGTCATTTTATGTAGGCTTTAAAACAGTATTATCTACTTATTTACGTATACAATAATAATAATATAATGCTATAATAATATAGTGGCTATAATAATTTAATTAGTAATTTTCACTTTGTACCTACTTGTTGTAAACTAGGTATAATTTGTAAAAATGAAAAAGTAAAAAAAAAATGTTTAAAATAAGGTGGGGAGTTACCAATCTGTTGAACAGTTGTATTTTAGTCAAGTATGTCACTGCAATGGATGTGTTAATTTTAAATTCAATATAAATCATTGCATACGAAAAACGATATTGTGCGGATACGTTGTGTCATCCTAGAATATAGGTACTTGTATAAATAATCAAATTTAATAATTAAAAAAAAAATTAAAAATCAAAAGTAAGTAATGGCTTGAAATAACGTAACTTTCGGGTTACTCATTTATTGTTGGGTAGAAAAACTTGTGGGGAATATTATATTAACATTTCTAATGTTAACTATAAAAATAAATAGTTATATCAATTTCTAACTGATAAATAATTTAAAAATTGTCAGGGTTTTAATAAATGTTGTCAACATTTTAACTTTAAATGCATACAAAAAATAGTCGGGCCTAATGATTTTACATAACATAACATAACATTTTCAAGCTTTTTTACTAAGTGAAAAAGTTTTTGTCCACAGTAATTAAAAAAAAAATTGAAGAAAGGTCCATCAGACTCTACAAATTACACTGCCGTGATTACAGAATAATAAATAATACTACCCCATGTTCAAACAAATAATAAATTGCATGTAATCGTCTATTACCTACTTGTACAATATATTTATATTTGTTTTTTTAAATTAATAATTTAAAATATAAATTAAGTTAATATTTTTCTAGAATAATTAATTAATATTATTATTATTATAACTATTATAACAAGTATCACGACAAGTTGTTTCTATTAATAAAAATTAAACACGTCTTATTTGTTTCGTCATGTGTACCTATGTAGAGATTACGGGACAAGTTTCATAGTAATAAATATCCGTGTCCGTTTCGTGAAAAGTTATCCACATCGAGTAATTATTACGCGATATGTAAAAAATTAAGTTGAATAAGTTTTTTTGAGTAAAAAAAAAACGTTTAATTCCAAGAATAATTGTATAGGTTTAACCTACTCACTTCATTTAATGAGTTATGAGGAATCAAAAATAGACGAGTGATGTCATTGGGACTAGCTCCAGGTAATAATTACATGCAATTATTATCATATACAAATGTGTAAATGTTACTCGTTTCACACAATAATTTACCTGCCTTCGAAGTTTATTTTTTAATTTCTGTTGTACGTATGTAGTGAATTTTAATGTACCATAAAGTAGAATTTGAATTTTTGCTAAAGTGTTTAGTTGTTTTTAAATATTTAAAATGTGTATTAAAATAAACTGACGCACTGCCCCGTTGTAACTACAATGTACCTACGCAGGTACAACAAATTTCTTTTAATATTTTTAATGTTGAGAAATTTTGTGGTTGTCTTTGAATTACATTATATTTTTAAGCTAAGTAGACTGATAAAGTTTTTTTCAAACTTGAAAATTGACTTACATAGAGTGAGCCATAGGTTTGATTTATGCATGCTGTACTTATTTATCATATTATTTTAAACAGTCTATCCACAATTCTACAATGTTCCGTGTTATTTCGTATGTTTGTTTTTAAACTTAGGTCGTAAGTAAAGTGCGTTTACTATATTTTCACCAAATTATTAATAGACTATTAAAATATAAAAAAATACAACGTGCATAAGTCAAAACTATGGCTTACTCTCAGTAAGTCAACTTTTAAGATAGAAAATAACAAACATAAGTAACCAAACCATAGTTACCTACCAACTATACTTAAGTGGTAACCTTTTACATATTATTATGCACTGGACTACAGCGGTAATGTGGTATACAGATAATTTTATATTATTATGATCGTGAGTCACATCGTAAACCCCTTCCAAACACGCAGTCATAATGACAGTGTACCTAGCTACTCGAATACGGCCTTCGGTATATTATATATTACTTCCTTAATTTGTACTACATCAGTTCCAAAAAACAACTCTTACAACAGTGTCGATTTATCAGTGTACTGTGCTTGTTGTACTTCGCACAAACCAACTCGAACCATGTTCACCGCCAATTGGTGGATAAATGTCATTACACCGTGTGCGATAATAGTTACGATCGTCTATTATTTCTGCGTGTCGACATTTAAGAAATGGGAAAAGATCAACGTGCCTCACATTAAACCGATTCCGTTGTTTGGAAACTTTTTGGACGTAGTTTTGGGAAAAGAACATCATTTGGAATTTTACAACAAAATCTATCACAAGTTCGCCAGTCACAAATATGCAGGAATATTCCAGATGAGGACGCCTTTTCTGATGATTATCGATCCAGAAATAATCACCGAAGTGCTGATAAAAGACTTCTCGTCTTTTCCTGACCGTGGCTTTTCCTCAGATTTCAATGTCAATCCGCTGTCGAACAACCTGTTCTTCATGGGAAATCCTCAATGGAAAACTATACGAAACAAATTGACACCAGCTTTCACGTCAGGAAAGCTCAAAGTAATGTACGATCAGATCAAAGAGTGCGGCGAAGAATTGATGAAAAACATCGAAACCGATTTAAACAAAAACACAAACGAATTAGAAGTTAGGGACATCATGGGAAAGTATTCAACCGACGTCATCGGCACTTGCGCTTTTGGGCTCAAGTTGAACGCCATAAACGATGACGAATCCCCATTTCGAAAACATGGTAAATCCGTATTCACACCTTCACTAAGGCAGCTTTTCAGAGAATTATTTGCGTTGATTAGTCCTAAACTTTTGACATTGTTAAGAGTGAAAGATTTTGAAAAAGATGCGGCTGACTTTTTCCACGATGCGTTTAAAGAAACGATAACGTATAGACTAGAAAACAAAATCGTCAGAAATGATTTAGTTCATTTTTTAATGCAAGCGAGAAATGATTTAGTTTTGAATACAGATCTACCTAAACACGGTTAGTTATTTGTCCATATAAGTTATACAATTTAAAAAAACCGATTATAATATAAAATTAAAAAAATTTGTTTTAGAAAAATTTACTGAATCGCAAATCGTAGCAAATGCTTTTATTATGTTTGCTGCCGGTTTTGAAACTGTATCCTCTACTATAAGTTACTCATTGTATGAATTAGCATTAAATAAACCTATTCAAGACAAATTACGCGAAGAGATTCAACTAAAACTGTCCAAAAATGACGGAAAAATTAATCACGATTTGTTGACGGAACTTCATTATATGGATATGGTTATTGCAGGTAATTTTTTATTATAATACTTCCTAGGTAGAACATAATATTAAATAATTTTAAATTCATAAATGAGATAGAATGTTTTTTATTTAATTATACCTTCAGGTTTTAACTGTTTAATGTACGGTATAGTCAACATTTTATAATCATTATTGCCCTTTTAATCATTAATATTTTGATATTGATTTATTTTTACTAAAAAAATATTCACACTTATTGACAGGGGCGGAGTGGCCCACCGGGATACCGGGAAAAATCCCGGTGGCCTGGAAGCCAAATGGCCCGTTTACCTAAAGTATAGATAATAATAATGTAGAGTAATGAAAAAATTTATTTATCTATATATATACGAAGACGAAATCAAATTTAATTATAAGTATACCGTATCTAATATACGCACGTATATACCCACTTCAGTTCAGTTCACACTATCTATTTTTATAACTTTCGCTGTAGCCTTCTATGTCTTCGACACGGAGTATTATGTCTATATTATATTATATCTGTGGTCTACGACAATATCTTATCGGTTTATCGCCTCGCTATACTATCGAATCAAATGTACGTAAATTATTGTAAGCATTGATTAAGTAGGTATGTTATGAGTAATGTTATAAGTTAATGTTAATGTTATAAGTAAAACAATTATTATAATTATATCTGAAGCTAAAGTAGTTTATTCTTTGTAAGTTAATATATTTATTTTAATTTTATTAGAACATATTATAGGTATAAAAACAATAATGATTTATTATTATTTTGGTTTGTGTATTTTTATTTCGGTTTTATAGTTTTGTTAATAGTTTTATCTGTAAAATACATGCACTGTTATATTGTATTTTAGTACCTACCTATTTGTTGTTTGTCTGCCTATATATATTTACATACAAAATTAGATAAAATACAATTTTTAATCAGGAATTGAAAATTTTGAGTGGCCTGGAGAAAATTAATTTTCCTGGCCTGAATTTTTTTCCCAC